>CM066331.1:115251986-115841986 GCA_033807585.1 Hydrophis major
GCTGCTGCTGGCCTGTCCCTGCAGAGGCCTGGAGTGACCCTTGGCTTAGGTGTGATGGCCTAGGGCATGGCACAAAGGCAACACAGTCACATAAGCAAGAGGTGTCCCTTTAGTACCTCCAACTTTGCCCCCAGTGTCCAGGTTACCTTCGGCTGGAGAAAAAACTCTCCCAAGAACAGTTTTTAAGTGGAGGAAATTCAGTCCAAAAACAAAATACATACAAACTGTAAATAAAAATCCACACAAACCATGGTGCAGCAATTGACTGGACAGGGCAGGAGAAGGAATTGCAGACTTGAAAGGCCAACAAAGCACACACAGTTGGGAAGATGCCAGGAACCCAGATAAGCCTCGACAATACCAGATAAACTCATGATTTACTCCCAACAATTTTGCTGTGCGCAATCTCCCTTTTTAAACACTGTGTTCCCAGCTTCAGCTAATGAAGGGAATCAGGGCCCTTTCCTTCCCCGTAAGCCACGCAACTCACATTGCTCCCTTCTCTGTTCCTCCCTGTGGGCCCTAGGATGAAGAGGGGGTGGGTCTGTATCTTCCTCCGAATTCCCCTCTCCCCTGCTCTACCCAGCCGGCCTTTGCCCTTCCCCAGTTTCTTCCCACAGTCAATGGAGCCACAGCCCCACTCCTTTCAGCTGCTTGGCCTCCCCCTCTGACAGGAGCATGACATTAGGCTCAAGGCCAGGTGTGCTGTCAATTGCAGAAGAGAAAGCGTCAGACCTGGAAAAGTCTGTTTCCAGTTGCAGCCCCAGCGCCCTGAACTCTGAAAGCCAGGATAAGGCAAGCCCAAACCTTTCATCGTCCATTTCCAGACTGGATTCACTTTCAGACAGCTGCCGGCACAAGGCTTCCCTTCGCTCCATTTCCCTCTGCAGTTTCCGCTGGAGCCTCAGGTTCTCCTCTCGCATGTGACGTTCTTCCTCAGGTACTGGGCCATCTTCTCTGAATCTGAGGGTTCAAGATGGCTGGTTATGAAACCCACGGCTGTGCTTAGTTTAGAAGGACCACAGATCTTGGCAAACGTTGCACAACTCAACCCTCAATTCCGCTGAATCAAAGAAGGTGAACACGGAGAGCTGAGCAAATCACAGTTTAACCTTAATTGGCATGGAATTGGCTACAATGGGAACCATCCAGGGTTCCCCAAGGTTAATTCATACCTATCAGAAAGTTTGTTGGTTGGGTAAAAGTGAGAGTGGCGGTGCCTGGTTCAGACAGGCTGGCCAGCCATCCTCAAAAGCAGGAGTCTCCGAACCTGGCAACTTTAAGACTTGTGGACTTCAACTCCCATGGTTGTCTGAGGAATTCTGGGAGTTGAAGTCCTCAAACCTGCAAGTTGCTGAATGTTGGAGACTCCCTGCTCAAAAGCATCAATATTATCTCCAAAAATCTCAACCCACAATAAACACTTCTCGTCCCGAAGGAGGAACCACCACAATTTACTAAGCTACCAGCAGCAACCCTTGACATGGGAGAACATCCCCCACTGGAACAACTGTCTCTGTCGTAATGGCAGAAATGACGATATAAATGTCCAAAAACTTTCCAAAGTATGGGGAGCCAGAAGAAGGCTCAGGAATTCTGGGTGTTGAAGTCCACAGCTCAGTAAAGTTTCCAAAGTTGCTGATCCCTCCCCGAGAGTTTTGGCTTAAACAGAGAACTGGGGACAGAGATCAGGGATAACCCAGAGTGCTACAGCTTGATGGAGGCCCAGAAAGCTCCAGGCCTTCAAGGACAACTGTGGGGCAGACAGAAGATAAGGGGAGAGGGCCACGAGAGGCTTTTGAATTCTAATGCTTAAGGCTAACATTTGCACATCGGCCACCCTGATTCCCAGATGTCTGTCGCGCTCACTTCCAAGGAACAGGCAAGGACACAAAAGATTACAGCCTTGATCTCCTTTGTGACAGCACTAATTAGTGACAGCACTAATTTTGCACACCTTGCCAACAAGGACTCTGCCTAAAAACACGTCTTCTTCATTTCCCTCCTCAAAGGGCGTTGATTGCCACTAAATGCTTTGTCTCAGAAAGCGAAGTTGAAATATTGCCTTTAATTTCTGTCTAGGAAAAAGTGATCCACAAATATTCAAATGCAGAGGGGAAAAAAAAAGGTAACTTTTTACGTTCAAAGGCTGGAAGAAATACAGTCAAACAAGATGGTTCCTCTCTTTCATGTTGAATCTGAAATTCAGGGCCTCTTCACAGACTCTTCCCCCATTTATTTACCCATCTTAAACAGACTTCAGGATCCTACCCTTACTCCCTTACACTCCTGTCTCCGGGGAGACAAAAGCCCTCCTAGCACAAGATCCCTCATTTTTTTTTAAACAAATTTTATTAATTTTAAAGACAAACAAACCATCATTAACCATTGAATACATAAACCCTCTTTCCATTATAAATTTTACAAGTTGAATAAGACATTATTTTATACAACATAGTTCTGTTTTACACCATTTCCATATGAATATATAAATATCTCTGAGCAAATTTCTCATTATTTCTCTTTACTCTTATTCAATTTCATAATTATTATTATTTTTCCCTATATTTATCCAATTTATAATCATCATCTACATTTCTCTCTGACTTAGTTACCATTATTCTCATCCAACATTCCTCCGAGGTTTTATTAATTCTCAAACAAGCATGAACACACAAAACACACAATAATAAAACTTTTAAGAAAGTAGTTTGGACCCAGATTACCTCTCTTTATATGGACTTCAAGTACTTCCGGTTTGTTGGCTTCGGCAGCGGCAGGGATTTGTGACCCTGCGCGATCCCTGCGGCGCTAGCCGTCTTGGTGCCTCCGATCCTGACGGGTCTGGAGGCTAAGGCTGCCCCGCAGAGGTAGCCGAAGACAGGAGGGAGCCGGAGAGGGGTTTGGGGGTGTTGCAGACCCCCTTCCCAACCGGCAAAACCCCCTTTTCTCAAGGCGGTGGAGCAGCGGTCCGTAATGGCCGCCACAAAGAAGCCGGCAACTGGGTAAGACTGAGCAGAAGGAAGAGGGGAGAAAGTTTACAAGAGAAACTTTTTTGGCTGACCCAGGACTTTAAGAGACATCTAACATCCTGAAAACTATGACTATTTTTGAACGATACTTTGTTTCCAAAGGAGAATCTCAAGTGGCAAATTTGAGGTGCTGAAAGGGAAAGTTTACTCTCCTTCCCTATGGAATCAACAAATGGCCATTGAGAAACAAAAGGTAAAAACTTGGCTTCTTGTTATAAGTGGGAAGGGAGAGGACAAAAAAAAGAAGAAAATATTAAGATGTTGCTGGAGGAGATACCTTGAAGATTTTGAGACTAGAAATTAATTGAAATAAGGCTTTAAAATATAGATTGGGCTTTTTTTCTTCTCCCTTCTATTGATATCACCCCAGGAAGAGAAAGTGAGAACTTTGTGCTTGTTTGGACTGATTGATGTCTCTGGGACTTTGGGGAACTGTTCTAACTTTTGAAACATCTTGGTTGTTTTAAGAAGAAGAATAAAGAAAAGATTTACAATGGCTTTACCTGTTGATGAACTTAGAAAGGAATATGGAAAAATAAAAAAAGAAGGCAAGGACGCTGTGAAAGAAGCCTTCCTTTTTTTAGAAATGGCGCTTGCTATTTATCAGCAAACACAACAACAGATGGAGGAAACAGAAGAAGAAGAAGAAGAAGAAGAAGAAGAAGAAGAAGAAGAAGAAGAAGAAGAAGAAGAAGAAGAAGAAGAAGAAGAAGAAGAAGAAGAAGAAGAAGAAGAAGAAGAAGAAGAAGAAGAAGAAGAAGGAGGAGGACGCCATCTTCAACGAATCTCAAAATTTAATTAAGAAAGAAAGAAGAAAGAGAGGAAGGAAAATGAAGGACTTAAGACTTAAAAAACCACCCAAGAAAGAGAAAAATAAGATGCAAAATCAACACAATGTTAGTAAGCAAAAGAAAAAAGGAATACAGCAGAGAGGGGAAGCTAAAAAGGCGGAAGGTAGGAGGGGGGATAAAAAGGCCAGGTGGGATAAGAAAGAAAGGAAAAAGGGGGGAAAAAGCCACAAAGGTATGAAAAAGATGGGAAAAAAGGAATTTTTTTTAGGGATAAAGGGTAATGTATCATTTCTTTTAAAAAGAAGATTCTGCAAGGTACATAAGATGGTATTGTAGTATTTGTATTAGAAATAGAAAACTAGAATGTTATAAGAATTAATAAAAGATTAAAATATTGAAATGTTTAGTAATGATAGACTTTAAAATTCAACAAAATATTTAAAGGAATGTTTAAAATACTGAGTTTAATTGAAAAGTTTAATTGATTGTTGTATTGATGTTACTATACACTTACTATTGTAGCGTTTGTTTTTGAAATAGATAATTGGAATGTTACAAGATTTAACATTTAGATTTATTATTTAACTATATTAATCATTTTGGATTTATTATTTTTTCCTCTTTTTAAAAGTTAGCTGGTAGAATGTACTAAGCAGAATCAGATTGGGTAATGGGCGTTATTCTAAATATTAATTTAGGGGGAGGATAGAAAGGCATCATACTCTGATCAGTGATTTCAGGAGAAATTTTTTTTTTTTCCGTAGGGAATGAGATAAATGGATAATTTGGAAAGAATGGACAAAAGATACAAACACAATGATTTAAATTAAAATGAATTAAATAAAATAGAATTAAGAAGGGTGAAAAGCGGGGAGAAGTTATATAGAAGATATAGAATGGTAAATAAAATAGGTAATGGTATATAAGATCCCTCTGAAGAGATGTTCACCAATTAACACACTGTAATTGTCTAAAAAGCTGCTGACTTTTATTCAGACTGAATGTAAACATCCTGGATTTGAAGGAGGCATTAGACAACTCCGTTCAAATCATGACTTGATCGAATTCTGAGCATTTAAAACCTGCTTTTCTATGCCAAAAATGACAAGATTCCCAAGATGGGAAGGTGATCCAACCAGCAGCCCATCTGGATATCCTCTAAATATTCAGGGCCCTTTTGGACTGTCCAAACCTCACCACTGCTTCCAAGCTTGGAGATAAGTAGGAAAAGAGGATAAACTTTGGTAAATTTCTTCACTTTCTCACTAGAGCCTTCTCCGGTATTTTATGCCTCGGTTGTTGTTCCTTGGAGAAAACCCCTCCTTGCTCCTATTTTATGCTTGCTTTGTGGCCTTCCTTGTCAATGTCGTTGCAAGTCTTGGCTCACAAAAAAGCGGCTTAGTGCAAAAAGACCATACACTCTGTGTGTCCAGAGGATGGCATAATGCTCTTAGATAATATTAGGGCATTAACAGCTGAAGTCTTCTCTCTGGAGCCACCAAGGTTGCTTCCCAAAAAAAATAATAATATACAAAACACAGACTACGGCATTTTCACATCTTTTGAAAAGGCCTCGTCCAAAGAGTTGGCAATTCCAATTGAGCTAAACATAGTCCATGTTCTTCTCCTGCCCCAAAGTATATATATATTTAAGCAGACTAGAGTTTTGTAAAACCACACCTAATCATTTTATGGTGAACTAAAGTTAAGATCAATGACCTGAAACTTGTATTCATCCTAGTTGAGGGGAAAATGTAGTATCAATAATAAAGGGGAATTTTTATAGCTCAAGGCTGGACTGTGGGGTCCTTGGTGCTCTCTTAGTGGTAAACTCTTTGTTGTTTCCTTGCACAGATTGCATTGCCTACACTAGATAACATCAGCACTGATAAAGTTACTGGAGTTTGGGTGATGAAATGTCTGCAAGAAAACAAACAAACTCCGAGAGCACCTAGGAACATGTAAGCCGCAGTAGCCACTGTCTGCTACCTAAAAAAACCAGCATTCTGCTTCTGAACTTGGCCTGGAAATCCCCCCTTCTGGATCAGGGATAGTTTTACATGACGCAGGAGGCATCGCAGCCAGATAAGAAACTGGGACTTACGTTGTAGCTGTGCTGCTCGGAGCTGTTTCTTTAACCTCTCTACCTCGTTCTTCAGAAACCTGATATGCCGCATCATATTTTCTGGAGAGTCTATTTCCATGGATATGTCCCTTGGCGATGGAGGAGCAGACACGGGCTGGTCCAGTTTCTCC
Source organism: Hydrophis major (assembly GCA_033807585.1). NCBI lineage: Eukaryota > Metazoa > Chordata > Lepidosauria > Squamata > Elapidae > Hydrophis > Hydrophis major. The sequence continues at coordinate 115,258,066 of CM066331.1, forward strand.
TGGAGAATTCTGAAATTAAGAAGAAGAAGAAAAAAGAAGTTTATATGGGCACTTTTGGCTTGGTTTCTTCGGAACGTATGAACAGAAATCAAGATGATCTGAAATGGGCAATTTTCTCTTTTGGATAAAGAGCATGAATTGTGCCGAAGAAATCAAAGTAGGAATTGTGGAGAAAGCAATTATCTGCCACACCTCTGGAATGTGGGCAACCCCTTGTCCACATGCCTGGGGGGGTCAACAAACCCCCATGAAGAAGCTGGGAAGAGTCAGGGCTGAGGTCAAGCCTGGTGGCTCCAGATTTCTGATTAACAGGCCGGGCAAGTGGTTATCTTACTCCATGTCCAGGGAGGGAAGGAGGCAGGGATTCCCACCCAGAGTTCCCCAAGTGTGAGGCCCATTTTTGCTCCCTTCTCTCTTTGAACAAGATCGGTCTCAGTCTCAGAAGGAAGATTCATGGCACCACTTTAATTTCTTTACATGTTTTGAAAATTTTAAAAAAAAATGGTTGGGAGAACAAAGGATCCCAGCGAGGTCTATCTTTTCATTACCTAGCACCCACATCCATGTGTTTGTGGGTCCTTCAAGTTCTGCTGCTTCTGTGACATTTTCTGAAGGCTGTGAAAGGTTGTTTCTGACAAAAATCGGGATTCGGCACAGAGATTTACAAATAGCAGTGGCTAATATTTTACATAGGGATCCCCAAACTTGGCAACTTTAAGACTTGTGGACTTCAACTCCCAGAATTCTGGGAGTTGAAGTCCACAAATCTTAAAGTTGCCAAGTTTGGAGACCTCTGAGTTAATGCATAAAGCAAAGCCTATTAACAGGACAGAAAAGACCCTTTCCAGTGAACCAGTCTTAAATGCCATGTTATATTACTCTCTGGCCTTGCAACATGACATAGTTTGCTGTCCTCTTCTTGCTTGTTTCTTTTATTGCCCCTTGAAATAGCTGCATTTCAGGGAGAAGCTATCAAATCTGCCCCTCCCCCTCTCCCGAAATGGAGTGAATGGTTGGGAGGAGCAAAGGAGAAAACCACCTTTTTTCGGCTTCAAGTTTGTCCATCCTCTTCCAGAGACGGTTCACGAGGGCTTCCTGCTCCTGTTCAAGTGTGTTTTCCAGGTCAATCTTCTCACGTCTTAGCTAGGAGGCAAAGCGGGGTTGGTTAACGGGCGTCCCCTTTTCCTAAATTTGAGCTGGACCATAGCTTAACTCGGCACCAGTTCAAGGACACTCAAAAGCTGCATTCACATTGCCATCCTTTCTTACAAAAAAAAAATCTTTTGCTTGCACAAGCTGAAATAAAATTCTGTTGATCCAGAAACAGGAAAAAAAAAACCCTGTTTAATGAAATATTGCTTTTCTTTCCATTTATGTAGAGCAAGGGTCACCAACCATTTGGACCTGAGGGACCACCAAAGTCATAATTTTTACATCCCGCGGACCAGAGACCCTGGGAAAATCCCACAAAAAGTCTACAGGAAAATTCCCCACCCCCATTTTCCTACCATTCGATCATTCTTTATACCATCTCCAGCTCTGTTCTCAGGGGGAGAGAGAGAGAGACTTTTGGCTTCATGCAAGGAAAACAGCAGAAGCAGCCAAAGTCTTTCTTTCTTCCCCAAACTCCGCCAGAATGGCACAGCCTCTGGGAGCAGGAGGCCTTGCCGGGTCCCAAAGATTCATTTCTGGCGGAGTTTCAGGGAGAGAAAGAAAGACTTTGGCTGCTTTCCTTGTACGTAGCCAAAAGCAGAAGAAGAAAGAAGCAGAAAGAAGCAGCCCAGTGGCCAGGTAAGATGCATGGGGAGAGTGGGGTGGGTTTTCCCCCTCTGCCCCTCCCCTCACTACCTTGTGTTGTTCACAATGCAAGCGATGCAAGCCCTGTGTTCCCACGGGCCGTGTGGGAAGTGCAGCCTTGTGTTCCCACACAGCTTGGATTAATTGCTTTGGGGGTGACATTTCTCTGAGGATCACCAAAATTTTCTCATGGACCACCAGTGGTCCCCGGCCCAACGGTTGGCGACCACTGATTTAGAGGAAAATAAACACACCTCCTGGTTTCTTTCTAATTTGTTTGTCCAGGTAAAAAGAAAGTTACTTTCTGGACAGGTTCAATGGCCGGAGAGGCCAAGGTCGTGCCCCAGAGGTCACCTAGCAAGAGTATGGAACTGGCATGGCTGCTCCTCTCCCAGATGGGGTGAGGCCATTTGGGATTCCCAGTCTGGCCTGCAGCCTGAGATCTCCTGCTCATCTCCCACTCAGTTCTTAATCAGCTCTGATTCTGATTAGTCCCCCAGCTCAGCCAAGGTCAACCTGACGCTGCCAGCCAACCTGGCTTCCTCTGTCTTGTTCTCTGATTATTCTTGCTTTGAGGAGTTCAAGGCAAGGCCAGCCCTCTTTTTATTCTCTTAAGACGGAAGGCGTGCTAAGAGAAAGCAACCAGCTTCAAGTCACCCAGACAGTTCCACCACCAAGGGGGGGGAGGGATCCTGAACACAGAATTTAGAGGGTCCCAGCCTGACTCTGTAACAACAACACAGCGCTTGATGTCACCAAATCAGGCCGTTCTCATTCTGTGCAGTGGCAATTTTGGAAAGAGAGCGATGCTTCGTGCATCCCTTTGCGCCAAATCCCCTTTTCATGACAATTTAAGTCTCACTTGGTTTACTCATCAAAATAATAAACTCAACTGGGTCCCCAAACTCAGTTGCAGCTTGTGGGTTCGGGGAGAGGCTACTGAAGCAAAAGATCTAAAAATGCCTGCTCAAACATCCAGATTAGTGACTTCTGGATTATCTCAGGTGACCCAGGGAGGGGGGGAAGAGATTAATCTTTTGGGGTTGACGAGTGGGCACTGCCCTCCAATGGTCACTGTTCCAACCGTTGGCCAGAGAATGACCTCCCTCATCTATTCCCACCACCCATCCTTCTCTTCAAGTCTCCTGGCACCTGTCCAACTGTTCTTCCAGCTTTACACATAATGGCACGTATTGTAGAGGTGTGATGACCCAGTGTGGGATACAAAAGCAACAAAGTCACAAAAACAGAGGGAGTCCCTTTAATCCCATCATCAACTATCATTGACTGGAGAAAAAACTCCCCCACAAACAGTTGCGAAAAGAAAGAAGTGCCGTTCAAACTCAAAATACAGATAAATTATAAATAGGAAAAAACAACACAAACCACACTAAAGCAATTACTGAGACAAGGCAGGATAAGGGCTTGAAGGCATCCACAGATATCGAAATACACACACTGGGAAGGACGCCAGAACTCAGAACTGAAAGACTAGAATTATTTCACGCTTTGCTTCCAGCACTGGGCCATGTGCAGTTTGTCCTTTTAAACAGTCTTGACAACTGCAGCCCATGAAGGGGATCAGGACCCTTTCCTCCCCCGTAGACCATGCCATTCACGTTTCTCCCTTATCCTCTCCTCTGAATGCCCAGCCGGCCTGTGCCCTTCCCCAGTTTACTCCACAACCTCCGGAGCCACATTCCCACTCCCTGTCAGCTGTTCCTCCTCTCCCTTGGAGTCACTTCAACAGGGGCATGACACTATGTTTTTAATCTCTGTGAAACTCCTAAGAAGGAAGGTGAGATAAGAGGCATCCCAATGTCCTGTTGGAAGAGCAGAAGGTCCTATTCCAGCTTGGAGCAATTCCCATTCCACTGGCAGGCTGGCTGGAGCTGTTCTTCAGGGCTGGGTTGGGCGCTTCTCTTCGTCTAACGGCACCCACTGCTCATGGGGGATTAATGGAAAGGAGGGGGCACTGGTCACCAGCCAAGATGGCGAGAGGAGGCAGAAGGTTACTTGGGGAAGGGGAGCAGCAGCACATCTTGGGAGAACAGCCTGGCCTCTTGGCATGGAAGTGGCACAGAATGATTGGTATATAGAGAAGCAAACAGGCCTGCTATCAATCTGGGGGAAGGGTGCCCTCAAATTACCAACACTTGATTCTTGGTTCAAATTGCACTCCAGGTGAAACTGGGCTTGCTCTTCCTCTGGGTTGTCCCCACTGCAGAGGAACTGAGCCAACTGGCCCACCAGCCAACCCACCACTCTCTGCCACAAGGCAGAGGAAGGGCTCCTTGGAGGGAAGAGGAACTTTTCCGTCAGAAAGAAATGGGATGAGCACCTGGGAGCATGATTGTTAACCTCTCTGAGTTGCGCTCTTGTTTAGGAAAACTGAAACCAACTAAATAGCCACACAAAGTAGTGAACAGGACACTTTCAATTTCAATGAGAAATTAACAACGTGCCCAGAACGTCCCCAGCAGCTGCATTGCAACTCAAAAAAAAAACCCTAAACAACCAATTCTAAATGGGTTAGATCAGCTACTGAAACAGAGCTGGAGGGATTTATTTCCTAGTAAGGATGTGGCAATCAAAGGAAACTCCCTAAAGGTACTTGCAGTTTAGCCCTTTGCTCAAGGGCTTATAATAATATCTGGTGCTGAATTCAGGGACACAAGTAACCTTTCTACAAAGGCTGGGAAGCAGCAGAAGGCAACTTCTAATTCTCAGGACTGAGGAACACAACCACTGCAGTGGTGTTTGGAGTCCAGAGTAACCACCCCCCTTTCTGCTCCCATGGAACAGGCTGGCCGAGGGAGTTCTTAGCTGGACAAAAGCCACCCACTCAGCATAACCACAGGGAATATTTCTGGTTTAATCAGGAGCCGAAGGCAGCATAACTCACCACGGGCAGGGCTGCCGAGGACTGTTCTCTGTGCACACACTTCATTTTAGCACAAAGATAGAGCCGAGAGCATCTTACAGCAGATTTTTTTTTTTTTTTTTAAGAGAAGAATCCAGTCAAAAAAAAAAAAAAAACCCTTTCCACCGAATACCATTACTTTAGAAACTGATAGTGGTATCAAATGCAGGAATCAAACGTTAAGACCAAAGAATCCAATAGTAATTTTAATAATGAGGCTATAAAGGGCTCTGAGAATATAAAAGCAAGAGGAATGAGGGAAAACTCTAGCAAGATGGTGATAAAATACTGCAAGTCTCTTGCAATGTGAAGAAGTGACAAGGGCCTCCTTGAGATCCTTTTCTTTCTATTGCAAAAGACTTAACTGCAAAATCCATTTTTGTTAATCAGGAAGTTCTTTGGCTAGCTTGCTTATTCTTAACGCCAAGTATCTATCTGCATAAAATTCAGAAAACAGGTGCCACCCTTGCTAGGTAGACCAGAAAGGAAACATGACCAGGTGGAGCTAACTCTGTATTATGGTAAAGCTACGTGGACAGAACCTTGCAGGTCTGAAAATACCAGTCTCTTGCCCTCTCCCTTACAGCCTGAAAAGCTTGGTAGGTTCTCTTTCTCCTTCTGTTATGCAGCTGCAGGCTACGCCCTCTTTTATCTAACTGTACCCTAGGGCAAGGGTCTCCAACCTTGTCCACTTTAAGACGTGTGGACTTCAACTCCCAGAATTCCTCAGCCAGCTTTGCTTGTTGAAGTCCACACGTCTTAAAGTGGACAAGGTTGGAGACCCTTGCCCTAGACAACAGTTTTTCATCCTTTCTCACATACCATTGCAACACCTCACAAAATCATCAACAATCAACAACACAAGGTTTGACCTTGAATATAAAGTCATATTTGGCTGCTGGATTGATGGCAGATTCCCGCCCACTTTGCCCTCTGCCCGTCAACCCTTCTTTTATGACAATCATATAGCTGCATTGCCCCCTTCTGCTCTTCTTCATTGTTTATTTCATTGCTTTATTACCCTACTTCTGTGCTGATCACACTCTTTTCCTTTCTTCCTTTTTATTGCTGTAAGCCTCCAGAGGAGCCTCCTGGCTAGATAGGTGGCAAATGAATTTAACGAATAAATGAAGGCAAAATAAAGTGGCAGAACTGTCACCATAGAAGAGAAGGAAACACGGTTTTTAAATTTCAAGTGCATGTCACCAGTTAGCATATTTAAGGAGGCGTGTTAGGAATATAAGTCACCTAACAGGTATTTGGGTTAGAAATATATATAAACCAGGATAAACATTTTAGTACTATATCTTTAAGGGAATGCAAGAGCATGCAATTGAGTGTGGTTTCTCAAGTGGCCATAAGATGGAGCCAGAAACCTGGTTTGTTTTAGTCTTAGTCTCAGAAGAGAGTGTGCCTGAGTGAGTATCTCTGTTTCCTTCTGTTGGAAAATATTGCGGTTGTTCCATTTCTTCTAATTGACTGATATTACTGGATTTAATGTAAGTCTGTTACTGAACTATTTTTTGACACTGGACTTAGATATTTGGATTATCCCTGGATTGAAAACTGACTGATTTTACCTGTGAATGACTTTGGATTGCCTATTTTGGACTTTGCTTAAACCTTTCTGGAAGTAAAAACCTCCATTTACTGTACAGTGTATCTGTGTGCTCTGCGTGTATTATTCCAACACTTATCTCAAATACGTCTCCCTGTATGCGCCCATTCTCCTAACGGGGAATTACCTCAACAAGGCGCATGCCAAATCTGTCCTCCTATTTTATTACTAGGGAGCAGGGAACTCTATCACCTCAGTCCCTGCACTGAAGTCAGTAATAAGTTGCCAGAGGGCTGGCAGAGGGCTGCAAAGAAGCCCAGCTTCCCTCCTTCCTTGTCTCGTTTTTGATTATTATTAAATTTTTATTGAAGATTAGATTTTAAAAACATTTGAATGTGGTGATCTTTTGACATATATCAGTTTTTATATTGTTATAATATATTTTATATAATAATATATAAAATAATATAAATAATATATTTTATATTGTTATAATAGCAGAATGTCATCAAACAATATTAACACACACACACATCTATATACATATTTACATTATAAATCTTTGTATCCGTTTCTATCTTAGACATTTTGTTGTGGTATAAACTCTTTAGGTTCTATTTCACAATTTTTAACTTCCTTTCATATTCCTCCAATTATAGAATTTTTTTCCCATGTTTCATAGAATTCTGCAGTTCCAACGTTAAGCTATCTAACTCGGCGCAGTATAAAATTTTTTGTATTATTACATCGTTGTTAGTTATTTCTTTTAATTTCCAGGTTTGGGCAATTGATAATCTTGCGGCTGTGATAATATGAATAATTAAGATATATATCTGCTTTTTTCAGATTCTCATTTGTTATTCCTTATATAAACATTTCTGGTGTATAATTTATTTTTAGATTTAGCAATTCCTCTAACCATTGCCAAATTTGACGCCAAAATTCTTGCATTTTCTTGCACTTCCACCACATATGGTAATAAGTGCTGCGTTCTTTCAAGCATTTCCAACATATTGGAGATTGGGAGCTATACATTTTAGCTAATCTGGTGGGTGGGAGATGCCATCTATAAAACATCTGGAACAGATTTTCCTTATAAGATTGGGTTAAGGCTTCCTTGTCTCTTAGTGCAGGGGTCCCCAACCACCGGGCCCCAGACTGCTACCAGTCCTTGGATCATTTTCTACCAGGCCGCCATTTTCTGCTGGGTGTCGCCATCTTGTTTCTACAGAAAGTGCTTCCGGGTGAACTTTTCCATTTGGAAAGCGGCATTTGGGTCCTGAAGGAATCCTCATGCCTTAGTTTCATCGAAGAGGGGGGGGGCTTCGAATGAAGAGCCGTCCCGATGGCAGAGGAGATCAAAAAAGCACAAAAAAGATACAAAGGAGGAGTTGAAGGTGGCGGGGAGAAGTGGGGGATGGCTGGCTAGCCGGTCGCTCGGCTCGCCTTGCCTTGTCATGCTTGCTGATGCCGGTACCAGGCCGCGGATCATTTTGTGATGCCGGTACCGGGCCGTGGCACAAAAATGGTTGGGGGCCACTGTCTTAGTGGATCCTCAGGGGCTGCTTTCCCTCTGGACTTTTCCCCGATCCTCCACTGAACCTCCCTCCAGACCCAGCACCTTTCCCGGTCCGTCTCTTCCTAGATGGGGGATCAATCCGCTCAAAAGGAATATTTCCTCCCCTCTAAAAGCTGGGCCGCAAAATGTGCTGGCCACTAGACAGACACACACACATACACACACACACACCGTGCAAGCACTGCCAATGTCCCCCCCCTCCCCAGCCTCTGTGACTTACCTGTTCCAGGGTGAGCTGTTTTGAAATGGTGTCATTTTCCAGTTTCTTAATTTTCTTCATCAACTTGTTGACTTGGAACTCTTGCTCCTGCTCCAGGTGCTGCTCCAACTCTGCCTTCTCATGCTGCAGCTGAGATCAGGAGAGAAGTCCGAGTGCAGAGGGTTCAGCCTTTGGCAGCAAGCAAGCCAACTTTCATTTTACATAAGTGCATAAAATCTGGCCCTGGTCAAACCCAGTTTGGAAGTGAAACACAGTATTAACGGGAAATATGAAGGGCACATAATGTATGAAGCAATTCCACCCAGAAAATGCCTTTTGTGGCTTTTGAAGGGGCAACTTCAGTACAGTAGGACGTGTCTGTTGTGTTTTCTCTCTCACTCAGGAACAGGTAAGTTTTCTACAGATAGGGACAAAATATAGTGATCTAGAGCAAATTGGATTTCTAGACATTTCATGAGGGGATAAGACTCAAGGAGGTTTTAAAGAAAAGACTGGACAGCTCCTGGTCTGAAATAGTATAGGGCTGTTACGGTGAACCTATGGCAGAGACATTTGTGCGGGTATGCAAGCCCCAGGCAAACTTACCTCACTGCAAATGGGTGTGCCTCCCAGCTGATTTTCGGCCCATTTGAGGCTTTTTTCGGCCTACCAGAGGCTTGAGGGAAGCCTCTGCAACCTTTGTAGGCCAGAAAAAAGGCCCGTTTCATCACTTCTTGAATTTCCAGAAATACCGTAAATGATGAAACGGGCCCATTTTTCGGCTTCCAAAGGCTGCAGAGGCTTCCCTCGAGCCTCTGGGAGGCCAAAAAAAAGGCCTCAAACGGGCTGAAAATCAGCTGGGAGGCACAGTGCAGGTGGGGGGGATTGTGCATGCATGCACAGGGGGCATCGGGGGGCCACATGCATTGCCTTCTAGGTGCTGGCACACGAGCACACGCGCACAAACACCATTATTGGCACAGGAGCCCAAAAAGGTTACCCACCACTGGTATAGGGTCTCACGCTTCAGCAGGACTATGTTTCCTTGATAAATACACCAACTCAGAACTAGCAAAGATCAAACAAGATCTTCCTGCTTGTCAGAGCTGACTTCCTCCATATGTGCAGAAGTCTGAACAAGTTCAGACAAAGACTGAATATTTCTGAGCGAGGGCAGCAAATATCCAAGGACCCAGTCTGCCTTATTGTGTAGGGTTGGAAATCCAGTGGCCCCTTTTCTCTTTTGTGAAATCAATTTCTCAAATTCTTTGAGAGGGGTGCAGAGTAAACTGTAATTCTATAAACCTAAGGGGGAGATTTTTTTTTTTTTCAAAGTAATAGGCAGCAGCTGGATACCAAATCAAGAGATAACTTTTCTTAGGAGGGTTCCAACCAAGTCACTTAAAACACTAAAGGAACTGATGCCTGGTGCAAATCCAACAGGTTTATAATAAATACGGAGGTTGGAAATGTCAAATAGATGTCAGAATGCAAACAGTTGAGGGTCACAAGGGAGACAGTCTGTTCTTATACCCAGAATATCTCGTGGCTCCAATTCCATGAACGTTTTATTCTATAATAAGGGTCTTCCCTTCCCAAATGCCTTCTAATAGGAACTCAAATGTATCTTTGCAGGACATTATGGAACCAATGAGGCTGCTACAGAGAGCTAAAAGAACGAATCTTCCAAGGACAATATACACCAGATGTCACACTTACACACAGAGAAACACAAAGTTTTGACACTTATTGGGGCTGGGGGGAGGAGAAAAATTAGTTCCCTTACTTCTATATTTTAACTCTGTTTATCTAATAAAGTTCTCTTTATTATTATTATACTAACTAGCTTAAGGAAGTCTGAAAGCCACGGCAGACAGTTTCATAGACTCAAGCACATTTTTTCCATTAGTTTATGTACACCCCTGGACCAAGCAGCACTAAAAACTTCAAAAGAAAGACATGGCAGGGCAAACACAGGTGGACAATCCCCAGAGAATTAGCCAGTGAGCAGACAAGGACAAATTAAGCTATATATTCCTTTCTTCCAACATATAAACATTTGGAAACATTGTGCTTTAAGAAATAAACAGTATCTCAGATTGACCACTGCCTAATACCTTTATAAAACCCAGTCCAAATGTTACAAAGGACATACACACTTCTGACATACACTCTCTGAAGCTCTTTAGCAAAGAAGGTTCTGCAAAACCAGGAGGATCCTTGGAAAAGATTATCTCTTTCAGCCACCAGATCTGCACTTTATATCTCAAAACAGATCCTGCTGACTGTACCTGCTCAAACAATAAAAAGTTGCCAGATCTCAAAGTGCCAGAAGTACTTTTTGAATGATTCAGGAAGAACAGAGAGTTTTGAAAAACATAGTAACTAATATTATGCATTTAATAAACAAACTCTGGAACAGTTGCAACAATATCAATTCAGTTGAAAAGAAAACCTCAAGTCTAATACAGTTGCAAAAAAACATAAAACATTTTTACCTCTAGGTTGGCTGAAACCCAAAGGTGGCTAACTTGCAAAGTGGGAAATAAGCCAATTAAAACAGAGTAAGAGATTAGAAGGCAGTAAAGTTCAGAGTTGCTTAACAAAATATCTCCATAAAAAGATGCTATTCTCTCCTCTCCTCCCTTCCCCTCTCCCCTTCCCGCTTGAGGGCTATTCATTTCCAGAAGTGCATTCACCAGAAGCAGGCAAAACAGAGACATGAACAGCTAATGCAACACCATCCCCTGCAGGATCTTCAAAGAAAATCCAGGGTTCTCTAGGCAATTTAGGAGCCAGCTCATCCTCCACAGAAAATTCCAAAATCTACTTCGTTTTGCTCTCTGCAGTGCACCTCTTTGTGATGAACCAAGGCACGTGCATCTAGCAGCAACAGGTTCAAGGTTCATATCTTGCTTCCTGTCCCATCTGAGCAAACATGGTGTGTGGACCCAGAAAGGTGGTCTCCAGGAACCCTCCGAAGGGCTTGAACAAGCCTATGAAGAAGCAAAGGCTGGCAACTTTTTCAATGTGGTTGAGGCTAAGGGATATTCCCCAAGTTGAAAGTACAAATAAAACTCTTTTAAAAAATTATAAAAGGCCTCAATCCAAGAGTGGTAAATTCAGCAATTCTGCATCAGCAGCATTGCAATGCAGAAGAGCTGGAGGAGGAGGAGGAGGAGGAGTGGATCCTGGAAGGAAAAAAATATAGATCAAGAGAGCAAAGATGAAATATAAACACTGTAGCTGTTTCCCTTGGCAGCCTTGGAAATCAAGACACACACACACACACTGTTCTGCAGGAGCCGAAGTGCGAAGGGACATACAAAGAGTTGATCCAAGGCAAATTCCAAAGCAATCCAAACACATCACCCCTTTGGGTGATGAATCAGCTCAATCCATGTGCTGAATCAGAGGATGCCTTTTTTTTTTTTCAAACTTGGCACTTTTGGGGTGCCCAGATTTTCCCACCCCTAACCCAAGGAGGGCAGGCCAACCCTGGGACTTGACGTCCACACATCTCACAGGTACCCAACATTGCATTAGAGGCATTGGGCTGTCTGGGGGGGGGGGAGGAACCTCTGCACGGGAGGAAAAACCGCAGAGTTGAGATTGCTTGTTCCACTGAATGGCATCTTGGCGTGATTCACACATCACAACTTGCCTATTAATACTTTTAGTACAGGATTTTGAAAAGGCCTTTATCAATTAATTTTTGAAAATGGACTTTTAAAGCCTGGCAGCTTGTGTGTGTGTGTTTTTTTTTTTTTTTTTTTTAATGGAGAAATATTCCTTTTTGCAACCCTCTTTCTTCCTTTGGTTTGTTCACTCCCCTGTTTGGAATGTTTAGCCAGTAATGGCAGTTAAGCCATTTTTCCTTTGACTTCCCAAAAAGTGCTTGTTCAGGAGGCAATTGGACTTTCCTCTTTTTCTTCGAAGAGGTTTCGCTTCTTCAGCTCTGCAGAATCCCTATTTCATTCTAACACCTGTTGCTTAAGGGCCTGAAACGATGGTTCCAGTGATAACAAAGGCACTTCCTGTCTAACAAGAAGGATGGCCCGAGCAGTTCTTATTTTGGGACCCAGGTGTGTGTGTATGTGGGGGGGGTAATCAAAGAAGACATACCTGCATCAGCTTCCTCGAGAGTTCGTTCGTGAGAAATTCCTCCTCCTTTTCATAATTCACGGCCAACGTCTCCTTCTCCTTCTGCAAAGCTTGAATCTTCTTAAACAAGGTGTTGCTGATGAATTCCTCTTCTTGCTCGGCTCGGGCTTGCTGGAAGAGAAACCACAAGCTGAGAGCCAAGCAACTGGTCTGGAAGGCCACCCTGTAACTTCCTCGGCTGATGCTCTGCTGCCACTCAACTAAACAAGGCCGGGGGGGGGGGGGAACGGGGGGGGGTATGCCAAGAGATCTGCCCTGAAAACCCAAGCCTGATCTCTTTGCTGCCACCAGCATGGACCTCATCCTGTCCACGGAGGGTCTAGGTCTGGGTCTCTGCTCTAGAGCAGGGGTCGCCAACCTTGTGGACCTCAGGGACCACCAAACTCATAATTTTAAATCCCATTGACCAGAGACCCTGGGAAAATCCCCAAAAAAAGTCTGCAGGAAAATTTCCCACCCCGTTTTCCTACTGATCCATCTTTCTTTACTTGGGATTGCAGGATATCATCTCCAACTCCGTTCTCTTGGGGGGGGGGAGAGAGAGAGAGAGAGAGAGAAACTTTTGGCTTCATGCAAGGAAAGCAGCAGAAGTCTTTCTTTCTCTCTCCCAAACTCCACCAGAAATGAGTCTTTTGAGACACCGGCGCAGCCTCTTGGAGTAGGAGGCCTTGCAGGATCCCAAAGACTCATTTCTGGTGGAGTTTGGGAAAGAGAAAGAAAAACTTTGGCTGCTTTCCTTGCATGCAGCCAAAAGCAGAAGAAGAAAGAAGCAGCCTGGTGGCCAGGCAAGGTGCTAGGGTGAGTGGGGCAAGTTGGCCCCCTTCACTCTTCCTCCCCCCCACCCTCACTACCTCATGTTGTTTGCAATGCAAGCGATGCAATCCTTGTGTTCCTGCAGGCCATGTTGGCGGCACAGTCTTGTGTTCTCACACAGCCTGGATTAATTGCTTTGGAGGGAGGGGTGCTTTGAGGATGACATTTTTCTGGGGACCACCAAAATTTTCTTGTGGACCACCAGTGGTCCCCAGCCTACTGGTTGGAGACCACTGCTCTAGGCTGCTATGGAGGAAAGGTAGGGATCCCGGTGCCAGAAATGCTCTCTTGCAGTCAGAGTGCTTGGCTCCAGAAATGAAGCCACACCAACCAACACAAGCCAGGATGGATGTGACTGTGAAAAGGATATTTGACAGGGCGGGAAGGTGCTTTCTGTAATACTCTGACACAAACAGCACATTTTTCGGCTTCAAGGCGTTTGTGGGCAGAGGTTTGTTCCTGTCACTGCACTGAGCTTTCTGGGACAGACTGCAAATACTTTTAGCCATCGCTGATGCCGACTCTCTTATTCCTCAACTGCAGATCAGAAGAGTCTCAGAGCCAATCACTTGGAATAAAGTCATTCCCAACTGCCCATCATGCTTGGCTTTTGTGTAAGCAAGGTTATGCACCCCTGAGAGGGAGGCGGGAGGGATGAAGGGTGTTAGGAATAAAAGTCACCTAACAGGTATTTGGGTTAGAAATATATAAACCAGGATAAACATTTTAGTACTATATCTTTAAGGGAATACAAGAGCATGCAATTGGGTGTGGTTACTCAAATGGCCATAAGATGGAGCCAGAAACCTGGTTTGTTTAGTCTTAGTCTCAGAAGAGAGTGTGCCTGAATGTTATCTCTGTTTCCTTCTGTTGGAAAGTATTGCCGTTGCTCCATTTCTTCTAATTGACTGATATTACTGGATATACTGAACTGTTTTTGACACTGGACTTTGATATTTGGATTATCCCTGGATTGAAAACTGACTGATTTTACCTGTGAATGACTTTGGACTGCCTAACCTTTCTGGAAGTAAAAACCTACATTTACTGTACAGTGTATCTATGTGCTCTGTGTGTATTATTCCAACACTACTCTCTATACGTCTCCCTGTATGCGCCCATTCTCCTAATGGGGAATTACCTCAACAAAGGGGGTGTAAAAGAGAACAACCTACTCTTGGTGAACAAGAAGCCATCCACCCATCCTGGGCAGGATGAAAACACAGGGCAACCCAAAGTGGTTTCTTTTCTCTTCTCAATGCTTCCTATGCTCCTACTCTTACAGGACCACAGACCTCACAGTCCTGAGAATAAAGTTCAAAGCAAACTTCGAAGCATGGAACAAGGCAGCCAAGCCGTGGCTTCCATGCAAAGCTGCTCCACCAGTATCCTTTGGAGTTTACAACTTTCCTGGACTGAAGCGAATCTTATTGGTGCAACCGTTCAACCTGCCAATCTGGTTTGCCATTCTGGTTTCGCCAGGCAATTGCAAAACGGATGGAACAAGGAGCGTAGGAGCACAAGGGTCACTCAACTCAGCCTAACTGTTGATTAGAGCCAAAGCAACCCAACGGGCTAGAAAGGGAAATGTCGAATATAATGTGAGAACTCTCCACCTTCCCTGGATCTCACAGAATGCCTGCAAATGATCTCTGCATGTTGCCAGCAGCTGGGAAAAAGAGATCGATGCCCTGCAGCCTTGCCTTGAACTTGAGAAGGAAGAGCAGGCAAAAGATTAGGATCAAGAGAAAGGGATGGAGGCCAAGTTGACAGGACTGGATTTAAAGCGCTATTACGATGACAGCGGATTAACGTATGATTACCCCTCACATATTAATGATTACCCTGTTGAAGCACATTCAAAAGCACAGGCCGCACGAGCTTGAGAAGAGCTCTGGTGACGGGGTGCATGCAAGGCTGGGGAGAGGTACATGATGGGAAAAGGACAGATGATGGATGGACGGACAGACACACAGTGCAAGAAAAACTAAGGTAACAGATTAACTGAGTTGGAAGGGACCTTATAGCTCGGGGATGTCAAACTCAACTTCATTGAGGGCCGCATTAAGGCTGTGGTTGACCTTGGAGGAGGGGGACAGGGGGACATGGTCAACTGGGTGGGCGGAGCCAGCTTGATGCCACTCCCCATAATGCTGGTATGTTTCCTCTTCCCTCTGGAAAGACTGGGCCGAAGCTAAGCTGATCTGATCTTTCCCCTTTGCATTGGGTAGACCAGGACTTTTGGACACTGTGGGCTCTATCCAGCCTGCAGGCTTTGAGTTTGACACCCTTGTTATATAGGTCATCTACATTCTATACCAGCCCCTCCCCACCCCTCTGGCCAAGCAGGAGACCCTACACCACCTCTGACAGAGGGCAGTCCAATCTCTTCTTGAAAGCCTCCAGTGATGAAGCTCCCACAACCTCCAAAGGCAACTTCTGTTCCATGGGTTGGTTGTTCTCCTTATATCCAGGTTGAATCTCTCCTTGTTCAATTTCCATCCATTGTTCCTTGTCTGCCCTACAGGCGCTTTAGAAAATAGCTTGACCCCTTTCTCCCTCTGGCAGCCCCTCAAATATTGGAAGACCGCTATCATGTCTCCCCTGGTCCTTCTCTTCACTAGACTAGCCAGGCCCAGTTCCTGCAACTGTTCATCATATGTTTTAGCCTCCAGTCCCCTAAACTAAAGTAAAAACTGGTATGTGAAAAACCTTTAGAACAAAGGTCTTCAAACTTGGCAAGTTTAAGACTTGTGGACTTCGACTCCCAGAATTCCTGAGCTAACATGATTGGAGGAAGAATTCTGGGAGTTGAAGTCCACATGTCTTAAAGCTGTCAAGTTTGAAGACCCCTGCTTTAGAGAATGCTGGAAAAGTTGGTTCCTCTGCTGAACCATTATGACCCGTTGCTTCAGGAAACGGTTAACTGGAACCAGACCACAGCTGACTCCGTTGTTAGTTTTTTATTTAATCTTCTCTTTGGAACTGACATCCAAGATCTTCAAGTCTGGAATACCCAGGTCTGGAAGATTTAGTTTTAGAAAAGTAGGAGAGCAATTTCAGAACAGCTGTGTGTGTGTGTGTTTGTGGAGGAGGAGGGGGGGATTGGACACTCTGCACCCCTTGCTGGAAGTAAACTCTGATTCACACAAAGCCAACATTTCTCTTAAGCTTTGTAAGACATGTACAATTCATATTATGATTTGCTGTCAGCTGCAGAGAAGGTCATTCTGACATTTTCCACAAACCATAACTTTAAAATCCTTGGCTAGCACTACATGCAGCAGTACAGAGAACAGAACTCAGCATTTGATTGCAATTATGCATCTGCCATCTTTTTTTTTTTATTCCTTCTTATGGGTGCAGAAGTGGCACAAGTACCATTAATCATCCATGCAAAAAAAAAGCACCTCAGGAGAAGCAGAGCTGGAAAGCTATCAGAGCTCCAAGGAGGCGACATCAAATCTAGTGCAGGGATTCGGGCTGCCACTATCCACAGCCCATTGCAATCTCCTTGATGGTTGTTCTTACAAATTTTCACACGTTTCACTTTTTACAGAAGCTGTGCTGGTATCTCATAGAAAGACATTTTATTGCAGAGATTAGATTATTGCTAAGCCAGCCTTCTTGACCCAGATGGGGCAGGAGGACCGTTCTGGAAGTAGAAGTCCCACATTTGGTGCATGCAATCATAGGAGACCAATACTTATGAAATTCTGTGTGATGACCCAGGGCATGGCACAAAGTCCCTTTAGTATCTCCAACTTTGCCCCCAATGTCCAGGTTACCTTCGGCTGGAGAAAAAAATCTCCCAAGAAACAGCCTTTAAGTGGAGGAAATTCAGTCTGAAAACAAAGTACATACAAACTGGAAATAAAAATCTGCACAAACCACACTGCAGCAATTGACTGGACAGGGCAGGAGAAAGAATTTCAGACTTGAAAGGCTAACAAAGCACACACAGTTGGGAAGACACCAGGAACCCATATAAGCCTTGATACCAGATAATTCACAATTTGCTCCCAACAACTTTGCTGTGTGTAGCTTCCCTTTTTAAACACTGTGTTCCCACTGCAGCTAATGAAGGGAATCAGGGCCCTTTCCTCCCCCGTAAGCCATGCAACTCGCATTGCTCCCTTCTCTGTTCCTCCCTGTGTGCCCTAGGATGAAAAGGGGATGGGCCTGGGTCTTCCTCTGAACTCCCTCTCCCTTGTACTATCTCTCCCCTGCTCTGCACAGCCGGTCTTTATAACCTTCCCCAGTTTCTTCCACAGCCACTGCAGCCACACTCCCACTCCCCGTCAGCTGCTCGGCCTACCCCTCCGAATCGGATTCCGACAGGGACATGACATTCTGGAAGACATCAGGGAGCATCAGGCTTTTCCATCAGTGGCTTGTGGCACCCAGGAACCCTTGTTTTAAAAAGAGAGCCACTCTTACTGAGTAACAAAACGTACGGATTTAAGAACGCTGGCTGACTTGGAGTGGGGGTGAGGTTTATACTGTGAGGCCCAGCAGTGAATCCTGCAAGAGAAGAAAGGCTGGTGGGAAGGCCTGGCATCAAGAAAATGGGGGTGGGGGTGGGGGGCTTCAAGTCCTCTCCCAAAACCAGGCAAAGACATTTGAGCTGAGAAGGAGGTGGAGAATTTTAAATCCTGGGCCAAAGAACCAAGATCTCAAAGGAAGTTTACTGCGAATCTCTCCTTTCCAAAACGCAGTCTCAGACTTCAAAGACGCAGGAAAAACCTGGCAGTCTGGCTCAGTGAGTCTGGCAATGGAAAGGTGGCACAGAAAAAGACTCTGGATTGCCAGAGGAGAGAGTTAGGTTAGGCAATCTTTGATCCAGCGATTTCTCCAGGGCACAAGGCAGCAGCATAGCCGAAGCCTCGGGAATGTCCCTCTGGGGACAGCTCAGGCACACCCAGGAGCAGCAGAGACCATCAGCCCCAGGCAACTCCTTGCCAGCAGCTCTAGAGGAAGCGGAAAAGGCTCCGGGGCTGAGGTTCACTTAATGAGCCCTGGCAGAGGTAAAACCTTCAGGGGTGTGTGTGTGAAATGGGAGGGCGTAAAGCTGAGGCGGAAAGGCTTATAAAGAAGAACAAGAAGAAGAAGGATTTGCCAAAACTTTTTCAAGCAGGGCGAAAATGAAGGGAAAAGAAAGGAAAGAAGAAGAAAAAAAGGAATATTCTATGGGATCATGACTGAGACTTCAACGCGCTCCGACTGAGTGGCTGCTCCAAGACGAGCCCCGAGGAAGAACCTCCTCTCTCCTCAAAAGCCAGGCAACCACCAGATCAGGGGTCTCCAACCTTGGCCGCTTTAAGACTTGTGGACTCCAACTCCCAGAACTCCTCCTCCTCCTCCAGTCATGTCAGCCCAGGAATTCTGGGAGTTGAAATCCACAAGTCTTAAAGTGGCCAAGGTTGGAGACCCCCAATTCCAGAGGAGTCTGAGCAGGATCTGGGATCCTGAAAAATCCTCTACCTCCCTCTGGAGTCTGGACAGACTCCGCTGCCTAGCAAAAAAGGTCCAGACGTTGCACAGCAGGGCATGTGGGCCTTTAAAAAAAACCACCATGAACCACAGCCTGAAACTGTATTTCTTGCTTTCATAGTGAGAAGGCATCCTAAGATCAAGGGGAAGGGGGGATTATTTTTAGTCTCGGAGTTCATCAGGCATTTTGTGAGAGCTCTGGGGGGAAATTCAATCTTTGCACTAGTTTTCTTTCTCTCTCTCTCTCTCTCTCTCTCTGAGAGGGACACAGCCACACAGGCAGGAACCCAGAGGGTAAAAAAGGGCTAAGGAACACTCCTGCCTTCTGTGAGGTGCTCCCAACTTCCTCCTGGTTGGGTGTGGTAAGACAGGGCATCAAGGAAATGGGGAAAAGGGGACACTTCAAAAACTACCGCAAAAGAATTTCAGCTTGATAATCCTGAGAAGGAAATGGGGCATGGAAAGAGAGAACAAAAGAAATGGAATCAAACTGATTTGCTGGCTGGCAACCCCTTGGTCTCCATCTTAACTTCCTCATTTTGTTAAACGCCTGGAATTGGAAGTTAATTATGACTACAGATGCTGAGATTGACCTCAGGGTATATGCATGATATTAGAATCACAGATGAGCCTCCCTACTGTTCTTTCTATTACCCATGTTAAAGGAAGACAGTGAATTTGCATCTTTATTGTACCAAGACGCTGTTACTTGAATTCCAAATTCTATTTTGAAATGTACATAAAACCCCACTAAAGGGTACCCGCCTCACAGAATATCTTTTCCTTTAATTTGCAACAGATTAGGCTTTTCATATCTTTTTGACCCGAAACATCTCCACATATGGAAACCAAGCTCCAGCATTAGGCTATCAATTAATCCCATTGCTCCCAGCAAGAACTGAGTTTAGCTTGGGAGGGGGAGGTGTTTGGACAGAAGAAGCAGCCAGAGTCATCAATAAGATGTGAAAAGTAAGTCAAAAGGATTAAGTGATGTCAATGATAAATGAATCCCTAATTTCATGCAAATTAAAATATATTCCTGAAATAGAACAAATCTCATTTGACTTTTAAGAAGGAATAAAATATACGAGCCACGGTCTTCACCCCTATCAGTGCTAGAGAGTGAAAATTCACAAGGACCATCTTGGGTTCCCCTGGGAGAACGGGAAGGTATTCAAGAATTTCTCCTCCTCAAGAGCTTTTTTAGAAAGGCCACCTTTTCCTATAAAGTCAGAGGAACTTTCTTTAAAAAATGTTAAGCTTTAGAAAACTACTCAGAGAAGAAAGTTTCGGGCAACGGTGTTTAGTTTCCCCAACATATAATCATTTAACTTCAAAGATGGAGTGGGAAACAAGAGTGATTAGAACACTAAGAACAGGTTTCAAGTTGTCCCCCACCCCGTTCCCGAGGCTGTCCTAACTTCGAATTGTTGTTAAATGATTATAAGTCCAGGACTAATTCTACTTTTCCCTCCAGATCTCTCCTCTGCTTCTCTTTTGCAGGCGGGAAGTCCTCAGACCCCAAACCTAACTTAGGCTCCCCTTGGCAGTGAGAGACCCTGGGGGGCAAGCAAAGGCCCACTGACAATGGCTCAATGTCAGGTTGACTCCCTAACAGGAGAGCATGTTAGTATTTCACACCATTATTTCACACGTTCTTTTCTTGCAGTCGTCTCTCTTCGCAGGAAGCAACTAGAGTAACAGAATGCGGTGGAGGACACAGTGCTGGTGTGTCAAAAGGCTGGCAGGAAGTATTATTATTCCTGGAAATTTTTGAAAAAGGCTTACCTGCCACAATGTTTAGCATTTCTGCCCTGTAAACTGCAGAGTTCAGTTGTTGTTGGCTTCTTATAGCACACGTGGAGGGGAGACAAAAGAGCACACCCAATCTCCACTGTGCTCAACCGTGCTATCAAATCCCCTTGCAGCTTTCCCTTTTGGTCTTCTCCCTGAAATTTCCTTTGGACTTTCTCTTATGAGGGGGAATGTGCCATTATTAAAATCATGTCATGCCATGCGCTGTGCATTCGGAAGAACCCACAGGATGAATTGAATGGAGTAAAAAAATAAAAAGAGAAAAGAAAAAAAAAAGCAGCAGCTGCTTAAGCCCCAACAGGCTTTGGGCTGCAGCCCCTCAAAGCCTCCCCCTGCCCCCCCCCCTCCCCGAGTTATGGGAGTTGCATCTGAGAGAGGGCTGCTCCTGCTCTAAGGGGAGGGGTCTCTCTCTTCTTGCAATGAAGCAGAAGACAACCAAAGGATCCTGGGTGAGCTGCTCTGCACTTTGACCATCTTCCCTCAAGTCAAGTCTTTCACGCAACTGAGCAGCTCAGAGAACCTCTAGAGCAGGGGTCTCCAACCTTGGCCCCTGGAAGCCTGGTGGACTTCAACTCCCAGAATTCCACAGCCAGCTTTGCTGGCTGTGGAACTCTGGGAGTTGAAGTCCGCCAGGCTTCCAGGAGCCAAGGTTGGAGACCCCTGCTCTAGACTCTGGCCTAAATCCCCTGATGTTTCTTCTCAATAGATAGATAGAATTCTTTCTTGGCCAAGTGTGACTGGACACACAAGGAATGTGTCTTGGTGCCAATGCTCTCAGTGCACATAAAAGAAAAGATGCATTCGTCAAAAGTCTAGAATCATCCGGTACAACACTTAACAAACAGTCACAGGGCACAAATAAGCCATCAAATCATACTAGGAAACAGTCAATATAAATCGTTAGGATACAAGTGACAAAGTTACAGTCCTACAGTCACAAGTAGGAGGGGATGGGCAGGAAGGAGAGATGAGAAGATTGATAGTAATAGTAGTGCAGACTTTGTAATAGTTGAACAGTGTTGAGGAAATTATTTGTTTAGCAGAGTGATGGCATTCGGGGAAAAACTGTTCTGGTGTCTAGTTGTTCTGAGCTAAGTTTGACTTCTGATGAGCCCCGAGATCTCTTGAGGTTTCCTTTCCAAGAGCAAGGAAAGGCCCAACAGGACTGGGCAGTCCCGCGATCATCTCCGGTCATCCAAGTTCAGGCCCAGGCCCATGTGCACACACCCAGAGGCAGCCGTTCATATGGAAAGGGGGAAAAGGATGGGAGGACAATCTCTTTTGTACCCCATCTCTCTTCTACCAAGAGCTAACAAGGAAAAGAAACTGTCAACTCATAAAATATATCTATGGTCGTTTTAGAGTTGCCAACAGAAAGGGGGGGGAGGGGTTTGAAAGTGCAGTGTGGCAGCTTGGAAATCGAACGTGCATTCCATACATAGTTTTTCACAGATAGTAATTGGGTGACTGAAGTTTCTGCCTTGCAAAAATCTAATTGGAGAGCATGATTGATGATTCTTGGCTGTGGAGGTGTCTCATTGGAGAATATGAATTATGATACACCCGGGGGGTGGAGGGAAAACCAGGGTCAAGGATGACCATGAATGATGTGTCTCAGAGTCGGCTACACTCAGGCAGTGCCGGACATGTTAACTTCCAATAAATCCTTTGAAGTTTTGGAAGTTTGGCTCAAGACTTGTGATTTAATTGGAGTAACTGCAGGAATCCTGACAGAAACTCTACTGCACACAGGCTCCATTTTCATCTATTTGCCGTAAGCTTCCAGTTCAGATTCCTTCATTGGACAAGGAAAGAACCTGGACCTCTTTCTGCTCTTAATTCAGCCCCCCGTTGACTCAGGGAGAGGACTATCACCTCGGCCACCCATCCCCTGTCCTGTACCTTCACCACCAGAACCTCAGGCCTTTTCCCCAGCATTGTGTCTCAACAAGAATGCGTAACTTCAATTAGCTTCTATCCTTGGGTTGAAGTGCTCGGTCATGGCCTGCTGATCAGCCACCATTAGAAAGGACACAAGAGCCCTTCGGGTCAGGCACACAGTAGGACAATGCTTGGGAAAATAATCTTTTGCTTGAAGTAAACTAAGATGGAGAGAAAGTCTATCCAGCGTCTCTGTGGGTAGAGCCAGCATGCGAAGAGAAAACACCGAGAGGAGTGTTAGGAAACATCCAATTCAAAAGTATTTGTGGAGGAGGTGAGGACCCTGTGCATCTCAGTGCAACTCCTCCATTCAGCCTGCAGGCCAGATGCCAGATAATTGTTCCACATTTCTGAATCAAAAGCAATTACCTCTGACTTCCGCTCAGAAAGGGCTTACTCCAAATAATCTCAGCCTTTGGAGAAAAGCTCCTCTGGCAACCAATCCTCTTAGGTAGCAAAGCAGTTTGTTTGAGGGCCTCCAACTGAAGGCTGTCCCCATTTTTCTTTCTCTTTCAGAAGAAGGCAGGCATCTGCTGTCAGAAACTGGCTGATTCCAACAGACGTTCATCCCTCCAGCGATACAGACCATACACTCTGCTCCCTTTTGGTTTTAGGATCAAAACAGATTGCCTTCATCTGCAGGATGCAGGTCTCGTAATCTTTCCCCAAAAATTAAAAAAAGAAAGAAAGATGGGGCTGCAGAAACAGACCAAGAAATTCAAGGATCTTAGGACCTCTCCGAAACTGAAGGATTGGTGGCAGCAAAGAACTCCCTCTCCAGATTCTCTTCTGGGAAACAGGGGTGTTGTGTTTGATGAGCGTGTTTTCCAGTTTCCAAATTAGTCCACTATCTCCCAAAGATTTCAGAACCATCTTATAAAACATTGCTTTTCTAACCTTTCATTAATGCTAGTTCAATTCTCTTCATCCTAAATTCATCAGGAGAAATGCCTGAATTATATAGCTACATTTAAATATATAGATTCCCATTTGTATTTAAAAATATGAACTGAAATTTTGACCACTGAAAAAAGAGGAAATGCCATAATAGCAAAAGTTCAAGACTTATGGCAACAATACTGTACAATGCAACAGTGCTGTCCCTGTGGCTATGGTCTGTCCATCTGCTTCAAGTGATTCTATCAGCACCTCTCTTCATGATACTGTTTCACTGGATTTTTCAAAACCTGAACAGGTTTTGTAACCAAGATATTAAATATTTTAAATGCTCCTTTTACAAAGATATTCAGCGATATGAAAGGGGAATGCCAACAGGTTGCTAGCTAGAGAACTGCTGTACCATGTCCATATGTTTCCTCATCTTTCCATCATATCTGACAATTCATCTCCCAAAATTCTGAATAGACAGAAATGTTCAGGCTGAATTCTTACTGTGTAAGACAGGAGTCTTCAAACTTGAGAGTTTTAAGGCTTGTGGACTGCAACTCCCAGAATTCCTCCTCCAGTCATGTTAGCTCAGGAATTCTGGGAGTTGAAGTCCACAAGTCTTAAACCTGCCAAGTTTGAGCATCCTTGGTGTAAAATGACATCACTAAGAGATGGTTTCAGGGAGACCGCATAATGTGAGCCTGTGTGAGCATGTACCCGGCAATGCTCCTTTTAAAGCATCTTCTCAAAATTCTTTTATCTTCATTTCCATGGATTTTGTTCACTCTCTTTTTCTGATTTTCCCTTATTACAGGGATTGTGAACGCCTTGTGAATTGCCTGGGTATGTTGATTATATGGCAATGGTGTTGGTTAAGAAAATACTGGAAGTGAATTATGGAGAAAAAACAACAACATTTGATTACATTGTTTCATGTTCTTTCTTTTCCTTCTACAGTCCTCAGTCTGAGGTGTAGAAGATAAAGTGAGGGTGATTATGACAGCTTCTTTTTTAAATTATTAAAGGGAAAATAGGACCTCCTTCTTAGCAATCCAGAAGACTGGTATAATGCTTCATTTCATCTCCCTGCAGGTTATCCTTCAAAATCTAATTATTATTAGTGAGTATATTTTCAGCGACGGTGTTCACATTGGAACTTTTTAAATGACCAAGCTGTCCATTTTTACACTGAAAATGATGGCAAAGACAAACATCTTTCACACAAGAATCATTCAAACCATTATCACGTATTTTTTGTGCTTTGCTTCTTCTTATTCTGAACACTGCTTTACATTCATGCCTCATAACTGTTAAGGGCAATCTCTGAATGTTTAAGGCTGGATGATCAGGCCCACATCTTGCAACACAGTGTTCCACAAACGGAGCAAACAAACTCGCAAATTATAGTTCTGTATTAATAAAGTGACCCTTATGAATTTACACGCAGATAAATGGTTATTTAATTTTCAGCATTTAAGTATGTTTTTATAACACCATAAAAGGAAGCGGTAATTTGAGGAGAAATGCCATAATTTGCAAGGTGTCCGTAAGAATTTATTTGTGCTGACTCCTGAGTACTGTATTTGTAAGTGAACAGTTCCATCATGATAAAGAAAGGAGTTACATTATTTTAATATGTAAATTTTAATCGGCTAGCATTCTGCCACTCTAAACTTGCGGAGATTAATAATATACATTATTATTTTTAAGGCTTGAATTCTGCTGTATTATAAACTGATTCTGATTGGGATAACTTTGAAATGCAGATAGTTAATACTAATGTAATAAAAAAAACAATGTGATTATTAACTTGTATGCTTGGTATGTCTCATTAGAAGTTTCCCTAAGTAAATACAAATTATTAGAAGAAATGTACAATTGTGTGAACTAGAAGACTTTCTCCCGGTCTGGTTCAGCATTGTTACAAGGTTTTTCAGTGCGTTTGTATGTAATTGTGCATTCACGTGATCAGTGTCTCTTCAGTGTCAGAGTACTTCTGATTAGAAATGCCATATTTCATTAATTTCTGATTTCCTGAAAAGGAGCTAAAAAGAAATCTCAGTAAATGAGCTGGATGTGGGCACTATAACTCAGTAGATACATCAAATGCTTACTATTTTGAATGGATCCCACCTTCAGAAGCCATAGCCACTCAAACATTAGGACCACGAATGACACATCCAGAGATCCTTCAACATGCCCATTGTTAACTCCAGAAGACATTTAAAAGCGGGGAGGGGAGTTCCACATGCAACTCGACTCTCCAATCAACTCCTCTTCCAGCTTAGTCCAGAAATGGGCTTGCTGGGTTATTCTCAGCCTTTTTGGAAAACTTTGCAGTTATACCACTGCCTGTCACGGACAGATAGACGGACAGATCATTGGTGCTATTCTACCGGTTTGGCCTGGTTCTGGCGTACCGCTAGTGCTGAAGATCAGCTGAGATCGAACGGGTTCTCTCTGATGTGCTGCTGTTGGGTCCACCTGGGCTCTCATATTGACCTTTATTCCCTGCCTTTGAAGCTCAGCTGCTCTGCGTGGCACAGCAGTGCCGCGAGTCAGCTGCTGAAGCTACAGGGATTGCAGGAGGCGAGTAGGAAAAGCCTCTGCGTGTGCATGACATGTGTTTGGCATGTGTGTAAAGCGTGCCCAGCTAGCCACACCCACCAAACCAGTGGCAAACCTCTTTGAAACCCACCCCTGGGACAGACACCCACTTTGGAAAGTCAACGTGATTCTGTAGGTCACTGCAGCATTTCAAGCAATGACAGAGAGCCGACCAAATCAGCAGACAAGCAGGAAGTGTGCGCCTTTACACCTTGAAACCTAACTCACAAAAGAGGCTTGCATTTCTGTCCTAAGGGAAAGATTTTAAAGATCGTTTCTCCTAATTGGGTGGAAGGAGGAGGAGCCCTTATTCACCCATGCATTGTTCAAGAAGCACAATATTTATCTACGTAAGGTCATCCTGCCCATCCCTCTGTTTCTTTAAGCCAATATTCCTGGTTTGTCTCCCAAGGTGACTTCCTCCCTAGGCGGTTTTCCCAACCACAAACAAACAAACAAACAAAAAAAAAAACCCACCAGAAGCCACAAGGAAGATCTGCCCTAAAGTGGAACAAAACCCCAGAAACACCCCCAAAGGCGAAGACAGGCAGACAGACAGCTCAGCAGAAGCCTGTCTGCCTTCCATCCACCCACCCACCCATCCTGAGCTTGCTTGCTTTCCCAGAGCACTCCGAGGTTGGGGGGAGGGGGGCGTCCTTCCCCCGGGGAAGAAGCAGCCAGGCTGGGTGAGGGAGAAACGGGGTGGGAGGATTGGGCAGCTGTACCCCGTGAATCCTGGGGTGGTACCTCCGCCCCGGTTGGCCCTGGGCTGGGGAGCCAGAGGCGAGGGTCTCCCCTTCCACCCGAGGGGCCTTGGGGGGCAGGTGGGGCGGGAGGAGGGGCGGCCCCATCTAGAGAGGGTGGGCCGGAGGACGAGGGTCCCAGTCCCCCGGGGTGACCCCCGCCTGAATTCCCCCCCCCCGGCCGACCAACAGGGGGGGAAGGGGGAAGGTCTCCTCCCCGCGCTGCCCTCCCTCCCCTCCCCCTTAGCAGAGAGCCACCTTCCCCGCCAGAGGGTCCCTGGGGAGGGGGAGGGCGGCGCCCACTCCTCTGCCCCCGGCCCCCCCCGACTCGGCCTGCGGGGCTGGGCCTCCTTCCCTGCCTGCCTGCCTGCCTGCCTGCGGGTCCCGGGCGGGGCCACTCACGATGGTGACGCTGGCCTTGCGCAGGTCGCGGTTCTCCTCCTGCAGCGCTTTGCACTTGAGCTTGTAGGTCTCCAGCTCGATCTTCAGCACCTTGTTCTCCTGCTGCAGCGAGGCCAGCCGGTTGGTCAGCTCCTCCAGGCGGAACGGGGAGATCACGATGCCGGCCGCCTTCCCGGCCCCGGGAGCGCCCCCCGCCGCTGCCGCCGACGGGGAGCCCCCGGCCGGCCCCGACGACGACGCCTCCGCGGCCCCGCCGCCGCCGCCGCCGCCTCCGGCGTCCGTGTCGCTCTCGCTGGCGCTGTCGGCCATGCTGGCCCAGGGAGGCGGGGAGGGAGGCCGGGCCGAGCCAGACAGTCCTTCTCGCTTCTGCCGCCGCCGCCGCCGCCGCCGCCGCCGCTCCTCTCGCTCGCTCGTTCGCTGCGGCTGCTGCTCCGCCTTCCGCCCCGCGCGCTCTTCGCCCGCCCGCCCGCCAAGAGGAGCGCCTCCCAGGCCGCCCGCCGTGCCCATAGCGGCCCCTCCGGCGCCCTCCGGCACTGCACCCTCCCGCCGCAGCCTCAAAGGCGTCCCTTTCTCCGGCCTGCCCCTTCCTCTCTTGAGGAGGGGAGGGGAGGGGGGGTGTTCCAGCCTTTCCTGGCATCCGGCAGCTGGTGGGAGGGTCTTTCCAGCTTTCTAGCTCATGGGCGGCCCAGGACTGCCGGCACCGAGAACCGGCTTTGCTCTCCTTGCTTCCTGAGGCGGCTCTCACCATTCAAAGGTTTTTCTCTCTCTCTCTCTCTCTCACACACACACACACTTCTCTCTCCGGGCAGCCTCTCCCATCAGAGAAGCTGGAGCACCCCAAGGTCTCCTTGGAGGGGGGGGGGGGGCTGGCAGCAGAGGGGAGTCTGTGGGGAGATCTGCTTTACCTGCTGACCTAGATATTATCTCGTGGTCTCCTGATAGAGGAATTTAGTTCAAACCCAGAATTTGACTGTGGTATAAACTTGCAGCGGTCTCCAACCTTGGTAACGTTAAGCCTGGAGGACTTCAACTCCCAGAATTCCCCAGCCAGCTTTGCTGGCTGGGGAATTCTGGGAGTTGAAGTCCTCCAGGCTTAACGTTACCAAGGTTGGAGAGCCCTGGTATAAATCAGACTTTCTCAACCTGATGCTGTGACCCGTCAGTTCCCAAATATTTCTAACCAATAGACCTGGAGACCATAATAAAAAGATCCATGGATTGTCTGAGCTGGGAAGGAAGCTTATTGAATAAGCTGCAGAACAGTGTTTCTCCATCAATGTCCCTAGTCGTGCTTGGATACCTCCTTGACCAATTCACCCTTGCTTCTGGGTGTATGCCAAAGTGCTCCCAAGGTAGGTGCCTACACCACCTCCTCCCTATTTTGGGGGGATACTGAGACTTACCTTTGCCCTTCACTAATCTTCTGGCACCTCTGAAGCTTTTTAAGGTTATATAATCTGCACTTCTGCCAACACCCTGAGAGGAGGCATTCCAGAGCATGGGAACATAATTTGTTTACCTTAGCTTCTTACTATGCCTCTATTCCCCTTGAGTCCTTTTATTCCTCCCAGAAGTCGGGTTCCCTTCTCTTCTGCAGGCATCTTAGCCATGGCCCTCTCCCTCTTCTGCTAGAAGGCAGGCCTTCCCCATATAACTTCCCTGTGGAAAAGACCCTCTTCCGTGCCTTCCTTGCCAGCTCATCTTTAAGTTTCCTGATGTGTTCACACTGTGGGTATGGCCTTTTCATCTCCCTTTGGCTTTTTAGCCTGTCCAGGAGGTCTCTCTTAAGCTTTCCTCATGTCATTACACTCATTTCTACCTGCATTTTCAGGATCTTTTTAGAAGGCCTGGAACATTGCCCGACTTCCACCTGTGGTTGTTAAAATCTAGATTCCACCTGTGGTTGTTAAAATCTAGATTCCACCTGTGGTTGTTAAAATCTAGATTCCACCTGTGGTTGTTAAAATCTAGATTCCACCTGTGGTTGTTAAAATCTAGATTCCACCTGTGGTTGTTAAAATGCAGCTTCCTGAAGCCCAAAGTACATAAACTGCTTTTTCAAATTCTCCTCACTCAGGTGGCTTGGATGCCAGTGTGACATGGTTATTTTCTTCCTGATGTCTTCAGTCCGTCAATCTGAGAGCTGAGATTAATCCAGAAAAGCTGACCCCCTTGTTTGTTCTCCCATCTTCTAGAAAAAAAAAAATCAATTGTTTGCAAGAAAAAAAATATGGATATTTACTAGCCCCCCTTTTTTTCTTCTCCAAGTCCTTTATTCCCATTGGGATGTTGTCTTTCTCCTTGAAACCATCCCCATGCCTCCCCTCCTGCTAAACAGATGTCCTATCCTCCTCAAAGGTTATGTACTGCTGGCCTTCAAGATCTCTGATGGGTCTTTAAGAAAAAAACATTGGCCTCTAGTCTTTCACTTTCAGCGAGGAGAGAAGTTTCCATTTGTATGATTAGCTTGCCTTTCTGGTTAAGACAAGCACAGCACATCTGGTAAACAGTTCATTTCCTTGTGCCTGTTTTTTCAACACGATAGGAGACTAATTTGCTTTTCCTTGCACTCCCCTATTCTTGCTAATTTTCCTAATCTCCACTCTTCCAGTTGCTTCTTCTAAAGAGAGTTGCTGCAAACTGAGCTGGTTACCTGATCAATGAGTCAGCTTCAGCTGTCAGCTACCCCACCTCACATAACGCCTAATAACTGTTCAACAAAGAGACGGATGTGCCACTCCACAGGTCAGTTAATTCTCCCCAAATTTAACAGATCATTTTCACTACTCATCAGCTTGCAAAATTCCTCACCCTTCTCTCTGGCTCGGAAGAGTTTGTGCTTCTCTTTCACTCATCCCAGTCTATATTTATTTGATGAATGTACATTTTCAGTATTTCGATAGCTTCAAAGATGGAAAATAAAAAGTGGTCTCAAAAATATTGATCTTTTGATTTGTATCAGAGATGGAGAAGCCCTGGATTTTTTTTTTAATGTTGTTGGACTCTATTTATTAATCATCATTTTTACACCTTCTTTCGGAGCAGAAAATCATCCCTGGTCATTGCCCATAATGGAGCCATGGGGGCACAGTGGTTAGAATGCAGTATTGCAGCTAATTCTGCCTACTGCCAGAAGTTCAGTTCTGACTGGCTCCAGGTTGACTCAGCTTTCCAGCCTTCCAAGGTGGGTAAAATGAGGATCCAGATTGTGGGGGCAATAGGCTGACTCTGTAAACCGCTTAGAGAGGGCTGGAAAGCACTGTGAAACAGTATATATGGTAAGTCTAAGTGCTATCGCCAATATCACATGGAAGGGTCTCATCACTTCCCTACCTCTGGACAGCTGAGGTTTAATGGTCAACCCCTCCTCCTCCCCCTACCATGCTGCTTAGTAATGTTAAAGGAGTCAACTTTTTCCTAGGCTATTCATTTCCTGCAGGCTTCATCTAACTCAGAGGTCTCCAAACTTGGCAAGTTTAAGACTTGTGGGCTTCAACTCCCAGAATTCTCCAGCCATTCTGGGAGTTGAAGTCCACAAGTCTTAGACTTGCCAAGTTTGGGGACCCCTGATCTAATTCAATGTTGCCCAGAGGACTATTGGCCATGCTTCTGACATCTTGTTCCAGACTTGAGATGGTAGGCTGGGCCAAGGAATGGGGTGGGTGAAAGGAAGGCAAATGAGAATGGGAGAAATAGTAATGTTAAATTAGCCAGCTGTTCATCTAGTGTTCACCTAAAGAAATCTGATGAGAGTCAGATAGTCCTTGGGCATTACACAAATAACACAAAGGTGTGAATCCAAGGTCATCAAGAAAACTTCTCAAAAGAACAACAGTTTGCAAAAAGATTAAGAAAGTGCTACCACCTCAATCTATTCCCTCCTTAGTGAAACAGCAGTTTTGACATTGATAAGCAGTACAATTTATACATCAACCTCCCATTGTCTTGTTGAAAGAATGGAAGTCTCAAGAGGCTCCAAATACAATTCCTAGCCCCTTCGGTGGTCTGTACACCAGTCAACTCCGTGAAGGAATTTTCTTTAAAATAGGTAGAATTCCCTCTTGATTATTCAATGATACAATGGTTGGTAAGTTATCTTACCATCCCCCGAAACAGAAAGTTTCTGTTTTCATTTCATTTGTAATTCCAGAATTATATTTGTGTTCCATTGGTGATCCAGCCACCTTTCTGCTGTGCATCAGTAAAAACAAACGCGACACACCCTTAATGGTTCTTGAAGTACGGAGATGTCTGTGCCTTGTGAGGAAGGCCTAGGATCCAGGATCCAGAAGCAGGAAGGAGATGAGATTTTGGCTACATGGGAGGAGGGGAGGGGAGAGAAATTCAGGGTCTTTGGCTCTAAAAATAAACCATTCCCATCCCTTCCAAGCCACCCAACGTCCTGAGATGGAAGATCTCAAGAGACAACCATCAGTTGGCATGGAAAGGAGAAATAACAGCTCTTCTGGGGAAGAAAAGGAGAATTTGAGGTAGGGGAAATCTGCTTTTGATAAAAGGCAGACCTGGATGATAAGGTGAAATAAAGAAGGCAGAAGAAGAGGGAGAAAGAAAGAGAGCGAAAGCTGAAGGCACAATGGGACCCCCCAAAAGGTAAGACAAGAAGCATTGGGTGGGAACTAATCAAGGAGAGAAACCACCTAGAACTAAGGAGAAAATTCTTAACAGTGAGAACAATCAAACCGTGGAACAAATTGCCTTTAGAAGTTGTGGGTGTTCCATCGCTGGAGGCTTTTAAGGAGAAATTGGATAGACATTGCTCAGAAATAGTGTAGGTCTCCTGTCTGAGCAGGAGGTTGGGTTAGATGATCTCCAAGATCCCTTTCCAACTTTTTTTTTTTTTTTACTGTTACCGTTTCTGGAATTCACAGTCTTGAGGCGGAAAAAGGAGAAGGCAAAGCTTGCTCGGAGGATAAACACCAGCCACAAAGCATTCTGCAACTGCCATGTCATTGAAGTGTTTTAACACCATTTATTTTATGCTTAAATTATCAACTAGATCATCCAGTGTTGGTGGGTGGGTTTTTTTTTTTTTTCATACATATGTAATTAGAGCTATTATCAACGAATCCTGTTTCCATATGAAGATAATTAACAAATTAAAAGTATTTCACCAAAAACCCAAATAAAAATGCCCTTTTAAAACACAGCAGCCTTAACAACCTAATATTAATCTGCTAGGATGATTACACGATTGGCTTCCTGAAAGATTCTACATCTTCGAGCCAGTACACAATATAGTAATATTTTTACAGCGTGCTGCCACTCTGTTAGCTAAGAAATTCTCTTCCTTCCTTTCCCCCTTTCCTTTTTTTTTTTTTTTTAATATTCCCTACTGGCGCTCCCAAGACCATCACCCCAAGCTGCCAAAAGCTGCAAGCATTTCCCCCAGTGGAAAGCAAGGACAGGTAGCACCCACCCCTCCGCAAAAGCAACTACGGTATATGTTATGGTTTCTGTTAAGTTTGAGATCATTTCCAGCAGAAAAACTGGCAAGAGCAACAAATAGTAGATAGGGGACTTTGTGTTTAGAGGTTAAGGATAGCCTTCCACAGGCAGCCCTGCTCTCAAGACAGCCGCCGTGCCTAGGCGGCCACCTACTGCAAGCAGAAAGGAGGAGAAGGCCTTCCTTAGCAGCTGTGCTTGATGAACTGCGCCCCGGGATCACGCCTGTCACGTCGCAATCTAATATATTTGCAAAACTGGAAAAGAGTTCATCAAAATAAGGCAGAACGCATGCATCAAAATATGAGTACTCCGGAGAGAATCCTTGGTTTCACAGAACTGTAGAATCCCCCATCTTAGGAATCATTAAATTTGCAGCAGATTTTAAAGATTTTTTTAAAATCAAGCTAGCCTTTTTTGCATATACAAACATCATTGCTAAATATACAAGAATCTGTGAAGATACACCCAGAATACCTCGGCAGGTGGAGGGGGGGGGCCCCTCCGCAACACCGATTTCTGTTCAATGCAAACGCAGGATTCAGTTTGTGAGCTAGGAGGCAGGGCCAGATCAGCCTGGGTCCACTTCTTCTTTAGAATTTACAGTGTTATTTACAATGAAACAAGCAATGTTAGTCGTCTTTCTTTGTTTTGTTTTTTAAAAAAAAATGAAAAAAAAAAAACCCAAAACAAAACCAAAGGTGTATTTTAGTACCCTGACAGTTTGGGTCTGAGAAAAATAAGGCGAGCTGTTGTGGATTTTAATAATTTTTAGTGCCTTTCGGTAGTTTGAACCATTCTCCAGTGTCATTTGAGTCTCTCTCACAACAGGAATTCCTCGGTTTTCGCAATGGCTTTGCGTTTGCTTCTGTGAAGCCGTCGCCTCAGAGCACCCTGGACATCCGTCACTTCTTCTCTCACTGCATCCTCTCTAATGGTGTGAATAAAAGTGGGCTTCCATGCTCGTGTAGAAGTGGCTCATGCTAAATTAAAATTTGTTTTTCTGGTGTTCTTCATGTTGAAAACCATGCGGTTAATGTGTGGAAGCAGCAAACACACAGACGCGTGGGCGCACACACACACACAACTTTTGTCCATGACTTGATTAATTCCTGTTGATTTTGTTCGTCCTTGAGTTCCTCTCTAGAATACTGGCAGTAAAAGCACACAGTCCTGGGTCAAGTGGAAAAGGACGGGGAAGAGAGAGAGAGAGAGAAAAGAGAAAACCAGTGTTAGAAATGTCTGTTTGAACAGCACTGAGCAAAACACAAAGCCCACCCTATACAACCCCCCCCCCCCACTGCATTGACCCATCTAGTCTGGGTTGGGCCATGTTGGACCACATCTTTGGCTGCTCGTAGGCCTCTGAGTTATAGTACATGAGCTGCCAGGGCCAAGAGATTTGCTACGTGAAGTGCAAGGATTACCACCCCACTCCACCCAGCTTCCCCTATTAGAACAAAATGGAAGTGTAGCCAGAGCAAGACAGAAATCCAGATTTTTTTTCAAGACCTGTGCTGGTTAAACAAGCTTGGTTTTCAAGCACCTGTTCAGGAAAATGTTTCCCAATGCAGTGAGCTCAAGTAAACAAATGAGATTAGAACAAAAATTTTCCAAGCTGGAAGTTATCTGGTTTTGTAGGTTACAAAATGTAATTCCTATCTGATCAGGTAGCAGATGAGTAAACTCTGAAGGACTCGCCTGTCCCCCATCGTACCTGTAGGATGAGGCAGCTTCGGCTCTGTTCAGGTTGCCTCAATTAAGCTCTTATCAACCTAGAAAATGGGCCTTTTCTGGTGCATTACTTTGGCTGCCCCCCCCCCAACTCAAACATCTTCAAACAAGCTCTCCATCCATGGTAATTCCCTCCAGCCATGGGTTAGGGTTTCGGGGGTCTCTTTAGAATGTGGGGGTTGATTCTAATTGCTTCCTTGGGGCAACTGTGCTTTTTTTTTTTTTTTTTTTAATGAAGTAGTTTTATTCTGTTTTCAATTTTGTGCCCAGAGACAATTTGGGAGCTGGGCAATCTAAAAAATAAATAATAAATGCAAAATAAATTTAGATTTATTTTATCTAAAAATAAAATAAATCCAACAATGTAAAAAAAAAAAAATTAAATCCAATGGTTTTACCACAATGGAAAGTATTGCCCAGAGTGAAACAAAACAAAGGTAGTATCAGAGAAGTGGTTTTCCTTGCATAAAGATAAAATAGTGAAATCAAAAAAATCCAGAGTTCTCAGATCCTTGGTCCATATAGGCCAGGGGTGTCAAACTCACAGCCCACAGGCCAGATTAGTGAAGTGCGGGAGGAAGTCATAATGTGTCATGCAACAACACCATGACTACCTGAGTTTGACACCCCGATGGGTGGGAGCTGCCACATTGAGCCTGGGAAAATTGGTGGTGATGGTGGGAATTTCTTGGAGCGTATGTGGTTAGACATAATAGCATTCTTCTTCTAAGTCAAGGTCATGTTTTTCTTGCACCTGGTGGAGAGGACGTCTCAGGTTGGGATGGATGGTGATTGGGGCATGTGATGCAATGATGGGTGCAGGGGGTGGATTTGTAAATTTTTACTTATTGCAAGGAAACCCGGAACTTTCAGATTCGGGATTTCTCAGAGGTGCCAGTTCACTACTCTGATAAAAGGAACATTTGAGAAGATGTCTGTCTCGGAGTTATTGGTTAGAGTTGAGGTTTCCTGGAATGCTGAGAGATCCACAAAATTAATATTTAAGAGAACAGCCTCCATTGTGATTGTCACTGTAACAACTCCAGAAAACCTTCCCTTCTTTGTATTTGCTTCTGTGTGGATTTGCAGGGTACTTCTCTGACCTTCGACTTCACTGTTTCTAACCCATCTAACTGTTGCAGTGGTGCAGTGGCTAGAGTGCAATACTGCAGGCTACTTCTGCTGACTGCCGGCTGCCTGCAATTTGGCAGTTCGAATCCCACCAGGCTCAAGGTGGACTCAGCCTTCCATCCTTCCATGGTTAAAATGAGGACCCAGATTGTTGGGGGAAATATGCTGACTCTGTAAACCGCTTAGAGAGGGCTGGAAAGCACTGTGAAGCGGTATATAAGTCTAAGTGCTATTGCGAATGCTAGTGCTATGATGGAAGCCCAACAATGGAAGGGCAATGCAGAAATTGCTAAGAAAAGAAAATAAGTTCCATGACTCATATTGCTTCCTAAAGATACCTTAATTGCTCCAAATATGAAGAATACAAGAGTTATATATCCAACTAACCATTCACTGTTTGGCTGTTACGAGTAGGTTGTCTTCTCTGCATGCTGGGCTTCTTTTTTCATTTTCACTTTACACCTTTCTCCCTGCTTTTAAAAAAAGAGGACACATTATCACATATCAAGTGCAATTATACAAGAGAGGGGATCAGTGCTGAACTGTAAAATCTACACAGACCACTGGGAATGCCGAAAGGTGAGTAGGCAGGAGCCACACAAGAAGATGCCATGTGTGATGAAGACACATGCAGCGCCATTTTGGGCTCATCATCCTGAAATGAGTTCTTGAACATCAAACAGAATTCCAAGTATTTCATTACTCTCCTACTCTCCGCCCCGGTTTACAAATATCCCATGCTGGGTGATTCCAAATTAGCAGACCCTTTGCAAGCCAAATTCTGCTGATTTAAGGAAGGTTCAAAGCTTTTGGTTAAGTAGATTAGTCATGAAAGTTGCAAGTGGGAAAAGGGAGTATTTGCCAAAGTGAAATGTATCTGCAATGAAGATACTTGAAAGTCCGTCGTCGTCCCTCAATATTATTTTTCCCCATTTGAAAATTCACAGCTTAGTGATACAGTCAAAACCTTGATTCTTCAGACCTTCAGCAGACAGCATATCCAATGGGCATTTTGTTTTTGTTTTTTTTTAATTTTGGACTTCATCCCTAAATAGGAGAAAATCCATTATTTCCACAACATTCCAGACAACTGATGTAATTTACATCACGTGCACCACTTCCATCATGATGTTCCTTTGCGTCATTTGTCTCCATTCATGCCATTGGAGTAATGAGAGAATTGAAGAAAGGCCACAAATGGAGACAAACCAGGGAAAACGTAGTTACCCAAAGGATACCAATTACGTCAAGGTTATAAATTCCAATTCCTCCGCCCCAATGGTCCATTCAGTTGAAGTTTTGCTGCATTTTGCTAAGGAATATAGGAGATGGATAACTGATCCAGGATTACAGGTCGTCCTCGACTTACAGCAATTCATTTAATGACCATTCGAAGTTACGACACCAAAAAAGTGACTTATGACCATTTTTTTCACACTCATATAAATTCAGATGTTGACAACTGACTCGTATTTATGTCCTTTTGCAACCTTCTGACAAGTGAAGTCACTGAGGAA
Organism: Hydrophis major; assembly: GCA_033807585.1. NCBI lineage: Eukaryota > Metazoa > Chordata > Lepidosauria > Squamata > Elapidae > Hydrophis > Hydrophis major. Next base: position 115,294,833 of record CM066331.1, read on the forward strand.
GCCAGGTTCACTAAACAACCGTGCTATTAATGTAACTACCGCAGTGATTCACTTAACACATGTGGCAAGAAAGATTGTAAAATGGGGCAAAAGTCACTTAACAAATGTTTCACTTAGCAACATAAATTTTGGCTCAGTTGTGATCGTTACTTGAGGACTAGCTGTAGTAGCTCTGAGGGTGGACCTTGTTGGAGTAGCTTCTGGCCAGCTTTTTACATTTAGGTCTTCTACAGCTAGCCCTGAAGTTCAAACCTTGAGAGGCCGTGGGAAAAGTTTGAAGGAAACAGGAAATGGGGAACAATCAGATAGAGAAAGTTTAAACCTGGGACATTCTCTAAATTTCAGTGCCGCTTCTCCTGTTCCAAGAAAAATCTTCATTTCTTAAGCCCTGCCCTGATTTGTTTGCTTTGGTAAACTGTTGCTAGTTTTCTTGCAAATCTTTACCTTACGCAACCTGATGCATCTGGCCTTTTCTCACATCCCCCCATTGCTCCCTAATTAAAACAGGCACCTCTTTTCATGATTATTGTTGTTTCAACCTTAGATTTACAAGTCAGCAGGGCAAATGCCAAAGAGGCTTGGGGAAAAGACATTTCCCGTTCTGCCCCAGTTTCCAGATTCCAGGTGTGAGGAGCATCTTCCCAAGAACAGAAAGTGATGGAGAAGAAGGATGGAGATCCCAGCGGGTGCCTGGCAGGCAGTTATGTTCATCTCACCCACAGCTACACCACACTCACACACCAGGGGTGGGCTGCTGGGGGTTTGGGAGAGCCCCTAGCTAAGATTCTGTGAAGTTTGGAGAACCCCCAAATCTCACTCCTGGCTGAGCCTGCCCCTCCCCTCCCCTCCCCTCTCAGTAGTCCCCCCGTGGGCCATTTTGGATGCAGGTAAGGGCAGGGTGCGCGCGAAGGCTCAGGGAGGGCAAAAAACAGGCCTCCTGGAAGTTTGGGAAGACTGGAAATGGGCCCGTTTCCAGCTTCCAGAGAGCCTCGGGAGCCCGGGTAGGCTGTTTTTGCCCTCCTGGAGGCTCACCCACACCCATGGAGCATCCCTAGGATCTGCCTTCTCTTCTCTTCAGCTTTGAAGGTCCATGGATCTCTTCCAACTCATAGCTGGTGCCAGAGGCCAAGACCTGCAGCCAATCTCAAATGCTGTTTGATCCGATGAACTTTTCCTGGTGGACTGGATGTCCTTGTAAGAGGGAAGGAAAGTGCTAACAGTGAGGTCTCCTTTTCAGGATGAGCAATGGCCTTTGTGTGTTAAGTCCTAGGCTCACTCTTCCTCCAGTTTCTCAAAAATAGCATCCAGGTGAGAACCTGGGCCTTGTGAAGTCATGTACACCTTACTAATTATTTAGAAGACAGATGATTAGCAAGATTGAATGTCTTCATTTAAAAAAAAAAAAAATTTCTGCCCAGCTGATAGAAAACTTGACTTGCCACCCAGGGGTGGGATTCTTGCCTGGTCGCACCAGTTCATTAGAACCAGTTGTTACCATTCTGCGTAATTCTGAGCAAATCACACCATAGGCTGGCCCCTCCCCTCCCCATCACTCCCTACCTGGCATGTGCGCCAACTTGCTTGCTAAGTTGCTATTTTTCCCTTTTTTCCCCGACCATCAGCTGTTCTGACTATCAGCTGTGCCAGAAGATTTAGATTAGCTAGAAAGCACAAAATCATTTGATTTCTTGCTTTCTAGCTAATCTAAAAGCAGAGCTGAACCTTCCTAGCTTCTATTTTTCAGTGCAGACTCAGGTAGCAGATTGCAGAATGGTAGATCTCTGAGTGAATCTGTGATTCTGGGAGCAACTCAATCTGCCTGCCTGTTCTGCCTGCTTTTGGGTAAAAGTCTTTTTTTTATTTTAAAAAAATCAATATTTACATACATGGTGTGTTGTGAGTTAATTTTATGAGTTTTCTTGCAAGCAAATTTTATGTGACAGACTCAGGCAGCAGATTGCAGAATGGTAGATCTCTTAAGTAAATCTGTGATTCTGGAAGCAACTCAATCTGCCTGCCTGCTGTGCCTGATTTTGGGTAGAAGTTGCTCTTTTTTATAAAAAAAATCAATTATTTACATCAATATTTACAATATTTACATACAAGCCATGCCCATCCAATCACTTGACCACCAAGCCACCCCCTCAAATTAGGCCACACCCACAGAACTGGTTGTTAAGAAATTTGAATGCCACCCCTGCTGCCATCTGAATGTGAGGAGGATTGATCCAATGGGAGAAAGAGTAAGGGCCTTCTGTGAGAAGGGAAGACAACATACGGATCTGACATCCATTTGGACTTGAAAAGCCAGGTCATGGGATGGATCATTAGGGAAAATAGCTCCCAGGAGTTGAAAACAACTGGATGGCCCATAATGAGTTTCATGCTGGGATTCTTGATCACTTGCCACGTTGACCTTGTGCATAGCCTGCAGTATTTATGGGGTGGGGGGCTCATTCTAGAAGGTTTAGCCTTAAATTGCACCCTCTCTTCACTCACCCCAAATCCTCTTAGTACCAAAGAAAATGTTCAGCACCTGTCTTCCCTTGATAGATGAAACTGAGTAGGAGTCAGAAGATGGGGAGAACAAAGCACCCCACTGGGAAGAGCCTGAGATAGTGTTATTCACAAGTTTTGCTAGTAGAGCTCAACTAGCCAGAACAGCCTGGGGGACAATCCTTTGGAGCCAAAGGGCGAAAGAGCAGCTGCTGGCCAAACACAGAGGCACAGGACAGTTTATCCTTCCAGATCAGATGCATCACTTGCTAAAAGCACAAGCATTTTGCCTTCGAGGGGCAGCGGGAGGCGCAGAGGTTAATTGGCAAGCCACCAGCCACTCAACTGCACCCAGCTCAGCTCTTTCATTACCCTGATAGGTTTTTTCACGCGTGGGATAACAAGGCGTCTTAATACTTTCCGGGTAACCTGTGAGAAATAATATAGGAAAAACAAAAATCGATACGTGTTCTGTCCAAGTCTGGAAGGACAAAAGTTGATGGCCAAAGAATCCATAATTAGGACTCAAGAAAGAAGGAGAAAAACGAATCTGAAGAAGAGAATTACTTTTCGGGTGACGGTATTGCCTTCTTCGTCCATGAACTGCTCTCGCGTGACTGATTCACCTGGAATGTTTTTGGCTTCCTCGCCCTAGTAGAGAACAGGTCAAAGGATTAGCCCTGCTCATTTGGGGCCATCGGCTGCTTTTCAACACCAGTCCAAGCAATAAACTCATGCCAGGCCAGGCAAGATTTTCTTGTTAGAGACAATCCAAAATCTAGAGTGTCTTATGACACATGATTTCGACTCAGTGGATCATACTGAACATATACTCATGTTGTCAAAAGCCATTTATGGGTGGCTGCTGCTTTCAGGAAATATTGGCCAGCCTTTCCACTCTGGAGAGCAATTTATGCTATGGATTTGGTGATATAAACCTAGGAAATTTGTCTAGGAAACCTAGGGATAAACCCATGAAGAAGGCTCCAAGAAGTTATAGGGCACAATCACCATTTTGATGGCCCTGAGAAACTGTACCTCTGAAATAATTCTTCCCTGCAGCAATCTCAATCCTCCATAATCCTTTTTTTTTTTTTTGAAGACAAGTTATTACTTGTACAATTTTATGGATCTTTTTTATTCAGGAGAAGCCCATGCTTAGTTGTGTTGGTCCTAGTACAAGCCTTGATCTAAGATTCATGAAAAATAGCTCATCAGAATTATCCCTCCAAAGACGAGTAAAAAAGAGCTGTTTTATTCCCAATGACTTTGGGCAGATAAGGCTTCCCACTTATCTCAAGGAGTTCCAACTGGTCATTATTTAGAGCGCACACCCATTGCTTGTGCAAGATGTTTCATCGTATGAGAAGCATCATATTAGGCAAAACACCCAGTGATGAGAGTTTTAAGAGCCTTAAAGAATACCAGGATGACTGGGCACCACTAAATTAACTACAGAGAAAGATAAGACAGTTGATAAGTCTATCTTTATGCTGCTAAAATGAAGACAAACTTTTCTGTGTCCTTGTTTTATATTCCCGCCCATCTCTTGACAACTCTGGGGAAAACTGAAGAAGCTTGGAGTGTTCATACCAGGCAGGATATAAACTGAATCATCATAACTGTTATCCCAACAGCATCAGCAGATCCGTGTCACAACTGACAACAAACAGATCGTCTTCCTCAGAACTGCCTTCACAAGGAGCCTTATGAAAATTGGGAAGTCCCTGGGATTCTGTAAAACTGGATAGGGAGCAAAGCCCAGAGAGGTCCACAAGGGCATAAAACTGGAAGGGGTCCAATGTCTCTGTTTACATTGTGCTTTGGACTATCTAGATCAGGGGTCTCCAACCTGAGCAACTTTTAAGACTTGTGGACTTCAACTTCTGGAATTCCTCTGGGAGTTGAAGTCCACAAGTCTTAAAGTTGCCCAGGTTGGAGACCCCTGATCTAGATCACATGTCCGGATAGAGGTGTGGTGATAATCTCCCACCCACCATTAATGCTCACAAGTATTCTTTACCCTTCAACTGAACCACAGTAATTGTGTGTGTTTCTATTTACACAAGCGGCTTTGAGGAAGGCATCCAGAAGAATGGATTCAGAAAGAGAAATTGAGTTAAGACATTTGTTCTGAGAGTGTATTTGTTTAAGTTAGGGGGTTGCTTCAGGACATTTTGCCTCTTAAGCTGAAAGGCAAGATGGCTTCAACTATGCATGGACAAACACAAGCAGGATTGATAGTTGAATCCTTCTTCAACCCTGGTTGTGGGAAGAATTGGCTCCCGATTTGATTGCTTATTGTATCCTATGACTATTATTAAGTGTTGTACCTGATGATTCTTGACTCTTGACGAAGGTACCTTTTCTTTTAAGTACACCAAAAGCATTTGCACCTTGTGTGTCCAATCACACTTGGCCAATAAAGAATTCTATTCTATTCTATTCTATTCTATTCTATTCTCAATGCAGAAGACAAATTGAGGGCCTTCCAAGGATCTTGACTCCTTCCTGACTTTTCTTTCCATCTGTTACTACAGATACTCTTGAACACATGTAGGGTATTCAACTACATTCCAGTGCACTTAGAGTCATGCATATACAGCCATGCAACACAGGACAGGATTATGAGCAAAAAGGTCCTCCCAACAGGTCTGTAGGTTGTGCAAGGGACAATACAAAGAGAGAGTCTAACAGTGAGCCATACTATCTGCACCGCAGTCCAAGTTCACTCCATGCCAAGGGCCCCCACCATCGCACAATACCTTCAGAATGAACCGCCGGCGATAAACCCTCGTAACGATCCTCTGCTCTTCGCCTGAACTTGAATCACTCTGAATCTCACATTCACTGTCACTGTCACTCAACTCCAGATAAATGCAGTTTTAGTACATTTTTTTTTTTTTACTGGCTCATTTAAAACATCAAAATGAATAGGAGAAAATGGTTTCCCCGCAAATTTAGATTCAATTGCTGTCCTGGGAATGTGTGCCATTTTGCTCCTGGGGACCACACTTCTAAGTGTGGGGCACACAACCATGTTGCCTTAATATCATTTACAACATAAAAACAGATTTGCACAGGCTTGGTGGGCAACAGCTGTAAACTCTGTAAACCTTTTATGAGCAAGGAGGGACCCAAGTGCAGACATGCTCATCTCATCTTCCTTGCTACCCTCAAAGACCCTTTCATGATACAAGCAACAGCTCTATGTTTTGCAAAACCAAAGCTGTTCTCACAGCGGTATATGCCCAGCGCCCTCATCTCTTTCTAGACCAAACTTAGATTAAGTGGCACGTTGTTGTTAAATAGGATTTCAAACACTACTTCAAAAAAAGCCATTTCAAATTGGAGTTATGCTTAGAATTATGCCACCGAGGCTTTAGCTTCCCCATCCAGCTTTATGTTATATTTTTCCCAGCCAACAATGCGTATCCTGTCGTGGGAAAGAATAGCTGAAAAGTGAGCTATTTGCATGGAGAATCCACCCTCCAGCTGGAAGTAAGGTCAACCTGCTACTCAACCGAAACGCTTTCTTGGGATTTCTCCCACCCCAGAATGGGCTAAGCTAGGATTTGATGGCATTTGGCAGGTGGATGCATCATACATATATTTCCTGCCCTTTGTGGGACTTTTCCTCATGTGTCTCACCCCAGTTTTGCATTGGACACGAGCAACTTGTTTATGTGTGTATCTACGCTCGCACTGAGAACCTGGCTTTAAATCAAGGTTCTCGGGGAATTTGGTGAATGAATGGGGAGGGGGAACTACAGAATAAAAAGATGATGCTCTGCACATTTGATTCCCACATGGCCACCACAGGGGCCCTGGCATGCAGCAGCTCGTCTCCCAACCCTGAGAGATGGAGGGAGGGCCAGCTGCAGAAGAAGCAAGACTGGGTGGTGAATGGTAGCCTGTCTCCTCCTCCCTGGGCAAAATCAAAATTTGTGGCACTTATACCTTTTGTTCTGATGCAGCCGCTATTCCATCATCTTCCTGAGCTTTTGATCTTGGCTTGCTGCTTTCAGAAATATTCCAGCTTGTCTTTTTCATGCTAACAGGCACAGAGGTTTTAGGTGTATCAACTGCTGGCTTGCTTGATTTCTGGTGGGATGTTAATGAGATTGTTTGCTGCTCAGTTCGGAGAACGCTTTGCATTTTTGGTTTCACAGTTTCCTTGTCGCTCTGTTTTCCTAGACTGTTCACAGAGTCCTGGACAAAAGTCTTGGCCTTTGCTTCTAACATAGTAGATTCTGAGTAGCTCCCGTTGGTCTCCAGTTTTCCTGCTTCCCCTTTGAAATATGAGGTAATAGAATCTCTACATTGACCAGGGCTGCAAGAAAGGAAGAGCCAAACCCAAGAAATAAGTAATGGTACCATTAAATCACCTCTGCACCGCAACAGGCTGACATTTATGGCTTACAAAAAGCCATGACTGCAGCTATAGGCAAGTCATTATCTACAAGTTGTGGCGCTGGAAGTCAATATCATTCCAGACATGCCATGGGATGTTATCTAGCCAATACGAGCCTTGAAGGATCGTGGTGATCCTCTTAATAAATCTGGACTTGAGCAAAGTGAGGTCTAGGATTTGCTCCATAATGGCAAGATGCTTTTGAAAAGCAGGCAAGCCCCAAAGAAAGGAAGGTTTCCCCCAATGGATATATTGACACAAAGTTGGGTTGATCCTGGATTCTTGTGGGAACAGCCTACAGCGTATGCAATTTTCTCTCTGTATTCCCAGGGTGATGGGAACAGCTAACAAGATCCTGATAAAATTGCCAGATGTTGTAGGCACATCCACAAGGAGCAGGAACCTTTGGTGATCATTCTGGATCTTTGGAATGGCCTCCCTGGAGTCTGCCTGCCTGCCTCCCTCTCTCCCTCCTCTCTCATTTGGGCTCTTTTAAATACTCTGAGACCTCAATCTGCTTCTAGAATTTTTTTCTATCTCTGCTTTGAATGAGGATGTTTCAATGGTGGTTTTCATTTCACTGCCCTAAATATCGGTGCATATCTATGTCCTGAGAAGGTCACAGTTGGTCAATAAAATAGCATTAACTAAATACTTAAGCTATTGGTCTCTGCTTTTGAAGTGTCAAATGTTTACATGCTTCCATCTAGCAGGAAACAAATGAAGTATTTTTTTTTAATCCCTCCATAATATGAGAGAAGCAGAAGAATTGTTCAGTCCGAGACTTGGCTGCGTCAGCCTTATCATTCCATACCTGTCGTCCAATCGATTGAGCAACCCTCCGCTTAGTCTGCGTCCTGAAGGCGTCGGTTCCACCTTGACTCTGGGAGCATCGTTCTGCCAACCTGTAATTGAAGACATTTCCTGTTCGGCCTGCTGCACATAGTTAAGTATAGACAAGACTTTCTCTTCTGTCATTTCCTCAGTTTCGGCTATTTCTTCAAGGCAAATATCTTCAAACAGAGACTTAAGCTTTTTCTCCGCCGGCTCCTCATCAGTACCAGACCAATTTCTCTCGTGGCGCTCAGTCCTCACTAAGGTTTGACTACTCTCTTCGCTTGGTGTCTGCCTTCCAGCATAGCTACCGAGATAGCGAGGATAATCCTTAAAGTGGGTTATTTCTTCCAGTGGCTTTGGGCCTGTGTCTTTAGAGGCTCCTTCTAGAGGCACCGAGTGATCATGTTTGCCATCTTCCAGTGAGGTGTCTTCTTCAACGACCACAGGAGGTCCTGCGGCCGCCTCCTCTAGGTTTCCCTGTGAAGTTGCTAAGACATCACTCAGTCTACTAGGAGTTCTAAGGGGTGATTCTACGCTAGAGAAATCGCTAGCCAAATCATCTTGATGGAAATGGCTGGGCGGCTCGAAGCACAACCCAGGGGGGGTTTCCAGTTCCATTGGAAAGGTGGGGTAACCTAAGGAAGACAGCACATTTGGACTGATTGCTATGAAGAATGGAATAACATGAAATCAAGCATTCAGAATGGCAGAGTACTTTAGAACATGATAACTGCATGAAACAGCAAGAACAATTGAATTAGGAATGGGACAAAGAATTCTTCAGACAGCACAACAAAACTGAAGTCAGCAAAACTGGCAGCACAGAACACACCGGCCATGGTGTCTCCATTTACAGCTACTTCGATGGTTTCACAATCAAACAATTTTTTTCTTCTCAATCAGCTGGACAGAATCTCAATTTTTGTGTTCAATAATCATATATATACATTTTTGTAGGTGGGTAGGTAGGTAGGTAGGTAGGTAGGTAGGTAGGTAGGTAGGTATATGTATATATATATATGAATAATGGTGATTTGCAGCATAACAAATCATTTCTGCTTTTATTATGGCTCACATTGGTTAAATGGAAAAAGAAACAAAGGAGCTGCCTGCAAGCCAGGCAAGTATTTTACAAACATTTTAAAAACTGCCTTTGTTTTTAATTATAGACCTTTTAATACTGACGCCAGGCATAATGATTACTGTGCTACGTTCTTCAATTTAGTCAGTGCTCTATGCGAATGGATTCCATGTAGAAAATAGAAATAAATTTCAGGTAGGACGGAAAAAGGTTGTTCTTGACCTACGACAGGAAAAGACAAACTACCGGGATGGGGAGGGGAAGGGGGAGAAGGAGGGGGAAGAGAATCTATAGATCAACTCCAGGAACCGTGCAACTCTAGAGATGAGAGTATTGTGATGAGTGAGGAGACCTTGGTGATCTTGGAGACACAGGTACAATCAGAAACACTGATCAAATAAAGAAAAGAAAAGGAGAAGCATGAACACAAAGGAACCCGTTCTTCCCCAGGACAGGAATGGCCACAGTAGCAGGTTCCACCCTTGTCAAATTTTTAATCCAAGTGAATTCCAAAATGTGGAAATCGGGGTCTCTCATGCTGGCTGAGGAATTCTGGGAGTTGAAGTCCACAAATCTTAAAAGTTGCCAAGCTTGGAGCCCCCCCCCCCCGCTCTCTAAAGGTTAGAGAAGGTTCCACATCCTTCTAAGTGGATCATTGAATGTGCTCCTCACATTTACCACAAGGAAGCATGGCAATAGCAATAGCGCTTTGACATATATACTGTTTCACGGTGCTTTCAGCTCTCTCTAAGCGGGTTAGAATCAGCCTATTGCCTCCAACAATCTGGGTCCTCATTTTATCGACCTCAGAAGGACGGAAGGCTGAGTCAACCTTGAGCCGGTCAGAATCGAACTCCTGGCAGGGGGCAGAGTTAGCCTGTAATACTGCATTCTAACCACTGCCCCACCATGACTCATGTCAACCTGACCATCGACTGTGGCACTGTGTGCTTGTCAGAAAATCATTCCCAGCATTCAGGACACCAGCCAGAGTATGGAACACATTGCAAGAGCCTGAGCATTGACCATGCCTGTCCTAGCATTTAGTTTCAGCACAGAAATGAAATGGCAAATGAATAGTATAGCATAACCCCACAGGTAAGTATTAGGCTAACCCATCTGACAAAAATGGGGAAGTTCAGCGTTGAGATATGGCATCTGGAAACGACGTGCATTAATTATAATGGTGGGTTGGTTGGTTGGTTGTTCTCTGAATCCACTGAGAGAAAGTTAAGATGCAGTCTGGTCTTGGTGAGGACAAGGAGCTTTAGAGATGCTTGAAGAAGAGGAAGGACAGAATGCAAAACAAGCACATTCTTTTTAGAGGGAAGAGACCTGTTTCATGATTGAACAGCACAAGCCACATTTCAAGAGCAAATTTCTCAAAATGTCCACAGAACTTAGATTTCTGCACTGCAGCGATTTAGGGGCCAACCCTGCTGCTCAGAGACAGGGAATGCTGGATGCCTTGCATTGAGCCAGGAAATGCTTCCCCCAGGAGGCAGCACCCCAGAACATGGATTCTTGGATGTATGCATATGCAACTCGACACATGCATACACACTCATCTTGCATGTTCAGGCCAGCACAGTATTCCAAAAGCAGCCTAGCAACATGTCAAAAGCCAAAAGGTAATTGCTGTAACTTGTTCTTGATTGCACCTCTATGTCTGAAAGCAAAACATTGCTTAACAATCTCAGAGAAACTCCAGGCGCTGAATGGGAAAGTTGGAGTTTCATTGCCTGATCAGGGGAGTTTCAGAATGCAACTGCAAAGTTTGCCATCACACCTCAGGACTACAGAAGCAATTTGCAACTCGGTTAATTCAAAACAAGTGAACCTTTGCTGGTTCGGTCATACCCTAAATCATAAGTAAGAACGTATTTTAAGTGGACAAAAAAATCTCAAAGTCCCACATTATTACATCAAAACATATATATTTGTTACTCACTTGGGGAGGGGGGGGAAATTACATAAAACGAAACAAACTCAGTTACCATCAACAGTATTGTGGAAAACATTATTTTCATCTGCAAAACTTCTGGTGCCTGATATGTTGCCATAGTCAAATATTGGTCCTTCCAACAAAGTTACAATGTCGATCCGATTGATTTTTGTTAATACAGAAGTTAAGGCATCAGCTGTGGGGAAAAAGGACAAAACACATTGAAAATCTTGTAACTTTTAATTCTTTGGTTAGGTGGCCTGTCATCATAGGAAGTGTGGAGGTCTCTAAACAAAAGAGGAGGCATCAACTAAATTATCAGAGATGGGAGCACATGAGCTGCAGTGCATTTGAATTGCTTATTTATCCAATCCCGCCATGTCTTTTGATCACTGAACGCACAATGCTGCGTAAATCAAAAACACTTAATAGTGTGTATTGGCAACATTCTCCAAGATGTTGTGTCCCTCTGCAATATTATACAGGCACGAAGGTTAGATGACCATGGCTGTTGGATATATAAGCTCTCTGGACACAGAGGGTTTGGGTCTGTGACTGTTCATTCACACATGGCCCTGAGCCCGTCACTTATCAGGTAACTGCATTCTTTTTGTAGGAACTTCGAGATCCAAATCCTTCTACACAAACTTTAAACTTACTTGTAGCATTTTTTCCATCTCTTATAACCCATTTCTTTAACAACATGAAGCTCTGAGCAATTAAAGAATTTGGGTTTTCCACTCGAATCTGATTAATTTCATCAACAGAAAAATTCAGCTCTCTTGCCAGTTCTGCAGTGTTGGAAAGAGAAAAGAAAAATAATTCGTGTTTTATTTGAACAACCCATTTAAAAAAATCAAATGTATCTCTGACATTAAATGATACCACCAGTTTTTATTCTGAGAAAATTCAGCCTAAACTTCCCAACATACCTGAAAGGCCAAAGGGTGTAGACAGAGAATAATGAGAGCCATTTTCAGAGACAGCCTTGAGTTGCAGACTCAGGAAGAGAAGCTAAGAAAGTTATGGGTCTCTTACTTTGTTGGTCTCAGTCTGGACAGAAACAACAGTCCAGGCAGAGGGATGGGGCAGCCCTTGACAATCTCCAGACACGCAACATTATGGCTTGGATTCTAAGTTTCCAAAGCTCCCCTGTCATCATCAAACCCTAGCTCCATTTGGTCCCAGCACTGCATCGAAGGACTAGAATTAGAAGGACATGTGCTGTGGCCAGAATGAGGGCAAAATGAATGGACTCATCTGGGATAACTCCATCCCCCAGGATAACAAGTGCAATGCTCAACCTTCACCATCCATATCTGAGATGATGTCAACTGGGCAGCCTCCCAACACCCAGTAGGAAGCAACGAAAAGAATTTGGCTGTGTGGCTTGCTTGGCTATTGTATGATGTACTTACAAAGGTGGTTCTGAAGCAAGAGAGGAGATACCAAAGTCATAATGCAGGGGTGTCAAACTCACGTCATCACGGGACATATCGGGACATTTTCCCCCTTTGCTAAACCAGGTGTGGGCATGGCCAGCATGTGAGTTTGACAGCCCTGTCATAGGGGAAGACTCCACTTGATTACAAGCAGGTGTCTCAGTTGTAGCAGCCCTTAAGTGGCCTCAGATGACCTTAACCTGGGGAAGCATTTGGAGGGAAGCCTCCAAACTTGACAGCTTTTAAGGCTTGTGGACTTCAACTCCCAGAATTCCTCCTCCAGCCATGTTAGCTTAGGAATTCTGGGAGTTAAAGTCCACAAGTCTTGAACTTGCCAAGCTTCAAGACCCTTGCTCCAGGCAATCCCAGGACTAAGATGACAAAATATCATTTAGAAAAAGGGAAAAAGCAAATACCTCTGATCCTGTAGTGCTGCTGCCCACAAAAATGACATGGCTGCATCAGCTCAACAGGACCATCTTTAACTCCAATAATAGCGGGGACGGATGGTTTCCTTCATCTTTTCTCACCAGCAATATTATTTATTTTTGGAAATACCAGGAGCTCCAAGAACTCTGCTCTTTCCCATTTTCTTAATCTCTCCAGCTGAAGAGCAGAGCCAGGATGGACCTGGGAGGAGTAAGTTCGCCCTGCCCTCCCCCATCCATCAACACACGGATACACACATCCAGGGAGACACAACAAGGTGAGCCTCTTCCAGGGTTGCTAGTTTTTAGAGCAGGGGTCTTCAACCTGGGCAACTTTAAGACTTGTGGACTTCAACTCCCTGAATTCCTCAGCCAGCTTTGCTGCCTGAGGAATTCTGGGAGTTGAAGTTCACAGGTCTTAAAGTTGCCCAGGTTGGAGACCCCTGCTGTAGAGCATCAGAATATTTCAAACCCTTACCTGTCCAGCTAAGTCCCAGGTGATCAGCCACAATTGCCATCCTTATATCTGTCCGTTCGCATGGACTCTGTGGACCTGTGATTTACAATTCTTCTATTAAAAGGGTAATGTGAAAGGGTGCTCAGCACTTACTAACATAAATGTAATACACTGTGTTATTTTAATAGGTACTTTTAATCCAATTACTAAAAAGAATGGAATGCCCTGTTTTGTTTCTTTTTATATATATATATACATACATATATATATATATATATATATATATATTCGCAGATCTGGAATTTTCCCCTTTGAAAGGCTAGTAGTGTTCATCTACATGATGTCAATATTGTGTAAATGGAACCAAACATGCTGACAATCTATCTAATGAGCTGAATAACATGATTTAATTACTGGTGGAGGGGAGGGGGAAAAATAGCCCACCAGGAACTAAAGAATGAGAAAAAAAAGTTCTTTCTTTCTACAAAGGGCACGATTTACTGCCCGGGAGCACCTGGGGGGCTGACATGAACATCTTAGGCATGCACCCCTAGCTATCTACTATACAGACTTCACATAAAGGAAGAAAGAAGAGCAAAGAAGACAAAACACAGAGATGACAATGACAGAATGAGAACTAGAGGAAGTCACTACACAGGCAATCACAACAGTTCATGCACTAGGATCAACAAGTTTTACAAACTAGGCTTGGCTTCCACAGGGTGAGCCCGGAGAGCTCCAGAAACCTGACTCCCTCCATTCTCACCAGTCCTTCTCTTACTCCTCCTCCTCCTCCTCCTGTCACTGTCGGACTTTTCAATCTTTGATTTTAAAGATGCTGCCTCTGTTCTGATATCTCTAGCGGGCTTCGTTGCAATGGATGGCTGGAAAACTTGAGTGGCTTCGGACAGGGATGTGGTTCTTGAGGTACTATCTTCTTCTTCTTCTTCCTTCTCCTCCTCCTCAGATACTCCTGGTGGCATTTTTTTCTGTTCATCGGATAGTCGGTCGACAAGCTTTAAAGCCTCACCACTAATTCCCTTAAAATATTCAATAGAATGTTTACATACCTCGCTAAGCTGACTTTGTTTTGCTTTAACAGTTGTTGTGGCTGCTGCAGCGACAGTTGTGGTAGATCTTACCTTTAATGGTAATTTGGAAGGAAAAGAGTTGGCCTTGCTTCTCTCTACCTGCCCTTGGCTTTGAGCGGGTGGCATTTTTCTAGCTAAGGCCAAGTTAGGCCTCTGGGTGCTTTTTATGGGAATCTTAGACCTCCCCTCTACAGGTGGAGAAGAGCTGCACGGCTTCCTTGGGTCACCTCTCCTGGCCTCCCTGACATGACTCCCCCTGCTGGTCTGGCTAATACTATACAGCACAGTGTCTTTGGCTTTTATGGGAAGCCGGGAGCGTGTTCGATTCCCGACTGATTCAGAGGGTGCCTGCTGCTCTCTGGGTCTTTTCTGCTTACTGTCTCCTTGGGTTGCACCATTTCCTGAAAGGTGTTTCATTGGATTAGCTTTCTGTGTGGGACCCTCGGACTCAAAGTGTTCGTTTGACACTACTGTACAGGTAAGGTGATTGGTAGGTGTGGTGCAGGGGTCCAAATTGTTGTTGTTATTAAAATTATCTTTTGGAAAATCATACTTCTCTGCTTCCCTACTGCTGGTCTGGTTAAGCACAGCTGTGTCTGCGACCTCCTCTACAGCTTGGCAGCCTAACCCCTGAGTCCCTGGTGTCAACATCTCTAACTTATCTGCCATTTCCCCAGACATGTCTTTCTTCAGCGTCATGGTGGAAGCTGAAATGCCCATTTTAATCGGCGTGCGCAATTTGGGATCGACTTTAGAAGCGTGAAGCACCATGGACGGTTTCTCCAGTGAGCTACAACCAGATGTTGCTTCCATGCCATCTCCACTGGCCTGGAGGATGAGCTTAGGTTCAACTGTTGGCGTTTCTACTTCTCTCTCTACGGTTTTCTCTACCGTTCTGTCCCCTGACTGTGGCTGTGTGATGGCAGTGACTTTATTGTTATCCCCTTCCCCCTTGTCCCCTGACTTCCCTTCAGAAGTATGCTCACCAATCTGAAAAAATTGGAGTCTTTCTTCAACAAAATCCCTCTTGCTCATGTCAATTGCACCACTGCGAGTCATCTCAAACATCTTCCCTTCATGAAACGGGAAGGGGTTGGGCTCACTAGTTGGGGTACTTTCATCTGTCGGCGTCCTAGCTGGCGTCGTGTCTGGAGTGGTGGCTGGAGACCTGTCTTCCACCGCAAGGCCAAAAGGCTTGGAGTCATCGTCCCTGCTTTTGGATTCAAAGACTTCATCATCTCCACGGTTACTGGACCAAGGGTCAAAATCTAGGTTCTTGGTGGCTATGGTTTTAAAAGGGGTGGCAAACTCTTCATCTACTTTGTAACTGAAATAGGTGTCAGGAAACACGGTCCTGTCAGGATGTCGTCCTTCCAAAGTGAAGAACTGTGCCCCCGACTTTTGTTCAGCCTTATCAACATTTTTTTCAGCTGCTGGACATTTTGATAAGGGTTTCTTCTTTTCCTCAAGGACGACTTTTTCCTCCTCCTCAATAATTTCCAGCTTACTTTGGCTAAAACTTCGATCAGTCTGTTTCAAGATGCCTTCAGTAACCCAGAGATCTTTTTTAGTTTCTACTGCTGGATATGCTTGCTTAGAATCGCTCTCGGTCAGCCCATCATCCTCATCTTGCAGATCATACCCATCGAGGGAGTCAATTTCGGTGGCATCGGTATCATGGGAGAATTCTGCGGTGGTTGCTATCGAGCACTCGGTAACTGACTGGTCATTGTTCCCATTTGGTGCCACGTCATTTGGGGGGGATTCAAGAGCCAAATCAAATTCACTGGGCTTTCTGCTCTCCTTCGTTTCAGAGGATTTGCGCGTGATGGTCTCCTTCCAGTCATCTTCAATATCGTTCAGTTTAAACATGTATCTTTTAATTGGAACGGGCTGATACAAAGACTCATCATCACTGGAGTCGCTTAGATCTTCTCCTGGTGGCACAGGAGAAGGGGGCTGAACGCGGATGACTGGTTCAGCCAGCTGACGCCTCTCAAGTTCATCCTGAAGGTTGACTTCCGTCAACTCCATGTCACTCTCAGAGGAGGGACGCGGCTTTTCTGATTCTGAATGATCAGCATCTAATGGAGGAGGTGGTGGAAATTCAATATAGGCCACCCGGTTTCCCTTCGGCCTTTTGTTAGATTCCCTGTCCAAGTTATTGGGCAGCTCTTGCTTAGTTGAGGGAGAGTGTTTTACAGAGTTGGATTTGGCTTCGGCCTCCTCCTCCTCCTCCTCCTCCTCTGACACCTCGGGGATTGGGCTCGGTTTGCCAGGTATATAAGCAATGAGTGAATCGGGTGTCTTGGAGGTAAACTCGTAACTCACTTCCTCTGAGCTTGGTGTCTCTGGGGTGAGGGGGCTTTTCCCAGAACTATCCATAAAGGACACCTGTTCTAAGGTGTCATCCTCTGGGCTACCTTGGGGGGAGGGGAGCTGCTTCTGCTGCTTGGTGGTATAAAATCCCCCTCTCGTCTCTTGCACTGTCTTACTTTCCTGACTTACAATTTTTTTGATAGTTCCTTGCTGTACCTCTCTTTCATACTGCCTCCCTACCTGAACAAAACTGACATAAACAGGCAGTGTTTTGATCTCCTTTGCTCCTTCCTCTGTTGCTAAAGGGGATGGTTTCATCAGGTCAAATTTCTTTGCGGGAGACAGTTTTCCTGGGCTAACCTCTAAGGAATTGGGAGTCTTACTGGGGGCTGACTTTGTCTCCTCCTGAGGAGGACTTAACTGGAAGCAACTGGTGCTGGTTGGACTAGATTCTACCCCTTTCTTTTGTTCAGCCACATCAAACTGTCCCTCTACTTTGTCCTTATCCATTCTGACGTGGGGCAATCGAGTTGGCAGTTCATGGCATGCAGTTGGGGACT
Organism: Hydrophis major; assembly: GCA_033807585.1. Classification (NCBI taxonomy): domain Eukaryota; kingdom Metazoa; phylum Chordata; class Lepidosauria; order Squamata; family Elapidae; genus Hydrophis; species Hydrophis major. The sequence goes on from CM066331.1 coordinate 115,311,903, forward strand.
GTCCTTCAAGAACACCACCTGCCAACATACTTTTCTCTTCTGAATCTCTTTCTGGAATATGGGGTGCCATCAATGGTTCTTTTCTCTTTGAAATCCTATCCCTCACTTCACTGGGATAGTCCCCTTCTCTGACAAGGTATTCTCTATAAAGCACCTTTTTGGACGGAGACTTTACAGTCACTTCCTTCACCTCCTTAGAACCTGATCCATTTGTGGACACTTTCTGCTCATATTCAGTTACAGTGATCAGTTCACCAGATTTGGCCAGATCTTTAGTCTCAAGAGGGTCAATCTGGTTTTCTTTGACTACATCTTGCACAAGCACATGGGAAAGTTTTTCTCTCTGGGCTTTAGGGGAGGATGTCCCTGGACTTTCCCATGTCCTATAAATCTTTTTATCCCAGTGCCCCTTGGCTGGGACAGGCACCGCACTGGCACCATAGGCCAAGCCCTTCACCTTTTGCTCTGCAAGGGCAGAAATGGTCTTGCTTGGTATTTCATCCTTGGCCTTGGGAACCTTCAGAGGAGATGCATCCTCAATCACTTTGCCTTTGTCCCTGGGGCCATCTTGGAAGCAGACAGCAGGAGGTTCCTTCTGCAATGCTAAGTTCCCATCTACCAAATCTATCTCTTTGGCCTGTTTTTCTCGGGAGTAAAACTGATAGACTGGGAGCTTGCTGTCCTGCAACTTTTTCACTGGGATTTTAGATGGCGCATCCAGCTTTTTCTCCTCTGGAAGCATCTCCTTACTTTTGGAGCCCAGGCTCTGTTCAAATTTTAGCCTGATGGAGCTGAGCTTGGACTGCTTCAGCTGGAACCCAGTTGGCAGAACCTCTGGGATCTTGCTCTTCTGAACTGCTCCCTTGGGTTCCTTCAAGTCCTTGCTCGGCTGAGAGAGCATCTGCCTCTCTGGGCTGCTGGGCAAACTGGCTGCCTTCCTCTCCTCAGGTTTTGGCCAGCCCTTCCCATCCTGAGCACAAACTCTTCCTCCTCCTGCCCAGTCGCTTCGTGACTCAGAAGCAATCACCTTCTCCGGACTGCTGCTTGCTGATCTAAGGCCCATGGCGGCCTCTCTCCCATTCCTTTTCTGCTGCTTCTTCGGTGATTGCAGCTCATCATTCAGTTTTTCTGTCTTGTCCCGGAAGAACTGTGATACTTCGGTCAGCTTTTCTTCAGCCTCCTTAACTGTCCTGTCCACCCTGTCTTCATACATCAACTTTTCTCTACCTCTGTCTAATCTGTTCTCGGCAAAACGCATCCACATAGCATGCTTTGGGCTACTAACATCTCCGGAATAATGCAACACTGTCACTTTCTCATAAGGATCATCTTTTGATATTTTACCCACACCATTTTCTGATATCTCTTTAGAGATTTTGGTGAGGATGTCTTGTGGGGGTGCTGGGGCTATTTTCTCTCTGGATCGTTTATCAGGCCCCTGAAAGTCTGAGCTAAGGGGAGGGACATGGTCAGTTACTGACTCCTCGGTGTCTGAGTAAGACACATCTAGCTTTTCTGAGAGAAGCATTTTCTCGGCAAATCTGTAAGATTCCCCTCTTAGTTCTGACAACTCATCATCATGGTACTCTACTGAGTGTTGACTCAAAAGCTTCAAGGTTTTGTACGAGTCATCAGACATAAGTTGGGCAGAACTAGGGCGACTGTCTTCTTCCTGAGAGACAGGAGTGTTTACTCTAGAAGATTCCAAATAAGAAGGCAGGGATTCTTCGGCTGTCAGTTCTTCTTCTTCAGGCTGACCTTGTTCATCCGAACAAGGAAGGGCCTCCTGCTTTTCCACATCCCCTTGTGACAAGTCTTTCTGATATACATACATTTCTTTCTCTGGATGCTTTTTGGTTTCTCTAATAATGACTTCAGTAGGCTCAGCCTGATTACCTTTTTCAATATGGACCTCTATTATACGCTCCAGTTTGGGTTTCATTTTGTAGTCCTTCTCTGCAGGCTGGGGTGACATTTCAGTGGATTTGCCAGCCTCTGGGGAGACCGAAGACTTATGCTCAAACAGACCTGCCAACTCCTTGGAAGGGTCCCGTCCTGACTGAAAAGCTTTCATGATGTCGTGAACAGACATGGTTTCCTCGATTCTCTCTGAAGGGCTCTGAGTGCATGGAGGTTTGTGGTAAACCATTCTGGTAGTGGTACTTATGTGGGTTTCTTCTTTCACGCGCACCCCTTTAGTCAGGGCACACTCATCTTCGCTACTGGCCTTCACTTGAAAAGTGTTCACCTTCCCCTTGAGGGAGCTCCCGTTGGGCCGGGGCTCCAACTCCATAAAGGTGCTGACCACTTTGGGCGAGGGCAGCTCTTCTGTGTGAGGCTCAGAGGCCTCTCCCCCTAGTGGGGGTTCATAGCTACGGATCACATGCACCACTTCAGTTCTGGTCTCCGTGATCACAGGAGGGAGAGGCACCTCATGGAAAAGGGGCTTTGGCCCCGTGCTTTCTGCACTCTGTGGAGCTGAAGGGGTCTTCTCACTCCTGGTCTCGAAGCCACTATCAGACAAAGGACTTTTATCTTGATCGTGCTGGGAAAAGTCATCAGGAGACTCCAAAACAGTGTCCGTTCCAAAAAGAGAATCGGCAATTTTACATAATTCTTTCTCAGAAGTGGATGGCCTCACGGAGGCTGGCGGCATTTTCAGTTTATGTTCTTGTAGCGCAATGGCTGGTTTGAGAACCCTTTTCTGCCTCTCTTCCCCTTCCCTTCTCCCGTCATCAAACTTGTACTTTAGATTTGCCAGGGAGCTACTGCCAATATCATTCGTTAGGTAATCAATGACTTTGCTCAAGTTGTAATCCTTTTCAGAGACAGCCTTGACTTTGATCTGCACCTTTTCTGGGATAGTCAGAGGAGGGATGATCATGCCCTGGCGTCTGGCTTCGTCAATCTCACCTGCACTGAACTCTACCCATTCTTCCTCAGAGGAGTGTCCTTTATCGTTCTGAGAGAGTTTGGATTTATTCTCTACACAGACATCTTTTTTCAGTATCTCGCTAACTTTTACTAGGTCCTCTTTGACTTTCTCAACAAGCTTAAAAGGTTCTTCATCATCTATTCTACCCTCTTTGGCCAGTTCTGGTTGGAATGCCTTCTCCTCCATAACATCTGTCTGCAATATTGCTGTCATTCTCATTAGGTCCTCTTTCATCTCAGCCACATCTTTTAGTATCTCCTGACTAGAAGATAAAGATGACGGTGTGGACAACTTAAGGGCTGAGGGTGCTAAGAACAAAGATGATTTCACGGGAGATGAGGTTCGGTTAAAGGGAGGTTGGGCACATGTCTCTGTAGTCAATGTTTTAAGAGGCGAGAGCAAGGCAGCTGCTGATTTGGCCAGGAAAGGGGTCTCAGGGAGCTTCTTTAGTGCTGGTTCTGACAAAACATTGACTACAGAATAGACTGGCACCGTGATGGTTGATGAGGTTACTGACGAGGTAGTTGCTGAGATTGACCCGAGAGACGTATAGAGCATCCCTGTGGAAGGAGCTCTGATTGACTGAAAGGCGGATGGACTCGAAGACACGTGCGACCTGAGTGGAGAAAATGGCTTTGCAGGAGCTGCTGGCAACATTTTCTCAACTGTGTCAGTGGCTGCTTTAACGGCACAGCTTGCAGAAGAGGCCGCCACCTCCATCTTCTCCTGAAAGGCAGCCGCGGCCTTGGAACTGCTGATCAAGCTGATGGGAGATGGGTATTTCAAAGGTGATATGGATCCGTTCACCATGGCCACCTCTTGGTGCCCAACCATGTGTTTCATGGGGGATGCAGCCATTGTGACTGTAGAGGGCGACACGGCATCAACTGCTGATTTAGCAGAAGACACCACTGATTTTAAAGGTGAAGACAAGAGAGGAGAGGCTGATGTGATGATGGACTTAAATGGTAGGCCTGAAGAATACATATTAAGGTTCGATTTGGGAGAGGCCGGAGGCGTCATGGTAATGGATGACCTCTCTAAGAGGGACCCGGCTGTGGTCACAGGAGACGTCCGAGTGGGGAACACAGAAGCCGACACCAGTCCTTTCAAACCAGCAGCTTCCGTGGCAGTCGGAACTCGGACAAAGGAACCGGGAGAGACTTGGACATTATAGGGAGGCTGGGAAACCATGGTTTTCATAGGCGAGATTGTCCGAAAGGATCTAATTGGCGAAGCTACATCACTAACAGATTTAACGGAAGATGTAGTAGAAGCTCCTAGCGTGGATTTGATGGGCGAAGCAGAGGAAACCGACCAGATGGACTTTAATGGGGAAGCAGTTGGTGTGTTAGAAGACGAGCTGGAGAGGGAAGTGAAGCCCGATTTGCTTTGTCCAGGCACAGTGATGGGTGCTGTGGTCCATGACTGATAGGGTCTTGCGGACAAGAATGGCTTGTAGGAATAGGTGGTGGGTAAGGATCTCGTAGCCGTGGCACTCCGTTCAACTGTTTCTTAAATGGTTAAATCAAAATAATATATAGAGATATAAAAAACGTAAAAATCAACAAAAATGGTTGAAAAACAGAGAGACCAGAGAAGAAAATTGGTCAGTAAACATTTTGTAATATTACAAAAAAAGCAAATACAATTGTTCGTATGAATCAGAATGAAACAGGTAACAATCAATGGCTAACAGGAAGGGAGAAAATAGGAATGAGCCATGTAATTATGGATAATCAATAAAGTTTATAAAAAAGAAAATGGAAAAGACAACAAGAAATGAAAAACAGGAAAGCACAAGGCAACCGAATCTGCAGACAATGAAGAAAACAGAAAAGGCTAAAAAAAAAAAAAAAGAAGTCCACGCTGGTCCAGCCACAACCAAAAATTCTCTTCTCACTTCCTATTGACTTTCTGATGTGCTGAATTGGAAGTTTTAAATCTTTCAGTTCCATTTGCCTGATAATTGATATGTCTTTGCTGCCTGCAAGGGTCACAATTTCCTCGGGATTGTCTACTTTTAAGGGCTTTAACTGTTTTGTTAAGTTCTTGTATAGGTTTGTGCGTGTGACTCTGAGCAACTCTGCTTGAGAAACACTCCCAAATATTTCCTGCAGAGCCCCCTCCCCGCACCTCGCAAAAATCTCTCAAAGTGACAGGCAACTGATATGCAAAGTGTGAAGGGGCGGGGGAATAAAGTCAGACTGCTCTCCCATGCATGCTTGGTTAATGCTTCAGGCTCACAAAGCCAATAAGAGCAAGAGCTTTTCTGACTCAAAGATTAAAACAACAATGAAAAAAAAAAGTCCTCTGAAAGTCGAATTATTCATGCAGTCCTTTAGCTTGGTAAAATGTAAATAAAAAGCTTCATGTGGAATGACTTTAACAAGCATTTATCATACAGAAAAAAAGAGTACAAGTAATGAAAAAACATGGCAAGCGAAGCAACCAAAACTTTTCACTTTTATTCATGCATGATTTATCATGTCAAAACAAACATGAGGAATAAAATGACATGTGCGGTGTGTGCTATGCAGAATACATCAATATTCAGAATTATTTACACAGAAAACATTTTAAAAGAAGAGCCCACTTTTTCTACAAGGCCGAATGTCTTGGTACCTTTTGAGAACAGTTTTTCAAAGCAAGGAATACAACATTCATATCCCACATTTAAAAGCAAATGATGTTATTTGTGAAAATGGTTTTCCTGGCTTCTCTGCTGTAGAGTTGAGCATGCTGATTTAATCTGATCCCGAGGACTGCTGGAATTATTAAAATGGATGACTTTTTAAAAAAAAACCCTTCCAAAGACAACTGAATTTATTCTTCCAAGACTGAACTTTCAACCCTAAGAATAGCAACTCTAGGAAAGGCCCTTCAAAGTTCCTGTTTATAAGATATGATGATTTGATTTGATTGATTGATTGATTCTTCTCAATTTTGGCACTGCCCGATTCCAGAGTGATTCTCAGAGGCACTGACATGGGGGCATTACATTATGCCACCTCTATAAAAAGGTCAGCTTCAAATTAGGAGATTCTTAGCTACACTGATGGAGTTTTAGTACCAGCTTCTTCCTTTCTTCTAGTAGAGAGACTAGTGGGGGTATGGTAGGTTTAAGAATGCTCATCGTTTAATTTCCAGTGGGTTGTTATGTTAAGGACAGGGTCCCCAAACTTGGCAACTTGTGGATGTCAACTCCCATAATTCTCCAATCAGCTATGCTATGCTGGCTGGAGAGTTCTGGGAGTTGAAGTCCACAAGTCTTAAAGCTGTCAAGTTTGGAGACCTCTGTGTTAAGGGAACGGGGGGGGGGGGGGGGAATGCAATGTGGTAAGTGACAGTCCAGCGCCAGCAGCTGAAGCTCTGCAGCCGTGACGCCAATATTTTCTTACTACAGTAGCGAGAATTTCCCAGCACAGGAATATAAACAATGTAAACAAGTTTGTATGTTGAACATACAAACAAACAAACTACTATGCAGTGGAAAATGTAAGCCGAGAGAGCGCCAGGTTTTAATCCAGAAGGTATAAGTTTGAGAATCGGCTACAACAGTCAAGACACTGCCAATTGTTGACCATGGCTCATGTTACCACATTACGCTGAGTCTCTGAAAAGCTTGGAAGAGTTGAGCTTGCAGAAGGGAACTTTGACATGTGAGCTAATTTTAAAAAAAATGACAGTGGACCAAAAAAGGTCCAGGGTGCGGCTAACTTTGCATCAGTAGAATGCCTGGGTCAACCAGGCGTTGAGGAAAAGGGAGACCATCGTCCTGAGCCCGATCCCTGGAAATTCTAATTAATTTAAGACATGCTGATATTAAAATAATAAAGGCATAATCTCCATGCCAATGAAAAATAACTTTCTCGTATGCTAAATTTGATTTGATAATATTTTAAATCAACCTGGCCATTTTCTTAAAGCAAGGAATCATTTTTAGGAAGTTGATATTACTTCTACCCTCAAAATGACACTATACGGCTCTGCAAATCAGAACAAGAAGACACAACGGCAGCTTTTTCCTGAATGCCATCACTCTGCTAAACAATTAATTTCTACAACACTGCCAAATTAACTACTAAGACTGTATTACTATTCTTCTTCTCATCCTTACTAGTACCTATCTCTTCCCACTGACGGCTATATCCATGTTGCTTGTATCTTTACAGTTTATATTGTTTTTATTGTTTCCTAGTATGATTTGATTGCTTATTAGTATCCTATGACTAAGTGTTGTATCTTATAATTCTTGATGAATGTATTTTTATTTTTTCTTTATGTACACTGACAGCATTTGCACCAAAGACAAATTCCTTGTGTATCCAAATCACACTTGGCCAATAAGGAATTCTATTCTATTCTATTCTATTCTATTCTATTCTATTCTATTCTATTCTATGCCTAGTAGGTTTACATCACCCTGTAATGAAATTTTAATTTAAAATTATATGTATATATTCACTGTACAGTTGACCCTACAGATGTCCATAGGTTGGACTTCTGTAAGATGAACTGCACTGTGAACAAATACATATAATTTTAAATTAAAGTTCCAACCTTTAATTCCATAGGTTGGAAATCTACGACTAAGTCTGAAAATATTTTGGCTCAAACCTATTAATGTAAAATCCAATTCCTATGTGGAGGCCTGTAATACAAATACACAGGGAGACCCAGATTTTGTGCTTGTAAAAAGTGTTAACTATATACCAGCAGCCAAAGGGAGATTTTTATTAGGAAATGCATGCCTTTCCAGAGCAGAAGTGCTCTAGAGCAGTGGTGGCCAACCAGTGGGCCACAGTCTACTGGTGGGCCATGAGAAAATTTTGGTGGGCCGCAGAGAAATCTCACCCTCACAAAGCAATTAATCTAGAGTGTGCAGAAACACAAGGCTGCGTGGCCCACAAGGCCCGCAGGAAGCCTCCCCGCCCACTCACTCCTTACCGGCAAAATTGCCTGCTAAATTGCTATTTTTTTCTTTTTCCCACCATCATCTGTTCTGCTGTGCCGGGAGATTTAGATTAGCTAGGAAGCAGGAAATGGTTGGATTTCTTGCTTTCTAGCTAGTCTTTAGATCTTCGGCTCAGCACAGCTGAACCTCCCTTAGGACTGAAGATTTGCTTGCAAGCAAATTCAGTGCAGACTCACGGAAAGCAAATTTGAGAGACTGAGCTAGCCGATGGCAGAAAGATTGATCACTGAATGATTCTGTGAGCAACTCAATCTGCCTGCTTTCCCTTATTTTGGGTAAAAGTTGCTCCATTTTTAAAAATAAAAAATTCAATATTTACATGCATGGTGTGTTGTGAGTTAATTTTATGAGTTTGCTTGCAAGCAAATTTTATGTGACAGGCTGAGCTAGCCGATGGCAGATAGATAGATCTCTGAGTGAATCTGTGATTCTGTGAGCAGTTCAATCTGCCTGCCTGCTTTGCCTGATTTTGGGTAAAAGTTGCTCTTTTTTTATAAAAAATTCAATATTTATATAAATATTTGTAATATTTACATACAAGCTATGCCCAGCCAGTCACATGACCACCAAGCCACACCCACAAATTAGGCCACACCCAAAACCAGTTAGTGGTCCCTGGGATCTAAAATTATGAGTTTGGTGGTCCCTGAGGTGCAAAAGGTTGGCAACTCCTGCTCTAGAGCAGGGATTTCCAACCTTGGCAACTTTAAGAGTTGTGGACTTCAACTCCCAGAATTCCTCAGCCAGCTTTGCTCTCTGGGACATTCTGGGAGTTGAAGTCCACAAGTCTTAAAGTTGCCAAGGTTGGAAGCCCCTGCTCTAGACAGTTGCTTTTTCTAAAATAAGCTTAATTGGACAGCGGCTCAGTGTAACATGTAGTTGGTCCCCAACTGAAGCAACATAGAGCATATCTTTGGATTAGCTGTCAATCATGAGATACCGCCATCTTGCCTCTGGAAAAGGAGCCAAACCAGTTCCTTTGGCGAGGTAAGCACAGAAAACCAATTCTCCACAAATGATTCATGTGGTCCACGGATATTTCAAAAGAAGATGGTGTCCTTGTTTGAGTTTCTCAAGTTGTACATGCACCTGGGTAATTTGGAGGGTGTTGCCGACTGAATCATACCTCTTCCAACGACATAAAATGCAAACATTTATGGAAAAAATGTCTCTTCTCATGAAAAAGTAGTTAGTACATTAGGAAACTCACTCATGCCAGGCTCAGTCAGATAGCTGTAGCGCTTACGTAGAGCGAGGGACACAAAATTCTGTCTGCGGTCGGTCTTCTCCGTCTGTAAGAAAAGATATTTCTTCTTGGAACTTGGAAGAGACATCCCCCTTGAAAGCAGATGCTCTTCCATATTTCAATCATGGTCTTATTAACAGAAAAAAAAAATAACAAAAATAACAGAGTAACAGAGTTGGAAGGGACCTTTGAGGTCTTCTAGTCCAACCACCTGCTCAAGCAGTAAACCCCCAAGCCATTTCAATATCCCAGCCTTGTTTTAAGTAGCAGGCAAGACAGGCAAAGGGCAGTTTTTAAAAACAGGGATTATTCTCCTCATCCCATTCCAAGGCTTAAAAAGGCCTCAGGGATCGAGTGGGGCCTAAGGGGGGGGAAAAATTCACTTAAGAAGTCGTAAGGGCTTGAAAGTGATACTGTCTACCTACGGGCTACACAATCTGCTTTTATCTTTTCCTGGCCCTGTAATTCAGAATAACCAATTTTCCATTAAGGCGAAGCCCCTTCTCTCCTACCCCCTCCAGCTGATTTCCACTTAGGTATCTTTTGATCCACTTTCAAAGCTTGAATTTTGAACAGTTAAGTATGTGCTCAGTGGACTCTGCAAGAAATAAAAAAAAAAAAAATGGAAGGATATTTTACCTCATGGGGGCTGGGGAGGTTCAGTTTCTACAAATTCAATTGACATATCTTAAAAAGTACAATTGAACATGAAATAAATTTCACCCTACTTAATCATTCACATAACTGGGCTTATATGGTCCCTTTCTGTGAGGACTAGAGGATGGATGGCCCCGGATCCATTCTCCAAATTGGAGGGAGGGAGGGCAAAAGAGATGAAGAAGGGGTTCTCTCGGGGCTAACTATGATATTACCTAGTATAACCTGATTTGGGACATATTCCCTGCCTCCTTCAGCCAGGGGTGGGAATTCTACTGGTTTGGGAGAACCGGGTGTTAAAGTTACATCTGGTTCGTGGAACCGGTATTTCAACCGACCATCTGGCTCCGCCCCTCCCTGCCCTCCCAGGAGTCTCCATGCGATGCAGGCATGAATGCGTGGAGCCTCTGGGAAAGGGAAAAACGGGCCTCCTGGAAATACCAAAAGTTGCAAAATGGGCCTGTTTCTGACTTCCGGTGGGCCTCCGGAGCCCAGGGGAGGCTGTTTTTACCCTCCCAGAGGCCCAGGGGAAGCTTCTGGACCTTTGGGAGGGCAAAGACGGCCTCCCCCGGGCTCTGGAGGCCTACCAGAAAGCCGGAAACAGTAAGTTCTGGTAAGCCACGCCCACCATGGCCACACCCGCCCAGCAACCGGGCAGCGAACCGGTTGCTGGGATTTTTGAATCCCAACCCTGCCTTCAGCCCCCCATCATTCTGGAGATCAGAATGAACCCAGGGCCCTCTGGGCTAGCTCTGTTGCTACCCCAACCTCTTGGATTCATGATGTATTCGATCCATACATGAAACCAAGGAGGGTGGGGGTGGTTTGAATAAAAATGTGGGAAGAAACTGAATCCCAAAACTTGCCATCCACATTGTCGTCCCTGAACAACATCGGTGCAGTCTCTCCGAAGTCACGTTTTTATGGAGCAGGATCGTGCAAAGCATTTGCAAGACAGCTTTGCAAAATGCCTTGCTGGAAGTCAAGCATCCTTCCTCCAAGGCGGGAATGCTGATTTGCTACAAGTGGTGCAAGCGCTTTCCCATGAGTGCATGTCCAAGTGCAACTACAGTTTTGTCTGTGTCAGGACTTGATATGGAGGCAGCCTAAGAAGGTGTCTGAAACATCTGTGCTGAATCTTCTAATGCAGGAGTTTCCAACCTTGGCAACTTTAAGTCTGATGGACTTCAACTCCCAGAATTCCCCAGCCAGCAAAGCTGGATGAGACCACCTTTGAAGAGGGACACTTTCCACCCAATGCCTTGATCCGGTGATCCCAGACCAAATGCAGCCCCCTTGAAGAGTGCCAGACAATCACCTAGCAAGGCTCAGCCTTAATGGTCAGATCACAATGTCCTTTTGGTACAAGGCTCTTGCATCACACTGCACAATGACATCAATCACAATTATAATTTCTGGCTACAAATGAGAGGCAGCCCCACACAAGGTTACAGTCATACATTGAACATATCAGGGCAGATTTAATTGAAGCCAATCAAATACTTCTGCCAAGGTCAATTTGCACAGGAACCACATAAATGACAAGGTACACCCACTTTAAGGTGAGTACAGAAAGGACAAATAAAAGGCACGGAAGGGGGTTGGTTTTTCTTTCAATATACACAAAGGCAAGGATGGGAGAATTAGAAAAACCAGCTATGAGCGGTTTCTATTCTGCATCCCTATATGTGTCTTATAATTTTATTTAGCAATGGTTATAGGAATATCTATACAGTAAAAGAAGCAAAACAATTGGGGGGTATTTAAAGGATGTTTGCTTGGAACTGATAGAAAATAATTATTTGATAGCTGGGAAGAATACTGGAATGGTTGAACATCCCAAGTCACTTAAAGATGCTGAAAATGGTGATTTAAGTCCCACTGATTGTAAAGGCAGCTTAAAGCCCATGTTTAACTCTGCTCGAATTATTGAGATTTTTAACACACTTGACTCAAGTTTGACTCAATCAGAAGCTGATCCATGCTTGTTTTCATATAATGTCCCCTATCAAGCTATTATGAAACAGTTGGCACAACTATAAATCTCACTCAGACAGCCTTCCTCCTCCTCCTCCTCCTCCTCTGCCAATAGCTGGCAGTTCTGCACCAGGAACCAAGGTCCTGCCCAGGTATCTTCAGTATGGTCCTTCCCAAATGGGTTGTGACTAACATGTCAGAATAGCTGATAATTCAGCTCACTATAATCCCAATTAATGTGGAAGGCATCAGGTTTAGATATTCACAAGTGTTTTCTTGAGTGTTAACTCCTTGTGGTTCAAACACTGTAGAACAGGGCTGTCAAACTCACAGCCCACGGGCCGGATGTGTCACATGCTGGCCACGCTCACGCCCAGTTTAGTGAAGGGTGGAAGAGTCCCGATATCTCATGTAACACCACCATGACAACAGCAAGTTTGACACCCCTGCTGTAGAAGATTTGAGAGAGATGTTTTGTGTGTGTGTGTGTGTGTGTGTGTATGCACCTATAGAGAAAGGGTTATAATATTAGAGCAAGGGGTCTTCAAACTTGACAGCTTTAAGACTTGTGGACTTCAACTCCCAGAATTCCTCCTCCAGTCATGTTAACTCAGGAATTCTGAGAGTTGAAGTCCACAAATCTTAAACTTGCCAAGTTTGAAGACCCTTGTATTAGAGAAAGGGTTATATAAATTGTATATAGAAAGTTTGAAGAGGAAGTCAACTTGTGATTTCAAATGAATAAAATGGTTTTAAGTTTATTGGAAGGAAAATGCAGTATTTTCCTGAGGGAGTCAGATATTTAAGATGACACAGATTTAGCAAAGTTGACTGTAGTTTGCATGAGTTGCATTTATTTATGTGTAGAGGTGGATCATTGGAGGGGTTCGCGCAGATCCATCCCACTTCTGACCTGATTTAAAGTTCTCAGATATGTTTATGTCCTGCCTCACAACAGCCTGGCACTGGAATAAGAGAATTTGCTAGGTCCCAGCTACCCACAAGGAGCTTTTAGCTGAGGACAGGTCATAGGAAAGTACAGGACACCAACTGCACCCTAGTAAGTGATATATGTTCCTCCACAAATACTTGTGCAAAATGTGGCACAATTTTTCTCCATGGGAATCTGTAAAGGTAAGTTTCACTTTTCTTGTGCAAAGCTGTATTGTTAAACAGTCCATCGAGGAGGAGGAGGAGGAGGAAGAGGAGAAAGAGAAGGAGGAAGAGGAGGAGATGGGGGGTGAAGGCTGAATGTGAAATCTAGGAAGAAAGGTGTCTCTGTTGCTCTAAGTAGTGTGTGGTACATCATTGGATGTCCCAAAGGTGCTTTTTCTGGAGGCAACTGTTCCTTGTTTTTTCTTTTGAAGACGTTTCGCTTCTCATCCAAGAAGCTTCTTCAGCTCTGTGGGAGTAGGAATGGATTTCCAGAGGAAAAAATGGCAGACTACAGGAGCCAGGTGCACTATTCAGGTGACCCTGAGGACACAGATAAACCTCCAAGGAGCCTGAACGACTCTCTAAAAGGATACAAATGACCAGCTGTCTGCAAGGAATATAAATTCTTCCATTCCCCACCATCCTGTTAAGAGCTGAAGAAGCTTCTTGGAGGAGAAGCAAAACATCTTCAATCAAAAAACAAGAAAGTCCAGTTGAAAAAGCACCCTTGGGACAACCAATAACCTGGATGACTGAGAATCTCTACAGACTTTTACATCATTGGATGTTTGCAATTTTTCTATTTCACAGGAAAGCATAAACAGGCATAGAGTTTGAGAATTTGGAGTAGAGAAATCTTACTGCAGGGTGACAGAAATTTGAATTTATAAGCTCTTGATTATAAAATGAAGGTAAAATAAAAAGTGTTTTGTATTACCTCGTCATCTTGATCTGATTCTGTTTCCTTTGGGTCCCAAGATGAATTGCAGAGACAAGGAATATTATAATAGACAGCAGGGAAAAGAATATAAGGATATGAAAAAGACCAAGTAAGGGAGCACAAATGCAAGCTAATTCATCATAGACAAAGCAAACCAATGTCAACAACAAAAGTAGGTTAACAAACAAAACTCTACATCAAATGCAAATCAACACATGACAATCACTAAAAGCAGAAAGTCTAGAAACTCTAAGCAGAAGAAAATTTCCCAGCCTTAAAAACAACAGAAACTGTGGCAACTGGGAATTTTTAAATGCTTTCTACTGACAGTGTGCAAAACACTCCCAAGTCCAGAATTGTTGAGCTTAGAGTCGCTCAGTGCAGGACATTTTGAACATGAGGTGTTTTCCACACTTCTACTTTCTGCATACATGAAAACAGTCAATACATAGAGAGGCTGGCTTAATCTGAGGGTAAGACAAGTCATTCCTATTTATGGCATGTACTAACTTTTAATGTTGCTACCATGGATATTAAGCCGCCACGTGGACTGTACCTTTTTGTGTGCTGGCAGAGTGATATTCAAGTTGCAAACGGCCATTTGGGGCAGACCTTTGGTGGTCTTTGGCTCTTTCAGAAAGGATAAGCGGCCACAAGGCTCTTGGCTGGTGTCTCTGATCTACAAGTCAATACGACATCACAAGTTGGTTGGAAAGGAGGGTTCTAGTTTGTACTTCCATTACATTTAGTTTGCCAATATAGATCACCTCTATAACTGTCTGGTTTAGACACAGACAGACTTCAACGGATAATTGAAGACAAGACACAGACTTCAACGGATAATTAAATTGCAAAAAAAAAAACAATTGCTACCAACCTGCCTTCCATGGAGGACCTGTATATTGCACGAGTCAAAAAGAGGGCTGTGAAAATATCTACAGACCCCTCACATCTCAGACATAAACTGTTTCAACTCCTACTCTCAAGATGATGCTAATAGAGCACTGCACAACAGAACAACTAGACACAAGGACAACTTTTTCCCGAATGCCATCACTCTGCTAAACAAATAATTCCCTCAACACTGTCCAACTATTTACTAAGTCTGCATTACTATTATTCTTCTTATCCTTCCTAGTACCCACTTATGACTATAACTGTGTTGCTTGTATCTTTACAATTTATATTGTTTTATTAGTTTCCTGTTATGATTTGATTGCTTATTAGTAACCTGTGATTATCACTAAGTGTTGTATCTTATGATTCTTGATGAATGTATTTTTATTTTTTTCTTATGTACACTGAGAGCATTTGCACCGGAGACAAATTCCTTGTGTGTCTAGTCACACTGGGCCAATAAAGAATTCTATTCTATTCTATTCTATTCTATTCTATTCTATTCTATTCTAATTTAATTCTAATTCTAATTCTACTCTTATTCCTATTCCTATTTCTGTTCTATTCTTATTTCTATTTCTATTCTATAAAAGAAGAACCGTCCAAGAATATTTTTTGAGAATAGGAGTTCCCTTGAACACATGAAAAGATGGGATCCCCATTTATGCCCCTATAATACACATTAGCTTTCCAGAGAGGTTGTGCTGTTTTCTTCCCACTCTAGGTTGCCAAGTCCAATGATGGGACAGCAATCAGGAAGTCGCTCAGTTGTCCAAGCTTCATTCATAATGATGCAAGAGTGGGTCAAAATTTGGAAGCACTTTTCTTTACACCCCACTTTTCCTCATAATAGGCTTATGTGCGTGCTGCCCTTTGAGAAGCAAACACCCATCGTGAATAATGCTCCTTAGAATCAGAGATTGTAACTATTGCACACCATCGTGAATGGGCAGGAGGGCCACCTAAAAACTATCAATCTGGGGGCACCAGACTGATTTTGGCCATTTCCAGGTTCACCGTTTCCAGAGGTGATGTTGAACACTGAACCCCAAACCAAATAATCAGATTGTGTCTCAATGCAGGGATGCACACAAAGAGCAGCAAGGTTGGTCTTCAACTAAGGGCCTAAAAGGAAATGCTCGAAAGCACCTCCACCATCAGCAGGAAGCTCATTCCATGCCTTAATTTTTCTGTCACCAATCCATCTCCCCTATGTCAAGTGTGTGAGGGACACCCATCACCAGAAATACCCCAAGCATGTCCTTTCAAAAGAAAAATGTTGTCAGATCACAAGAGCTTTGTCCCCTGATCTTACAGCAGCCATGGTTTTTACCTTGATAGAAAATGGCAGTCTATTTTCTTTGAAAGCATAAAAATTAAATACAAGCTGCTGTCCTCCTTTGGTTAAAGGAGTTAGATTTCCATAACAATCCACATAAATAGGTTTTCCTTCCAAAACCTGTTGGGAGAAAAAAAAAACTGGATTAGTATCCAAAGAATTAAAACAAATGGGAAGCATCTCACTTTGCGAACTTATTCTTCCAGGCTCTTATGAGGAAGGCTACATACTTTTGATCTACCTTTGATCTGAACTGAATTAAACCGAGCCTGATTTGCACCAGGCTTCATGCCATATTTAATACATTTTGAAAGGCTCACCCACAGTCCCGGATTATCATGAAGACCTTTGCTGTTAAATCATGAATACCTCAATATCTTTGCTTCTTGCAACTTCTTCAAAGTTCTCCTGCTGCTCCAGCGTTTTGTCAACTTTGTCATCTGTCATACAGAAGCAGCGCAAATTGGATTCCACAGCATCGTTTGTTTTAGCAAAAATGACAAACTTGGCCATGTAAGGGACACATATCAATTCCCTATATAGCTGTGTGGCCAACCCAACTGTTTCAAGAACTTGATGGCAATCTGCTAACCAAAATCTAGAAAAGGGATGGAGAAAGAAATGAGTTTAGACAAACAGACAGATAGGCATAATGAGTTCATTTTCATACATCTAGTTCATAAGGAGAATAAATATTCCGTTGGAATACCAAATTACAACTCTTCCTCTATAATCCTCATCTGTCTAGAACAACGTGTCCTGAATGTATACCAAGAGCTCCACACCTTTTCTTGAATTTTAGTTGACCTTCAGATGCTTTCCCCAAAACTGGAGGTGCACAGTCTAGAACAGTGGTTCCCAACCTTTTTTTTGCCCCGCACCCCTAAAGAAATTTCACTTGAACCTCGCACCCCCTGAAATTTAGACTTTAGGAACTACTGAACGTGTTAAATATATGGTAGGATTGAATCTTTTCAGCTATGTATGTGACGGCCACTAAATAACGATACTTAACTCTAAAATGAAAACAAAGTTAATCCATTGCATAATAAATAAAAATGGCAACGTATAGCCAATATCCTATTATTTACCAGGACTTTTCTCGCACCCCCTGGAATATCGTCTCGCACCCCAGGCTGGGAACCCCTGATCTAGACAGAGTCATGTTTCCTTTCTTTTTCTTATCACTTCGTTTGTAGCTTGATCTCCGGAAAGAAATCTCAATGGTGCACATCTGGATTTTCCTCCAGAGACCAACCTGCAGCCTTTGAGACCTCCCAGCTTTCTTTCTGGTTGTTGTCCAGGAAGCTTATTAAAATCAGAATTGGACTGGAGGAGGGCTTGCTTTTTAAGTGCTCTGTACACAGAGGAACAACAAATGGCAATCTTTCCAACTACCTAATGGCTGTTTGTAAGTGATGGAGTCTGGAGTCCATGGGAGCTGCTTGGGTGATTTAGGGCCATTTTCTACCTATCCCATGAGGGTTGCTGGTATGAAAAGAAAATAGAAACAAGGAATGCAGTTGAGGAGCTCTTTGAAGAAAACCACTCAAAATGGTTGTGGCCATCCAGAATTGCATTCTGTGAAATGGGTGGCTTGTAAAAATTTGATTAATTAATAAACATGTCCAAGTGAGTACATTTGATCTTCCTTTCCAGATGAGGATGGAAGTCATCTGCTTTGTATTCCTTGCTTTTTGTCCTACCTGGCTGAAACATTGGTTGTGAAGGAGACACAATCATTCACAAAAGTGAGAGGGGTGGTTCCTGTGATGTCTTCCCACTGTGCTGGTGAAGTCCCACCTGAAGAAGAAGAAAAAGACATGCCCCTCTTTTAAGAAAGAATCTCAGCTTTGGCCCAGACTGGAATTGTGCGTCTGACTGAGCCAAAAGTTATGAGCTCCCAAATCCCTGAGCCCTGGGTTCCCGGTCTTCCGTTTCAGATGGGAACGACTGAGGTTTCCCTCCCTCCCTGTGGAGGATGAAACAGGCCTTGGCCAGGGAGAGAAAACACACACTCTGTGCGTGTGTGTGCGTGTGTCTGTGAGGAGCCTTTTGGGAGGACTCAGCCCCAACCTTGGAAAAAAGTATAGCTGACTAAGGAAATGTTAAAACAAAGAGAACCAAACAGTTGGTAAATATGGTGTCTGGGTATCTTCCAAGAGCAACACTCAGCAAGGACACCTAGAACGCCTGGAGACATTTTTGTGCATAGATGATAGTGAGAGACAGTAGGGGAGGGAGGAAGAGAGGGGGAGAGAGAGATTCTTTTACTCCAAAAATGTAAAATATTTTAAATACTGTTCAGCAAAATGTTTAATCAGATCTCTGCTGAAAGAAATGTGTATCAAAGGTCAAAAGCTTCAATTAGAATTTTTCAGAGGAACACAGAAAATGTAGACTTTTAAGACATGAAGAATTCAGCAGCCTTCTTGTAGTTTCTGTTTTCCTTCCAGACTCCCAATGGAGTTGGGTTGGCCTGAAATTCTAACCAAACAAGCAAGTCAACTTCTGTCCATCCTGCTCACCCGAGTCATAGTGGGGCTGGGGAGAAGCGCCTGAGGTATGCAAGGCTAACCCGGGAGTCACAGGACCAGGGGTGGCCTTTAGCCGGTTCGCGTCGGTTCGGCCAAACCGGATGTTAATTTTATATCTGGTTCAGCGAACCGGTAGTTCCGAGGACTGGTTGGCCCTGCCCATCCTATCCCTCCCAGGAATCCCCACGTGGGCCATTTTGGATCACAGGTAACTTCAGGAGACTCGGTGAGGATGAAAAACAGGCCTCCTGGAGGCTCCAGAGCCTGGGAGGGCAAAAAGGGCCTCTTGGAGGCTCGGGGAAAGCCTCCGGAGTCTGGGAAGGGTGAAAAACAGGCCTCCTGGAAGTTCTGGCAAGCCAGAAATGGGCCCGTTTCTGGCCTCCAGAGAGCCTCTGGAACCCGGGGAGGGCAAAAATGGCCCCCTTGCGGCCCATTTTCACTCCCAGGGTGGTGCAGGAGGCCGACTAGGCCACGTCCACCCAGCAACTGGGCAGAGAACTGGTTATTAAATTATTTGAAGCCCACCCCTGCACAGGTGTGCAGCTCATCCTAAGGAAGTACATGAGCCCTTTAGGGTCTCACCTGTGATGCTACACAGGAGTCGAAGGCTGGGTGTGGTGTCGCCTTTGTACCCGTTGGTCACTCCTTCCCCAGAGGGGGGTGGCACTGGAATCGTCATTGTAATGGGCTTATGGAATTTCCTTCTTCTGGGCTCCACGGTGACAATGGGGCTGAAGGTGGCTTTGTTGCCGAGGATTTTCTTGACCATCTCGTCCTGCACTGGTTGAGCCTATTATTAACCCAAGAAAGATTTTTAAACAAGGCTATATGCATTGTTTTCCAGAAAAAAAGTGAGTTGTCTCTTTGTCAAAATGAGAAGCCTGCGTCTTGTCCTGTCAAATTCACTAAACATATTCTATACAAGCCAAGCTCAAATCTCTAGTGACCATACAACATGCCTGAGCCACAACATGGGATTTTCTCATGACTTTTCTGATAGTCATTGAATTCCCCCCCTTGAAGCACTAATGACACCACCCTATAAATATATGGGCTTTTTTTTTAAATACACAAATTTATCCTCTAAATTTATGCTCTGTCACCTACTCAAGTGTGTTGAACAGAGAACTTCTTGTGATCTGACCAATTTGCCCAAAAAGTCCTGAACCTTAAACCCATAGTTACAATCCCACAAAAGAGATTATATTTCCCGGATTCTAGAATAAATTTTGGGGTCATCCCCCACATATCAGAAGAACAAAATTCTTAATATCCTTTAAAAAATCCATGCTGAGAATACAGTTAAGCAGGAGATACACACTGATCACGGAAGCATAGAATACAACATTAGCTTTTCCAGATCCATGAATCACCATCCCAGAACCTCAAAAACAGCATGTATTGCATCATTTCTGGAGCTGATGTGAAACTTTCCTGAACTCCTCTTTAACGATAAAACATTCATGACAGATATCAGTTCAATGAATGCAGAATAATGCCTAGCCTTTTTTTAAAATTTACTTCGTGTAAATTAAAGCAGTTTCACCACCAAATGGGGGTGAAAATCTAAAGAAAATCTCCGTGTAGGGATAGAACAAAAATCTTCTATCCATGTGTTGATACAATACTGTTTCATTTCATTATGAGTAGAGTTGAGATGCTGGATGAGATTCAAAAGATTAATAAAATGTTAAGAGGGAGAAAAGCCCTTGTGGGACTTTTAGGAAGCTATACTTGGGAGAGAGGATCGGACAACAGCTGTAGCCTCTCTCCAGGGGAGGTCAAAAAAGAACTCCCGCCTTGTCTCCAACTGGACTCAAGAGGTGACCTTCTGTAAGTATGTGCAGAAATGGGACCGCTGTTGGGCCCCAATGGAGCTGGCCAGACCCTGACTTGGGTCTCCTCCTCTCTGGGGTTTCTCAAGGCAAGGAGCTCCCTTACCTGGAGGCCCACTCGAATTCTTTTCGTCAATGCACCTTCAGGGAAAGCAGCTTGGACCCGAGGCAGAGTGGTGCTGCTTAAGATGCCTCCTTCTGGCCCAATCTGGTTGCTCTCTTGCTTAATGCGCGAAACCACCGCAAAATACTGAGGGAAGTCCTTGGTGACGATTCTGCAGATCCGCTTCTTCTCCAGCTCTTCCACACTGTCCAGCTCTGAAAAAGGAAAAGGGGCTGAAGGCTCATCTTCACCCCTCAGATTATTCCCCACTCCTCCCCAGAGAATCCCTTCACTCTGTCAGCCTCACGCTCAAACCTCTCCGAATTAACTTTGAAGCGTGCAGGTTTTAGTTTTGCAAGCAATTCTTCTGTTTTTATTTTCAAACTCGGTATTAAGCCTTTTCTCAGAATGTGTTTGCTTGAACTTTGAGTCAGACAAGAATTACACGACTCCGGAACCGATGTTCTATTTAATTTACATTGTATTTTTCTCAGTGAATAAATTAACAATGTGCTGTTAAAACCTATAAAGTATATCCAGATTCTTCACTAATAACACACCAGGAAAAATTTAAAAGATGTTGGATTTATAGTTTAAAATCACTTTCTTTTGACTCCGAAGCACTGGACAAGCACATTCAATAGCAATGCCCATCCAAATAAATCCTAAATGGCTAAAACAGCACAAGCTTATTAAAAAAATTCAGAGCCTTTTAATAATATTTGTAGTATGCCCGACTCTAATTTTTGATTCTCCTCCTGCAATGTCTGCTAGATCAAGAGCATCGCATGCTTAATCTGCTTGATGTCTCGGTCCCTTTTAATATCTATCTTGGCCAGTAGATGGTATTCCACTCAGCAAAACCATGTTGGCTTTTTAACATTTTAAAAGGCAAAGGGAGGGGAACATTCAGCAGACAGCAAAGAATCAGAGAGCTGGGAGGCTGCCCAATGCACCTGAGAGCAGGTATCAACGCTTATTTAGCAATGTCTTCATTTGAAGGAGCCCTTCCCTACAAAGAGCACCCGGGCATTCTTGGAGATTCCCTAAGCAGGGATTCAGAACAGCAGTGATCCAGGAGGAAACCAGAAGCATTAAAGTCCCTGGTCTGTGGACTGGCACTGGGCCATGGCATGCCAGAAATTGGGCCACGCTGTTGTGGATTGCCAGCAGCAAGTGCTGACGGCTGAGGCCTTGGAGAGCAAGGCCTCAGATGAGGGGCCGGTATATGAAGTAGCGATGGGGACAGGACTGTCAGAGAGTGGGAGGCTGCCTTTGGAGATGGTGGAGGCTGGCAGCAGTGATGAAGAGGCCCCTGAGGAGCCTGTGCCCAGTGCGTGTGCGTGCAGGGCTGCTCGAAGGAAAGGGCAGCTGCAGCAGCACAGGCAACCCAGGAATAAGGCTGCAAGGTAACGGCCCTTCCCTTAAGAGATAAAAGCCAGCCTGAGGGACCAGGATTCTTTGCAGGAAGCAAAGAAATTCTTGCACTTCAAGCCTTGTGGACGGACATTCAGACTATCCTGGTTTGTGTTTGGAGACATTTTGTTTTGAATATTTCTTGGCAGCTTAATCCAGTGTTCTCGTTCTTATCAGACACAATTAGTTTTCATAGCCTTTTAACTATGAATGAACGGAATTCGCAGAGAAGCATAAAAAGGGTTTTGCTTTAACCTCTGTTTGGTGCTTATTTCTTTGGAACAAGGTTTGGATCAGAAGACACGCAAACAAGCAAAACCCCATCCACAGAATGCAGGCAGCAGGCAAAACTACACCCCCTCCGGTCTGCAGAAAAATCTCTCTCCATGGAACTGGTCCCTGATGCCCCAAAGGCTGGGGGCATGAGAGCAAGAGTGTCAAACTGAAGGCCCATGGGCCGGATCTGGCCCATAGGACGCTTGGATCTGGCCCGCGGGACTGCCCTGGAAACAGCGAAGGACTGGGCCGCGGTGCCTTTGGCCAGCAAAAGGAGTCTGTCCCAGCCAAAAACGAAGCTTGGGTGGGAGGGGCCACCCGGGCCATCACAGGTGCCCAGACACGAGTGAGATCAAGTTGGCCATGCCCACCCTGGCCCCCTGAGGTCAAACAAAACCCTGATACGGCCTCAATGAAATCGAGTTGGACACCCCGGCATTACAGAATACTTGTGCTACTTAGTGGGCCCTATCCTGTTGCAGCCAGAACAAAAGTATCAAACGGATAAAACATCAGCTCCGTGTTAACAAAAATATCAAAAGCGCTTAAAGAAAAAAGCAAAACCTATAAGCACGGATTGTAATGGTCAAATCTTTTGTTTCTACTAGAAGAGAAATGTGTACAGAGAAACATCTGCTCTATTTCCCACCCACTCCTGCTCTTTCTTCGATGGTTCCCGACGAGCACTGTGCGTGTCTTTCACTTTGCCCCCGTCTCCGTTCTGCCCAGGGACCTTTGCAAGGCGAGGGCAGTTACCTTCGTTCATGCCGTTCAGGATCTCCGGGAGGTTCTCGTGCTTGCTATCGCACTGATGCTCTTTCCAGGTCTCCCCGTTTTCACTCCGCAGCACAATCAGCTCTCGTTCCTTTCCTCGCATGGAACCGAAATGGGGGATTTCCACTACAACTGGACTGCATCAAAGAAAGAGAAATGCCCTTTAGGCCAGAGGGCTCCCCACTTGGCAGCGGTTTCTCCATGGGCCGCCGGAAACGGGCTCGGCTTGTTTTGTCATTCGGTTGCAAGCAATTAACCACTGGCAAAGCCACAAAACCTTTCCCGCTTGACCTGCAATTGACCGTTCCATTCACACACACACCCAACACCAAACCCGAGGTTGAAAGCAGACACGGGAGTGCTGGCAAAGGCTGATTCACACGAAAACAAGGAGTTACAGAAATAACGTACAAGCAAATGAAAAAGGAACTTTGGAAAGTTGCTTACGCAGAAAGAGGTCATACTCAGGAGATGTGATCTGGCAAGAAAGATCTGCTGTGATAACACCAGTTTCAAGGAAAGCTGCTTTCTGCACCTGAGCTGCTCTATATCATGCAATGGATGTTAACGTGACAATAATTTTTTTTTTCTGCATTCATAATTTCTTCTGCTTTAAGCAAGCATGAAAAGAAAAACACGGTGCACAGAACCCAAATGACTGAGAATCTTTTCCAGATCCTGCCTGTCCTCCTCTTGAGACTATCCCAGCTCTCTCCCTTTCTTGGCCACGGATATCACTAGAGCCACAGAAACCGCCATTTTGCTTAGAAACTCCCATTTGGCTTTAGCTTTTGTGGAGCACAATTTAGGTGAACGGATAAGAGACAGATAAATAGACAGGTGGATGTCTTTGAGTATGCAAACAGAGAGAGGGCTGGTCCTGCCCTTATCCCAAATTCAAAACTTACTCAGGGTTAGCATGTGTGTGTGAGAGGGAGAAAGGCAGAAGGGTGAGTTTGGAAGGGAGAAGGAGAGAAAAAAAGAGACAGAGGATGAGGGAGGAAGGGAGGCAGACAGAGAAAGGGAGAGGGAGAGAGAGGCAGTGGGAGGGAGATGAAGAGAAAAAGAAAGAGAGGGAAGGGAGAGGAAGATAGAGGGGTGGGAGGAAAAGAGGGAAAAGGAGAGAGAGAGGGGGGAGAAGGAAGGAGGTAGAAGAGGGAAAGAGAGGGAGGGAGGAATGGAATGGAGAGAAAAAGGAAGGGAAGGAGGAGAGACTGAGCGAAGGAGAGAGGGAGAGAGGGAGGGAGATGCTTTTCACTCTGTGCCTCCAAATTCTCTGCAAAGAAGGACAACACAGGTGAAGAAGACCCAGGCTCTGTTTCCTGGTGAGAGAAGAGACAATTTCAAGCTCTATTTTATGCAGAGCCTAGAAGGGAAACAGGGAGAGGTTGTGCAAGTCTCAAGAAGGTGGTTTGTGCTGCAGCCCACGGATTCCCCACTTTGTAGAGAAAGGAAGGCTCCCTGAAAAAACAGCCTCTCAAAGAAGATCCACGCTGCAGACAGGCTACTTCTGTTTTCCTGGGATGGAGAGCAGAACTTTCTCAGCAAAACATTCGAGATGAAATCAGACAAGGGAATGGCTGCAACGAAAAGGCAGAAGATGCAATGGGATGCTTAAGTCCTGAATTGGACTATCAGAAACCCACCACCAAAGTTTGGATCCTGCTTTCCTCCCCTTCCTTTTATTTATTTTTATTGATTTATTAAATTTGCTGGCCGCCCTTCTTGCCACAATCTTGGGTGACAAGGGGGAGACAGGCAAGCTTCTTCTCAGAGATGTTCTCCAACCTCCAAAGCTATTTTATGACCCTGAGATTTATTTATTCAACAACATTTAAATAGTTGCCCAAATGATGCAAATGGTGACTCCACGGGGCTTACATCATTCAAACTCTCTAGTATTAAAAAACCCCTGGCTCAAGGTGAAATCTTGGACAATTAAAATTAAATTTTGACCAGCCATGAGAGGGTGGCCAGGTTCTTCTTCCCCTTGTGGCACCATCTTTCAACAGACTACAATAGGTTGGGTAGGAATTCTGCCGTGGGCTGATGGCTGTAGCAGCAGAGGAGCTCTCTCTTGGGAAGGGGCATCTGCAGGACATGATCAAAAGAGCCAAGATGGAGCCACCATGCTGTCATCAAAGCTTTAGCTGTCACAACATTATGTCTCTCTCTTCTACTTTTTGACTATACATCAGAGACACCCCTGTCTGCCATTGTTGTAACTTGCCGTGCTAAAGTTAGTGAAGCCGATCAGCTACATACAAACCACCCCTCTGTCTCTTTCCCCAAGTATAAAGAACCAGGTGATTTGCAGAGTCACACAAGCACAGTAATCCTGCATAGCTGTATGCACACCTCCAGGTTAGCCAAACCCTGTCCCTCTTTTCCAAACCCTTCTAAATAACGGATATCATATCTCAGAGCCTTCCACCCAGAATGGCAAAACACCAGCATGGAAACTAAGCAGAGGCACTCTCTTTATTTCCTAGATGAAAAATTTAATCACAGAAAGGTAAGCATTTAAGGAATAATGCAGCTTTAATATATTTCAATACATTTCCTACTGAGCTTTATCGGTGGGAAAACAGTGACAACTCCTCACTGTTTACAATCACAGAGCATCTGACCATGCTGAGAACAGGCAGTGAATAAATAAGCACAATGGGACCCCGGCTTTCTTCTGCATTTCCAACTATGGCATTAGGAACAACAGCAGTGAGGGCACCATCCAATTAATTTATCCTCTGGTTTTATTATTTACATGCTTAATGCCATGAGATGGGAAGGTTCTTAACTCAACTTAATTTGTGCCTTTTCTTATCTCCCCCCCCCCAAAAACAACAACAACAACAACAACACAGATTGTTATTCAAATTACGTGGTTGGAAGCAAACAGCAGCATCTCCAAGAACTTTTGGTCATCTAACTTTAACTCAGAGCTCCCCGTGTACAAAACACTGAAACAGACCAACAAATACCTTCTGAATGCAATCTTTGTTGGTTAGTGTCTCTCTGGATAAAGCCCACACAGTTATGTCCATGTATAGAAACAAAACTCACAGGGAAGGTAGGACAGGGATTCAACAGAAGGCTTGGAATAGCAGGGTAGATTAAGTTTCACAACTGTGGAATACCAGCTGTCAATATATTTAAGGAGTTCAACTATTCTAAATATGAATTCTTTTCAGATCAGGGTAGTGTCCCTGTGTGTGAATTCTAAATATAAATGCTTGTAAATTACGCACACAAACAAAAGTATAAATGATAGACATATATCAATTATAAACATTTTAAAAAGTGTGTGTGTGTGTAGACATGTACCTAGAAAGGGAAGAGCTAGATTGGAGATAAAGAGGCATCTAATAAATGGAACAGGAGCTCCTCCTCTGCTGATAGCATGAGCCAACCTGCCACTCCTCATACTTTCAAGGATTGTCTGGCTGCATTTACACTCACACAACAAGTTTCCCCAGGCAACTTAAATATCTACATAATATTTTGGGGGGTTAGTTTTAATTGGGGAACTAGGGTTTGGTAGCCTTGAGCATTCTTCAAACCTGGCCCATTCCATTGGGTTCGGCCTATAAAGCCATCACCAACCCAAACAATGAGGAGCATCTTCCGAACTCGGTCTTCTCCCAAGAATTTGAATGATAGTGTCCCGTGAGGTCTTGGCAAGGAAGCTGAAGGGGACTTTTCCCAGGGAAACCAAGAGACAAAGAAGCTTGGAGGAAAAGGGTGAAGGCAGACCTCCCCATCCCATGCACCAGACTGCAGGGTAGGTCTAATAGTCTTGCAGAGAAGTGCTTCAGCCTGACAAGATTCGGTCTACAATAAAGGAACTACTCAACGTGTCTTTATTTTGAATCAGTGTCATTTGTGGTTCCTTTTGGCCTGACACCATCTTAGGGTTGAACTGGGCCAACCTTGTATTACAAATATTAATAGCTGAAAGTGACCCAGTTTGGGGTATCTTCTTCCTGCACAAACTGACTTCAAAGCCTTGTCAATAATTCTATCACCAAGATTGAAATAAACACCTGTTTTGGGTGGAATTTACCTTTTTTTTAAAGGCATAGTTAATGCAGCTGAGACTGTAAGAAAAAACTATTATTGAATTTTTTTTTTAAAAAAGCATAGAACTTATGAAAGCAGAAATGCTTGCCGTGAATTCCAACATGCTCAAAGCACAAGATCAGTTGAACAGGAGCAGTGTCAAGACTACCATCAAGCCATTATGGTTTCACTGCCTGTGATATTTAAACCGACGGGAAGCTTTTGCTGCAACTGTCGTAGGGAACGTAAAAGAGATGGGCATGATCAAAACACAAAAACCAGAAGAAAAAAAAAAAAAAGCAAAGTCAAAACGAGAAAAGAACCGCAGACATTTGATATCTTTGCTTAGAAAGAGCCTACCCAGTGAATTTGGTCCCTTGAGGCCCAAGCTGCAGGATTCGGCTAACCAGGCTCTCGCCCTCAATTAAAGGGGGAGGATTGGTGGGAAGATGCAGTTTACTAGTAGAATCCATGCAGCAGGAAGAAAAACAAGAGGGGAAATTAGGAGCCACAGGTTGACAGCTAGAGTATGCTTATTTTCAGGCTATTTCTTCTCCTGCCTTTGATGGGCAACAGCCAAGGAAGAAGGAAAGGTGGAACTTTAGGTGTTTCTTTAGAGAGACAGGGGGTCTATGGGCATGGACTGCTCTGGACATAAGTGGGTAGCACGACCAAGGCAGATTGGAGCCCATGACAGAGGGAGGTCTCTGCTGAACATCCTCCTTTCCTCCTTCCATCCCATCCCACCCGTTCAAGAGAAGCTCCCTCTGGCTTCCATGGAGAGTTGGCCTCAGCAACACATGTCACCAACGTCCACAAACACTCAAGAGGGTGATCACAATAGGGAAGACAAGGATCCAGTTGACAGGAGGAGGAAAAGCAACTTGAGCCATCAGCCCAGAGGGCCACTTACCCCAGGAATTGTGCCCCGGAAGGCCCCATCTCAATCAGCCGGCTGGCTAATCCTTCTCCTTCCACCATGGGCGGGGGGCTGGCCAGCTTGGCTCTCTTCACCAAGCGGCAAGTGATACGGGTAGGAGCCGTGCACTTGCGTGGCGGGATGATGATCCTCATGCCGTGGTGGCGGCTGCCACGCATGGAGCCCCCCCGGGCATCCACCATAAAGCTGACCAGAAAACTGGGAAGAGGAATGAGCAGCGTCAGGAAAAAGCTGGCATGGAGCAAGAAATCTCTAACACCAACCTCACGCACCGAGAAGGAAAAGCCCTCTGAGAACAGCCGGCACTTATTGGGCACCATTTGAGTGCAGGTCTACTCAGGAGGAGGTGACACTGAGCCCACCACTCTGCTCCCTGGAGCAGCCAAGGCTAATGTGGCTGAATTTGGATAGAACCGCAGGGGCCTGGGTGGCTCTTGGGCAGCTGATTTCTCAGCAAAGGGTACAGATAATTCTTTGCGTGAGAGATTATTTGGAGGAGAAACAGGGCTTTTTTCGTTATTTTGATCAATGATTGCATGATATCATGGCTAAGGATTGCACCCTGTCTCCTATAGTGAAATTATCAGTTATCACGATTCATGCCTGATCACCAGGAGCAATTAACCATTTAACATTTAACAATGCTTTACTCTTATTTCTTCAGAAACTATCAGAGCAACATGCATGCATGACCACACCTTTCTTCTCTTTAAAAAAAAAAAGGCTTTCTGAAAAAAAAACTTTCTTTTTTTCCTTAAAATCTCTCATCATCAACCTGTACTTGGTGTTCTACTGCAGTCCCTCATAGTTGGTTTCTTAAAGAAAGCAGCCAACTTTGATCCCACTGCTGCCCCATGGAGGATGTTCTGGCTTTCTTTTGAAAAAGATTTTCAAATTCTGCTGAGCTCAGAGGAGAAAAATAAGATCTCCTTCAGCCAAGTGCAGTTCCTGTTGACTTCACAGACACCCAGGTGGGGCTTCCGTAGTGATAAACGACCCTTAGGAAAGGGATGTGCCATCTTCAAGACTGAGCTTCACTGTTCCAGGCTAGCCTTCAGTTCCACCAGGATTCCTTGGTATCTGTCCTCCAGGTCTTACCCTAGTCCAACCTGAAGATCCGAAGGCAGACTGATGGACCACTGAGCCAGACAGGACAGGGCAGCTAAGAATGAGTTTTTCTCAAACTGGACCTAATTTGGTCATGTGATGCTCTGTGAGCAAGTTGTAGTCTTGTGTGTTCCCTTCACTCCTCTCAAACAGAATGGGACACAATCAGAAGCTCCTTTGCCTCAGCCTCTGCTAGAATTAAATACCATTTATTGAAAGAGCTTGAGAGCTCCTCTGAAAACAATGGCAGATCGCTTCCATACAGCTCTTCAGAAAGCAACACGGACATGTCCACTTTCTATAGTCCATTCACCCTTTGCCTTTACAAAATAACTGCAGCTTTCATTTCGCCTACTGCAAAAGGAAAGTTTAAACTGCTCTGGACTTGTTTGTTTGTTTGTTTCTTAGCTCCTTAACTTGTACAAATGTACATTATTCCAAAGCAGGGTGGTGTTTTTTTTTTAAATTAACTATCCTTTCTACATTTCCAGGCCTAAAATCTTGATGTGATTGTAGATTAAAAAGCTGCTTCCTTCTAATTCTTGATTTTAAAAAAAGAAAAAGGCTATGGACCAACACTGATTTTATAGAGGTGGAAGCATGCCAAAAAAACAAAAATCACTCTAAAAAATCTGGTGCTTCTTCTGCCCTTGAATAAATCCGCAATTTGTCACATGTGTTTTAATTTTTGCCTTGAGGCTCCAACCTGGTCTCCCTTCCCCATGCTGGGAAAGTGATTTCTTTATTTCTTCAAAAGATCTAGATGGCTGCCCATCCTAAGCAACTCTGGGCACCTCAGAACTTCTTTCTCACTCTTGGGAAGTCAACCCCAAGACAATGCAGCGCAGCAGGAGGTTGTCTGGAAGAGAATTGTCTTCCCATCCCAAGAACTTAGCTTATTTTTAAATGGTTCCCTTTTGGTTGGTTTAGTCTGACCAAAAAAGCTCCCAAGTTTGGAAGGCCTGAAGGCTTTGTTAGTGCATTTGCTAAACAATTCTCTCTGACCATTTGCCTAAACAACACCATTGATGCTAAATGTGAATACAGATATGGTTAAGAGCTGATCATGGTTTGATTTTTCAAGCTCAGCAAGTACCTATGGTCCCCCAGCTAGAAAGGCCATAGAAGCAAGCTGCAGTTTGATTGATTATTTTAGGAATAGTTTCTTTCTTGTGAAACGTCTTCCATAGATCCTCACTGGCAAATTCCATCAGATACGAGACTTTAGCAATTCCCCAAGTATCAGCCCCCCTAGACATCAGACAAGGATTTTTCTTCATGCAGTTTGTATAAATGACATTAAGAGTTAGTGACCATCTATATAATTATCAGACTAATGATATGAGTTACAGAACAATTTCTAAAGCACAATATTAAAGACAACAAGTAGACAAAAGAGGAAAGTCTACAGCAGAAGGTGAAAAGACTGGAGACGCACTGAAACATCTACAGACATTGCAACTGGGGAGGAAAAATAAAATAAACACACAGAGAAGCAAAATGAGAAGTCACAGACAGCGTCATCACCTTGAATCATACTGTGGGAGTGGAGAGGAATAGCTGCAAAATAATTTAGAAAGCAAATTGGGGAAAAATTAATATGAGATTATTAGAAGCAAGCAACAAAAATGTTGATCATAAACAAATGCAGTATCACAACAGCAAAGCATTTCAGTTGGTCCTAAGTGGTGGAGAGAGATGGAGGTTATTTCCCTGTTTTAAAAGCGAAAGAAGTTATGCGATAGCGGTATGCCTTTTGCTGAAATTAAAACCTTTGCTCAAAAATTGGATGAAGATGAGGATCCATACTCTGGCATGGGGTAGGAAAAAATTGAGGACTGTTTTGCACTGTGCCTGCATTCTTGGAACGTGGATTATGTTATAGGATGTAAGGCTGATGATGGCAAAGGATGTTCAGTTGATTTATGAGAGCAAGTATTTTAAATGTTTATTATTTATTTATTTCAAAGTTGTCCAGGAGGAGTAACACTGCTGAAATATTTAGATTATGCCTGGCACCTTAATTTTTTTTTTTTTTTTTTACAAACCACAGTGCTTTCTTGCCTATCTACAGCTACCCTCCCTTTATTTAGTGTTGTATTTATATTATATTTAGTGTTATAGCTTATGATTTATGATGATTATATTTCATGATTTATCATTTGTTGCTTGTATGTACACTGAGAGCTTATGCACCAGAGACAAATTCCTTGTGTATCCAATCACACTTGACCAATAAAGAATTCTATTCTATTCTATTCTATTTAGCAAGATTGTTGAATTACGGTGGGCGATTCAAAGGGGCAGAGCAAAGCTGGTGAGCAGCTGCCAATGGCTAGTATGCGGGAAGCTTATTCTATTATACTACGTTATAACAAGTATAGTATAATATACTATGTGGAAAGTTTATTCAGAGGGCAGGGCAAGAAACAATGGATGGAAACTAACTAGGGAGAGAACCAACCTGGAATTAAGGAGAAACTTTCTAACAGTTAGGACAATTCAATAGTGGAACAGAAGTTGCCTTTAGAAGGCCGGGGTGTTCCATCCCCGGAGGTTTTTAAGAAAAGACTGTCTGAAATGGTATAGGGCCATGATGGCGAATCTATGGCAAATATGCTGGAAGTGGCACACAGAGCCATCTCTCCTGGCATGCCAGCCGTCGCCTGTTACTCTTCTGGGTTCCAGTGCGTGCATGGGCATCGTCCATCTGGTCTTCCGTTTTCTGGCATGCATGTGCACTCAAAGACCAGCTGCCTGGGGTGCATGCGCAGGCCAGAAACTGGAAGCTCAGCTTCCCGGCACGTATCAGGGAGCTGATCTTCTGGTTTCTGGTGCTCCCCCCATCGGTGCATGCTCCCTTTTCAGCACTTGGTGCTGAAAAGGTTTGCCAACATTGGTATAGGGTCTCCTGCTTGAGCAGGGGGCTGGACTAGAAGACCTCCAAGGTCCCTTCCAACTCAATCCTGATTCTGTTTGAGAAGGCAAATTATCTGAAACAATGCCACACTGTGATGGCATGTGTTTGATTTTGGCTTAGCTTGTTGTTTGACCTTGGCCCCTTCTGGTTGAAACTCCCAACCGATGGTCTATTGAGCTTGCAAAAACAATACAGTGCAAATGTTCAGGATAAACTGTATTTGCAGCAGCAAAGCACTGAGATCCTACCCCTTGCACTGATTTTCTCTGCTCCTGTATATCTTGGACCATTAGAAGCAATTGCTGCCAATTTCAATTAGTCACACCTTAGGGTTTTGCTTGAATCCTAAATCATGGTAAGCCTTAAAAAGTATTGTGAAAAAAATCCAATTAACATCCAATTAAATGGAAATTAATAATAATAATAATAATAATAATAATAATAATAATAATAATAATAATAATAATAATAATAATAGGGTGGTAGATGATCAAGAAATTTGAAGGACTAGAGAAAGTGTTTAACTTAAATCGCACAAGGCCAGAGACAGAAAAAGAAACAAGGGACCTTCAAATGCTGACTGTTTGGATGCCTGGATATGAGGAGTTTCCTAATTTCTAGGAAAAAAATGGTGGAAGGTTTAACAGCATACGGCCACTAAGGCGACTTTTACCTGTGTGGGAAAACTAAGGAATCTCAGATATAGGAGTTTAAATGTAACACAGGGGTCTCCAACATTGGCAACTTTATGCCTAGGGGACTTCAACTCTCAGAATTCCCAGCTTTGCTGGGGGAAGGCAAGTACATTCTTGATAGCCAGCAACTTGGGGCCTGAGAGCCATTTGGGGACCTCCTTCCCCCCAAGGCCCCCTTTACCAGAATACTCTTCAGAGTTCCGATCTTGTATGGCCAAGAAGTATTTTCCCAGCTGGTCTTTGCCATCTGACACGTGAGTTTTAACAGCTGGTGCTCGGTCAACCATTCTACAAACTGGCTGGTTAATTCTCCCAGTGGGAGTTATTAGGAAGGAACTATACTCGCTTGTGGCCATGTCTTTGCCATCTCGCACAATTCTCTTGTGGGAATCTAGAGTGTGCTGTCCCAGCCAGTCCATGGGAATTGGATAGTCACTTCGGAATTATGAGCTGTCCCCTTAAGGGAATGCATCATGGTAAATGTAGTTAAAAGGTATCCTGGGAAATGTAGTTCACGTCACGTGGCCACATCTGTAATCCTGATTGGGTTGGGGGGATGGGTTGGGGGGAGTTTTCCTCACTTTTGCCTGAACTCTCTAACTCATGGCAGCTGCTTTCTATCACTACGAGATGGGTTAGGAGAAGAACTTCATCCCAAATGTGAGTTATGAGGATACCCGATGAATCAATAAATGTACTTTGTTATGGGACGTCTTGTTGAGTTTACCTATCTGCATCTGCACAGCTTAAAAATCCACTACTGTGCAGAAAACAGAAAATAGAGATTTAGTAGCCCCGCCAAGGTAAAAAAAAAAAAGCCCTTTCCAGGCTGGAATGTTTCCTACTTAACTTTTAAGGGGAAGGAAGCAAAGTATTCTCACTCAGAGTGATACGAAAAGAGCTGCCCCTTTTTCAAATGCAGCTGCCCAATCTCTATTTCATACATGTTGGATGAATCAGCTAAGAAGATGAACTGTCACCATATTAATAGTGCCACAAACAATGTTGACATTTGGGGGAACCAGGGAGTTTATTCTAGATTTCTGTCCATTTGGGATAAGTCAGTACACAAGGCTGACAAAGATCAGGAAAGTTTCTGAAGGATAAAGCTGTACTGTAGATCTTTTTAAAAGCCTCGTTCATATTTTGATTTGGTGGCAGGAAGATTATTTTGCTTATAGCTCTAATTATAGATATGCTTTTGAAGGGAAGAAGAGGAAATGGAAGCTACCTTGTAATTATAGCAAACGTGTCTAAACATTTAAAAATAGTCTACAAAAACTTTGAGAGGATTATTATTAGCATTTGAAAAATACATTTCATTTTTTTTTGCCAGGCATAACTTACTGGGAAATCAAATCGTCTTAATCGTGCTTAAATGGAAGTGAAATTCATGGAACTTTGGCTGTTTTACTGACACCATATCTATTTCTCCGTCATTCACCTAGTCTAATTAACTATCAAGGCTAATTCCTTTGCAAAAGTTAATGCAATTGGTGCAGGTATGAAAAAGGAACCCTTAGATTAGATGTCAATCCTAGAAAATATCTGAGTTCCATAAAGTAGTCTTAAATCAAAGCAGTGGACTAAGAACTTTTGAGCTCAAGAGTTATTTATGGGGGAGGGGGAATCAGCAGATGACCATGGAGGTTGAGTTCCTGTCCTCTTTTTGATGGTACACTGGTATGCCCTGAGCCTCCCCACTCTTCTGATTCTGGCTCACGAAACACAAGAGATTATAAAGCAAAAAATAAAAATAAAAATCAGTGAGCAGAACAGACACATCTCTACTAGCATATGGAGCAGTTTCCAGGTTTCTTATTAGTTAGAGGAATGGAGTCAGAATTTGCATATCTATCTATCTATCTATCTATCTATCTATCTATCTATCTATCTATCTATCTATCTATCTATCTATCTATCATCTATCTCTACATATACAGGAAATGAAAAGGTTCTTCCATACATCCAAGATAAAGAGTTCACCACCATTTCCTCCAAATACATCCAGTTAAGTCATGGTTAAAACATGTTTACTACAGCATTGTGGACTAGAAGGAGAAATGTTTTACCTTCTAATTCCAACAGTTAATATCAGAGCAAGATAGAGATTGGGCACTGGTATGAAACAGGATCTGCTAAAAAGCTGAAGTTCCCTATTATGGAATAGGACTACTCATGGTTTTAAATGTTTAACTGAAAAGCCATCTAATTATTTATCTTGAAATGTCTCTCTCTTGCTCTGGGCTGTTGAAGTGGCACCCAAACTCAGGTTAAATTAATATTTTAAAGATATTGGCTTCATTGTTTTGCTATCAGAAGTTTTGCTTTATTGCTAGGTTTCCTGTTCTGTATTTCTTGATTACTTTACACTACTCTAAGTGTTGCTAGCAACACAATGGTGGTGTAGACATTCAATAATGATAAATATCAAATTCCACAGTTGGTATGGAGGAAATATATGTCAAGGAAGGTCACTGTGAATAGGTTACTCCCTCTCCTCCAAGCCACTGCCTGGTTTCACCCAGAGTGAAGGAAGGATAATATCCAAACTACTTACCCTGAGTGAATGGGGCTAGACACAAGATTAACATTATCCAAGGTCTCTGCAGCCCAACTGTAGTGCCGGAGGGAATCAGAATCCACTTCTCTAGGAAATGTCGGGGGCTTCAAAGAGATGGCCAACAAGAAACAATTAATTCATCCAAGAAATAAGAAATATCCTGTGCTTTATGACAATCAAGTCCTTCAAAGGTCCTCGGGAAGAAATGGTCATGGTCATTGTGGTTGTTTTCAATCTCCTGGATATTTTGCCAGTTTTACTTACTTGGTTAGAGTTGGTAAGTGTCTTAGTCTCTGCTCTGCTCTTCTCTCTTATTAACTTTGTCTGCCATCTTTCCTTCAAAGAGATCTCCCTTCTAAACATTGTTGTAACACTATTGTGATTATGCAGCTGTTGTCCCCCAAAATCTCTGGGTTAAATGGACTGTTGGGCCTGCATCTCCCCACACAATGACCAACCATTGCCTTTGTCCATTACAGTCAGAAGATGAATTTCAAGGAGGACAAGAGATCTGATACAAGGCTCTTGTCCAGGCACCAAACCACCTCTGTGTGAGCCAACTGACTCAAACTCGTCAGCAATTGCTTCATTGCAATATTATCCTACAAGGAAATGGATGTCTAACCTAGAACAACTTGTCAATTTTAAAAGGCCAGGTGCAGATACTCAACACATAGCATGCCCGGTGGGGTGGGTATTTTTTTCAGCCAGAGTACTTCAGATTGGCTATGGACACTTTTCAGGCTACTGGTAGGTCCAGGTTTGGCGTTCTGTCAAAAGTGGACAGAAGAGGCAGCTCCATCAGTTAAGTAAAAACAACAGTCAACCCGAAGTCCAGGCTAGATATCTCTGAAACCAATGGAGGACGAAGAACAAGAGCGAAAGGCCTATGTCAGACCAGAGTCTGCCAGGTAGTGGCAGAGCTTACTCTAACGGTGGCCAGAGCTCTTCTGCAATCTCACAGCTAGCTCAGCTTTTAGTCCAGGGGTCTGCAACCTTAAATATTCAAAGAGCCATTTGGACCCATTTCCCACCGAAAAGAAAACACCGGGAGCCAATAATTTAACAACCCGTGTGACTGAGTGGTGGGTGGCTAATTCCCCGTCACTCACTCCCCCCCCCCAAGTCACCTCCTGCTCTGGAATATGGAGCGAGTCTCCATCCCCCGCCATTACCCTTGCCTTCTCAAGGCCAGGAGAGGAGTGATGGGGAGGGGAGGGGCCAGCCAGTGGTAGGATCAGCCAGCAGGGAGCTGCAGCAGAGGGCTGAAAGAGACGCATGTGGCTCCAGAGCTGCAGATTGCAGACTCTTGTCTTAGTCTGATGGAACTCAGGACCACTGGCCTGCTGGACAGTTCCTGAATCAAGATGACAGCCAGAAGCATACCACTGGATCTCAGTACAGTGAGTGGGGCTTCAACTGCATCGTTGTGGCTGCTGTCTTGACTGTTCTGAACTCCTCCTCCCATGGACGCACCACATTCTGCATAGCAGTGCTACAGCAATCAGAGGTTGCCTGTGTGCTGATGTCACAGCCCCTATTTTGTGAGAGTCTAATGCAGTAGAAATGTGTGTTTAATTTAGCAAAGAAAGGCCAGCATCTTGTTATTTAATTGAAGTCTTCCATGCTGGCTACCAACTGCAGCTATAGCTTATTCAGTGATCTTCCCTCCTGAACTACAGAAAAAAAAAACATTCAAATTCCACAATGTCTCAAACCAAAGGGACATTTCACGAAGTAGTTTCAGGACATAAACAGGAGTCTTATCTTGGCAAACTAAAGGCAATACTACATAAAATGTACAGGTATTCTGCTTAATTAACCCTGTGTTTAGTCACCTTGCATCCATTAACAGTTTATTTTCTTGTCCTTAAACACTTAATAATAATTTCAAAACTGGTAGGAAAAAAAGTAAACTAAGAATCTGAATTCTAAGGATGGGCTACATTGGCCTCGGGCTCTTTCCGAACTTTCATTTCCAGGGGCCCTGCACTCTGAGGTTGTTGGGAGTTGTAGTTCAGCAACATTGATTGCTTTTAATGGGTTAATTGCATCCTGATGCATTAGCCTAAAATTCAAATTTCATCTTTGATGCATTGTTTGTTTGTTGTTGTTTTTCTATTTTAACTCTACACAGCAATGGAGGGTGGCAGTATACAAATATAGTAAATATATAAATAAAAAATCAGGAAGGCTGACAAACTGTGAACTTTTAAACCTGGAATTTATGAAGAATCATGGACAGTCATGGAAATGGGGTTACCAAGTACTTGACCGGCTGAAATTCCTAGTTAATAGGGCATTTTCAGTTTGGTAGCAATAGCACTTAAGACTTTATAGTGCTTTGCAGCTCTCTCTAAGCGATTTACAGAGTCCGCCTATTGCCCCCAACAATCTGGGTCCTCATTTTACCCCCCTGAGAAGGAGGGAAGGCTGAGTCAACCTTGAGCCTGATGAGATTCCAACTGCCAAATTGCAGGCAGACAGCAGGCAGCAGAAGTAGCCTGCAGTACTGCACTCTGACCACTGTGCCACCAAGGTCACAATGTATGCCAAAACCTTCAAGCCTTGGCTTTAATTGCTTGGATTAAAGCAGCACATACATTATTGCAATAAGAAAATAAAGTGGAAATGGCTTGTCCATCTTCTCCTCTCCTAATCGGCTCAGCTACAAAGTCCAGGAAACATCCCAGGGTGTGCTGACTGGAAAGGATGGCAGCCTGGCCAGTCCCATCAAGCTGTAGGGCTGCACAAAGGGTGCGTTTAAATCCCTCCTTCCCCCTCCCAGCCAGAGTCACAAGGAACTCACCATGTCCTTTGGCGGTACCATTAGTTCTTCGATCATCACGCTGTCCCGGGTGTAAGAGCTTCTGTTCAAGGTGTAGGACCTATCCGAACTGAAGGAGCGGAGGCTGGTTGTATTTACAATTTATCAGAGAGTGCGAAGATGAGGATGAGATGAACAAAAGAAAAATTAATTCATGCAACTTCCAGGGAGTAAGCTCAAGTCCCTAATCCACGTGTAACTGATGTGGGGGAGTTTAAAAATACTATGAGTGCAGTTTCGATGAAGATTTTGGGAGTTGATAAAATGTGAAAAGTTTCATCATTTATTCTGGCAATTTCTATTTTGTCAAAGGAAGCGTTTGGATATTGTCCCTCAGCTGAAATTAGAAGCTGTCCTGATAGTTATTTTATCCATTTAAAATCAGAGGGCATTTATTTGAATGGGAAAAAATGCATGTTGAAGTCCAATATACACTATATACACATTACCAATCCCGAGTAAGCTCAGTCAAAGTATAACCATGATTGATTTCAATGGGCAATGTAATAATCTTGAATTTATGATTTATGCCTTATTCCAAAACTTATACAGGTGCAGAACTTTCTCAAAACTGCCCTTCAATGTCTTTAGCTTAGACTCCACTTATGTGGATATTTCTGTCAGTCAATGTTTTTTACTTGCCCTTCAGATGATGGCACCGAGGACTGTGGATTATATTGTATTTCGCATGACACAAAAATATTATGTGCATCTAACCATGCACAGCTAAGAGTTTGTAAAACAAGGAATGATTTAGAAATATTTTGGTTAACATAGGAAAAAAAAACCATTTCCCCATTAATTAAGACAGCTCTATTCTGAAATTTAACTCATCCATTTTATTGAGAATCTTTCCATGTTGTTTTTAAGGATTTAGTTCTGAGAGAGGCTACCTGGTCTACACTGGCATCCTTCGAAGGGGAAGAGCCCACCTTAAGAACTGACTGCCCTAACCTTAAGAGGATCCTCCATCTTTGACGACTGGCTGTGCCCTCGAAGCACACTCAGGACTTCCACTTCAAGGGTATCACAACAAGGAAAAGTAGTTGCTCAAAGGAAGCTCATTCCAACCTCAGGCCTTTCAGATTAACTGGCTGTTAGAAACCAAGGAGAGATCACGGGCCATCCTGCCAGAGGCTGACTGGTTAAAATTCCAGGGTTAAGATTAGGAGGCTGCCCTTTATAAGCAGAGAATCCGAGAGCTTAGCTCAGTGGACAGTGGAGTGAAGTAGGAGGCAGAAGGGGGACATCCAAGTCAGTGGTGGGATTCTACCGGTTTGGCCCAGTTTGGCTGAACCGTTCGACCAAACTGGTAGTAAAAAAAAACAGCTACCAGTACGGCTGAACCAGTATTTCTTTTTTTTTTTCTCCCAGCGATCAGCTGTTCCAACAATCAGCTGTTCCAAGATCCTCCTTACTGCTTCACTCAGGAGGCTTCCCTGAGGCCCAGAAGGCAAAAAGGGGTACGGGAGGGCATTCCATCTTTTACCTTCCTGGGCCTCAGGGAAGCCTCCTGGGAGCAAAATGCCCCGCCAGGATTCCCTGAGGCCCAGGAGGCAAACAACAACAACAACAACATGCCCACCCAGTAACATGACCATTCCCACCTAGCCACACCCACAGAACCGGCAGTAAAAATATTTGCATCCCACCCCTGCTCCAAGTCCACTCTCCTGGTTAAGATTGTTCTCTTCGTTGTATGCAAGGGATTCAGTGGGATGAACATGTCAACCTAGCCTCTTCTCCTGAAGTTTGGAGGAAAACAATCGGAATCCACCAAAAGAAAGGCTACGCACTTAGTTCTGATGTTTTAATCCTGGAAGTTGCATAGAGCAAACGTTAGACGACATGCCACGTTTAAAAAAAAATGCTTACTTTTGCAAGGGAGAAAAAAAGAAAAGGGTCAAATAATATGCATTCAGCAAGCAAAAGGAAGTCTAGGGGCTAACTTTAAAAAAAAAAAGTAAGAATGCATAAGTGGCTTAACAGCATATGACAATGACATGCACTGTGCACTTCTGAGTAAATCTTCCCAAATTTCTACAAAACCCCATCGCTTTTAGAATGTTTATCTGGTGGATTGGTTACCATCTTGAACAAGAAGAAATTCTGGTGGATTATTAAAGCCATCTATCTTATCAAGCCATTAAGCACTATGACCCCCAACCCCCCTGGGCATTTCACTGCAGTCATGAAAACAGCATTATTTGGATGTAACCGAGTAGCCATGATATGGTAACTCAAAAAAAAAAAAAAAAAAAGAGAGAGATGATAACTCAAAAACACCACAAGCAAGCAGAATGAGAAATGGCAAAATCAGGGAAACATTACCAAGCTGCGGCCATGCTTCCTTACCTGACCTTAGGACTAGGTTTAGAAATATACAAGGGAAAGGGGAAAAGAAGAAAAAGGAGGAGAAATAGAAAGCAAAGAATCAGTGGGGGAAAAAGCACAGTGCCAGAGCTGGATGACATAGCCACCGAATTATTTTTTTTGGGGGTGGGTGGGTGGGAGGAATTCTTTGGTTTTAATGATTTATTTATTAAAAAAATTGTGTAGCTGCCCATCTATTAAAAAGAACTCTGCGTAGCTAGCTACATAAAAACTGAGTTCAAGAAACTTTAGGTAAGAGAAGATGGGAAAACACTCTGCTAGTGATCCTGGAGAACTTCCAATGGGAATCAATGTCATTTGGCTATATGGACAACTTCCAGCCTCCTATAACCTCCTGTCCTGTTCTTGGTTCCTGTGGGATGACAGGAACAGCTCTCAACCCAGGCTGGAGAAATAGTAGCCAGCAGATGCTGTTCAACCACAAGTCCCCCTGGACTGAACCTCCATGGCCAGCAGCATGAAGACTTCATGCGTCTATGCAAAGGTCTATTTTTGATGCTGCCAAAATTGGGTTTGGGTGGTTAAGCCTCAGAGGAGGTTAATTGCTCAGAGGTGGTTTAGCTGTGATAATGATGAACTGATAAGGTCACGACTGAAGAAACCTGGCAGATATCTAGTCGTTTCTGATTTGAACTTCTGGGCAAAACCTTTTCAATGCCAAATAGCATTAACATGCCTCTCCCTAAACTACATTCCCACCTTCTTTCTAGCCTATCCTTATGGCAAAACCTTTTATGAGAGCCCTGACATATAACTTACACAGGGAAAGGGCTAAAAGAGAACAGTGTGACCCTATTATTAATGAATGATGCATTTAAGATATATACCATTTGCCATGAAACTGTTAGGCAGTTCTTAGCGCGGTATCCTTATGAGCTGCTCTTAGGGGGTTGCAACAGGTTTTGGGTGGGCTCTGCTCTCCTTGACAGTCCCAATACATTATTTTTATGTTCCTCCTGGGTCACCTGTACCCCAAGGCCATCAGGAAAGCCAATGAGCAAAGGCAGCTCTAGACTTTTCTGGAGAAACCCAACCCTGATCTTGTGAGGCTTCCAGTCAAGAGGTTTTCCAAACTCTCTGTGCAAGCTCCCAACACTTCTGATAAGGTTGCCTGAGTGCTAATAGAAGAGATACAAGAAATTCATGCAATACTTATATTCTACCAAAGTCCATTTCAGCCAGCATACTTGTAAAAAACCCATTTAAAATGCTAATTAACAGGAACAAGATTTAGAAGGCTTTAGTGTAGCAGCTCTGCAACTCTGAAATAAAAGTGGACTATTGGAAGCCCACTTTAGCAGTTAGGCCATTAAGAAAACCCTCAAGATTCATCTATTTTCTGTAATCTTAGTGACATTGTGATATTTGCTATTGGTTTATATGCTTCTGACCACAATTTGCATTTGTTGCTTAGTGTTTCTATAAAGAATTGTTTTACTTCTGTTGTGCTCATCTTAGCTGAACCAGTTAAAATTTGAGATTCTATCAAAAAACAATAAAGTCAGCTAAGCAACTTTGATCCAAAGGGAGGGAGGATAGGAAAGTGACAGATTAACATTCCATAAATATCTTTGAGATGTGTGCATATATTCATTCTTTCTTTTCTTCCAGTAAGTGCTATTTACTAACTTAATACTGAGATATTCTTTGTTAAACAACTAAAGCCACAGTTTACATTTTGTGGAATAAGAGCCCGAATAATAACGCCCCCATTGGAATGTTATGCTATTTGGATAAGAAATCTGGGAAGACTGTAACATCCAAAAGACTTCTATTTATCTGGCAGAGTTGTGCAATGCTGAACTCACATATGATTAAATAAATCAATGTTTCTCAAACTCAGCAACTTTCAGGTCGGTGGACTTCAAGTCCCAGAATTCCCCGGCCAGTGCACACATCTTGCAAGTTGGAAAGCTTGAGAAACATTGGAGCAAATGATTTCCATAATTCAAAAGGTTTCTCATGTAGGAAGAATCTAAAGGGTTAAGTGGGGTCACACGGTCCTGGACCAAGGCAGACCCAGAAACAACTCCTAAAATTCACTCCCATCCACCCTGTGCCTGGGGGAGATGCCACTCGCTGTCTGACAATGAAAGGACCTTCTACAAGCAATCATTAAGCTATAGGAAAATGTCCTGGGGCTGAGCTCAGGAGGTTTAATTATTAGCCTCACAAAAATCCCACTGCCTGTAAACTGACTCCTCTTCAAATCATCTCCAAAATGATGGCTTTATATGTTTCAAGGCTCGCAAATTGGAAGATGCCCTCGCTAAAATGAGCTTTTGGCTTTATCCTGCCATGGCAAAGAGGGCAGCCCATGATCCATTTTCCTCCCTGCGCATTTCTCTCGAAACAAAAGCTGGCAAAGGGCTCTGGCAGCAAGGCAGCAACTGGCAAACAAATTGACAGAGTGACCGTGATCCACGGGAATGATAATGGATTCTTTTGAGGGGGGAAAGGAAGCCATTAACCGTCAAATGACCTCAGAGGCATCTGACCAACTAGTTTCTCTGTGGACCTGTCGAAATGGTGGCTCAGCTATGGGAGTCACACACAAAGCTCTCTTTCCAAAGGAAACCTCTGAAAGATCTGGGGTGTGAGCAGGTACCAAGGAGAAGTGGGGATTCATTCACCTGAATCAATGAATGAGCCTATTGAATGTGGTGGAAGGGAAATGATGGATTCCAGAGGTACTCTTTTGCCATAGCAGAACTCTTATGGAAGGCAGGGCAGAGATGAACGCAAAAAAATGAAGGCAGAGGTCTCCAAACTTGGCATCTTTTAAGACTTGTGGACTTCAACTCCCAGTATTTAGGGAGTTGAAGTCTGCAAGTCTTAAAGTTGCCGAGTTTGGGGACCTCTGAATGAAGGCATCACCAAAAGGCTGGCAGCAACCAGGCAGTGACTTCATGGGACTTGAATGGACTTCTGCAGAAAAAGGTGGTTTCCTGGAAGAAGATGCTTACAAGGAGAGCATGCTCGTACCTGGCAGACCGGGCTCCCAGACTGAAGCCCACGTAGCCTTCGGCAGGCAGAGAATCATCCCCTAATTCTTTGAGATCCTGGGGTCCGAGATACTTGTCCGTATCACCTGTCATTGCATCTTCACCTGCCGGCAGAAAAAAGCGAGGGGAATTCAGGAACATATCCAAAACAATGGGATACCCACTACCTTTTAACAACCTTGCTAGGAAATAAAAGTCACATGCAACCACACACACACACACACACACACACACACAGAGAGAGAGAGAGAGTTTGGCCTGCTGAAGGGTGATAAACATCCACCATTATCTGTTTCTTCCTTGTAAAAAAAAAAAGAGAGAAATCCTCCCTCAGGGGTTCATACACACTGAAGCATCAACAGGAGCCTTTCTCTGTATACATGCCAAAGCAGAGGGCATTATGCATCTCACGGATGAGATTGACCCCAGTGTTATCTCATGGATTAATCACCATCTTCAACAACAGCCCTTTTTTTTAAAAAAAAAAAAAAAGACAAACAGGTGATATCCAGAACATCTAATCAAGGCAAAGGGATCCCTGGATCACATTTCATCTGAACTCGCAACAGGGAGGCCGCTGGGAAGCTGCTTTCTGACAGCCTCAGAAGCAGAGGCGGTATACTACTAGTTCGGCCTGGTTCAGCCAAACTGGTAGTAAAAAAAACAAAAACAAAAACAAAAACAAAACCCTACCGCAGGGGTGTCCAACCTTGGCAACTTTAAGACTTGTGGATTTCAACTCCCAGAATTCCTCAGCCAGAATTCTGGGAGTTGAAGTCCACAAGTCTTAACGTTGCCAAGGTTGGACACCCCTGCCCTACCGGTTCAGCCAAATCAGTAGTAAAAAAAACAAACTACCAGTACAGCTGAGGAACCGGTTCCTCCCACAATCAGCTGAGACCATAAAAGGAGCCACAAGTGCATAGAGGGGAGGAAGCGAGGGTCACTCCTAGCTTTTGGTTTCTTCCTCCTCTCAGCTGATTGGTGTGTGAGGGGCGTGCTCACATGCGCAACCCCCCACCAAACCGGTAGCGACCAAGGTAGGATCCCGCGACCGCTCAGAAGGTGATCTGCTTGCGGCTTCTTGGCCTTCAGATGCTCAGCCCAAATCCAAGGTACTTTAAAACCAAGCCTTTCCTTTCATCCCTCCTCTCCCTGGCCTATAATTCGTGCCCTGAAGGGTAAGCTTAGAAATATTAATTACCTGAGAATAATCT
This sequence comes from Hydrophis major, assembly GCA_033807585.1. Lineage (NCBI taxonomy): Eukaryota > Metazoa > Chordata > Lepidosauria > Squamata > Elapidae > Hydrophis > Hydrophis major. The sequence continues at coordinate 115,356,476 of CM066331.1, forward strand.
CCCTCTTAGGCTGGTTCCCTCCCCACAAGTAGAGAAAAGAATCCAGCTGTTAATCTGACCTAGATTCAGGGGAGCTGAGCAACCAGCTTTGTTTTTTTTCCCCCCAGTGTGATCACTTTTCAATGAAACGAACATCCCCTAGGACAGTCACAAGTCTGTTTTGCCCATACAGTAGCCCAGCATTATGGCGGCTCAAAAACCAGCAAGCATCTCCCTCCTCAAAATTTGGCTTTTCACAGGAAACCCTTTCTGCGTCCCTCTCTCCTAGCCTGCTCGCTACCTCCCTTCCCTCCCCTGTCCACACTGCTTTTAACTCACACCGGAAATCCAATTTGGTGCCAACCACAGAAATGGTTGGGGAGTTTTTCTTTCCTGATTCAGATTCTGGGTGTAACTTTATGTAGAGATCTGTGGTGGGCCATCTGCTCTGCTCTGTAATCTTACTTAATGTTTCCTTAGTCCACCCTCTCCTCACTTTGCCAAACCGTGACTCTCAATTTTTTTTCCAGGAGCTCCTGCTGGGGACATTTTAGAGCAGGGATCTCCAACCTTGGCAACTTTTAGACTTGTGGACTCCAACTCCCAGAATTCTGCTGAGTGAGGAATTCTGGGAGTTGAAGTCCACAAGTCTTAAAGTTGCCAAGGTTAGAGACTCCAGTTTTAGAGAAAGGGAGAGGGGTGACCAAAAGAAACAACCTAGAATTCCAAGTGGCTTCAGGCTGAACTGGGGAGAATGGGAGATGTCTCCATAGTTTTATTCAGCCACAGAGAATCCACACTGAGGTAAAGATATGATGAAGAACATCAAAGGAGCCCCTTGTCTTTCTGGGGAACAAGGCAAAAGAAGGTGGATGTCTGTAAGTCAGTCCCAAGATGGGAGGTCCAGCTTGGTCCAAGAAATGCAGTTGACCAAAGCTGGATTCACATTCAGAGCTTAAGCTGTTTTATTTGTGGTACAGACACCTCTGAGTGACACAGATCAGGAAGAACCAGATTATAGCAAAGACCTGGGTCTCCAACCAGAAAAGAAAAAAAAACTCTTGCTGGATGCAGCTAGCCAACAATGTATATATATATATATATATATATATAGGGTCCCTCACGCTATGGACAGACAGGGAAGAAACCTGGCTTGTTTTAGGGAGAAGAAACTCTCCACTTGGTTCCCCTTCTATTTACAACCCTGCCTGCCAGAGACAGGGAAGAGACCAGATCCGTCTATGGGGCAGAAGATGACATTTTTGCATCCTGGTTTGTGGAATTGAAATTCACAACAACCTGGGAGGTGCATAGTGAGGAAAATGAAATGCCACCTCACTTTTCCTTGATTTCCATGTGAGGAGGACAGAACAAACATAAGTTCTTCCTTGTAAATGTGGCTTAGATACAGATACCACTCTCATCCTACACTTCAACTACTAGGAGTTTGCTTTTTGAAAACAAAATATGGAAGCTATTGTACTTGAGTTTACTTTAAGGCATTTGCCCTTCCCTCATTATTATAATCCAGATAAAGACCAGTTTATAAACTGTGTTCTAAAACCATGTAAGTAAACTATCCCATTTAAGCAGCCACCTATGTAAAGTAGCAATGGGCTTTAATCTCTCTCCTAGGGCTATTTGTGGCCTTAAATCACAGGTCTCCAAACTTGGCAACTTTAAAACCGTGGACTTCAATTCCCAGAATTCTGGGAGTTGAAATCCACAAGACTTCTTTTTTAAAAAATTTTATTAAACATAACACATAAAAAACATTGAACATGGTAGAGTTGTTTTGACATAACTTTTTGTCATCATTCTAGTGAAATATAGAATATAAATCTTATATACATTTATACACACACACACACACACACAAAATTTGCTCATCCTTACTTATATCTTCCAACATTCTTGGTACTATTTAGTCTCATGATGTCCTCTTACAGCTCTTTTCATTCTTAACCCCTTCCTTTCTGTCCCCACCAATAGTAAAATCTATTCCAAATTATATAATATTCCGATTCATCCTTATTTTTCATCTCTAGTGTTAAGCCTATCCATTTCAGCGCGTGTCAGAATTCTATTTATTACTTCATCTTCACTAGGAATTTTCTTTCTCTTTCTTCTGGGCAAATACCATTCTTGTCACAGTGATGACGTGCATTATCAAATATAATTCTTCCTTATTATGTATTTTTGGTACAATTCCCAATAATAAACATTCTGGTCTATGGTCTATGGTTCAATCCCATCATTTTTTTCCAGCCATTTCCCAACCTGTGCCAAAACTCTTGTGTTTTTTTACAGCTCCCCCATGCGTGGTAGTAAGAATAGAATAGGAATAGGAATAGGAATAGGAATTGGAAAAGGAATAGGAATAGAAATAGAAATAGAAATAGAAATAGAAATAGAAATAGAAATAGAAATAGAAATAGAAATAGAAATAGAAATAGAAATAGAAATAGAAATAGAAATAGAAATAGAAATAGAAATAGAAATAGAAATAGAAATAGAATTCTTTTATTGGCCAAGTGTGATTGGGCACACAAGGAATTTGTCTTGGTGCAAATACTCTCAGTGCACATAAAAGAAAAGATACATTCATCAAGAGTCAAGAATCATCAGGTGCAACACTTAATGAGTCATAGGGTACAATAAGCAAACAAATCATACTAGGAAACAGTCAATATAGATCTTAAGGATAAAAGTTACAGTCCTACAGTCACAAGTGGGAGAGGATAAGGAGTGATGAGAAGGTTAATAGTAGCGCAGACTTTGTAAATAGTTGGACGGTGTTGAGGGAATTAGTAGAGGGACCGCATTTAGGAAAAAAAACCGCCCTTATGTCTCGTTGTTCTGGTGTGCAGGGCTCTATAGCGGCATTTTGAGGGTAGGAGTTGAAACAGTTTATGTCCAAGTTGTTGAGGGGTCTGTAAGTCCACAAGTCTTCAAGTTGCCCAGTTTTGGGGACCCCTGCCTTAAACCCCACCAGCGGTGAGGCTGCAGTGAACCCGAAGGCAAGCAGAGGCGCCAGGGGGGTTAATTTCCCCCCCCCATCTGCCTTAATCTCTCTCCCTTTTGTGCCACCCTCAAGGCCACATTCCATCAGCAACAAAGATAGCCTGAAATGAACGCCCCTAATAAAATGTTCCCCCCTCCACTTAAATCAAAGAGCTCAAACTGTCCTTCCTGTGGGGAGGGGAGGGGAGGGGGGGGTTGGATCCGCCTGAGGTTACTTAACACCCGTGAGGTCCAAATCGGAGTTGCCCTCGGAGGCTTCCCAACGGGGCTGAACGAAGCCCGCTCCCCTCCTCCTCCTCCACGGCTGCGGCTCTGGGGATTTTAGGCTAACCACCCACGCAAGGGGGGCGGTGAGGGGTGGGGGGTGTTTGAACAACATGACCGGAGTCCCGCTTTTAACTCTCCAGGCCAGGCTAAAAATACCTTCCCTCCGCCCCGCCAGCAACAATGTAAAACAGGGGTGTCCAACCTTGGCAACTTTAAGATTTGTGGACTTCAACTCCCAGAATTTCTCAGCCAGCTTTGCTGGCTGAGGAATTCTGGGAGTTGAAGTCCACAAGTCTTAAAGTTGCCAAGGTTGGACACCCCTGATGTAAAAGGATCCACTTTCTCCCCCTTCTTCTCCTTGAAGCAGATCCCCTCGGAGAGCTCCCCGTTTACCCCTCTCCCCCGAGGGGAGCCACGCGGCGGGGTCTCTTACTGCCTTGGAAAGCCATCTCCGCCCGCCTCGTCCTCAGCCTCCGAGTCTTCTCCGCCCGCGGCCGGCCCCACGGCTTCCAAGCGCCGCTTCTTGCTGCTGCTGCTGCCGCGGTTGATCCTCAGCCGCCAAAGCAAGCATCGGCTCTGGGAAGGCAACGCTCCTCGCTTTCCGGCCGGCCCGAGCTGCGTCCGCACGTGCGCTGGAGGACCCGGCCGCCGCCTTCCTTTTCCCGGCCTCCCCCCCGGGCGGGCTGCTCCCCGAAGCCGCTCTAAACCGAGAGCAGCTGCCGGAGCGATGGGGCCACCGAACCAGCCTGCCCGCCTCCTCCTCCTCCTCCTCCTCTCGGCATTCTTCCGACGCGGGCGGGAAGGACCAGGCAGCGCAGCGGCACCCCGGGGGCGGGCAGGCGGGCAAGCCAGTGATTTGTATGGAAATGATGCGGGCACCGCTTGGGTGTCGGGGGGCGGCTTCGGCCTCCTCCCCTTCGCCTGTAACTTGAAACTCCTTCCTGGGCTAAGCCTGCAGGCCTGGCTGAGGACAGGCGGGAATCCAACAAAAAGGCGCCCCAGCCCTCTCGGGAGCTGAGGGGGCAGGAAAGCGGCGGGGACGAACAGCTGAGGGAAAGCGGGTGCCTGGAATGGGCTTTGCCCAGGTCAGAAGATTCTCACAGATCCCTTGAGGTGGGGACAGTGTGGCTGGTGCATGAATAACCCTTAAGCAGCACTTAGGCCCAAAAGGAGGCACTACAAAGTTTGGGGATATGGCTTCCTTTGTGGTAGCTATGTCCAAAGGAGGTGTCAGTGCTGAGGGGGCCACCAGTGGGCCTCGATCCGCCCCTGGGTGGGGAAGGAAAGGCTTGTGGATCTGCTTGTGTCTCCTGCAAGTCGGGCCTCCTCCCTGGGCCCAGAGATTACCAACTGCTTTGGCTAATCATTAAACACAGCTGGCAATTCTCCCCTGGCAGGCAAGTAAGGAAAGTGAGAGGAGGGAGGCACCTGGGACTGAAAACACCAGGTGTGGTCAAAAGGGGAGCAGGAGAAAGTGTGGAGTAGCTTTAGAGCAGGGGGTACACCCAAACTTGCCAACTTTAAGACTTTGTGGACCTCAGCTCCCAGAAGTCTACAAGGCTTCTTCTTTTAATTTGTATTAAACATAACACATAAAAAACATTGAACATGGTAGAGTTGTTTTGGTATAACTTTTTGTCATCATTCTAGTAAAATATAGTAGAATATAAATCTTATATACATTCATACAGACAGACATATAAAAAAAAAACTTAAGTTTTCGCAGGTACTTAGATACACACACACACACACACACACACATATATATATACACGTACGTATATGTATGTACATATATATATGTATGTATGGTATTCAGCTTTGTTTGGGTATTTTCCCACATCATTGTAGTTGTGCTTTTAAAGTTGTAGCAACGTTTTGGCAGAATCTCATCTGCCAACATCAGTCTTCTGTATAATGTTCATTTTTGAGTCAGACTTTCATAGCCGTTTCTGTTTTAAATTTGGGGCTAGCCTACGGCTGTGCCAGAAGAGTTTTTTCTTCATCCTGATTGGTTGGGAGTCTTGGTCTGAGTTTGCTCCAAGACCAATAAACCAGCAAACTCCATATATATATAATATATATAACATTATGTGTGTGCATATATATGTGTGTGTGTGTGTGTGTGTGTATCTATCTATCTATCTATCTATCTATCTATCTATATAGATACACACACACACATATATGCACACACATGTTATATATATTATATATATATATTATATGCACACACACACACATATATATATACACACACACATAATATATATATATTATATATATATATTTTTTTCACTCTGAGAAGCACAGAGCTGAAGACCAACCCTGAAGATGATGAATATATATATATATATATATATATATATATATATATATATATATATATATATATATACATACACACACACACACACACACACACACACACATACACACACATATATACATTTGCTCATCCTTTGTCTTAAAGTTGCCAAGTTTAGAGACCTCTGGCTTAGAGCCTTTGACACTATTCTAGCTTTCCACCTCTGGTCCAGCGCTCTCAAAGTCCAGTTTATTTAAAAGGTCTTTCTTCCTTTTCTCGTTGGCTGGATGAATGAAAAAATGGACTGATTGCCAAGGACACCCTCATTCTAGCTTCCAAACTTTGTCAAGGACCTTGGTGTACTTATCTCAAATGATCGAAGTGCTAGAGCCCACTAACTACATAGCCAAAAAGGCATTAAGAATTGTTAATCTAATCCTACGTAGCTTCTTCTCTGGTAATATCACACTACTAACTAGAGCATACAAAACATTTGCTAGACCTATACTTGAATACAGCTCATCCGTCTGGAACCCATATCATCTATCTGATATTAACACAATTGAAAAAGTCTAGAAATATTTCACAAGAAGAGTTCTCTGCTCCTCTCCTCATTGCAGAATACCTTATGCCACCAGACTTGAAACTCTAGACCTAGAAAACCTAGAACTACGCCGCTTCAAGTCCGATCTAAATATAGTATGTAAAATCATACATTGCAACCTGCAAATGAATACTTCAGCTTCAATCATAACAATACAAGAGCACACAATAGATACAAACTTGAGGTTAATCGCACCAAACTTGATTGCCGGAAATACGACTTCAGCAATAGAGTGGTCAATGTCTGGAATACTCTACCTGACTCTGTGGTTTCTTCCCCAAACCCCAAAAACTTTAACCTTGGACTGTCTACTATTGACCTCACCCCTTTCCTAAGAGGTCTGTAGGGGGCGTGCATAAGTGCACTAATCGTGCCTACCGTCCCTGTCCTGTTGTTTTTTATTTTTCTTATAAGTATCTAGCTCATGTATTCAAAACTATATTTATTCTTATACCTGTATCTTGTAAGCGATTGACAAATCAAATAAATACTAAAATACTAAAAAAAAAACGGTAACAGAAATAACTGACACTGTTTTTCCTCATTGTGTTGTGAAATTCTTGCTCTGCAAGAGATCTTGCTCACCAACCAGTCTACTTTGTGGTTCTAAGGCAAACATTTATAAAGACATAGCCAAGTATTATTATGTATTATAGACGTGGCACCTAGTAAGTGTTGTTTTGTTCTTCATATTCTCTCAGGATTGGGAACTCAGGGTTTCTCTTCCTGTTGCTGGGAGGCCTTTAATACATTTGTTTGCAAATATACAGGCTGAACAGGTTTTGCACAGAGCAGAAGTAAGAACCAAAGTTGGGCTGGCTGCCAAATAATATTTCCTTGTCATTCCAAAATCCAAAATGCATTTTGTTATTCATCAAAATATACACTTATCTCTTTAAAACTCAACTCAACTTTACAACTCAACTCTCTGTCCTATCAATGTTGGCTCAATCACCTTACATTAATGGCTTAAGATGGCTTGCAATGTGACAACCAAGGAATCAATAAATCACCTGCAATTGACAATGGATAGCTATAAAGAAGATGCTTCTGTTCTTAATGAAATTTAACCAACACCAACTTCAGACCTCAAAAACAAGAACAACTGTGTAAGTCACTTTCTGTTTTAGGTTCTCTGTCTCAACTATTTTAAACCAATATCTCAGAATATGCAGTAAAGTTAAAAATAGCCCATATTTGTCCATCCATCCATCCATGCATCCATCTTTCATGAACCCTAGGATGAAAGATTTGTGCTACTTTTCCTCCATAGAGACAGTCTGCTTAAAATATACATCTCTCATATTTATAGGTCTGATTAATACAATAATATAGAAACTACATTTTACAAAAAAGCAACAACCCCACAAGAGAATATCCCAAGAAGATTAATGGCAATTTGATTAAAAGAGTAAAGAAAGGGAGCTGAACCAAATCAGAAGGTTATATTGAATAACTGCAGTCATTAAGGCAGGTAAGAGGTCATGAAGGCACTCTAGTGGCTAAAGAGAATTGACGATGTTAGTGAAAGAGGAGTTTGCTGCATATACACAAGTGTGTATGGCTAGTACTTTTCACCCCCAAAAAACCCTACAATGTCACTCCAGTTGTTTCGGGGTTTTAGCCACTAAGATAAAAACAGTAAATTGCTTGAAACAAATTGTACCACTTCATTGGCAGACCACGCCCTTTGGGTGCAAAGTTTCTGTTGACATCTTAATAAGGAATTTCCCATAGTAAAAGATGCACTGGATTCTTGGACAATCCAAGATAATGTGACAGAATTGGACCAGGGTTAAAATTCTTGCTGAGTTAAGCATGTTCCATCTACTCTATGCTTAAGAACCTGCAGGTGTTGAAAGGTGGGAAGAAGTCACTTGTACTCTTTGCTATTGACAGAATGAGGAATGTCATTGAATGGGGCTCTTTTCTTCATAACTACACACAAACACAGCAAGTACTATTGTTCTTTACATGCTTCTCCAAAATATGAAGTAATTGCAAAACTGGGACCAGCCAGTCATTTCCCAAAACAGATCATTATTGTAGGATTTATTATTCTACTCCTATTTTATGGTAGGAGGCAATTAGCACCTCAGTCTGAAGATGCATCCCCAAACACTCAGATACAGCCCAGACCTCTCCGTTTTCTGTTCATACAGGTACGCTAATGCTGGTTGGAACTTCAGCTCTGAATAAACCTGTGCAACGGAAGGGGGAAAAACAGCTCCACTGTCTGGGGCCACCCACAAACGGAGGACAACCATGCTAGATTCTTGCATGCCCCGAAGAAGCTCCTTCTTGTAAAACTTCATCCTCCAACAGGCAGAGGAAGGGATAGGCTTAATCAAGGTCAAGGCAGGTTCAGCTGCCTGGGCGAAGGGAAAGGGGCAAAGCAGCCCTGTTGGCTTTGCACTGGAAGTACACACTGTAGTGTATATGCAGCTTTGATAGGCGGGTTGTTAGGAGAAAAAGTGGAAACTCTGAAGGGCAGAGTCCACTGCAACTTGGAGAGAAAAGGCGCCAGAAATACCTTCTTCGGCGTCTGAAATATATTCACCTTCACTGAGAATTTCAGGGACATTCGCTTTACATGCTGTACAATTCAAGTGAATAAAATGTTAGGCTCTTTTTACAAATCCAAGGAAACAATTTATCATAGCAATTGTAATAGAAAACCCCACGGAAAGGGGTTCTTCTTAATAAAAGTATCTTTCATGCACAACTAACACTGTCTTCTCTTCCACATACCTTCATCATCCGACATGTCCAAAACTTCATTCATGGTTTCCGGAACATTCATTTTATGTTTTTCTGTGACCGTCTGTTAAAAAGGAAAGAAGAAGCATCAGTTCAACTTAAAATTATCAGTAACGTTCTCCGGAAACTCTTGTATTCATAATCTATATGAAATAAAGTGAGTTTCCCCCTGATCCCTTGCAGTATTTCATGTGCCTATTTTACCATCAGAATTTCTAGCATGTATATACTATTGAAAGACCAATATCTACACTGGCTTGGGCATGTCGTGAGGATGGCTGATGGGCGGATTCCGAAAGATCTCCTGTATGGAGAATTAGTGCAGGGAAAGTGCCCAAGAGGGAGACTACAGCTGCGATATAAGGAGCTCTGCAAGCGGGATCTAAAGGCCTTGGGAATGGACATCAACAGCTGGGAAACCTTGACCTCTGATCGTTCAGCTTGGAGCCTAGAGACGCGGTATGGCCTTCTCCAATTCAAAGAAGAGACACTCGTTCTGCAGGCTGAGGCAAAGAGGCAGTACTAGAACCAGCGAAATCCGGGGGCTGGACAGGAGACAGACTGTATCTGTCCTCAGTATGGAAGGGATTACCCCTCTCGAATTGGCCTTTTTAGCCGCACTAGATGCTGTTTTAGGACCTCTTTTCAGAGCACGATACCATCGTCTCTTGAGACAGAAGGATGCCAATTCAATTTTATCGTTACAGCAAATACTCAAAGGGATGCCGATGTCACTGTGTGGACCAATTCTCTCCAGGTGGGTCGGACTACAGCCCCCATCACCCACCCACCCCGCAGTCTGAATATGATGCGAATTCTACTCCTACCCATCGGGGTGTTTCTAACATGGCTGCTTCCAGGCAAGTCTACGGTAGCTACTTTCTTGCTTTCCTCAGAAAGTTTTATCTCCCCCACTCCCAAATACATACCATCTACTCCACAGCCCTGGGATTTCCTAATAAGGAAGGTCTGGGGTGGAGTCTTGAACCTTTAGCCACAAAAGAACCCCAGGGATCTTGAACTGGTCAGTTCCACCTAGCCCAGAGGTGTCAAACTCAATTTCATTTAGGGGCACATCAGGGTTATTTTTGACCCTCAATGTCACTCATGTTGGGGGTGTTTGACGGCCTGAGCACTCTGCCAGTGAAAATGGGCTCCTGAACTCCCGTTTTGGTTGTGACGATTTCCTACAATCCTCTGCCAGTGAAAACAGAGGCCCTCCCAAGCTGGCAGAGGCACCGCGGGCCAGTCCTTCACTGTTTCCAGGACAGTCCTGCGAGCCAAATCTGAGCACCCCCACAGGCTAGATCCAGCCCCCAGGCCTTGAGTTTGACACCCCTGACCTAGCCTATGGCGGGGGTGGAAATGGGAGGATTCTTATGTACTGCATCTTGAGTTTTCCCACCCTAAAAGATAGGAGGAGGGATATCAATCTAATAAACAATGAGTATTTAATTATTTGTTTCACGAGTGCTGAAACTAATTTGAGACAAAAAGGAGAATATCGATCTGCCAAACAGTAACAACAACAAAAATGTTGGAATGAATGTCATTGCAATCCAGCCTTCCCAATACAATACAGCCTTCCCAATGCAACATGGCCGGCTGCTCCTTGTTGTTTCAGTAGTTATTGTGCTCACTGCTCCGTTTCATCTGCTTCTCTTCGTCTTGATCCATTTTACAGAACTTGCTGCTTTGCTTTCCATTAGTTCCTTTTTTATTTTAAACCTGCCTCTGTAAAATTATTTGCATGCTGCAAAGGCAACTCTGTGAGCCTAGAATTATATTAGGAACTTCTGGAATGGGGGAAAATAATAGAGGAGGGAGCGAGCTGAGATGGGTCTACTTGAGCTTCCCTCGATTGAATTTTCATCTGCCTTGAGCACTCCCTTTCCTGCTTCTAAGTCTGAGCTCTCAGCTCAGATAGACGCTTTTCAGGGGATGGAGACAAAAGGTCTCCATGGGAACTTCTGCAGCCTGAAGCGCACCGGCTAACCAGCTCTTCTTATTTAATCAGGAGGGGAGGTCAGTCGCTTGAGCTGGACTGCAGGAAAGGTGGTACAGAACATTTTCCAGCTCTCCAAAAACTGGCTCCTTTTTCTTGCTGGAGAGGATTCTGTAATGGAAACCGGCTACCCTGGATCATCCTGAGGATCAGTCACCCAGCTCTGGTCTAAGGCAGCAGTGGGATCCTACCTGCTCCACTACCAGTTCAGTGATCGCACACACACATATGCGCACCTAACACACACGCACCTAATGCAGGCGCATGTAGCTTTCCACACACCAGCTGAGGCCTGCAGTGCCAATCAGTTGAGAGGATAAGAAAAGCGCAGAGGGCCGATCCTGCGCTTTTCTTTGCTTGCCGAACCGGTAGCATACCACCACTGGTCTAAGATGGATAGACTGCTTTGCCATGCAGCCTGATGCACTTCTAAAAAAGGAGAATATTTATAGCTCAGCATTGAAACGAGGGTCTGTGAACTTGGTTGCTTTTTTGCAGTTGTTTCATTACCCAAACTAGGAAACATCATCAGGATAATGAAACGTCTGGAAGAAAGGAACCAAGCTGTCAGAGAGCACCAATGCATTTCTGTTCCCTTTGTTTCTTTGGAAAGACACAGACAGGTAGCCATACTTACAATTGTCGTTGTTGTCTCTTCCGTCACTATTTTCAGCGTGTCGACGACAGAGATGTAGCCCAGGCGTTTGGCAATGGCCAGGGCCGTGTTCCCATTCTAGAGGAGGAAAAGCTTCGTAAGAAGAGGGACTCCAGCAACTTCTCCACTGGAGAGGCAACCAGAGCTGCTATCTACTAGGAAGGGTCAGTTTGAGGCTGTTTCCATGGGAAGCAAAAGGAAAAGTAAAGTCTGGCTTGAACAACCAACTACTGAAGAGCAAACAGAGACAGTTGGGATTATCGACACTCCATCTGTGACCAAGTTTATGAATTCCAAGAAAAGGGATACTTTAAATCAGAGCTCTCCAAACTTGGCAACTTTAAGACTTGTGGACCTCAACTCCTAGAATTCTCCAGCCAGCATAGCTGCTCTGGAGAAGCTGGCTGGAGAATCCTGGAAGTTGAAGTACACAAGTCTTAAAAGTTGCCAAGTTTGGGGACCCGTGCTTTAAATGCACCCTGCAGAATGGAGAGGTGACGAAAACATTCGTGTTCAAGGTTGGCTGTAAATCAAGATAGCAAAAGCATCTCAACTGTCATGAGACAGGGAGGACTGCTCTTGAGCTCTTCTATGAAAGCCACCCGCAGGCAGGAGTAAAGGATGGTCCAAGGGCCACCTGCTTCTTGAGAACGAGGAGACCCCGGTGCAAGTCCGACTCCCCCCCCCCAACATGCAGGGTTATATACAGAGAATTGAGCTGCCTCCTTCCGTTCTGAGGACCCCAGAATTATGAACACAAGTGGAAGAGCAGCAGTTACCAGCCAAGAAGGGAGCCTGCCAAAAGTGGGACCCAGAGATCTCTCCCAACCCATCCAATTTCTTACCACTGTGAGCTCGTTGGGAGATGCCCCGTTCTGCAGCAGGACGTTGATGATGTGGGTGTGTCCTTGCTGAGCCGCTTGGTGCAGGGGCGTGTAGCCATTCTAAGGAGAAGAAAAGTGAAAGGAAGTGGTTGCAAGAGACCTTCCAGGAACCTCACCTCTATCCCCATCCACACAGAGGAAGGGAGACAAGAGATGAGAAGGAGGGACGGGGGGGGGGGAAATCTCACCTTGGTTTTGGCATTCACTTTTGCAAATTGCTGCAGGAGGAAATTAACTATCTTTATGTTTCCATAGTGGCACCCAACGTGTAATGGAGTGTAGCCCATCTAAAATTAAATCCAGACAAAGGAAAGTGCAAAAAAAGAATGGCAGGGTGATTAATATGGCACTAAATGGAATAACATCATGCGTTTAATCTCCAAGTCTTCTCCTCCACTCCCACCAAGGTCTAAAGTAGCTCCACTTGTGTTTTTAAAGAGGGTTTCCAGAGAACGCATTGGGCCAAAAAGCAGATGGACTCAGTTTAATGAATCCCTATTGTACTGCAATAGGGCACCAAAGAAAGGCCGCAGCCATATTTAATCCATTTCTGAATTGGTGGTGCTAGCTAGGAATTTTGTAGGCTGGGAATGCTGCCTCGATCAAATGGACTGCTGGACTTTGAGCCACGAGATCTGGATTCAAGTCCCCTTGCAAGGAGGAAGCTGAGCTAAACGGTTCCATCACAACTATCCTATCACACGGGGGTATCACAAAAACTCACCAAATGGGAGAGGCCTGGCTGGCCAGAAATGTTCACCTGAGCAACTGAGAGGACATGCAAGATGAAAACACGAGGTGGACACATGGCAAGGGTGCTGACTTTTTTGTGTGGCCCCTGTCACAATGAACATACATACCTACTCTGTAGGGCTGAGGAAGCCTCAAGGATTGCATTACAATTTTTTTTTAAAGGTGGGGGGGGGGATATCCCAGAGAGAGAAAAATTCGGCTCCATCAAGAATGCTGAGGAGGAGGAAGTGCTGTCTTCAGACCTTTCAGGATCATCACAGTTCCCCTTAAAAGTCATGGGCAATTTAAGCCTTATCATTTCCATCAAGATAATATTATCTCTCCTTTTGAGACAGATGCTTATTTAGCAGAACTGAGCTGGGAACGCATGACAGGGACAGTTCACAAAAGAGTCAGGGTAATGTGATCTTTTCTGATACAATTTCTGGTACAATTGCACCACAAATAAAAGCCCTCCAGCCCCTGCTTGTGTACATTCCCACACCTCTTCCTTGAGACACAAGTACTTTTTTTACTAGACACAATTTAGTACGGAGCTATTTACTCACTTGCACCCTTGTTAACAAACTATGTCCACATTTTTATGGTGGCATCTGCTGTTTTGTTTTTAAAATACAGTGATCGTCCTATGACACAAACCAACAGGATCTACTGAGATCCTGCCAGATAGCAGATTTTGTTTGATAGAGCTAAGCAAGGATGAGAAACCAACCAACATTTCCTTCTCACAGCCCTGCCCAGCATCTCTGGAGACAGAAGGTCAGATGGTCTACAGACAACTCAGCAGGTGGTCAACAAGCATCCACTTTTATGTACCAAGGGCTGTTGTCTTTCTTGGCATCATCCCAGCTCTTGGAACGTGAACCTGGTTTGAGAATCTGCCCAAAATTTATTTGAGGTATTTTAAGATCACCCAGAAGATTTAAGCAAAATGTGGCCTGCAGTCCTCTGGAAAAATTATATTCTGATCTATCTTTTCTACTTTAACAACAAATAGCCTTTTGGATTGCACAGAAAATGTGGGGAACATTAAAAGCACGTAAAACAGAGCCAACTCCCCTGTCTTTATTTTTCAGCTTAATTCGGTCAAAATGTGAATATTTTGGCCATTAACTTAGCCTCTCCACTCTTTCCTTTATGGAACTAATTGTGGATCAAATAAGACTTAACAGAAACAACAAAATGAATTAGTCTTCCGTTCATTATCATTTCCTTTTTTTCACCTAAACAAGGAAACATAATAAATGAGATTACACTTGACTTGGTTATTGAATTCACCATTTGGTGGGTTCAACAATGCAACGAATGGTAAGGTGACCAAACAGCTTGAACGTATCTCACAAGAACCTAATCAAGTGCAATGCTAAACAAACTCAACATGTCCTGCAAAGAAAGCCACTAGTAAATATGGTGTGCAAACACAGCCCTTGAGCACAGTTCTTTTTCACTGTACATAATTTTTGGCAGAGGAAATTTAATTTCTGGATTGGTTTACAGGAGGGCAAAGTATATGGGATGCCATCTAGCGATACAATCAACAACTACACAAATGGCTTCTTACAGGTGAATTCCAGGTACGGAGACCCAATTTGGATCACACCTTTTCATTCTGATCTGGCCTGAGATCCAAGTGCTGTTCCTTGTACTAGACTATCAGGCCCCCTCAGCAAATCTCAGCTATTATCTGCACCAGGTAAATAATATTGCAGCAACATCCCCATTTTTGAGATGGCATTTCAGACCCAAACAGTTTTGAGATTTGCAATCTCCTGCCCTTCCTTTGGGACTATTTTGTTTTACAGGCTTCTAATTAAATTGCCAGAGCTTCCGGGTCTCGAGAAATGCTTTTTAAAAAATGATTTACTGAATGTGCTGGAAAGAGGCAGTAAAATAAGAAAATAAGAAACTGAAAGTACCACCACCTCCTCCTCAAGAAAGGAGCCTGACTTGAAACAGTTCCAGTTCCAAACTGATTTCTTAAAGTATCTGGGCCTAAATGTAATAGTTTATGTGTGAGATTTCTTTTCTGTCTGCCTGTTTTTCCCTCCATGGATTTTGCTACTGCAGGTTACCGTGCCAGCACCAACTTTTATGACAGAGTAATCAGCTTCCTGACCTTTGATAAGAGGACAAGGGCAGGTAATTATTACTGGAGCAGACTTTTTTTCCATTGCCAAAAGAAAAAGGCTGCAATCCTTTCATTGGAATATCCGGCTGGGCTGTCTGTTATGTCTACAATGGACCCTTGGTCTTTCTCTGAGCAGGAGGGCTCATTATTATTAAGTGTTGTACCTGATGATTCTTGACGAATGTATCTTTTCTTTTATGTACACTGAGAGCTTCTGCACCAAGACAAATTCCTTGTGTGTCCAATCACACTTGGCCAATAAAGAATTCTATTCTATTCTATTCTATTCTATTCTATTCTATTCTATTCTATTCTATTCTATTCTATTCTATTCTATTCTATTCCATTCCATTCCATTCCATGTTGTTTTTAAGACTAGAGAGGGAATGAAGGCAAGCATCTTCTTTCACCTGATCTAAAGGAAGAGAATTTGTCCAATTTATCTACTCTTACAAGATCTACTCCTCCTGATTTGAGAAGTCCCTCAACCGGCCTTTTGCACCAACATTTTTGGCCAGGAGTCAACATGCTTCTTGAAGAAAAACAGGCAAAAATCCTTTGCTGCCTTCCAACTCCTTTAACTGTCCAAAGATTTAGGTCCACACCCTCACCTCCTGTATGCCTCAGCCAGCTCAGGAAGTGACTCTTATGATAATGGAAGTTGTCGTCTGAACTTTTTTTGTCCAAGACGCTAATGATGCCATACACCTCACAGCTAAACAGGCCAATCGGTTTCAAAGCAGAACTATGCATCTGGGATTGATTGAAGGAGGCAGAGTATTTGAGGCTTTACGGTAGGCATCATGGTGGAAATGAGAAGGACCATCCATCCACAGACTGGAGAAAACGGTAATGACATCAGTCACGCAATTAGAAGGGCCCAAGGAAGGAGTCCAGAGGCAGCTGGCCAAGCACGAGAAGAGATCTGATCAGCTGCATCCATGATCCAACCCAGCTGTGCTGTTATATTTATTTACATGCTTTTATTGAACAAAGGTGCCATTGACACAAGAAATAATCCCCAAGTCAGAAAGGGCAGTGGGGGAGGAACTGGTTTTACTCATGTTAACTTGCCTCTCCTGGGATTGTTTAAATACAATCTTTACAGTTAAAACAACATCACCGAGAAAAGAAGGATCAGTTTTAATGAAGAAATATTCTTGGGGTGCCCAACCTGATTCTTCCTTTCCTCCACTTATAAAAAAATAAATAAATAATCTGAAGATTGGAAGCAATTCCATTAATATACGAAACCAGCAAGAGTGCCTGTAGGAGCTCACATGGCAGCCTGGGTGAGGACTGGGAGATGGAAGAGAAGCCTGGGAGATGTGAGAACGTGGTGATGTCACAGGGCAACTTCCAGTGACCCAATGGAGGCATTCTCTTCCCCCTCTTCCATCAAGGGAAGTGGTGGAACTAAGGTAGATAGTAAGAGCACTTAGACTTATATGCTACTTTACAGTGCTTTACAGCCTTCTCTAAGCGGTTCACAGAGTCAGCCTCTTGCCCCCAACAATTTGAGTCCTCATTTTGCCCACCTCGGAAGGATGGAAGGCTGAGTCAACCTTGAGCCTGGTGGGATTTGAACTGCCAAATTGTAGGCAGCTGGCGGCAGCCGAAGTAGCTTGCAGTACTGCACTCTCACCACTGTGCCACAGAAGCTCCTTGGATGTTCCCTGGATTCTATCCTGGAGGTCACAGCCCATCCATAGGCAGACAGAGGTGGGCATTTCCTCATCCCTGCAGAACTAAGATTCTGGGGAAAGATTAACCACTCTACTGGGAAGGAGGATTTCTAAAGGGGAGAGATGATTAGGGAGGTGGTCTGGAAAGGGAAAAAGAGAGTAATAAATGGGGGCACGAATCCTACCTTAGTGGGTGCATCCACCACGGCTCCTTGGTTGACCAGCACCTCTGCCACATTGATTCTGTCCTCCTGGGCTGCCAAGTGCAGCGGAGTCAGGCCACTCTGCAAATCACATGCAGCGAATCAGTTTTGCAGGCAGAAGGATCTGCTCAGAAGCATCGGGAACTGGCTTTTAATGCCTAGCAAAGCTGGGCCTCTCCTCCTGAGCTTAGCGTCAGCAGAAAATGCACCTCTGGTGCACAATACACATTTCAACCAGGTACATCCAAGTACACAGTTACAGACTGAAAAAGGAATAGATGCTGCAGGAACAAGTCAGTGGCCTTGCCTTTATAAAGGGACAACTATTGTTTGTGTTGGGGTAAATTACAGCGTACGATCCTATCTTGCTGTCACAGCACAACTACTCCAGGAACCCTTTCCTCAAGGTTTATTCATCCTGGACATTCATTTGCCATGTAGACAACTAATCAAAAAAGATGCTATGAGGTTTCCTTGCAGTGCTGCATTTTCCTACAATGGAAAAAGACCATACATATAAGGTATCAAAGGTGCCCAAAGCAACAACTGGACTTTCTAAGAATGATACCACAAGGCCCTCGAATGCCTTGAACTCAACAACATTTTTACCAGCAACAATCACTTTTGTTCCATCGTATTTGGTCTTCTACAAGCCTCAGAGCAGAAGAAATGTCCCTGCTATCAGATCAGGTGGCCCACATGATCTGGGTGTGTGGCTTCTTTTGTGGTGGTTTTTTTTTGGGGGGGTGAGGAGGTGGGCAACCATTTGAGGACCCAAGGCAACAGGCTGCAAGAGGAATTTTCTCACTTCATCTTATGCACATTTTGCATTAATTCAGTGAAGATTAAACTGGTTAATTTGCATTTAGTCAACTCTGTATGATGATGGTCTGTGGTTCTTTAGTGAAATTGCAATAGATGTAACAGAACTATCAGAGTTAACTACAATATCCCTGTAATTCACTCCTATGAGTCAGAAGAATCATTTGACACCAGGACACAAAAATAAAGAGAGGTGTAAGACAAGTGAACTATAAGTGTTAGATGTCTCTTCCTTTATCTATCTGTCTGTCTTTCTGTCTGTCTCTTTCTATCTATCTGTCTGTCTGTCTGTCTATCTATCTATCTGTCTGTCTATCTATTTATCTGTATTTGTCTGTCTATCTGTATCTATCTATCTGTTTCTGTGTCTATCTATCTATCTATCTATCTATCTATCTATCTATCTATCTATCTATCTCTGTGTATCTCTATCTGTCTGTCTCTGTCTGTCTGTCTGTTTCTGTGTCTGTCTGTCTATCTATCTATCTATCTATCTATCTATCTATCTATCTATCTATCTAATCTCTATCTCTATCTATCTATCTATCTATCTATCTATCTATCTATCTATCTATCTATCTAATCTCTATCTATCTATCTATCTATCTATCTATCTATCTATCTATCTATCTCTGTGTAACTCTGTCTGTCTGTCTCCCTCTCTCTCACTGTATCTATCTATCTATCTAATTATCTATCTATCTATCTATCTATCTATCTATCTATCTATCTATCTATCTATCTATCTATCTATCTCTGTGTAACTCTGTCTGTCTCCCTATCTATCTATTTATCTATCTATCTATCTATCTATCTATCTATCTATCTATCTATCTATCTATCTATCTCTGTCTATCTATCTATCTATCTATCTATCTATCTATCTATCTATCTATCTATCTCTCTCTCTCTATCTGTCTGTCCGTCTATCTATCTATCTATCTATCTATCTATCTATCTATCTATCTATCTATCTATCTATCTGTATCTACCTACCTACCTACCTATCTATGAGGAAGGAGAGAAAGATTAAGAGAATCTGGTAACATTTCATTAAACCTTTTTTAAAAAATCCCTTGTAGAATTCAACATTCAGGATTCACATGACTCTCCTGTGCGAGGCAGGGATCTATATTTGTGCAGGATCACAGTTTTGACGATCCTCTCCCAGCAGCATTTGTGCCATTAAATCCGGCTTGCAAGCTATTCCACATCCTTGCACAGGCAGAGATTGAATGTCATGAAAAACTCACAGTCATGGGGTAAGATTCCCTGCGGACTGTGGAGTTACTGTGAAGAATGGGGTGGCAGCACAACCCAGGCCAGGCCATTGGGGAGCAGAGACTCTCTCCGTTGCCCACACACACCTTGTTGCTGAGATTCACGTTGGCATTTCTGGTGAGAAGCAAGGAGACCATGTCCATGTGGCCCTCCTGGGAAGCCAGATGTACGGGAGCAATGCCTTGTCTGGTGACAGCATTGGCGTCAGCACCGTATTCCAGCAATGTGGTTGCTATGTCCATCTGGTTCTTCTTGGCAGCAATGTGCAGAGGAGTGTAGCCGTTCTGTCAAGGCAAACATCTTTGGTTATGGGCTCTTTCCTTAAATAGGAGAGGAGCTATTACTGGCATTTATCGGTGAGGATTTCTAAACCTTTAACCACATACTTTCTCTCACATAGTCCATGGGAAATTTTCAAGGAAATTATGCAACCTCCCTCCCTCTTGTCACCCCCACCAGTAATATTTCTTTTCTGGTCTGGCCCGCTTGCTGATTTCCAAGGCAATCATTGTGTGGCCTGAAAATCCCTTTGTTGACTTCCCTTATACTTTCAGTTAAAAAAACAAACAAACACCATCACTGAGAAAAGAAGGATCAGTTTTAATGAAGAAATATTCTTGGGGTGCCCAACCTGATTCTTCTTTCCCTACTCTTATAAAAAATAAATAAATAATCTGAAGATTGGAAGCAATTCCATTAATATATGAAACCAGCAAGAGTGCCTGTAGGAGCTCACATGGCAACCTGGTTAGGGACTGGGAGATGGAAGAGAAGCCTGGGAGACGTGAGAACCTGTTGGAGCAGAACCCTGGACACGGTGATGATGATGTCACAGGGCAACTTCCAGTGACCTAATGGAGGCATTCTCTTCCCCCTCTTCCATCAAGGGAAGTG
Source organism: Hydrophis major (assembly GCA_033807585.1). Lineage (NCBI taxonomy): Eukaryota > Metazoa > Chordata > Lepidosauria > Squamata > Elapidae > Hydrophis > Hydrophis major. The sequence goes on from CM066331.1 coordinate 115,376,728, forward strand.
GTGGAACTAAGGTAGATGTTCCCTGGATTCTGTCCTGGAGGTCACAGCCCATCCAAAGACAGACAGATATGGCCATTTCCTCATCTCTGCAGAACTAAGAGTCAGAACTAAGATTAATAATGAGGGCAGGGGGGATATAAAACTTTTAAGAAATACATAAAATTAATAAGCACAAATAGGCCTCCTGCCCCTGGCCAGATTTTTACCCCCACTCTGGGTCTCCTCATCTCAAGAGAGGATTGAACAAATATCCAGCAAAAGTCCACAATTTCATTTTTAGACTGCTTGGGCAGCTGCATTAAAAATAAATACAGACTCAGTCAGTAAAGCATATCCTGTCTCTTAACGGTGGAGATGCATGAGCTGGCGAGAAAACAGAGTCACAGCAACTCAGCCATGGTCAGATATCTCTGCTCAGAGACCTTGGACAACTTTATGATTCTAGGACCTGGTTGTGGAAGAAAGACAGATTGAGAAGCCAGGATGCTGGCACTCCACGGTCTTGGCACAAATAACAGAAAATTATCCAGGAGAGAGATAAACGGCATTTTCTTGCATCCAATTTGCAGAAGCTGATGTTGGCATAAAGTTGTGGCCGTTAGTTATACAGACAGGTGCATATTAGAATTGATCTAATATTTGTCTGGCCTCTGAGTGTTATGCGAATTTCACTGTATGTATACTGTGTACATGTGGCAATAAATAATTCAATTCAATCTGCATTTGTGCAATATTGTTTTCACAGAGCAGTGAAAAAGGAAATTTTTGGCAGGGGGCAAATGACAGGCCCCCCTGCCCTCCAGCCGATGAAGACAACAGGAGAAATCCTTTCCAGAGAAAATATCTGTTAGGGATAACATTGGTTACCTTACTTAGTTTGGGTAAAAATAATATATAAACTATGTTAGTGAGTTTAAGTGTGTGTATCACTTTAATTGCAAAACATGTATTTTGGCTGCAGTTGTAAAATCACCATAAGAGGGAGCAAGAGAGCTCACTGTTAGCTGGCTTTTACTGTAGTAGCTGACAATGTTGGATTGATGGTGATAACTGCGTGTTTTCCCTGCTGTTGCTGAAATGAAGAAAAGGGGTTTGATTTTCTTCATATCTCTGACTGCAAAAGAGATATATTGCTGGACTGATTATTTGTAAGTTTACTGACCTCTATTTTCAACACTGGACTTTGCAATTGATTAATCCCTGGATGGACTGAACTAGTTTATGACATATGGACTGTTTTGACTATGCTATAACTCTTGCTGGAATAAAAAACTATTTAACTGGCACAGTGTATCTGTCTTACGGGGTGTAAACTACAACAACGTTTATCTCACATCATTTGCCTGCCTGCTAGACTGCCGTTGCACGTTCTGCTAGGGTGTGTATCTCTAACAATATCGAAGAAATCCCTCAGCCAATGGGGACATCTGGTTATCTCTTGGGAACAGCCAGGAGGGCTCTTCCATGGCGGAAGCTCATCTCAGCTAGGGAGCCAACCCATAATTTCTGCTTTTCTCTCAAGTCTGTCATTTTGTCATTTGGGTTTTGGCGCAACATTGGCTCAGGAAGAAAAAAGAGAAGTGCCTGCCCTATGAAAAGAGATTTTTCAGCATCAAACTAAGACCATATCCTGACTCTGTGAAGATATGTGATTTCTTATGATTGCACCCAGTGATAAAGTTTTGGACCTACTTTAGAAAAGAAAAGGGCCAGACATCTAAGGGTTTCCCCGTTCAGTGGGAAGCAATCCTAAAGAAGCCCCTTTGTGCAAGTTTTTATTCTCTGAACAAACTCTTAAAACAGGCCTTTGCGATGAGAAAGCCCTGTGCTTCAAAATGAGGAGTGCACAGTATCAAACTCAACATGCTAACCCAAACAATCCTAACCCTGATGGGCCAAATAATGGCTGCTCTGTTTTATAGCTTTATGGCAGCGTTTATAAAATAACTTGTATTTCTCAAGGCAGTTTGGAATCAGGGAACGATGCCTGTGGATTGTAGATTACATAACAAAGATACCCACGAAGTTGCTTTGGGCAGCAACCCCCTGACCACCGTACCATAGGTTATCCCTTGATTTGCAGACCTCAAGATTGTTAGGGTTCTCCCATCCCATCTTATCACAGCTCACCTGAACTCACAATATTGTGTAACATTTTCTCTCCATGGTCACTTGGATTTCAGTTAGCAAGCTGTAGCCTATAACCTTATCAAAGTAGTTGAGTCCGGCAGACCTCAGAAATGACCAAGGCCCCCAAAACATCACTCCATTGGGTAATTAGGGGGTTTGTGCCCCCACATTCCCTTTTAAGGGGGCCACAGTTAGCACGGCAGTTCCCAAGGAGGAGAGAAGAACAATGGGCGAATAGGCGGCAATATAAATTCAATAAATAAATAAATTCATCCATCACCTCACAAATTCTCGCCATCAATTCAGTTCCATTAAGACAGAGAAGTCTTTCTGAAGTGTTTCTACTGTCTGAACAGTCTAAGTGAAGCTACCACAGGAATTTTAGCAGGGATTCAAAGAATACAACACTTTGTATTAATGGTTTTGTTGTTTATTCCAAGAGGTTTGATGGATCAGATTAAGATCAAAATTTTACATTTGCTTCTCTAGGCGTGGATATTAGTGATCCTCTCTGAGGAAGCACATACAGGATTGAAAAACAGAGCATCAGAGGCTGGGTTTGAATCTAACGGCCATGTTCTGGAATTCTGATTGTTACCTCATGTGCAGAAATCCATTTCTGCGTTTGCCAAGTTTCCACTGAATGCAAACATATTGTTGGCATTTTCCACTTCGACCTTTCCAATCTCTAATCAATCTACACACAGTCAAGTTGCCACACAGAGACTGATGAAAGTGATAAACAACCATGCAAGGGCCTTACCTGACTTTTTCTGCTTAACTCTCTCCTTGCCTTTGACCTCAAGAAACAATAGGAAAAAGGTAGCCCATTCAAGTGACACATTTGCCCCCATGCAGGAAGAAAGAACAACAGGGTAGCCCTGAAGCTATGGGACTTCACGTTGCCTGTACAATATTCCATCACTGCTTCTTCTTCGCAAAGGAAGAGTCAATGCTACTATTCATACAACACATTTAACCAGGAAAGATGGCTCCTACCTGTATCTTAACTTGGTTTGATTTCAACTTTTCTGGCTTAGTGCATTATAGAAATCCAGTTTGCCAGTGGTTCTATGCATTATGAGAACCCAAAAAATCAATAAATAGCACATTAAGCATGTTGTGTGAACACAGCCAAAGTCTTTCAGAAACATATCTCCCTGATGCTGTATGAAAAACCCTGAAGGATCTATGCACTTCCTATTCTTCCCCTTCATGGAGATTGTCTCTAATACTGACACTCTCTAATTCTCTCTCTCTCTCTCTCTCTCCCACTCCCACTCTCCCTCCCTCTCTTTCTCCTTCTGCCATTTCTGTAAACCACAAAGACTTCACCTTGTATGCTGTGCAAATAGCAATGCCAGGGTAATCACCTCCATTCAATCCATCGATTCCTGAGACCGCCAATCACCATAACTGTCTTAATCTGTGTGATGCTTAAACACTCCAAAGCTTTCCAGATGTCCCCTCAGAGCACCAAAATGGGGACGTTTTGCTAAATTGGGAGGCTCATTTGGATCGTGTACTGCTGCCATAGGTTAACTACAACACTACCGATTTAATTTACGTTTTCTTAATTACGTTCTATAAGGACAGTACAAACACAGCTTAGAGGCTCCATAGGAGTTTCTGGGAAGAAGAGAACATTGCAAGTCTCCAATACAGGTCCAGAAGAGACACAGTGGGGAAGCACATCTCATCTGGATCAGAAAGTTTTAGGTGGCCCTTAGTGTTAACCTTGTGGTTCACAATCCAGGGGAGAAGAATGAACTTCCCAAAGAATCAACCCTTTGTCAAATCTTCCTCTACCAACTCCATGTCTTCCTTAGTGTGGATGATCAAGATAAAGGTCACCTACCATCTAATCTAGAGGGTGTCCAACCTTGGAAACTAGAAGACCTATGGACTTGCCCCAGCCAGTCATTTTGAATTCTATGAGTTGAGGCCCACAAGTCTTAAAGTTGCCAAGGTTGGACATCCCTAATCTAATTCGTCTCCTGCTTTGGATCATCCTATAGTGTCACTAAAGGAGGTCCAACAGGGCTTGCAAAGGAGGGGAAAGATGGAACAGGTGGCTGGATCTTCACCCCACTCGGTAGCATTGGTACCTTTGCAGAAGCGTGAGGAGAGGCTCCTTGGTCCAAAAGGAGAAGTGCCACTTTCTGATTATCGTAATGTGCCGCAACATGCAGTGGAGTTAAACCACTCTAAAAACACATGCAGAACAGACAGGCATGGTTAGAAACCCACTTTACAGAAACACTTGAAGAATTATGTTGAACTAGGTTTAATGAAGTTTATGGTGATATTAACCATGATTTTGAAATGATCAACTACAACACAAAATACAACACAAAACATTGACTTTTATGGGAATGTTTTTCACACTTTTTAACACATCAGCTTTGCCTACCTGAATAACTATCATCCCTGATCTCTTACATACTATGCATATGAAATGTTGATTCATACTTTATTGACATGCTTCTTAAGTTAAGATATTTTTGTGCGGGCGTTTAGTTTAATGTTATAGCCCGTTCTGGACTTTCAGACTTTAACAGGGAACGTCTCTTTACCAAAATCTCTTGATAGACACATTCAAACCTTCAAGCCCATTCAAGCCTATCAAGAGAAAAGTCTAGTCCGATTTCAAACAAGACTTCCATCATCTAATTAAAATGACTCCCATGTGCATATGCAGCCATGAAAACTAAAATTGGTAAATTTTGCCCAATTGAGATCATTCTTTTTTTCAGGTGAATATTATGGGTGGTCCACATTTTCTATGCAGATTAATGTCATCAAAGATCTTAGAAGAAAGTGGGCAACCACAATTTGTGGTTGAAGATGTGTTGTGGCTCTGATTCCCGAGCCTGTGCTGTTAGAGGAAGAAGACCTGGAAGATGAGGAGGAGGAACTGGGAATGCCTTCCTCCCCAGGACCTTCCTCTCTGGCAATGCCTTCCTCCCTGATAATGCCTCAGGTTTCATCAACCAGAGGAACAGCCTGAGATTAATCAAGAGGAAGGCATATCGGAGCAGTCCCTGACAGGGAGTCAAGAGAAAGAATGTTGGCTTGATCCTAGGCAGTGTCATAGAGAGAAGCATGAGCAGCAACTTAGGAGGCGTGGGAGGGTCAGAGAGTGAGCTGAGTCATTGAGCCACACCCCACAGGGGATAAAAGTGGGTGTGTTGTCGGCTGGAACTTTGTACGGGACAAAGTTTGATCTTACTTCAGGTTTTTCTTTGTGGTCTGCCTTGTAATTTTCTGTGAGTAGCTTTTTACTTGTTATCAGTTCGGACTTGGCAGGCAGAGCGTGTTGGAATGCCAAGGACGTTATCAGTTCCAAAGAATTAACTCTGTGAAGTCCGAGCCAGCTTGCCTGCCTGTGGTTGTGTGAATTTGTACTCTTTCATCTTTTGAGAAAGAAGAAAGGTGAGACAGAACAGGATGTACTCATTTAGAGTGGCCATGAGCCCACCATTGGTAGACTTGAAAGGACAAGTTAGGGATAGATTGTCCTGGGGGGAAAATCCATCTCTGTGGTCACTACATACAATAATATGTAACAATAAAACAACTTGGTGGCATGTAATCAATCAATCATCAAGGTATTGTGAAATAGAACACCACACAGAAGTGATGGAAAAGGAGAACTATTCCAGGGGGATCCTGATGCATTTGAAGGGCCATGCTGCAGCAACATCTGCCCTACCTTTCCAGCTGCATCTGGAGAAGCGTTTTTCTGAAGTAGGAGGTTGGCAACTTCTATTTTGCCATATTTTGCTGCCACATGTAGAGGAGTAAATCCTTTCTGTAAGATAAACGTTTGTATTAACAGTTTTATTTGAGGAAAAAAACATTTTTGCAGAACCCAGGCGCAAGTGGAGAGGTTGTACTTCCATGTTAACAGCAGAATGGAAAGTGTCATTCCCAACCAAATGTGGACTTGCAAGAGACACAAGGATTCACCTTTCTACAATGCACAAGGAAGCCAATTAAAGGACTTTTAATTAAAGTATTAATTAAAGTATTTTATTTTTAAATGACTTTCAAATCCTTTGGGTTACAAAGAAACTTTGAAAGCATAAGGATCATGTCTACAGGAATATGACAATGAAATTTGCAATGTCAAATCTTATGAGTGGAACCTTCCCATTATTAGCAAAAGAAATATAACTTAGGCAGGATGGTAAAAAAGGCAAAATGGATATCACTTTAATTCCCATCAAATTCAAAATCAGCAACAGTAATTCAATATTTGAAATATTCCTCTTGAAGAAGCGAAATAACACAGCCTGTGTAAAAAGGCACCATTTTGATAAAAACTAATCAGTTTATATCAGTTTCTCTGGAAAACAAAAATAATCAAAGGCCACTAGGATGATATCTGGTCTGCAGAAACAGTTTGAACTACTCCTTGGATAATGGTGGGACACTTCCAACTTAGAGATCACCACCATCTTTTAAGGACCTGAATGCATACAGATGAACTTCACATGCACAAATTGTCTTCTTAAATAATCATTGGTTGATTTCCCCCCCCCCCCACTTTCCCTCTTTTATTTTCTCAACTATGTACAGAGTTGGCCCAAGTTACTTTGCCACTTGAAGTTAAGGACATGATGCCTCCAGGCCCCCATCCCAAGAACAGAAGCCAACTGGAGCAGAACAGAGAATTTGGGTGTGGGGTCCTCCACTGCCTTTAAAGAAGGAAGGTTGTTCAGAACAGCTCAAAAGCTTCTCCCTGCTGCCCCGCCCCCCAACCACCCTCAAGACCTTCTGCATTACAAAAGGGTCAGCTCTGATTCTGATCCAAGATTGGACTGGCTCTGAATTAAAGGGATGATTCACAAGACAAACTCTGGAGAAGTTTCAGAATGAGCAAGTTGAACTCTGTCGGCTGCTCTCTTCCTGAATGCCAAGCAAGTTTATTCCCAGGTAAACATTTTCTGAAAGTAGAAAAGGAGGCTAACTCTCTTCTCTAATATGCTATGTTAATATATGCAAGGGGAAAATACCAAAATTGTGCAGACAATGGTTTCCTTGTGACACTCTATGTAAACAGAAATTGGACTTTGAAGAGGGATAAAAAGAGTATTCATGCCTTTGAACTCTGATGTACAGAAAACTCCTGAGAATACCATGGATGGCCAAGAAAAAAAAAAACCAGAGGATTGTTGGACAAATTAATCCAGAATACTCACTCAAGGCACAAAAGATCAGGCTTCTGAAGTTATTATATTCTAGATAATTATGTGAAGAACCAGCTCTGGAGAAGCTTTTAAATTCTGAGAATGGTAGAAAGAAAGAAAAACAACCAGATGTATGGTGGAGGAGCTCCAATATGACAGGAAAGACGGCTCCGTTGGAAAACCTGAAGACCAGGCTGGGCAGAACAATCTATCTCTGTGGTTGCTAGGAGTTAACTGTGAGTGACTTAATAGCACTCACTCACTCACTCAATCTGTGGGGTTTTCCATGGGAAAAACAATATACCCCTTTCTTGCCAAAATTACATCTTTCTCGTTCAGCATCCTATGGAAACAGTCGATTTGACCTTATTTGGTATATTGTTGGTGCAGAGCAATAATTCTATTGGAATCAATGCCATTCCCAGAGACATAATGGTGTTTTGGCAGAGGTCTGTTCTCCAAGCTTGCTGCTTAGCTCCCAAACCTTTCATTACCAAGCTAGGTAACGTTGGAGTTGGAGGTGAAATCTCTTGTTTGTTTATATAGGTCCTGGGTGGTCAGTTAGTCTTGAGACTGGTCTTGAGACAATCAACCTTATGACTCATTCGGTCTTGTGAGTCAACCAGTGAACCAAGACCAACTGACCACCCAGGACCTATACAAACAAAAAAGATACTTCGCCCAAAACCTTCACTGAAGATGTTACCTAGTTTGGTAATGAAACGTCTGGGAGCTAAACAGCAAGCTTGGAGAACAGACCCCTGCCCAAACCTACAACCTAAGCTATGAATATTCTCAACAATTTCTAACATAATGTCGCCTCCCTGGATAAAGAACAGCCACAATACTTTTGAAACACCGATCCAAGGCCTGCTTTCTATTCCTTAAATGTTCTTACCTTGGTAATGATACTCAAGGATGCTCCGTGGTCCAAAAGGACGGACGCCACATCTTCATGTCCTTCTCGTGCTGAAAGGTGCAGTGGGGTATACCCAGATGTTGTGGCAGCATTTGCAGAGGCTCCTTGCTGTAACAGCTGCTGGACTATATCAGCTTTGCCCAGACGCGCAGAAATGTGCAGTGGCGTTTGGTCATCCTAGAAATGGCAAGGAAAGAGCAATTTCCACACTGAGATTCAAATGGGCAGCCAAGGGTTGTCCTTAGGGCCCACGGAGAAAGCAGGAAGCCCTCAATACAGGACTGGATAAATTAAAATGGATACTCTGAAACCCTCAGTTCTGACTGGAGGTGTTGTGGTCTGCCAGAGACCCGTGGAGCTGGCAGCAGAGTTAGACAGTGGGGAGGAACAGGGGCCAGTCCAGGAGTCTGGGGAGGACTCAAACGAGGGTCCTGCGTCCAATACAGAGATGGGGCCAGGGTCATCTGGGACTTATGTGCTGACTCCAGAGCCTCCAGAATCTGACAACAGCAAGGCAGAGAAACAAGGGGAGCCTGTTCCCACTGTGTGCATTCGCAGAGCTGCCAGAAGGCAAGAACAGTTAAGACAAAAAGGGCGACTCAGGAGTAAGGCTTGGAAGTGATTGGCCCTCCCATAAGGCATAAAGGAGAAGCAAAGGGATAGGAACCTTTGCAGGAAGCAACTTTGTTCGCTCTGTTCAGATTAAACCTTGAAGCTCTGTGTGGACTTTGTACTCATTTGTCTTTTTACAGTTACATTGGCAATTCAAAGGAGAGAAAGGTGGGTGCTTATCTCGAGAGGCTGTTTGAGACTCATTACAGGCTGGGAATGCACATAATTCCCAGCCGTAGGAATAAAAAGAGAGTTGTTAGGACTAAGCGTATGATTAATTACGGTCTCAGGCAGCCTTGGTCAGAACAAGACGATCCCTCGCCATCTAACTGGGACAGATTAGCAACGCACCACCTGTTTTGTTCCAAACTGTTTTGAGTGTGACACTGGGCCAAATGTCCTTTCCTAAGAGTAAAATGGCTGTTCTGAACACAAATAGGAGGGGTTTTTTAGCACTCTGAGCTCCACAGAAAATGTTCTACACTGGAAAGAACCTTTGCACTGAAAAGGGGGCATCCCATGAAACGTCACGCTTCAAACGGTTCAACCAAAATGTTTTACAGTCTCTTGGAGAGAATCCTAGGACTACCTCCTTGTCAAGGGACAGTAAAGGATGCTAACCAGCCCTTGAAGGGGTATCTTGCCCCTGAATGCACAGCAGCTGAAAGCCGCCTGCAGCATAGAAGACGCGGAGAAGCTGCTTACCTTGGCCTTAGCTTCCACCTGGGCGCCATTTTGAACTAAGGACCGAACCACTTCTGACTGGCCAGCTCTGGCAGCCATATGCAGGGCTGTCTCACCCCTCTATCAATGGAAAGAGATTAGGATGGCAGAGGTTAGGAAGACAGAGAAAAGGGAGAAAATATACTACTAGCAACAACAGAGATATTTGGGATCAGGATGTGAAAGCAGGTCATCTTTGACCCCTCGAGACTGCCTAGGCCTCACAAAGTAATTTGTTCCAGAATTGATTTTTATTTTTTTTTTAGCCCTGAACACATTTGTTCTTTGCCAAATGAAAACATTGCTGTTTTCAAAAGGAGAGGTGTTATTTGAGAAATTAAGGCACCCTTGTGCTTAAATGACATTTTCCACAGGAAGAGCCCATGGGATTGTGCCAAGCTTTGGACCTTCAGTTCTGAATGTCCCCCACCCCAATTTGATTCTCTGCTCTTGGCTTGAGGGCTCCGCATGCCTGTTTGTCAGCAGGCAAACTCACAGCTGGGCCAATCGAAACAAATCAACAGTAATAATAAAAAGGCTATTAACAATCTGCGGCACTTCATGCACTTCAGCCAAAAGATGGGTCACGAGGGAAATGGCAAGGTGTTGTGGTTTGCCGGCAGCAGGTGTGGACGGCAGAGGTCTCTGATAGCAAGTACTCAGACGAGGGGCCTGCGTGTGATGCAGGGATGGGGCCAGGACTATCAGAGAGTAGGGAGCTGCCTTCAGAGATTGTGGAGTCTGGCAGCAGCGATGCAGAGGACCCCAGGGAGCCTGTGCCCAGTACGTGTATGCGCAGGGCTGCTGAAAGGAAATAGCAGCTGAAGCAGCAAGGGTAACTCGGGAGTAAGGCTGGAAAGTGATGGCCCTCCCTTAAAGGATAAAAACCAGCCTTTGGGGATGTGTTCTCTGCAGGAAGCAAAGAAGTTCTTTAGACTCAGAGTCCTCGTTGAAGCCCTGTTTGTTTTTGAAACTTTTGTCGGTGGATATTTAATCAGTAATTAGTCTTCTGTTCTTGGCAGCCTTTTGCAACCTTTGGCTTGCTTTTGATAGTGGACAAATAGGTTTAAATGTTTCTTGGCTGGGAATGCACTGAATTCCCAGTGCCACATTAAAAAAGGTTTGCTTTTATACACAATTTGTATTTGTTTAATTTGAACAAGGCTTGGGTCAGAACACAAGGACAGCAAGAAACTGAAAAGGGAAGTGTCGTGTTTGGTGAATTGGCCATAGTTTGCCACAGTTAAAAGCAAATCCTGCCCATAGCACAGTTTGTGCTGAGTTTGCCTGTTTTTCTGTGGCTGTGGCTCCCTCCTCGTGGCACTGAGCCTAGCGAAGAATGGCCTGTGGCAGACCATAGGAAAACAAAAACAGAAACAGGACTTCTCTGGCCAGCCTTGGAAGAACAGATCCACCCCAAACCACTCTGGCTTTTAAAGCTTCTCCTCCTTCTTTGGGGATTGAAAGGCACTCTAGTTTGATTGGAATCAGCTCCATGGACGGGGTTTGCTCAAAATGACATTCAAGAAATAGAGACTTTCCCACAGACCAGAGGTGATCATGCACACACCTTCTTCCTGTGGCACAAATCAGGATAAAAAAGAAAGTTGGCTAAAACTTAGCGAGAGAAATGCTGCAGGATCCATCCCTTCGTAGCCCAGGAGAGGAGAGGGAAAAATAAAGCCTTCACTTTCACTTCATAGTTGCCTGGATATATCAGAGAGTGATTAATTCTGGTCAACAATGCCACTTCTTGGTGACGGCTGCCTATGCAAAATGCCACAGTTTGGAAACTTTACAGAGAACTGACTGGCATGTGCTGTCCCTTTTCTGTCTTTTTCAGCATCCCTGAAAGCTTGGAGCCTGGTCAAAAGGTACAGGGGATCTCTCCCCTGAGGGGGGGGGGGCATCTGTGAAGATCAGGGATAGACCGTCTCAACAGGGGAGCTGCAGGTAGAACAAGGAGGACAAGAAAGGTCTCAAGGAAAGGTCTTCTCTCTTCTGAAATCCAGCTGGGAGAACGCCAACGATAGTGTGTGAGGGCCTGCCAGTTGTGCCAGTTGGCAGAAAAAACCAACAATTGGAGGTTCAAAACTGTGGTTCCAGACAAGGTCATTATCTCAGCCTAGAAAAAGAGCCCAGCCAAAGGAGCTCAGCCAAGAGGAGGGGGAGGCAGCCACTGGGCTGCCCAGTAATGAAAAGTCCACCTTGGTACTTACCACATTGGTTGTGTTGGGAGAAGCTCCGTGGTGCATCAGCTGTGAAACAATATTGACATGTCCCATGAAGGCAGCAACATGGATTGGAGTCAAACCCGACTAGAAAATGAGTAGAGAGAAGAAAAGAACCATTCCTGGGTTGGCATAATATGAGCAAAGACTTAGCACAGCACACCGAGGAGCGAATGCTTAAGGGCCACGCCTGTTGAGTTGTTGGGGACACCTGATGGTGGATGGCTCCAAAATATACAAGGCGAGCTGTTGCCAACATTACAAGATTACCTTGTGGCAAGTTCAAAACATATTAGTTTGACACAAAGGCCGCATTCTGTGCCTCTACTTAGGTTTGGAAGAAATTTTCCGTTGCACTCTGCATGCATAGATTGCAAAACCCCAGCACCAGTGGTGGGATTCAATTTTTTTTTTACTACCAGTTCTGTGGGCGTGGCTTGGTGGGCATGGTGTGGCTTGGGTGTTGCAGGGGAAGAATATACTGCAAAATTCCCCTTCCCTCCCCACTCCACTAACCTGCTTTCCAGCTCCATTCTCCTGGGCAGGGCAACCAAAGAAGACCCAGCCGATCAGCTGGGACTCAATGGGAGGCAGAGAAGAGATGGGGCAGGGCCGGTCAGAGGTGGGATTTGCTGGTTCTCCAGAACTACTCAAAATTTCTGCTACCAGTTCTCCAGAACTGGTCAGAACCGGCTGAATACCACCTCTGCCCAGCACCCTAGAAGGTGTACTTTCTCTAGTTCAGAACAAGTTGAGTGTAGAAAGGCAGAAACCAGAAGTTGAAAAGGGCCACATAAGCAGATCAAAGTCAAGCATTTTAGGCCAGAGCACACTCATATGTTCATGTGCATCACAGAGCATGCAATATTCCACTTCTCCTACGTGGGAATGAGAGTTTGCTTTTCTATTTTGGTTTGATGCCAATAAAAGCTGTCTTAAAAATTCATGGTGAACATTGAGCTAAATTCTTTTACTCCAGCTCAAAATGTTGTGTCTCCATTACATAAGGCCAAGGAAAACATGGCCTTTTCTGGGTCACCTTTGGATATAGCTGTTCTCAGTAATTGGTGAATGCAAAGATTTTGGCAAAGGACTTTGTTTTCTTAAAATTAGCAGGCAGAAATATTAACCAAGGCAATAGAGGATGGTGATCATGTTTCCTGAAAATCCCTTTTGGCATTCTGAGCTCTTGTGCTCCAAGGCTAAAGTGTGGCTTATTCAACTTAACCTGGGTGTTACTTCAAAGATGCCTTACCTCTGTGACAGCTTGAATGGAGGCTCCATGTTTCAGCAGAAGTTCCATTACTTTAATTCGGTTCTTTTTGCAGGCAATGTGAAGAGGTGTGAAACCGTTCTGAAAATTTTGGAAAGCATTATAAAAATCCCCTAAAGCAGCGGTTTCCAACCTTAGCAACCTTACGAATTGTGGACTTCAACTCCCAGAATTCCTCAGCCAGCAAAGCTGCCCTAAAGTATTGTTTGCAAAATCTATCTATCCCTTTTGATATCGTATGAGATCTAAGCCTTACTTATGATGATCTGCTTGCTTCTATTTCTCCAGGACTTCAAGGCAGTTGACGTCAGGATGACAATTTTATCCCTACACAAAGGTGAAGTAGGTTGGGCTGGGAGAGAAGGAAGGGGTCCTGAAAAATCCTCCTCCCCATAATGGAAGGTGAGTTTGAAATGGGGTCTCTCACTCCTTCATTATTTATCATCATTTTATATAATTCTTTATTGGCCAAGTGTGATTGGACACACAAGGAATTTGTCGGTGCAAATGCTCTCAGTATACATAAAAGAAAAGATACATTCGTCAAGAGTCAAGAATCATCAGGTACAACATTTAATCATAGTCATAGGATACAATAAGAAATCAAATCATACCAGGAAACAGTCAATATAGATCGTAAGGATACAAGTGACAAAGTTACAGTCGTACAGTCACAAGTGGGAGGGAATAGGTGATAAGGAGTGATGAGAAGATTAACAGTAATAGGAGTGTAGACTTTGTAAATAGTTGGACAGTGTTGAGGGAATTATTTATTTAGCAGAGTGATGGCTTTTGGGGAAAAAACTGTTCTTGTGTCTAGTTGTTCGGGTGTGCAGTGCTCTATAGCATCGTTTTGAGGGTAGGAGTTGAAACAGTCCTAGTCCAACCCCTTCAGTAAACACCATGGCAGTGTCATATAAGCTGGTAAAAATAGTTCATTATCCTTGCCATGATAAAAGTGGCCCAAAGAAAAGAAAGGGATGTATAGGTGTTCTGTCCCTAATTTACATACTCGAAATCCCCGCGCTTTGATTGGCTAAAGCGCGGGGATTTCTAATTGGCCAGGCGAGCCGCGCCGATTGGCCCGTTGAAAGTCTCCCGTGATTGGCTCACTCCAAGAGCGGGAGACTTGAAACGCTGCCATTGGCCGTGGCCGCCGCGGCGAAAAGGATAAAAGCCGCGGGCTTTTTCCTTTTCGCCGGTTCGGTTCACAACTGTTAAATAAAGAGCTTGAAACGTAGTCACCGACTCCTGGCGTCTTTTTGCGGACACGACACTGGCGACGAGGGTGGGATCCCGACCCTGAACCGAACCCCGTGTCCAACAAGAGCCAGTTTCAGCACCGAAATGGCGAAAATCGCACCACCCGCCCCCTTCAACCCCGCCACCGAGGACTGGGAATCGTTCTCAGACCGTTTCCGCATGTACCTCGAGTGCACCGGAATGAAAGACGCCCCGGGCCCGCTAAAACGCGCCGTTTTCCTCACCCATTGCGGAACCGAAGTTTTCCAGATGGCCAAAGCATTGGCCAAGCCGGCCGACGCAACCGCCATGGACTGGGACGTCCTCGAACCTATCCTGCGGCGCCATTACGCCCCCGAGGTCCCCATCCTGATCCGGCGCAACGAATTTTACCGGCGGGACCAGAAACCGGGCGAAAAACTGAGCGATTTCGTCGCCGAGCTGCGGCGCCTAGGAGGACTCTGCGAATTTGAAGGTCTGAACAGCCTCCTAAGAGACCGATTCGTACTCGGCCTATGGGACCCTGCACTCCAGAGCCGGCTTATGGCTAAGGGCGACATCAGCCTAGCAGACGCCCTCACCGCAGCCGCAGCCGCAACCCGCACTTCCGCTGACAGCATGCGAAAATCAGACGCGAAGGGCGGAAACAACAACCCGGCAAGATCGGCCGACCCAAAAAACGAATCAACCGCACACTACGGAGAATTCCAGTCTGCAACCAGCACGTCAGAAGATGAGGAGGACATACATCGCGTGCAGACGGGGCGCGGCGACCAACGGAACCGAAGAGGTCGTAGGTCGAGGACCAACTGTGCCGGTTGCGGCGGCGACCACCCCAGATCAGAATGCCGATTTTTTGACTCTATCTGTCGGCATTGTGAAAAAAGGGGACACATCGCTCGGGTTTGCCGCCAAAAGAAGACTCGCAGTCCACCCAGATGGGACCAACACGATCGAAAAAAGGAAAGCCCCCCGCCCAGGACCAGAGATCGCCAATCGGACGGCCGGTGGGACCGAATCCAGCGACCCTCAAGAGGCGGCGACAGTCGGCGCAAGGAAGAAACCCACCAGACGGTAACCATCGGCCACGCCATCTCCGACGGCGCCAGAAAGGTACACGTAGAAGTCTATATTGAGGGCCAACCATGCAAGATGGAGGTGGACTCCGGGTCCTACCTCTCCATGATTGCATGGCACGAGATAAAACGGCTAGTGCCCACCCTCCATAAGAGGAACATAAATGCCCAAAGACTTATTATAAAAGACTACCAGGGAAACCGTGTCCTGGTAGTGGGCACCAAGAACTTTAATGTGAATTATAAGGGCCGCACCGAACAACTCCCACTCACAATCGTCGATCGCGACCGCCCAAGCCTGCTGGGCCTACAATGGTTCGCCCCGCTCGACATCGCGCTAACGGGAGTCAACCACGTCGCCGACGACGGCTGGGAACAGCGGCTAGCCCAGGAGTTCCGGGAGGTCTTCGACGGAAGCCTGGGCAAGTACCAGGGGCCCCTTATCTCATTTGACCTAGACCCTAGGGTTCCCCCCAAGCGACTAAAACCTAGGCGGGTACCATTCGCCCTAAAACCTAAGATTGACGAGCAGATTAACAAGCTCGTCGAACAGGGGGTGTTGCAGCCGATAGACCATGCCCGATGGGAGACCCCTATAGTGACCCCGGTCAAGCCAGACGGGTCCGTGAGAATTTGTGGGGACTATAAGGCCACCCTAAATGGCGCGTTGCAACAAAGCGCCTACCCCGTCCCAATCGTGCAACACCTACTGCACTCACTGGGAGGGGGCAGGGTCTTTGCCAAGCTCGATCTCGCCCAGGCATACCAACAGTTGCCGGTCGACGAAAAAACAGCGGAAGCCCAGACCATCGTTACCCATCGGGGGGCCTTCAAGTGCAACCGACTCCAGTTCGGAGTCAGCGTGGCACCAGGCATCTTTCAGAGCCTGATGGAACGTTTGCTGCAGGGCATCAAGGGGGTGGTGCCCTATTTCGATGACGTATTAGTAGCGGCGCCAAACGAAGCCGAATTAGAAAACCGACTCAGAGAGGTCTTAACCAAATTTAAAGAAACGGGACTTAAAGTAAAAAGGGAGAAATGCCAACTGTGCACGGAGCGAGTGGAATTCTTGGGCTACCTTCTAGACCGGCACGGCATTCACCCCACAAGTAAAAAAGTAAAAGCTATCAAAGAAGCCCCCACCCCTAGGTCTAAGACGGAACTACAGGCTTTCTTGGGGTTGCTGAACTTTTATAATGTTTTCCTACCCCAAAAAGCAACGGCGGCGGAACCTTTGCATAGGCTCCTGGATAAGGCGGCAACCTGGACTTGGGGGAAACGGGAGCAAGCCGCCTTCCAAAAAACCAAAGACCTCCTCACCTCCGACGCCGTCCTGATCCAATTCAGCGAAACGTTGCCCCTGGCCGTCACTTGCGACGCATCACCTTTTAGCGTCGGCGCTGTCCTCAGCCATACCCTTCCGGACGGAAAAGAAGCACCCATCGCATTCTTTTCCAGGACCCTAACCAAGCCAGAGCGGAACTATAGCCAGCTGGACAAAGAAGCCTTGGCTATAGTTGCCGCCGTTAAGCGGTTCCACGAATACCTTTACGGCCGCCCTTTTATCATTGTGACAGACCATAAGCCGTTGCTGGGCATCCTTGCAGGAAATCGAGCCACCCCGAACATTTTGTCGCCCCGGATGACAAGGTGGTCCGAGTTCCTGGCAGCCTACAGCTACGAACTAATACACAAGCCGGGTAAGAAGATTTCGCACGCGGACGCTTTAAGCCGCTCACCGTTACCAGACTCCGACCCTGACCCAGCACCAACGACAAACACCCTGAACATTGAAAACCTGCCCAACCTGCCCATAACCGCGTCAGACATTGCCCGGGAGACTATTAAAGACAGGCGTCTGGCGCGGGTTTTGCATTGGGTGGAAAAAGGTTGGCCAGAAAGGGACAATGACGAATCCATTAAGACATTTAAAAACCGCCAAACCGAACTCTCGCTACTTAAGGGGTGTATCTTATGGGGTGACAGGGTGGTCATCCCGGACAGGCTGCAAAGGAGGGTCTTAGAATTGTTGCATGAGGGGCATCCTGGCATCGTCAGAACTAAAGCCCTGGCCAGAAGTTACGCTTGGTGGCCAGGGATGGACAAACAAATAGAGGCCTGCATAGCTAGGTGCCAGCGATGCCAGGAGACTAGACCCAGCCCACCCGCAGCACCCATCCTAGAGTGGGAAACACCGAGGGGGCCCTGGTCCAGAATTCATTTGGACTTTGCCGGTCCCACAAATGGGCATACCTTTCTAATAACAGTTGACGCTTACTCCAACTGGTTGGAGGTAAGCGACATGAAATCTACCACCACGGAGGCCGTAATCAAAGAACTTTGCAAACTCTTTGCAACACACGGCCTCCCAGACGTCGTCGTTTCCGACAACGGGCCCCAGTTTACTTCCCTCGACTTCGAGAGATTCCTGGCGGAGAGGGGCATCCGCCACGCATTAACAGCACCGGCGCATCCGGCGGTGAACAGTAGGGCGGAACAGATGGTACAATTTACCAAAAAAACCATCCGGAAAATGGACCACGGGGAGATCCAAGACAAAATTAACAGACTCCTCTTTATACAACACATCACCCCGAACACCACTACCAACAAAAGCCCAGCCGAGTTACTAATGGGTAGGAAGCTGAGGTCCCCACTCGACAGGTTACACCCAACATATAACCCGGAGCGGCCCCCAGACTCAAGTTCAAAATACCAAACATTCGCACCCGGAGACCTCGTGTATGCGAAAAACCTGACAGGGGACCCTCTATGGATCCCAGCCGTCATCACCCAAATCACAGGCCCGCGCTCATACCGGCTCCAAACCACAGATGGGCGAGCCTGGAAACGACACATTGACCAACTCAGGTCACGATCGGCAACAGAATCCACCCCCCAAAACACAAACCAAGGGGGGAGGGAATACCCGAATAAACAAACGCAAGAAAAAATAAACCAGCAGTACTTACCGGAACGCAGCCATCGCGATCCCCCACCGGAGAAGAAACACCAAGCCAGCTCGACCGACTCGGAAAGACCAAGCGGGAGCGGCGAGACCCGTGGCTCAACCAACCTGGAAGACCCAGGTGGGAGCCACGGAGAAAGAACCGGCCCGATCATCCAACCGGTTCGCACAGAAGAAGGAGCGGCCAAAAACTCGACCGCTCCGGTCGAAATCCAGCTTGCAACTGAGTTGCGCAGGTCAAGTAGGACTAGACGGAGCCTCGCCTACCTACGTGACTACGCAACGTAAAGACTGTACCAAGAGGGGAGGGGTGTTCTGTCCCTAATTTACATACTCGAAATCCCCGCGCTTTGATTGGCTAAAGCGCGGGGATTTCTAATTGGCCAGGCGAGCCGCGCCGATTGGCCCGTTGAAAGTCTCCCGTGATTGGCTCACTCCAAGAGCGGGAGACTTGAAATGCTGCCATTGGCCGCGGCCGCCGCGGCGAAAAAGATAAAAGCCGCGGGCTTTTTCCTTTTCGCCGGTTCGGTTCACAACTGTTAAATAAAGAGCTTGAAACGTAGTCACCGACTCCTGGCGTCTTTTTGCGGACACGACAGTTTAGCACACAACTGCATTTGTGCAACTGCAACATGATCTTAAAAAAGAATTTCCTGACAACCAAAAAATCCATGCATTGCTGCTCACAGCATTTGCTTAGATGTTGACGATAAATTTTTAAACTAGTCAAAGTAGCTTCAGCCGCTCATTTTAAAAGCAACTGACAGAATTAGGTCTCACCTTGGAAGAAAAATACTTCAGCTACCTTCTCAACTGGAGGGGGAAAAAATCAGATACTTTCAGAGTTGTTGCCTGGTCTAGCTGAATGGAAAATCCCTTTTGTTGTCCCCATCACCACCAGTACCATCATCCACAACATCATCAGGAAATCTTCTGACTGCACATGTCAAAGGGCTCTCTTCTTGCCAAGGGCTATTTTTTTACATCCCATTTGGGGCTAGTTGTGTTGTGGTCCACTGGCAGCCTGTAAAGCTGGCACAGAGTTGGACAGTAGAGAGGAACATGGGCCAGTCCTGGAGCCTGAGAAGGACTCGGACAAGGGATCTGAGTCTGGCATAGAGATGGAGCCAGGGCCATCTGAGAGTTACGTGCTGACTCTGGAACTTCGAGGATCTGACATCAGTGATATCACCAGTGTGCACTGCTCAGAGCTGCCAGAAGGGAAGAACAGTTAAGGCTTGGGAGTAAGGCTTGGAGATGATTGGCTCCTCCCATAAGACATAAAGGAGGAGCAAAGGGATATGAGCCTTTGCAGGAAGCAACTTAGTTCGTTCTGGTCTGTTTAATCTCTGAAGCTCTATGTTGACTTTGTGCTCCATTTGGCCTTGTACAGCCAATTGGCAATTTAGTTGTCAGCAGCATTTCAAGGGAGATAAAGGTGGGTGCTCATCAGCCTTATCCCAAACGACTATAGCAGACTTCTGTTGGGACTATTCACAAACTGTTTGGGACTCATGACAAGCTGTGAATGCATATAATTCACAGCCATTGAAATGAAAACAAGTTTTTTTGAAAACAGTGTGTGGTTGTTACTGTCTCAGGAAGCCTTGGTCAGAACAAGCTGGTCCATGAGAGAGGTGATCTTGGTGACTGACCTCTCTCTTCCACTGCCTTCAGGCAAGAAGTTAAAACCTTCTAGTTCAAGATTTATCAATTTATGAACTATAAAGGCTTGTCTTCCTTGAAAAAGTCCCTAGCTAATTTAGATTTTGTGATCATTTAGGATTAAGTTTGCTTAGTGGCTTAGTTTTAATATTTTATTCCTCTTGTATAATAAACATTTTATTATCATTTGTTACTAACAACTTGATTGAAGGAAACTGGATAATATTTTTTAATAAAGTACATTGATATGAATGTATACTTTTGTTGTTATTTTAGGGCACCTCCTGATCATCTAGAGCAGGGGTCTCCAACCTTGGCCAGTTTAAGACTTTCAGTGGACTTCAACTCCCAGAATTTTTCAGCCAGCTTGCCGAGGAATTCTGGGAGTTGAAGTCCACAAGTCTTAAAGTGGCCAAGGTTGGTCACAAGAGATTTCTTGCAGCCATAAACTATGTATTTATTTTTTTTATTCTGTAAATCAGCCTGTTCCAGTCCTGGCCACCTTTTCTTCTACCTGGCCCTGAGGAGATGAGACACTTTTAATTAGGATTTAATGTCACATTGAAGATTGGTGCAGGCTGGACCAGGAGGATCAAAGGTAAGACAGCTGCATTTGTGTTCAGCAGGCCATTTCTGGAGGCTGCAGAGGCCCAGTTGTCCCCCGCTCTGCCTGCTCAAAAAGGTATGTCTTCTGCAGCCCACCTGAAGCGTGGCTGAGCATGGGATCGTGGCCAACTGCAAGGTCACAATCCACTCCCAGGGAATAAGGTTCAAGGGGTCTCCTCTTAGTTACAGAAGGCTGAGGATGCTTAGAGCAAGGCTCTTCAAACTTGGCAAGTTTAAGACTTGTGGACTTCAACTGCCAGAATTCCTGAGCTAACATGACTGGAGGAAGAATTCTGGGAGTTGAAGTCCACAAGTCTTAAACTTGCCAAGTTTGAAGACCCCTGACTTAGAGTGAAAAAAAAAATGAAAAACAAAACAAAACAGAACTGTTAAAAAAAAGCTTTTATTTAAAAAAAAAAAAAAAAAAACACCAGTCAGGTTATTCATAGATTTCTTTCTTCAGCTAGAGAGATTTCTCAGAGTGGTAAAAGAATGACTATGATAATCTTTTTGTATGAAGAATTTTTAACACAATCACAACATCAGCAACAAAATGAAACCAATTCCTTCTTTCCCTCTTCCCCTTATAATATATTATTAATTAATTAATAAATCCTCTAAGGAAGTCCACAGCCTCTTCGGTTGAACCGTACTGCTATTGCAATGTTTTTTGCCCTCCCAACTCAAACCCAACTTAGCTGGTTAAATGTGTGTGGGGTGAGAGACGAGAGGGACCCCCTGTATGCTCACCAGTGCTTTGGCATTAGGATTTGCCTTCTTGTCCAACAAAACCTTGGCAACCTTGTAATGGCCACAATGAGCGGCTACATGAAGCGCTGTCAGGTAATCGTTGGTGACATCATCCACCGGTACGTGGTGCTCAATCAGCAGCTGAACGCAGTTGAGATGGTCTCCTTGGGTCGCCATGTGCAATGGAGACAAGCCATTCTAGAAGTAGAAAGGGGGCAGGAGGGGAGAGCAGAGTAAGAAAGCCACCTCTGGAAAAGGAAGACAAGACTAACATCTGGTTCTTGTCTAGCTGTTCAGCTGGATGGGAGAGGCTCAAACAAACCCTTTCAACAGGCTGTGATTCTTATCTTACGAAAGCAACCTAGGAAAGCAACCTGGGAACTTCAAAGAAATCTCAGGAAAAGAAAAAAGAAATAAATGTTTACAGTGTTAGAAGAAGTGCTTAACCTGGAAGCTAGAGACCTTTTCACTAAATAAGGCCAAGGGAGGAATAGATATCTAATCTTTTAAGTCAGGAATCTCCAACCTTGGTCACTTTAAGACCGGTGGATTTCAACTCCCAGAATTTCCCAGTCAGCTTTGCTGAATTCTGGTATTTGATGTCCACCGGTCTTAAAGTGGCCAAGGTTGGCGGCCCCTGTTTTAAACCACAAGGTTGTTTTTCACCAAGTAAGAACCCTGTATTTAAATCAAAACTTTTACCCCCATACACCCAGAAAGACCTGCATCCAAAATATCCCCAGCAATGGAATGCAAATAATCTAAAGTTACATTGCACAGATCTCTGGATATGGATCTTTTAAAAAGCCAATGGTTGCAGAGAAGGCCTTCGGGATGCACCTCTTGAAGACTAAATGGAGCAGCATTTCCTTGAATGATGTAGGAAGCCCACAACTGCAGATTAGATAGTCAACAGAGGTTTCCATATGAGAGATGCTTAGAATTTCTCTTTGATACCGAGCGCCATTTTAAGAAATCCTGGTAAGAGAGCCACAATTTAGAGTGATTGTGAGTTAACGGTTTGATCAGAGGGGAAATAGCCAAGTTCATGCACATTCCCATGCTGGTATTCTGACTTACCAGAAAAAGAGGTATCCTGCATCCCTCATATCCACTTTTGCCCAAACAAGATTACTGTAAAAACTTGTTTACATAAGAAAAGCATTCTAATCTGAAAGATTTCAAAACAGCTTCTCCTTCCTGTGATTTTGTTTTGAGCTTCCTGCTAGAGCCGAAGAGGACTAACCCTGTTTAGTTTCCAAGCCTGAACTCAATTGGGCCAAGGGTGCCATCTACTGAGATAAGAGAGGAGCTTCAAAAGACTTCCTGAGACTACCATCGCTTGGGGAGAGGTCTCCAAACTTGGCAACTTTAAGAGTTGTGGACTTCAACTCCCAGAATTCCTCAGCCAGCATAGCTGGGAGTTGAAGTCCACAAGTCTTAAAGTTGCCAAGTTTAAGGACCCTTGGCTTGGGGTGACCAGACAAACTGTAGAAAGCCTGGTTCTAAGGAAGCACAACTAAAAGTACCAGAAAAGGTAAAGGACGCAAAATGTTCTCCATGACCTTTTCCTTCAAAATTGACTAGCACCTCCTTTTTCTTGTTAGCAGCCATTTGCTTGTGCCAAAAGTAATGACTGGAGAAGAGTAAAAACAAGGGCCATGATAACTTAAAGTGAGTCATGGCCAAATCCATACTAGGCTGAATTCTGCTGCTACAGCACCTTCAGGCAATGTGAGAAATTAAAAAAAAGACCATTTTGGAATCAAATCCATACACTAGACAAGACAGATTAAATGTATGTTTTAAAAAACAAAGAAAATGCCATTTTAGGAATTCCTTGAGAGAACAAGCTTACAGTTTACCTGAGCTTTTCTTGACACCTCAGCTGAAGCAAGCAGAAAATACAGCTTTAGGATTCTCCATTGGATGAAGAAGACCGAAGGCCAAACACATAAGAATGAGGTGCACACATGACTTCCAACCAATAGGAGGACTTGACAAAAACTCAACTCAAACCTCCCTTTCTTCTTTGTACAATCGATGCCCAATTTTGTACCACAATCTGATTTGAATCCCTTCTAGCTTGAAAGACAGATGGACATGGGAAATCAAACCCAAATTGGGTGGATGAATTACCTGCAAGCTGCTTGGCCACCCAAAAGTTGTACTTGGGCCTGGCTAAAGCTTAGAAGTCTTGGCTCTTTGCCCAGGATTCTGTATCTGTCTGGGTTTTGCTATTTGCCCTTCCTTGTTCTTTCATCTATTGTTTAATTATTTTTTAATGCTTTTTACTAGTGAACCTCTCAGAGGTATTGAGATTTAGGTAGTGTAGAAATTTAATAAATAATAACATAATGTAGGCTTCTCGAACTGTTGGCCCGTGATAGAGGGAAATGTTTATCAAAAAACAGTCAAATTAATCACAGGCATTGCAGATCAAATGTTGACAGATAGAAGGATTGTAACAGAACAGAACTTGGCAACTTTAAATCTTGTGGACTTCAACTCCCAGAATTCCTCAGCCAGCAGAGTTGGCTGAGGAATTTTGGGAGATGAAATCCACAAGTCTTAGAGTTGCCAAGGTTGGAAACCCCTGCTTTGGAGAATAGCTTGATTCTCTTTTTGTGGCTAACCCTGAGATATTGGAACACTACTATCATGTCCTTCTCTTCATTAAACTTACATACCCAATTCCAGCAACCATTCTTTATATGTTTTAGCCTCCAGTCCCTTAATCAACTTTCTGGCTCTTCTCTGCACTCTTTCTAGAGTCTCAACATCTTTTTTACATCATGGTGATCAAACCGGATGCTGTATTCTGAGTGTGGTCTTACCAAGGTATTATAAAGTGGTATTAACATTTCACATGATCTTCATCCTATTCCTCTGTTAAAGCAGTCTAGAACTATGTTGGCTTTTTTGACAGCTGCATCCCACTGCTGGGTCATATTTAAGTGATTGTGTACTCCAAGATCCTTCTCACAATTACTACAACAAGGTACCACCTGTATTATACCTATGCATTTGGTTTTTCTTGCCTAAATGTAGAACCTTACTTTTTTCAGCACTGAATTTCATTTTGTTAGATATCACCCAATGTTCAAGTCTGTCAAGATCCTTCTGTATCTTAAGCCTAACTTCCGGTGTGTTGGCTATTCCTATCAGCTAGGTGTCATCTGCAAATTTGATGAGTTCCCCATCTATCCCCTCATACAAATCATTGATGAAGATGATGAAGAGTGCTGGGCCTAAAACAGAGCCTTGGGGTATCCTATTGCATACTTCCCTCCATGTTACAAATCCATCTGGTGATGATGCTTTCTAACCCACATTTTTCTATCTTATCAAGTAACTAGGTTGTTATCTACTTTATCAAAAGACTTACTGAAGTCCAAGTAAATTATACCCACAGCATTCCTCTGGTCCACCAGTTTTGTCACTTTGTCAAATAATGCAATAAAGTTTATCTGGCACGATCTGTTTTTGACAAACCCATGTTGGCTTTTGGATATGATTTTGTTTGCCTCTAGCTGTTTACTTGATTAATCTCTGGCCAAACACTGACAAAACCTGAAAATCCTGTTTGAAATAAATTTTCACCTGAGCCAGGAAGAAAAATATACTGAATATCAATTGGCATCCATCTGTCTTACATGCTTGAAGTCCCTTCATTCTCACCTGCTCACAGGTATAGGCAGAAAGGAGGAAAAGCAGCATGTTTCTGTTTAAAAAACTAAGACACCGTGCTGAGTCTTACGATGAACCAAGGAATCAAGGAATCTGCCATGAGTTCTACAATTGCCCCATTTCCCAACTGAAAAATGGGTGCAGAAGTTCTAGCCTGAGCTACAGAGCTCTTGCTATGAGTAACCCAAAATAAGGTAGACAAAGAAGCACCCTGAGAACTCTAAAAAGCATTACCTGTCTCACCTAATTGCAAGGCTACTCCTAAGCTGGAAAACAACGGAAACCATGGGTTGAGAAGTTATATTCAGCCAAACTCTTTTCTTTACAAGCCTCTCCGAAACAAAAGATGGACATAATGGCAGACTTTGGAGTCTATGACTCCCCAAAATCCTGAGCTCCACAACATTACCTTCGTTTTGGAAAGAAGAGGAGCTCCACGGTCAAGCAGCATCCGCACCACTTGTTCATGGCCACTTCGGGCTCCACAATGCAGAGGCGTCAGGCCATCCTGAAGGAAATAAAATTACAGCTCTTTTGGGGGGGGAAGCCAACAAAAACAGGCGAGTTTAATGCCTGAAGAGTAGTGTCCAGGAAGAAAACTACATCTTAATTATATTTTTTACTTATTAAAACAGAATCAAGACGTCACATTTGCCAATATCATAGGATAATGGTTCAATAAATATTTATTCTGGTTTATGAGCCACAGTGGCATAGTGGTTAGAGTGCAGTACTGCTGACTGCCGGCTGCCTGAAATTTGGCAGTTCAAATCTCACCAGGATCAAGGTTGGTTCAGCCTTCCCTCCCTCCGAGATGGATAAAATGAGGACCCAAATTGTTGGGGGCAATAGACTGACCCTGTAAATCACTTAGAGAGGGCTGTAAAGTGCTACTGCTATGCATAAAATAAAATGTAGCTTCCTCTCCTGGATGAAGTTCTTCTTGGTCTTTCCCCCCTACATATTCTGGATGATACTTCAGAATTGATATTTCGAGTCCAATCTTATAAAGTAGCCACTTGAAATCCCACCATAACTAACCCCAACCTTCTTTAAACACATTTCTGAATGAGGCATTTCCAGGAAAAGCCTTGGAGAACAATTTTATGAAACACAAAGAACAGATCCCACGCAAAGTTCCTCATCTGAGGGTCTCACTCAATTTCACATGCTCTCCTTACCAGGAGGGACTTTTCCTCCATCCCCCCAAAATGAAAATTTTGGGGTAGGATGAATGCCTTTCCTCCCTGACCACAGTCCTACCCTCAAGCCCTGATCCTTAGAGTAAGAAAACCAAGTGTTTACACACTGGGAAAGTTCCTGCAGGTATCTCATTTAGATGATTCAACCTATGCATCTTGTCATAGAATCCTCAGGAATTGCAAATGGTGAAAGGATAATGTATATTCTATACAACTCATCTATGAGTTAATTAGAAACAACCAAGAATATTGGTTGGTTTGTTTGTTTGTTTTTTGTTTGGAAAGGTAAATCATTCCAAGCTGCTCAAACCCAACCCCTGGATTTCTGAGGTTTGACAACACATCATCTCCCCCATTGTTTTGCTTCAGGAACTCATGGGATTCATGAAGAAGTCATCGTTTCAAAAACTACCTCAAAAAACTCCCAAATTCAAAAAACCACAACTTAGTATGCTTCACGCAGCTATCTTCAAGCTCCAGGAAGGTCCTGCTTTTTCCTATTTAACTGATATTTATTTGGATTTTTTGCTCCTTGGCACTTCTTACAATGTTCCTCCAGGACAGTGTGTCAGCTAATGTCACTTTCTTTAAGATGACTGAGGCAGTTTGTGACAAGCCAAGCACTTACACCACTTTACTTCACACTTGAGGCATATTTTACCCGTAGCCTTGGTCTATGAGACTGAGCCCTCATATTTCCCATCAAGTCATTCAATGGCTGCACAACATCTCAAGCCCATCACTCTCCTAAGCTCCATTTAAACCTGAAAATGCCACAGAGCCAAAAATCCTAAGAAGGGAAGCAGGACTCAGTAGCTTCATCGGCCTTTAACTTTAAGACTTGTGGACTTGGCAACTTTAAGACTTGTGGACTTCAACTCCTAGCTTTGCTGGCTGAGGAATTCTGGGAGTTGAAGTCCACAAGTTTTAAAGTTGCCAAGGTTGGAGACCCCTGCTTTTTAGAGGACTTTCTTGTTCTTTGGTTCTTCCAGGTGTTTGTTTACTGAGAGTTCACATGCTCCAGGTAACGGTGAATATGAGTGGTTTATACCTTTGCTTTAGTCATCAGGTTAAAATATAACCAGCAGCATGACTTCTACCAAAAGCACTTGCAACTCATCCATCCCTAGTGCCTTTCAGAAAAACTAGATCTTAAACATTTCATTTCAGTGTTTTGCTTGTATGCCATTGCCACTCATTCCTATAGGTGCTTCCTGGAAGGAGGTGACCCAATCTCTGTTCTTAAAAAGTGGGCCACTACAGCTTGCATTTGTGGCCCCAGATAGCAATATTCCCTAGGATATGGGTCTCACTGAAAGGGCAGGCACCACCTGGAAAAAACAATCTCCAGAGCCACATTGCACTAATCAAACCAACTCCAGCTAATTTGGGACTTTGTACTTTGCTTGTTCCTCCCACAAAAGGAGGAATGGGGATAAATGCGTGGGCAGAAGAACTATTCATAAGCCAATTTATTAAGACCAGATAGGATCACCTGAACGCCATGTCAAAGAAGTTCGAAAGCAGCCAAATAAACACCAGAAAAATATGAGGAGCCATCAGTACAATAATGAAGAGAAAATGACATTCCGGAATGCCAGGAAGCTCAGCGCCATAAACAAGATCTATACAACATGTTATTTAGCTGTCACTTCACCTCTTTTACTTATTTAAGCCACATCAATCATTTATTTTCTGTGCATTTTTGGGAAGTACTTTCAAAGCAGCTTTGATGATTCTCTGAGTGCACCGTGTGCTCCATTAACCATCTGATATGCTGGGGAGCATCTTTTAGACAGGAGAAAAAGTGGCATTATTGCTGTAGTCATTGAGATCACATCTAGTGAGGGCAATCTTATTTATTGTTAAGATCCCATTGTATCTCAAATGCCAAAGTGTCAGATTATCAGGGAGCTGCTCCCAAAGACAAAGAGGGCACATTGAGGGAAACCTCCCCCCAGAAGCACAAGAGCAATGAATAATGGAAGCAGAGAACCAAAAGTCCTGAGACAAGGCACATCCAGTAGAAGTTGCTGTCACAAGATATAGCAAAGGATCCCACCAAACATCTGTGGGACCTCCATCTAAATACTATGTCCCTTTCAGTGCCAATTGCAAGGGAGCTATGGAGCTTACGTCCTGCAGGTGAACTCTACCTGGTTCCTCTCAGAAGAAAGCCTGGATTAAGGAGATCTTGGGTTTGAGCCGAAGAGTTTGGGCCATCTCCAAAGAAGCAACTCTCATGGCTCAAAGTGGTGGCAGGGCTGGAAGAACCACATTCGATGTCTCCTGCAAGGGAAGGAAGCCCATCCTCCACAGGAGGCCATGCTGGTATGCAACCCTAGGAGTGGATGCCACTTCCAACCTGACCAGCTCGTTCTTATGTTTTTTTATGAAATCTCTCTCTTTCTTAGACAGGAGTGGGATTCAAATTTCTTAACAACCGGTTCTGTGGGCATGGCCTAATTTGTGGGTGTGGCTTGGTGGTCCCGTGACTTGGTGGGTGTGGCTTGTATGTAAATATTGTAAGTGCTCATGTAAATATTGAATTTTTTTATTAAAAAAAGAAACTTTTACCCAAAATCAGGCAGATTGAGTTGCTCACAGAATCACAGATTCACTTAGAGATCTATCTTTCTGCAATCTGCTTCCTGAGTCTGTCACATAAAATTTGTTTGCAAGCAAACTCATAAAATTTGCTAGCAAGCAAACTTAAAAAATTAATTCACAACACACCATGTATGTAAATATTTAATTTTTTATTTAAAAAAGAGCAACTTTTACCCAAAATCAGGCAAAGCAGGCAGGCAGATTGAGTTGCTCACAGAATCACAGATTCACTCAGAGATCTATCTTTCTGCAATCTGCTACCTGAGTTTGCACTGAAAAATAGAAGCTTCAATCCTAAGGAAGGTTCAGCTCTACTTTTAGATTAGTTAGAAAGCAAGAAATCCAACAATTTCCTGCTTTCTAGCTAATCTAAATCTCCCAGCACAGCTGGTATTTGGAACAGCTGGTGGTCAGGGGGGAGGAGGAAAAATAGGAACTTACCAAAAATTAGGCGAAGGCACAAGGCAGGCAAGTTGGATGGCATGCATGCCAGGTAAGGAGTGAGTGGGCAGGTGGGGCCAGCTGGTGGCACGATTTGCCAGTTCTTCAAACTACGCAGAATCGTAGCAACCGGTTCTATAGAACTGGTCCGACCAGGTAGAATCCCATCCCTGTTCTTAGAGCTTGCTCTGCCCAAGGCAGTGAAAGAGAATTTGCCCTCATTTGGTGTACAATGTGGCTGGGCGAATGGTGAAAAGGTGAATGCTTTGATGTGGTTTTTTTTTTAATGGTTTTATAATCGGCCTCAATATATGTAAACCAGCAGGAGTCAATGGTGTACAAGCACTGCACTAAGGAGGATGCTTGGAGAGGAAGATGGCAGAACTGACCATATTGTCCAGGACTGTTTTGCAATACAAAGTAATAAAACAACGGTGAAAGTCTTACCCTTGTTTTGGCATCAATTTTGGCTCCTCTGTCAAGTAACAGCTTTACCATGTTGGTGTTCCCTCTTTTGGATGCTACATGGAGGGGAGTGATGTCATTCTGCAGAGGAAAAAAGAAACAGCCTTTGCATTTCACCTCGATGGAATCTCTTTCCCATGCTGGGACTCTCAAGGTTCTCATTCTTGTACCATTTTAAATTGCCTCCTCCCTTCCTGGAGGACTTGTGTGGAAGAGGGGGGGGGGAGGGGAAAAAATCTCCCTTCTGCAGGGATTTCAAGCATGAGCAGCAGAGGTGCCTGGCCAGTTTCTGTTTTCCTGCCTTCTCCTTTCCTGCCCCTTCTAATCAGCAGAGCTACCAGCAACCGCAGCTTACCAGCTGCATTTGTGGGGTCTCGTGCCCTGCACACCTGCTCTCAGGCGCAGTTCTCCCAGGGTATGAGAAACCCCTGGGCCCCAATACCAGATGGCTCTTGATTATTTTCACTGTGGCCTTGGCACTGCCCCAAGTGCTGAGCTGGCACCATTGTGGTAGGGGCTCAGCCAGAAAGCTCTCTTGGTGATTCAAGGCATCATGATGGCTTTTTTTTTTTTTTTAATGTGTGTAATATATCTTGGGAAGCTGCAAAAATACTTCCTGGAAGGCAACAGCAGTGAAGCACATCTATCACACCACCAAGAAAGCATTAATTGATGCAACTGCCAGAGGTTAAGCTGGACCTGAGGGCATCTCTGCCTCCTAAACCAATGGAGCAGTGGTGGTATTCAGCCGGTTCATACCGGTTCAGGCAAACTGGTAGCAAGGATTTGGCATGGGTCGCTGAACCAGTAGTAACTTCTGGCTGGCCATGACCCCAACCCAGTCACCCAGTCACCGCTCACTCACTTGTCCCTCCCGTCCGATGCCTGCTTACCTCATCCGCCCGATGCTCGCCCACCCAGTCACTCCTTAAGGTATTTATTTTCTTCTTTTTTTTAACCTCCCGACAATCTGCTGTTCCTGCAAACAGCTGTGTTGGGATTCCCCTCACTTCTTACTGCTTCTCCCAGGAGGCTTCCCTGAGGCCCAGGAAAGCAAAAAATGAAGGGAGGGAGCACAGCCCCCTTCCATTTCTGGGTCACAAAGAAGCTTCCTGGAAGCAAAGAGGCCTCCCCAGAAACTCCTCTGAGGCCAGGAAGGCCAAAAAATGGGGTAGAGTGTTGCTTTTAAAAAAAAAAAAAAGCCATGCCCACACAATCACCTAGCCAGGCCCATTGAAACTGGTAGTTAAAAAAGATTGAATCCCACCACTGCAATGGAGGGCCTCTTTCAGTGCTTCTATCATTAGCCAAAGCCTCATTCTGGCTGAGAAGAGGGAGAATAGGAGAGGACTAGACTCTTTTTCCAAGGAGGTGTTCTCCCTTCCCCTGGCATGAAACTGGCTCTCTGCTTGTAGCATGGGAGTCTTCATAAACTGTCTTATCTGCTCTTCTTGTGTTGACTCACTTCAGAGTGAAGTTGTCCTTGATGTGAACCCCAAAAGACTCATTACTAAAGGGGAAGAAAAACACACCAAAAGCTTAATAGCCATCCAAGCAGAACCATTAATTCTGCAGAAGAAACCTTCCCTTCTTCTTCCACGCAGGATGAGTGACTTCTGCACAGTTGGTCACAGAGCCCCGTGACTGTGCCCCAAGAGAAGTGATGGAATTCAAAAAAAAAATTTACTACCAGTTCTGTGGGTGTGACTTGGTGGACATGACGTGGTTTGGTGGGTGTGGCAGGGGAAGGTTACTACAAAATCTCCATTCCCTCCCCACCCCACTAACCTCCGTTCTCCTATGCAGGATAACAGGAAAGACCCAGCCAATCAGCCAGGACTCAGGAGGCAGAGAATAGATGCAGGCGGGGCCAGTCAGAGGTAGCATTTGCCAGTGCTCCGAACTACTCAAAATTTCTGCTATGGGTTCTCCAGAACTGGTCAGAACCTGCTGAATACCACCTCTGCCCAAGAGCCAGACTAGAGGGAACCTGTTTCTTTTTTTTTTCTTTCTTAATCAGCTCCACAAGCAATCAAGGAGGGACTGGAACAAAGATTTGAAACTGAAGCACCAGATCTGAAAAATTCCTCTTCACCTTTCTTGGAAATGCTCCTACGTGTTACAGGAGGCAAACACCCAACTGTCTTCGCAAATCAGCCTTCGATCTCTCCCCTAAACAAGGCCCTGAAGGTTCTCTGTTTACAATTTCTACTGAAAAGAGATGATGGGGGTTGTAGTCAAAAGGCTTAGAAGGTTCTGGGTCAAGGGAGCAGCCCCAAACAGAATACATGCATAGACTTTTTTTCGAGGGATTGTGACATACCCTGGCCGTAAAGTCCACAGCCGCCCCACGGTTTAACAGAAGCGTAGCTACATTGATGTTCCCATAGTGAGCAGCTATGTGCAAAGGAGTGAAGCCACTCTGAAAGATAAAGAGAAACAACCACAACATACACAGCAAAAGATCAATTATTGTTATTTTTTTTTTCAAATGGAAGACCAGGAGCTTCGATAATGCATGTTCCCAAAATGGGGAGGGCGTTCTAATTTTTACCCCTGTTTTGCTTAACGGTCTGTCTGAGGCTGGGCAGGCTGGGAGAGCTCAGAAGAAAATATGTTACTCATATTTTGGGAGAGGAAAAGCAGGGAAAAGTATTTGGCTATTTCAAAAAGG
Organism: Hydrophis major; assembly: GCA_033807585.1. NCBI lineage: Eukaryota > Metazoa > Chordata > Lepidosauria > Squamata > Elapidae > Hydrophis > Hydrophis major. The sequence goes on from CM066331.1 coordinate 115,409,200, forward strand.
AAAACTAAATAGTAATAGCAATAGACATATACCACTTTATACTGCTTTATAACCCTCTCCAAGCGGTTTACAGAGTCAGCGTCTTGCCTCCAACAATTTGAGTCCACATTTGACCCACCTCGGAAGGATGGAAGGCTGAATCAACCTTGAGCCTGGTGGATTTTGAACTGCCAGATTGTAGGCAGCTGGCGGCAGCCGAAGTAGCTTGCATTACTGCACTCTAACCACTGTGCCATACAGGCTCCTCAAATGCTACTAATACAATTAATAATAATAATAAATTAATAATAAATGCTACTAATACAAGACAAACGATGCCTGCCATTTAGTTTGTTCAGTCAATGTCTTTTTGGAAATATCTATCTGGGATGAATATTTCAGCATCCTCACCAGTTAAATATTTTTAAAGTTCCCTGCTAAAGTTCAGAAAGAAGTTGCCTAAAATAATTGCTGGCTATTTTTAACTATCCAAAGATTGAAGACAGGTGCTAATTGAAACAACATCAGAGTCTATTTTAAAAGAAATGAATAAGAGGTGGGTTTTTTAAAAAAATTATTCTATATAAGGTGAAGTCTCCCATTGTGAGCATTCAAACTGGATCAACCTTACAATTTCATTGGAAAATATCCATCCAAACCAAGATGTTCAGTGAGTCGTTCTGATACTCGAGCGATTGGGTGTGTTTGTTTATTCATTTTAAGTTCCCCTGTTTTGACAAACGCTAAAACATGCAGCCATTCCGTCCATTCCCACCACGAGTGAAAATTTTGTTGGGAACCCATCCGCTTCCGAAATGGTCCAACAAGCCTGGTTTAGCCATGCTCCCTCTGCCTCCAATTCAGACATTTCTGAGTCCCTGGGAAGAATCCGTCCCTTCTGGTGGATGCCGACAACCAAGTGTCATGCAGGAGCCAGTCCCTGGGTGCAGAGGTGGCCAGAGATGTCTGCAGCTTTGCACGGAGAGGATAAAGTCTCGACCCAGCAATGGAGACCCAGCCAGACACTGCTTCTGGCTCTGCAACGGGAGTGGGGGAGACCATGACTTCCACCGAAGCACTCTCGAGGGGCACTTTTTTTAAAAAAAGCACGAGACTCAGCTGCAGAAAACCCTGCCCCTCCACTCCATTCCCCATCACCCCAACGACCCCCCCAGCCCATCAGCACATGCCACCCTTGGTTCAGACGGAAGCCACTCTCTACTCCTCTAAAAGGCAGCGCAGACAAGAGAAAGAAGAAAAGAAGCAGCAGCTCTGAGTGGTAGAAGAAGAGCGATGATGCACAGAGAGACTCAAAGTTGAAACACAGAAGAAGACTTTATATAGATATAGAGATATACCTCAGTTGTTCTATTCACCATCATCTAGGTTAACACATTGGGAAGCAAAGGAAAGGGGGAGAAATGAATGGTTAGTTCTCCAACGGCCATAATGGGGCAGAAAGCTTTGTGAAGGCCAGATGAGGCTAAAATAAAACCACAAACAAGCACAGGAGGGAAGCAGGGCTGACCAGCAGAAACACAAATGGTTAAACATGTAAGTTAATGCCCCTTGGGAGAAATCAAAATCCCACCCTCCTCTCTTACTCTCTCTGTCTCGTCTGGTCCATGACAGCCTTCTAGTTCTAGACTTCTTGGTTTTGAGTCCTGCCAATTTCTCACACAACAACAAGAAAAGGAGAGTCACTTCCGTGGGGTGGAAGCTGTGCTCGGCTTCATTCAGTGTGTCGAGGGCCACATCTAAGGCAGGGGTCTCCAACCTTGGCAACTTTAAGACTTGTGGACTTCAATTCCGAGAATTCCTCAGCCAGCTTTGCTTTGAGGAAGTCCACAAATCTTAAAGTTGCCAAGGTTGGAGACCCCTGATCTAAGGTAAGCCAGGCCAGAGCCATTTTGGGAAGGAACATCAGGTATTTCAAGGGTTTCTCAGGTATCTTAAAGGCCCCTATTTTGCCCTGTCAATTGATTTATCCCTTCAAAACCAAACAAGACTAACCAGTCATTGGTTCATACAGGTAGGGTTCACACAGGTAGCCCCTGGGATGAATCTTTTGCATTAGAGTGACAGTGGGCTCAGTAAAATAAACTCAAAACTGCAATAGCCCCTTGGTGGACATCAAAGGCTTCAAATAGAGAAGGACATCTCACCACCAGTTGCATGTTGCATGTTTCCTTCAATGGTTTTGAGATACAGATACAGAGCATGTGTGCTTATAAATCAAAAGTCCACCAGTTTTCGAGCAGCCGCCAATTTAACGAGCCTCCTGGTGTTGTTGTCCCACAGATGCTTTTCTAAATGGCAACTAAACTGCCTTGGTTTTCTTTCCTTGAAAAGATTCTGCCTCTCATGGAAAAGCACCTTTGAGACAACCATGACCTGGATGATGGAGAATCAACTCATAAAATATCCCTATGGTTTTTTTTAGAGTTGCCAGCAGAAGGGGAGAGGGGAGTAACTGCATTCCATAAATGCTTTTGAAGATAGTAACTAGCTGACTGAAGTTTCTGCCGTGCATAATTCTAACTGGAGAGTATGAATGATGACTCTTGGCTATGGATTTGTCCCATTGGAGAATATGAAATACGATACACCCAGGGGGTGGGGGTGGGGCTGGGGAAACCAGGATCAAGGATGACAGTGAATGATGTGTCTCAAAGTTGGCTACACCCAGGCAATGCCAGACAGTTTAACTCCCAATAAAAACTTTTCAAGTTTTGTAAGTTTGGCTCAAGACTCGTGATTTAAATGGGGGTAACTGCCGGAATCCTGACACTCCTTAGACTTCCTGGTGCTGCTGTTTCTACATGTGCAATAACTGGTAGAGTAAAAACTATAATTGGTTGACTAAAATTGGCTTGTGCACTCAAGTTCAACATTAAATTCAACTTGAAAAAAAATGTTTTATTAAGCCACAGCATAGGACACCGATGTCTTACATGATCAAAACTCCTGTCAAGGAGCAGCAGAGGAAGAGTTCACATCAATCAATGTCCTTTGAAGAAGAAAACATGTTGCATTACTAACCTTGGACTCCACATCGGCATTGTGGTCGTTCTGCAGTAGCAAAGCAGCCGCTTTGGTGTCATCCTTGCGTGCAGCAATGTGGAGCGCTGGGAGTCGGACTTTGCCCTTTGTGTCATTTTCCAGCAACAAGGAGACCACCTGGTCATGACCCTGCTGGAGAGCCACAGCCAACGGGGTGAAGCCATCCTACCAAAGGAACAAGGCGCAGCCCTCAGCAGACATTACAACAGCTGATCGCTGAACTTTTTCTTGAAAGTGCCAGCAAAGAAGCATGTTTATACCAATAGATCTTTTGTCAGTGTTTCAATACAAGGAAGAGAAAATCTGGAAATCACTTGTCTGAAGAGAACTATACACATGTTTCTCGTTGCAATTATTTCATATTTCTCTGTAAAAGAAGGCTTATGCTGCTCACTTCGCAAAGTTGAAGGGATTTTACAATCACCAATAGCTGTCTCATAAATGTAAAAGAAGGAATCATACAATGAACTGAAGCTATAGCTGAAGGCACAATATATTTCAGCAAAAGTGGAACTTCAAGATTAGGGTATTAAGTGGATGGCCAAGTCAGTAACATAATGAGGGTTACCAGACAACTGGATGGGACGTGGATTGTGATACGGAATGTGCAGACTTGAGAACTGCTGTTTGGTTTCTTGTAAACCTCTCTTGATGCATCTGCAGCACCTGTGATTTCTTGGCCAAGAGCCACCTGTCTACAGGCAGCAGGTGAGGAGCTCTGCTCCCAAAATGTTGTCCAAAGAACTTCTCCTTGAATTCACACAAACTGAATTCAATCAATATGATGAACTCCTATAATCATTACCCCCTTTTGGTCCTGAACAGAGTGGGTCAACTTCAGCAGAAGTTCACTGCATAAAAAGTTGAAGGAGTTCATGCTGGAGAAAGTGGCAACAAGCGTGGCACAGAACATCCTTCCCTGCTTGGGGGCCTCCGTTAGGTGAGGTTTTGCATTTCCTGAATTCCTGGAAAAAGAATCTGGACACTTGGAAGTTTGTAGTTTGTGACTGTGGGACCTTCTTCCCTATGGCAAAACCAACTTGTTTACCAAGCTACCTTTGATTGGGTTCACATAACACAACAGAATACAACCAAGCAGACCATGTTATATTTTGCATGTTAATACCTGGACTCAGGAAGATAAGCATTCATCAGAGTAACAGTTTGGGTCTGTAGGCATTTAATTTACACTCTGAAACATGAGGAGGTTGTCCACCTGGTCCTGTTTACAATCAGTAGCCATGGATGGAAAAACATGTTGCCTGGGAACATCCTTAACACTGACTGAAATGACTCACAGGAGTTACAGTTAAAATCCTTTAGACTGGATTTTTATTAACTTTCCAGGCTGGTTTAGAAGGCTTAGGTTTTGGGGTAATCTCTCACCCAAGGACTTCCTGGATCTGTTTATGTTCGTTGAGATCAACCAAAGTAGGGTTGAAGGCTGTTGAATACCATAAAAACATGTGCTATATGTGCTTTATGTGTTATAAAGTGAAGTTAGATTGTGTGGGTACCAGCCGCCTGTGAGTCTTTTCTTTCTTTTTCTTTTCCTTCCTTCCTTCCTTTCTTTATTTTCTTTCTTTTTTGTGAAGAACAGCTCTTGGGATAGTACTTATGAGGCAGGTCTGATCTTGGCTTGCCTCTAATCATCTTCATTTATTTTAGATAACATGATTGAACAATATAGTTAATATTTTGGTAAAGAGTATATATATATATAAAGAGAAAATATAAAGAGTACATTTACCTCAGTGGCAAGGCTCTGACTAGCTCCATTATCAAGAAGAAACTTAACCACTTCCAAGTGATTTTCTTGAGCTGCCATGTACAGTGGTGTGAAGCCATTCTAGGGAAAACATAGGAAAAAAATTGAAATTTTTCAGAATCCTACATATCTCGAAGGCATAGGATTGTAGAAAGCTGAAGCAGGTAATGCCAAGGTGACTGAGCCAATTTTGGAAACGTGTTTTTCAATGCTTCTCTATCTGAAAAATATCCTTTGTAATTGACAGAGTACAAAAAGAGATGAACAACAAAGATATTGCTTTGCTTTTACCTGGAAAAGCAAGTGAGAACTTTATGCATTCAGTTTGTCCACACAACAATGTCCGTGATTTAAAAATTAAGATTCTGAGCAAACTCAGTCATAAACACTGGATTGATGTGTGTAGATAATTTAGAGTCTTGCAAATGGCCAAGTCTAATTCAAGAGATGGGCATAGCTCACCATGATATCCCCATGGATATAAGGAAATAATGGGCTAAGTTCTTCCCTTATATTCTTGCATGATATGTCACAAGTACAATTGGAGGGGAGTTGGTACCATGAGGTCACAACTCCCTCGCCCTAGCTTGGATGCTCCTGTCTGACACAACAATTATGTCTGCAGCCTCTTCCTTAGAATAGAAGGAAAGAGGAAATGCTAAGAAGGACAGATATTCAACACCAGCATTAGGGAAGAATGTTTCTTCATAGCAAAGAATTGAGAATCTATCCTTCCCACTAAAATGTGGCACAACCTATTCCTGTTGAAAAAGTGTAGGATAATTTTTGAAGCACCCCTAGGATGAATGCTGAAGCCATATAAGCCACAACCAGATCCTTGGTGGATCTTGGCTGAAAATTGTAATGGGAGAAATGTTGGAGTGGAGAAGTAAGCAGTGTGACTCGGACAGGCTCCAGCCAAGGGAGGAGATGGGTGAGGACACCCCTTTTTCTGGGCTGAGATATTTGATTCGGATTATCTTTTCCTTGAGATGCCCCTGTTTGCTCAAGGGCAACATAATGGCAGGACAACAGCTGTCAAACTCCAAGAACATCTGAGGAACGTCACTGGTCTCTAGTGAATAAGAAGGACAGGAAGTGCTGAGCTCTTCCTCCTTAACTGGATGGCAACTGATGAAGCTGAACCCAAATGCAAACAGAGGGATCCGTTTGAGCAATCAGAATGAGACAGAAATGTGTCCTTTTGCCAACCTAAGCTGGGTCATGAAAAAAGGACAGCGAAAAATTATCCCACTTTCCACAGCCAATGAAAATAAAGTCTTTGTTAAATGTCTTTTTTTACCCATAATGTTTGACAGACTCTATAAGAGTCAGGATCAGCTGATAGTTGGGCAAAGTTTCTCTGTTGTTCTAACTGTGCTTGTCACAGCCATGTGACCGACCCTGATCTCAGGGGTACTTTGTCTGCAGTCTCATTACCATTTGGTCTTTTGATGTTTAAATAGTTTGACTAAATGTTAATGATGATTTGTTTTTTGATGTACCTTCTGCACTGGGGCCACAATGCAGAGCTTAACGGATAGGGCATGAAACAATGAACCTGAATGGAGGTTTAAATGGATGATGCTTCCAAGCATACTTCAAATTCAGTTCCAGAAAGTACATTGCTCCTATATATCACCCTTCAAATCAGTCACATCTTTTTCTGACATTGCATGGTTGTCCTCTGTAGCTGGCAGCTCATCCCAGGAAAGGAGGGAACTGTTTGAAAGGTGGCATGCCTGAACTCCTGAATATGTCAAAGCACTTTCTGGGAATTAAATCCAAAGCACTGGACAGCCCCACTCTATCCTCCTGATGTCCAGCTTCCCACATTCAGATACATACTATAGGCTGACTTCCCCTGGGATCTGAGCTGGGGAGATTGTCAGCGTTCCAGCAAAGCTCCATTCCAATCAGTAACTCTGAGACAAACATATGCAAAAGTACCTTTATTAGAACAGCACCTGGCACATCTGTGGAATCTCGAATCTAAAAGCTTTTGGGCTTCCCACAATTTCCCAAACTACAAATCCATCCCCCCCTTGGCTGTAGAATTCTGGGAGTTGAAGTCCACAAGTCTTAAAATTGCCAAGTTTGGAGACCCCTGGTTTATATTCACAATGCCTTGTGTGTCCAATCACACTTGGCCAATAAAGAATTCTATCTATTCTATTTGAGGCAATATGTTTTGCCCAATAGCTTCCAATGTTAATTCCAGGGAAGTTCCAGGAGGAAAGCAAAGAGGTTAAAAGGGCTTTGATGAGAAAGGGAGAGAGTTGTCCATGCTCCCCTCCCCTACCAGCAGAGCAGGGTTCAAGTAAATATGGCTTTACCTGCGACTGTGCATTGACATTGGCCCCATTCGTAACCAGCACCTTCACCACCTCGGTTTGCCCAGCCAAGGATGCAATGTGCAAAGCTGTGTTTCCTTTCTGTAAGGAGAGATGAGAATGGCATGTGAAAAATGTGCCAAGCCCTCCAACTACAGAGTCAGGCAGGAAGACACCAATCAGCCTGTTTACAGCTCAGCGGTCCCCAGATGACCCACACAGGGATTCTGCGCATAACTGGACAGCTTTGGGATAAGACCCACTGGAGATTTAGGCACCGCGGAATAAGCTCTTCTGCTCCAACCGTTCACTGAGCTTCAGGAGGAGGCACGCCATGAAAGAGAATTCACTAGATCAGGGGTAGCTAACCTTTTGGGGGGCTCCTGTGCCAAAAATTGTGTGTGCACTTGCGCTCACGTGCTTACATCAGCACCCAAAAGGCAATGTACCTCCCCACGCACATGCAACACCCCCACCTGCACTGCGCCTTCCGGCTGCTTTTCGGCTCATTTGAGGCCTTTTTCAGCCTCCCAGAGGCTTGAGGAAAACTTCTGCAGGCTTTGCAGGCCGAAAAATGGGCCCATTTCGTCACTTCTAGTATTTCCTCAAGCTTCTGGGAGGCTGAAAAAGGCCTCAAACAGGCTGAAAATCAGCTGTGACGGGCGCGCATGCGAAGTGAGGTATGTTTTCCTGTGGCTCGCATGCCAGCACAAACGGCTCTGCATGCCACCTGTGGCACGTGTGTCATAGGTTCGCCTACGGCACTGGATCATTTGGGCAACTTGTCTTCCCCTGAGTTTAATTCGCAGGAATCACCACAAACTGTGATCTGAAAAGGGCCCAGCATACACACCCCATGGGCACCCTGAGTGGGCAAACAGCAGCATCTGCAGCATGGCAAGACACTACAGTGGAAATGACGCAGGTACTTCCACAACAGGCATGAGCTCTTTTGCACAAGGATGTTAGGGCTTGGGGAAAGGATGGTTTTTTCACACAAAGTGAGAAGTTATTAGACGGCTAGAGTTTATTGGAGCTAGCGTATTTCTTTTAGCCACAGTCAAGGTTTATAATCTTTTGTCTCTGGCTGTGACAAAGCCATAGATAATTCAAATTAGGAAAGGAAAATGTCTGCACTCCTTTTGATCTTAACACTCTTGCAAACCTAAGATTTCTGCCATTAATTCATATTATACTGGACCATAAGCTAACATTACAAGGTGAAATGCAACATTCTTATCCTTTGATTTTATTTTGTCACTTGCAGATATATTTAATTTCACATTTTTCATTCTGATATTGCTACTGTGCGCTGCATCCATCCTGGTTCTCTTCTAGCCTGGGCTATTGGCTCTGCCTCATCTGCTGCCCTCCACCAGCCCTGAAGCAGGTCTGCAGGTCTGCTGCTCCTGCAGAAGAACCGTACCAGCCCTTCCTTGGAGACCTTGAAGGAGAATGAAAATGGCGACTCTGCACAAACACAGCCGAGTGCTGGAGAGTCGGTTACTCTGGCACAATCGAGCAACAGGGAAGCTCTGACTGTTTAGGAGTGTGCAAAATGTTTCAAACTGCCCAAGTGTGGGTTCTAGTGGTCCTGACTCTGACATTTGATGGAACCCCTAGTCAAATTCTCTTCCCATCTGCCTGATAATAAAGTCTTGGCAATCCAGATGTTGCAAACATTGTATTGCTGCTCTTGAACACACTGGCACTGGCCACCGACAAGCCGACATTGCAAAGACTTTCCTGGCTTAGTGGCAGTCCAATTCAAGGTCTTTAGGATGCAAAACCACTTGACTGGGATGTGGCCTTTGGGCTCAGGGTATTGCATGACACTGATCGTGGGAATGGTAAACCACTGTGCGGCTGTGGCTTTTCAGCAAAGCATGTTAAGAGAACTGTGGTATTGTGGAAGGAAGGGTGCTGGAGGTTGAAGTTGTGTGAACTGTAAAAGTTGGGATGCTTTCCTGCTTACTGAGCAAATGCAGCCACTTATCTTTTCTAGGCCAAGGTCAACCATCTCAGCATGTCAGATGTGTGAGACACCACCTGAAGATGTAAATCCACATGACATTATACACACCTCAAACTGGATGTCCAGGTTAAATTGTTGGGGGTGGGGACATGAGATAACTTTCTACATGTAATTTCTGTGCCTTTTGCCTCAGATCTTGTATAATGACACGTGCCTCCATTCAAAATCTAAGAAAACCTTTAGATTCCATCATTATAGAGCAGGGGTCTCAAACTCAATTTACCTGGGGGCCGCTGGAGGCAGAGTCTGGGTGAGGCTGGGCTGCATGAGGGATTCCACAAAAAATATTGTTAAAAAAAATATCCTCAAATGTTATACTTTCATATCACGGTGCGGGCCACAGGATATCGTCCTGTGGGCCACAATTGGCCCGTGGGCCGCGAGAATGAGACCTCTGTTATAGAGAAAAGTACTTTTACTGGATAAGAAGTGGTAGCCACAAAGGAAATACAAGATCTGAGGCAAAAGATGTGGCAATTACATATAGAAAGTTATCCAAAGTCCAGAGGTGGGTATTGAGCAGGTTCTGACCAGTTCTGGAGAACCGGTAGCAGAAATTTTGAGTCGTTTGGAAAACCGGAAAATACCACCTCAGACTGGAGATTTTACAGTATCCTTTCCCTGCCACGCCCACCAAGCCACACCTACCCCAGAACAGGTCGTAAAAAAAATTGAATCCCACTACTGCCCAAGTCCCCACCCTCAACAATTCAAACTGGACATCCAATCTGAAGTGTGTATAATGTCATATAATGTGGATTTGCATCTTCAGGTGGCGCCTCACACATCTAGTATGCCCAGAGGGTTGACCTTGGCCTAGAAAAGATAAGTGGCTGCATTTGCGCAGTAAGCTTTCAGGAAAGCATCCCAACTTTTACAGTTCACACAACTTCAATCTCCAGCACTCTTCCCCCCAAAGCCCCAATTATCCTGCCCCCACCCCCACCCCCGTTGCCATGGCAGCCAACAAGAGCCAAGCAGGAAATGATGTTAGGAAGAAGATCTGGGAGGCTGACAGGCATTTGGTCAATCTAGTTCTTCATAATCACAGACATTACAGGAAGCGGACAAGCTGAAATGAGACAGATTCATCTCCTGACCAGCCTTTGCCCAGTTTTGGTCACTGATTCTACAACAACAATTCTACATCCCCTAAAACATTTTCCCTTTCCTCTGCATCTCCCACCACCCCTTTTCCACTCAGCTAAAGGCTTAAGGCAGGGGTCCCCAAACTTGGCCACTTTTAAGACTTGTGGACTTCAACTCCCAGCTATGCTGGCTGAGGAATTCTGGGAGTTGAAGCCCACAAGTCTTAAAGTGGCCAAGTTTGGGGACCTCTGGCCTTTTTCTTCCTTCAGTTGCCCTCCGTGGACGTGGGACCTGAGTAGGAAAGCAGTGCAAGTTTCATATACCAGCTCCAGACCTTGGTTGCTGCATCCACATTGGCGCCTCTCTGGATCAGCTCTGACACAACTTCTACATGGCCTTCTTTGGAAGCGAGATGGAGAGCGTTCAGCCCATTCTGATAGAAAGAAAAGAGAAGGGGAGAGATTGACGCAGGGAGCTCAGAACAACAGATGATAACTCAAGAGGCCTAAAGGTCACATTCCAGCATGATGAGAGCTTGAGGGAATGTAGAGAGAAGAGGAGAAAGTAAAGAGGAGGGAAGAAGGGAGGGAGGAAGCAAGGAAGGGAGGGAAGAAGGGAGGAAGCAAGGAATGGAAGAGGGAAGAAGGGAAGGAGGGAGAGGAAGAGGGAAGAAGACAGGGAGGGAGAAAGCGAGGAAGGGAAGAGGAAAGAAAACAGGGAGGGAGGGAAGAAGGGAGGAAGCAAGGAATGGAAGAGGGAAGAAGGGAAGGAGGGAGAGGAAGAGGGAAGAAGACAGGGAGGGAGAAAGCGAGGAAGGGAAGAGGAAAGAAAACAGGGAGGGAGGGAAGAAGGGAGGAAGCAAGGAATGGAAGAGGGAAGCAGGGAAGGAGGGAGAGGAAGAGTGAAGAAGACAGGGAGGGAGGAAGCGAGGGAGGGAGGGAGGAAGCAAGGAATGGAAGAGGGAAGGAGGGAGAGGAAGAGGGAAGAAGACAGGGAGGGAGGGTGGAAGAGAGGAAGCAAGGAATGGAAGGGGGAAGAAGGGAAGGAGGGAGAGGAAGAGGGAAGAAGACAGGGAGGGAGGGAGGGGAAGAGAGAGGGAGGGAGAGAGGAAGGGCTTATCTATTTCTAATTCATTACTTACTCCCTTTGTAATTCAATGTATCATCAGTCTAATAGAAAATGAAGTGCAGTTATCCTTATGTTTTACATGAATAGCATGTTGAACACGGATGATAGTCAGCAACCTTTCCATCAAATGTATTGAAGAGAAAACATTCCGACGCTGGCAAAGAATTCTGGAAGTTATCCATTTTGGAGCATCCCTGATGGGCACCATACCCAGGGAGGCCACAGGACAACTTCTGCCCATCCCCTGCAGAAACACAAACTTATGGGCTGTTTCATTTCCAAATGACAGCTCCACCTTACAGATGTCACTGAAATGGGACTCCCATACATACTTCCTCACCTGGAAGTCCCTTTTAATTCCTAAAACTGTACTGTTGTGGCTTCAATCTTCCTATAAAGCCTTAATAAGATCATACCTGGAATACTGCATTCAGTTTTTATCACCACACTATAAAAAAGATGTTGAGACTCTAGAAAAAGTACAGAGAAGAGCAACTAATATGATTAGGGGACTGGAGACTAAAACATATGAAGAACGGTTGCAGGAACTGGGTGTGCTGTCCAGCCAGTTATAGTTGATAGGGAATTGATATAGTTAGTTAGGAATTGGGAGCTGTCCCCTTAAGGGAATGCATCATGGTAAATGTAATTAAGGTATCCTGGGAAATGTAGTCCATGTCATGTGGCCACATCTGTAATCCTGATTGGTCACTGAATTGACCCTTGGTGGGTTGGGGGAGCTCCCTTCACTTTTGCCTGAACCCAGCCTCATGCTGGCATCTCTACCCCTGCTCCTGTGATATGGGATGAAAGGGATGAAAGATTACTATCCTTTTATACTAGAAAGTCAGCTATGCAAAGAGTTGGACATTGAGAGGAATCTCGACGTAACTGTAACTTATATTGAGGATACCTGATGAACCAATAAAAAGACTTTGTATGGATGCTTTGTGGAGGTATCTATCTGCCTTTATACATTCAGTCAGTAATTATAGAGGATAGAATAGTAAAAGGATGGTAATCTTTTATCCCTTTCTTCCCATATCGCAGGAGCAGGAGTAGAGATGCCAGCACAAGGCTGGGTTCAATGGACAGAATACTGGGCCTGGCTAGTCTAGGGAAGAGAAGGGCCAGGCGAGACATGATAAGCAGTCTTCCAATATCTGAGGGGCTGCCACAGACAGGAGAGGGTCAAACTATTTTCCAAGGCACCCAAAGGCCAGACAAGGAATAATGGATGGAAACTGAACAAGGAAGAGATTCAATCTGGAAATAAGGAGAAATTTTCTGACAGGGAGAACAATCAACCGATGGAACAGAAGTTGCCCTCGGAAGTTGTGGGAGCGCCATCACTTGAGACCTTCAAGACCTTCCATCTGTCAGAAATGGTGTAGGGGTCTCCTGCTTGGGAGGGGGGTTGGACTAGATGACCTACAAGGTCCCTTCCAACTCTGTTAATATGAATCTGAATCTACTTTAAGATGGTATCCCATGTCTAGAGTATCAAAGGACAAAGTACTATATGGAAATCTCAGCACCCAATTCGTCTGTAATGAGTACAAATATGCTCCTTGTTATCAAAACCAACCAATTTCTCCTGTCAAGCAAAGATGGAATCATATGTTTGATATTAGTGTATCTCCATAAAATCCAGATGGGTTAATTTCAAGTTATAATTAAACACCTTGATAGGCACACATTAGATTCCAAAGTGCTGACTTTAAAGCAAGATGGAGATAATACAGTGCAGCAGCCTAATGAAGGCAACATGAAAAGAACTTCTAGGGTTCAGAAGACACTTCAAATGCAATCTAGGGAAGTAAATCCTACGAGGTACTTAATGTAGTAGTTAATGATACTACATCTGCATGGAAGGAAGGAAGCAACGGGGTACCACAAAGTTCCCTCTTAGGCCCAGTACTCTTCGATATCTTCATAAATAACTTCAACACCTCAGAAGACAAGCTCAGGATCCCAAATGATCTTGACAGAATTGAACAATGGGCCCGATCCTACAACATGAAATTTAATGTGGAGCAAAGCAGTTTTATACCTACGCAGGAAAAAGGTACAAGTACAGATTAGGTGAAACCTGGCTCGAAAACATTAACTGTGGGGGGAGGTTTGGAATCCTGGTGGACGATCCTTTAAACATGAGCCAGCCATGTGCAGCAGCAGCCAAAAAAATGCTAATACAATCCTTGGTTGTATAAACAGAGGTATAGAATCAAAACCATGTGAAGTATTAGTGTGGCTTTATAAAGCCTTAGTAGGCCACATCTGGAATACTGCATCCAGTTTGGGCATTACAAAAAAAATGTTGAGACTTTGGAAAAAGTGCAGAGAAGAGCAACTAAAAATGATTAAAGGCCTGAAGAATAAAACATATAAAGAATGGTTGCAGGATTTGGGGTTTGTCTAGTTTAGAGAAAAGAAGAACTAGAGTTGCCATGGTAGCAGCGTTCCAGTAGTGGAAGGGCTGCCACAAAGAAGAGGGGGTCAATTTATTTTCCCAAACACCTGAAGGAAAGACAAGGAACGATGGATGGAAACTAATCAAGGAGAAAAGCAATCTGGAATTAAGGAGAAACTTCCTAAAAGGGAGGACAATTAATCAATTGCCTTCAGAAGTTGTAGGTGCTTCCTCACTGGAGATTTTTAAGAAGAGACTGGACAATGGAAAATCACCGATCTGAAATGGCTCTAAGGTTCCTTCCAGCTCTATTCTGATTGATTGAGGTTCAATGGGGCTTAGTTTAGATGCATGGGACTTTAGCTTTAATATATCTGAATATCATTGTTCTTTCTTATCACTTATTTTACCCAACTAAGATAGATCTATCTATCTATCTATCTATCTATCTATCTATCTATCTATCTATCTATCATCTGTCTATCTATCTATCTATCTATCATCTATCTATCTATCTATCTATCTATCTATCTATCTATCTATCATCTGTCTATCCATCTATCTATCTATCTATCTATCTATCTATCTATCTATCTATCATCTATCTATCTATCTATCTATCTATCTATCTATCTATCTATCTATCTATTTATCTACGGTATCTTTATTTATTTATTTCTCCATCCATCCATCCATCCATCCATCCATCCATCCACCCATTAATGTTTTTAGGATAAACTATTTTAGTTTGTGTTCATTAACCACAGAATTATTATTGTTATTAATTGTAGTAGTAGCAACACTGATAATAATGCCCAAGGGACATGAAATATGTTGTTTTGACTGCTTAAATGAATCTTAAGGCCTCTTAGTGAGCTGGATTACAATTCCCATAATCCCCAGCCAGCCTTGGCAGATGAACATCTAGTTTATCCTGAACTCTTGGACAGGCGCTCTCAAGACACCGACACAAGCATAGGTAAAAAACAAAATATATATGGATGAAATATTGTTACAACCTGGTTGCAAATGTTGATGTCCACTCCATTCTTTAAGTAGTCAAGAGCTTTTTCTAAGTTGCCTGCTCGGGCTGCTCTAAGGTAGCTTGCATTGGTGTCAGACTGTAAGAGAAAGAAAAAGAAGAGAAAACAAAGAGTTTGAAAACCAAGCATGAGTTGCAATCCGAATTTCATGATGCGGAACATTTATATAACTGGCCCTCACCCCCAGATCCTATACCTACATTTGGGATCAATGTTGAGTGTTAGCATAACCTTCATAACTACCGGTAGATATAACAAGGTACCTCTTTGTTAAATATTTTATTACTCCCTGTTATGTATAAACTGCGCTCTGATACTTGAAATACAAAATATTAACATCCGTGTAGATAACAGCTAGAAACAGGAAAGGAATTCTGTAGCTTGTCTGAATAAAAAAGTTTAGGTAGTACCTTGTGTGGCGTTAGAGCCTGAAACAGGTGCCATGGTAGCCATTATTCTCAGACAGAATAAAATAAAGCACCTGTTCCTGGTCATACAACAATTACAGCTTGACAAGTCCAGAAAGCAAATTCTCCTGACCAGTGGTGGGCGTGGCTTGATGGGTGCACTTTGCATACACACACACACCAAACGCACACTTTGCGCAGGCGCAGAGATGTTCCAACTCGCCTCCTGCAAGCCTGCACTCTCTCGGTCACTTCAGCAGCTGCTGCGCAGCCCTCTTCTTCTATGCCACACAAAGCAGCTGCGCTTCAAAAGCAGAGGATAAAGGTGAGTTTGGGAGCCCAGGTGCGCAGGTGGGCCCAACAGCAGAGCAGTGGAGAGAACTGGTTCAGTCTCCACTGCTCATCACTGCTACCGGCTCGGCAGAACCGGGCCGAACCGGTAGGATACCACCACTGCTCTTGACAAAACCACCAGTCTTTTTCCTAAGTTTCATCATTTGTTTTAAGCAGAGGTCTCCAAACTGGGCAACTTTAAGGCTTGTGGACTTCAACTCCCAGAATTCTCCAGCCAGCTATGCTGGGAGTTGAAGTCCACAAGTCTTAAACTTGCCCAGTTTGGAGACCCCTGGTTTTAAGGTTTCCGTGTCTCAAGACAGCCAACATCTGCCAAGAGTTTTCCTAAATATTGCAGAAGATGGTTTGTTGGCTTGGTTCATTCATTTTTAGGCAACTTACGAGCACAGTTGAGACCAACAATTTCTGTTGCTAAGGAAGATATTTGTTAAGTGAGTTTTGCCCCATTTCATGACCTTTCTTCCAACAGTTGTTAAGTGAATCACTGCATTTGTTAAATGAGTAACATGGTTGTTAAGTGAATCTGACTTCCCCATTGACTTTGCTTGTCAGGAGGTAGCAAAAGATGACCTCGGAGACACTGCAATCGTCATAAATATGAGCCAGTTGCCAAGCACCTATGTTTTGATCCCATGACCCTGGGAAAATGCTATACTGGTTGTAAGTATGAAAAACAGCCATAAGTCACTTTTTTTCAGTGATGTTGTAATTTTGAACCATCGCTGAATGAACTGTTGTAAGACAAGGACTACCTGTGATGACCCAGGAAGCAGCACACACATAATAAATTCCCAAACGTAAATCAATTTCCTTTAATGCCTCCAACTTGGCCCCACTATTCAATTGTTCGCAGTTGCAGATTAAACTCTTTCTAAAGTAATCTCCAAAAGAAAGAAATACAGTCCAAACTCAAAGAACAGATAACAGAGAAATGAAAAAAGCAAAACAAACTGCACTGAAGGAATTTTCACAACAGACCAGGATAATTCATTACAAAGTTCAAGAAGATAACAAGGTACAGTCCATTGGAAGAATGGACCAAGATAAACCTCAGCCAGAAATAAAACACGCTTTGCTTCTAGCTATGCTGTGTTTTAAACGCCCCTCCTATATACTATTCCCCCCCAGCTACATCCAATGAGGAGGATCCTGGCCGCTTCCTCTCCCGTAAGCCATGTTATTCCCTTCTCCGTTCCTCCCTTCGTGCCCTAGGATGGAGAGGGGATGGGCCTGGGTCTTCCTCTAACTGCCCAGCCGGCCTGTGCCCTTCCCCAGCCTCCTCCACAACCTCTGGAGCAACATTTCCACTCCCTGTTGCTGTTCCTCCTCTCCCTCGGAGTCAGTCTCCAACAGGGGCGTGACAGTACCTGTACAATTTTGACCACAGCTTCATCCATGCCATCAGGAGAGAAATATTTGAAAACCATGATGTGGGGAATCTTATCCAAACTAAAGGACTTTGCTATGGAGGATCACATGATCAGCCAATCTCTGGATTTTTGACCCTCATCATAACACATAAACTGATACTGACTGATCCAGACATGGATGGAACAAATGGTAGGAGAGTGTATTCCATTTAAGCTGGAATTTTTTCTCCTAGGAATAATACCGGAAGGATAAAGGAAGGATTTATTTTATCTAATAATACATGTGTTGACGGCGGCTAGAATAATATATGCTCAATACTGGAAGAAGGAAAGAATACTGCCAGAATTAGAGATAATAAGGAAAATTATGGTCTGTGAAGAATTAGACAGGTTAATTCTAGAATTAAAAAATAAAGGGGAATCTGAATACTATGAAACGTGGAATAAATTTCATTAGTCTTTGCATAGAAGAAGGCAAGGTTGAAACATAAGTACCTATGAGGTTTAGAACAACTAGTAAACAATGTATCAAACAAGAGATTGTAAATGGTGAAGTAAAATTTATATATGTATAACAATTGTAATGCTAGAACGGTGGCAACGCGTTGCATTCTTATAATTAAAATAAAAATAAATAAATATTTTTTAAAATCTTACACTTTTCTTTTCATTAATGAAACAAAATACTATTCCGTATATGACAGCGATAATTTCTGTGTTAATTTCAACATTCAGCATGACTGCCATTGTACTGGATGTACAAAAGATAGCTTGGTTAATCTTTGGCTCTCTGGTCCATTTTGACATTATTGTGCAGGGAAATCTCTAGCACAATCTCATTGTTCTCAACGAGGAAAACATTCTGGCCCCTGACCTAGCATGCTGCTCATTTTGATTTCACTGTGGAACAGGAGCAATCACTTTATTTTGAAGGAATGAACTTGCTCCTAGACCGTCAATACTCAGTGTGAAGACATCTTTGCATCCATAGGATTCCTGCTTCTTGCAAAAAAGGAGGAAACTCCTCAGAGGTGGCATTCAGCAGGTTCTGGCCAGTTCTGGAGAACCGATAGTGGGAATTTTGAGTAGTCCAGAGAACCGGCAAATACCACCTTTGACTGGCCCCGCCAACCCCATCTCTTCTCTGCCTCCCACTGAGTCCCAGCTGATCGGCTGGGTCTCCTTTGGTTGCCCTGCACAGGAGAACGGAGCTGTAAAGCAGGTTAGTGGGGTGAAGAGAGAATGGAGATTTTGCAGTAACCTTCCCCCAGGAGTGGGGAGGGAATGGGGATTTTATAGTATCCTTCCCCTGCCACGCCCACCAAGCCAAGCCACGCCCACCAAGCCACGCCCACAGAACCAACAGTAAAAAAATTTGAATCCCACCACTGAAACTCCTACTACAGAATAAAACGGGTGTTTCTACACACAAAAGGAGAAAGTCAGTCATCTGCAGAATTTCTCCATCGTTGAACATTCTCATGTTCAAAAAGTACAATAAAGCTATTTGAAGAAAACCAATAGATACATGTACACATTAAATTTAGAATCTTTGTTTGTTTAATTCAGAATGCCTGATTTCAACATGACTTCTGAGTAACTTATATTAAAAATATGAAACAGTAAAGAGGAACTAACTGAAGGAAAACCCTTTGCATCTTAACCCAGCCCCTTGAACAAAAAACAGGGCAAACAATATCCAGGTTTTTAGATTCATCTGGAATGTCACCCAGGTGAGGGTGGCAGAGGGGTGGGATTCAAGAAATGTTTACTACTCGTTCTGTGGGCATGGCTTAGTGGGCATTGCAGGAGAAGGATATACTGCAAAAATCTCCATTCCCTCCCCACTAACCTGCTTTCCAGCTCCGTTCTCCTGTGCAGGGCAACCAAAGAAGTCCCAGCCGATCAGCTGGGACTTGGGAGGCAGAGAAGAGATGGGGGCAGGGCCAGTCAGAGGTGGTATTTGTCGCTTCTCCAAACTACTCAAAATTTCCACTACCGGTTCTCCAGAACTGGCCAGAACCAGAGGTGGTATTCAGCAGGTTCTGACCAGTTCTGGACAACTGATAGTAGAAATCTTGAGTAGTTCATAGAACCGGCCAATCCCACCTCTGACTGGAGATTTTTCAATATCCTTTCCCTGCCATGCCCACCAAGCTATGCCCACAGAACCAGTAGTAAAAAAAAAATTGAATCCCACCACTGGTCAGAACCAGCTGAATCCCACCTCTGGGGTGGCACAGATCTCGGGGGAGGGATCTTGTTTGTGGGGGGGGGGGTGAAATCTAAACAGAGAAATCTAAAACAATGGTATGGTCTGATTGAACAATTTTGCCAGACAGATTGGAAGCAATGCAGTGGGGTCACAAGGCATGCCAACATTGTCCATGCCACCTCATTCTGGACCAGCCATCGCTTCCAAGAGGCCTTCCAGGGGCAGCTTAGGGTGCATACTGTGAGTTGATTCAACAAAGCTGTTTCTAGCCACAGTGACACTGAAACAACAAAACCTACTGTTGTAATGGAAGCACTGCCCCATTGTGCTTGTGTGTCACATCTCAGCATCAGCATCAACAGACAAAGAAGTGATAAGGGTTGCATCTTATCACCTGCCCCCACCTCCTGAAAACTCTTAGGGACCAAGTTTTCTCAACCCAACAGTGACTCTGCTAATTTGGGGTAAGTTATCAGCTTTTTAAGTATGTCAACGTGGACTTCAGTAGGACACTAAGTCAATACGAACAACTCGTTCATCAAGCAGTTGCATGGATGTAATAGTGCCAATGGGTGCTATTTTCCAGGTTATGCCAGATTATGTGCTTTTTTCCATGCTATATAAAGGCTGTACTGTCTGAATTTGTTCCACCTGTAAGAAGTAAGGCTTATAGTTATCTGAATGGCTTAAGCCAGGGGTCTCCAACCTTGGCAACTTTAAGACTTGTGGACTTCAACTCCTAGAATTCTGAGAGTTGAAGTCCACAAGTCTTAAAAGTTGCCAAGGTTGGAGACCCCTGGCTTAAGGCTCATCTAAGGTTTAAAAGAGTGGTGTTAGAGGCACCAAATTAGTAACTGGGAGGCTGTGAGTTCTAGCCCCAACTTAGGGATGGAAGCAGCTGGGAAGGTTTGGGCCAGCCCCTCTCTCTTCACCCTACAAAAAAGAAGGCCAGAACAAACCTCTTCCAGAAATGCTGCCTTCAGAAACTTGTCAGGCAGTTGCCAAGTATCTAAACCAGGGGTGTCCAACCTTGGCAACTTTAAGACTTGTGGACTTCAACTCCCAGAATTCTGGGAGTTGAAGTCCACAAGTCTTAAAGTTGTCAAGGTTGGACCCCCTGATCTAAACTGATTTGAAGGCACACACACACACACACCACCAGCACCACCACCACCAACAACAACAACAAATACTTAAAAATAATAAAAGATGCCTTATGATGCCAGAAAACCAATATGGCCAAAGGTCATGAAAAGAAAAACCCTCCCTTTGTTTTCCACAGGCTAAGAAGGAGTTTCAATAGTAATGCAAGGGACCAGTGGTAGGAAGTTATCCCAGATTCCTTCTGCATTTGGTCATTTTAATTTAAATAGGCAACCTCTTTATCTATTATGCCTAGTAAACCTGATTTGGGACACTTAGCAATGCTTTATGTCTGTCATCACGCGAGCAGTAGCTTAATTTTAGCATTCCAGAAGGGCACACACGGTAAGCTAGCCATGGGCTTCCTTTGGTGTTTTAAGGAAGGGGAGCAGCTGCATTCCAGTTAGCAGGCAGGGGGAAAAAAGCACAAGCCATGAGCAGGGAGGATACAGTTAGGCTTTACAGGAAAAGATCTCCCAATTCTAGAAATACGTTCTCTCTCTTTCACTCCTAAAGCGCTTTGTTGGTTTTTTAGATGGGGGGGGGGGGAAGAAATGTGACAGCCAGATAAATCTTGTGTTTAGGTGAATCGTCTCATCACCTTCTTTCTCTTTTAAAAACATTGCTTCCTAAACACTTCTGGTCTCCGTTATTACTCTCAGCAAATCTCCCAGTAATATATAATTGATTGTAGTCTGTAATTGATCGGACAACTACCCCAATCCACAGAATCATCATAAATCTCAGGCAGCTCCTTCCAATGCGCGCTGCTGCACCCAATCAAGGACTTCTCCAGAACATCCTTCCGGAGGGCTACCAAGTGGAACTCCCTTAATCTATGGATCAGGTACGGCGTCCCTTTTAGCGCTCTTGAAGCTTACGTTACATAAATCTGCAATGCTTATTCGCCACAACTCACTGCTAGAAGCAAAGAGGTACCATACCCCTGTCGATTCGCTGCCCGTCATGGTTCAGCTCAGCTTGTGTTGCCCATGGTGTCCTCTGCACACGCCATGTCTCTCTGTGCACTTGGGGGGAGAGAACACAGCATTTGCTGAGTCGCAAGCAAAATGCCAGAGCAGCAGTATTGCCCATGAAGAGGGAGCAGGCAGGTCGATGCACTCTCAGAGCCTCTGTCTGGGGAAGGACCATGTCAGCCTCAACTTAGCCCTTCTGTACACATGCCACTGAGGGCGAGCAGGCAATTTGGGCAGGCCAGAAACCTGACCCCACCAGGAAATCTCTTCCAAGCAAGCTGGCCTCAACTTGGGCGTTTTGGGGTGGAAAGGCAGAAGGCCTTTGGAGGTCCTGCTTCAACTTTTCTTCTGCATGCTCAGTATTTTTGTACAGCTAAGGACTCAGCAAAGGCTGATAAATAAGAAATAGACCCTTAAGCCAGGAAGTTGAAGTCAACATAAGCAGTTCTAACCAAAGCAGGGTTCCTCTGTATTGTAGGAGGAAGGAAGGAAGGAAGGAAGGAAAGAGGAAAGGGAAGAGGAAGGGAGAAGGGAGGAGGGAGGAGGGAGGAGAGGAGAAATAAAGAGAAGAGGAGGGGAGGAGAAGATAGGAGAGGAGGAGAGAGGAGAGGAAAAGAGAAGAGGAGAGGAGAGAAATAAAGAGGAGAGGAGGAGATAGGAGAGAAGGAGAGGACAGAAGAGGGGAAGAGAAGAGAAGAAAGAGAAATAAAGAGGAGAGGAGGGGGAGAAGATAGGAGAGGAGGGGAGGAGAGGGGAAGAGAGCAGGGGAGGGGGGAGGAGAGGAGAGGAGAAGGGAAGGGAAGGGAAGGGAAGGGAAGGGAAGAGGAGAGGAGGGGAGGGGAGGAGAGGGGAAGAGAGCAGGGGAGGGGGAGGAGAGGAGGGAGGAAGAGAGGAGGAGAGGAGAGGGGAAGGGAAGGGAAGAGAAGAGAAGAGGAGAGGAGGGGAGGGGAGGAGAGGGGAAGAGAGGAGGGGAGGGGAGAGGAGAGGAGGGAGGAAGAGAGGAGGAGAGGAGAGAGGAAGGGAAGGGAAGGGAAGAGAAGAGAAGAGAAGAGGAGAGGAGAGGAGAGGAGGAGGAGGAGAGTGGAAGAGAGCAGGCGAGGGGAGGAGGGGAGGAGGAGATAGGAGAGAAGAGGAAAGGAGAGGAGGAGAGTTATTCTGGTAGTATTTCACCAAAAAGATGATAGCTTCCATCATTTCATCAGTATTCTGTTTTTTTTAAGGCAGGGGGAAAAAGATGCTCCAGTCTATTTATGAGCAGAAGCCCTCTCTTTTTGTCAAAGTCCTCCCGCTCTGCACATGGAGGAGCTCCCAAACCTCTCTCGGCTGGCAGCTTCTGGGCTTGAGGTCCCAGCAAGATGACTACTAGATGGCAACAAAGAGACCCAGAAACTTAAGAGTCCCACCAGTAGGTGGCATAACACCCCCCACCCACCCACAAGAGAAATACTGTCAATGCCATGACTAACAGGCTGCCACCCAGCGGTCTCTCTTTTAGCTCACAAGAAAAGATTAGAAACGCCTTGTAAGATACACTCCTATCTTTAAAATGCCTCAGTTCACACAATCACTGGGAATCAAGCTTAATCAGGTAGCACTTTGCTCCTAACTAGGAAGGGTCTCATCCTTCAAGTAAAACCACTTTCAAAGATATGCTTGCAAAAATGATTTCAGATGCAATATGTTTATTTTCCATATTGCCTTACAGGGGAGTTTTACATCACAGCAATCTCTTTTCTAAACAAGTTTCTTAAGTTTTTCTCTTCTCTTCTCTTCTCTTCTCTTCTCTTCTCTTCTCTTCTCTTCTCTTCTCTTCTCTTCTCTTCTCTTCTCTTCTCTTCTCCTCTCCTCTCCTCTCCTCTCCTCTCCTCTCCTCTCCTCTCCTCTCCTTTCCTTTCCTTTCCTTTTTTTTTTTTCTTGGATATACCAACATTTTTCCTGCAGAGCAACCCCCACAATTTCATCACTGGAACTCCCCTACCACTAATAATACATTGGCATGGAACATCGGGGAAAGAGCTACATGTGGTCTATCACCACATGCCATTAGAACAGACCTACTGAGCACATGCATGTATACCTGTATGTTAAGGTACATGAATATCATAACAATAGTCATAAAATCAACACATTCCACACAGTTATTAATACTGGATATTTTGCTGCAATTGTCATGAAGTTGCACAAGAAAATACAGTTGTATTCATTCTGAAATAATTTTTATCACCGAGGGAAATCATAATTTCTCCTATAAGCGCTGCTGATCTTTTAAAAGTCCTTCTCCTCGTATCAGTAATACCAGTGGATAACAAACTTCACTCAGGGTGATTAATCCTTGACAGTCAAGCTGCTGCACAGGGATAATACTTAATGTTCCCCTGCAGTCACAACCATCTCACTCATTGCCAAAGTAGGTTATTATGCAGTTTAGAGATTCACGCTCTAAGGATCATTTGAAGAATTGGATGAAGAATCCCTCTTTCATCTAAGTTCGATCTAGAAGGTCATCCAGGATCTTCAAATTTGGCAGATTTTATAACTTTAACTTCAGCAGCTCTAGCTCCTTATTAACAATGTGCATTTCAGTTAAATCAGGTCCAACTGTTTTATAAGAGTAAGGTCATCCGAGCTCTCTTATTTAGGCTTTTTCTTACATATCCTTTTACATTTCTTCCAAGCATCTTCTATGCAGTAAACAGAAAGCCCCATTGCAACTTTTCGGATGGGGTGGGGATTTGGGTGGGGAAATAGAGGGCAGAGAACAGAGGCAGAAAGCTAAACCTTGGCTGACTTGCTTTAGAGGCAAACCTTGGAAAAAACACTCCCCCCCAAAAATGAAGCAAACAGATCTATGTTCACATTTACATGCAAACCAGGAAAAATCCTCTTTTGGCCAAGAATGACAACAACCGCGACAACAATAGCAATCACTCATTACCGCTACACACAAATGCAGAGAAATAAATCTTAAAAACAACCTTATGACAGCATCTGCACAAGCTTACTTGGTCCACGGAGCGCTCCCTCTCTTCCACTGCCATCTTCTGAGGTCAAATGTGAAACATGATGATTCAATTAGTTAACACTTTGCACACGGCTTGTCAGCCCCAAAATAGCTGCCAAACAGAAAGCAACAAAGCCAGCCAGCATGGCCACGTAGGCCACCTCTCCAGCTATTTCTAAAGAATGGGAAGGTAAGTTAGGGGTCTGGCTAGGAGCACCAAGAGGCCAGCAGAAGAGACATCCTGGAGGGGCCTCCCTCAGCAAGTAACAAGGGATCACTCCTGCAGTGAGCTTCTGGGATGCTGCTGACCCTCTGTTCTCCAGGAAAGGACTCGGGTTGTTTGTCAACCCAGAAGCTGACCTGACCGAAGGCAACCCTGAAACTCCAAGATGGCGTCGGTCAGGCCAGATTCAGGGTTGACACTGTGCTTGTTTTCCAGAAGCAACACAACCAGGGACTGGCGTTTACCCAAGGGAAAAGGGGCCCAGGAGCTTTTTAAACCTGGGGAAACAACATCATGGATGGGTTGGATGGAGTTGCCTTCTCAGTTCCTTGAAGAATTAGTGGCATTGCCAGGTGCACAGGTGTAAGAGAAGAGAGAGAGAATAGAAAACAACACATTGTGCTGTGGAATATCCAATTGCAGTGGAAATATTTTTCAAAAAAGGTAGCCTAAGATTAGTTCATTCAAGAATGGGAAATAAACTTGCAGTAATTGGTCACAGCACTACCTCTGATTTGTTAAAACCATTTGTGATAAAAGAAAACCACCATCCATCATGACTGGTCTGACAGAAATCACAGAAAACCTCAGGTTTCTGCAGATACAATAAAGACTAAGAAAGTTTAAGACTTTCTGTTTTTGTTCACACAGCGACAGCTTAATCCTAAATAGGGTTAGGATTAAGCTTTTTCCTAAAGTTGGGAGCTGAATGGTTTCAAAATATACTAAACTTTGTTTATTTGTTTCTCTAACAAAGAAGCAAAAATACAACACAAACCCACAACCAGCCACTACAATATAAACAATAAGAACTCTCAATACAACCACTCTATAAGCAAGAAACAGCCACAACTTAGCACAGTGGTTAGAGTGCAGTACTGCAGGCTCCTTCTGCTGACTGCTGGCTGCCTGCAATTTGGCAGTTCGAATCTCACCAGGCTCAAAGTTGAACTCAGCTTTCCATCCTTCCGAGGTGGGTAAAATGAGAGTTGTTGGGGGCAAGAGGCTGACTCTGTAAACTGCTTAGAGAGGGCTGTAAAGCACTGTGAAGCGGTATATAAGTCTAAGTGCTATTGCTATTGCTTTGTGAAGGGCCAGCAGAGATAGAAGCCAATTTGATCTCCAGGGAGATGATGATTCATGCGATGGGTATCCCTCCCTGAGTCCTACCAAACGATACACACGCTGCAACGGATGGAATCCAGAGCATGCCTCTCCTGCCAGATCGGATGGGATGGGAAGATGCTTTCAAAGAAAGGCAGTCCTGCGAATAACCTGGCCCCATGCCATCAAGAACCTTAAATTCAAATGGAAGCAGGCTGGTAACCAGCATAACTGATAGTTTGTTGACTTGATCTAAAACAACAAACTATGGTTACTCAGAAGCAACTGCTTAGCAGAAGGAAGGAGGTAGAATAGTATCAACCAACAACACTCAACTTTTCACGATAAAACCATGGTTTGTAGGGCCATAGCAATGCTTAGTAATATAAACCATGATTTATACAGCATAATATCATAGTTCAATCATCCTTCTAAAACCAAATAAATGCATTGTTCAGCTTGTGTCAGAATATCAGATGAATTTACGAATTCTTCATCCAGTGCTAATCTGACTTTGGGGGTTAGTAGAAGAACATCTTGGAAGTGGAAATATTTTGGCTGTATGTTGCCAAACACTAGTGTCCAGTTATTTTATTTTTTCCTAATGAAACCATCTCTCCCATGTGAAAGGCAGAAAGGAATCACATGGTGCTTCTCTTCCCTGCTGAAGATGGACTGTCCAAGGAAATGTCCCCCAGCCTGGACAGCAAGCAAGGTTGGCAGGTTTTATATCTTGAACCATCCTAGAAAGCAGGGGTCTCCAACCTTGGCAACTTTAAACCAGGAGGGCTTAAAGTTGCCAAGGTTGGAGACGTCTGCTATATACCGTTCACATGTCAGAATCTTCATACATACATAAGCCACATGTGCACAACAATTGGAAAAAATGAAAAAATCAGGGATCAATCAACCCTACTTCTTTTTTTACTTTCACCTCTTTGTTCTCATAACTGTAACTGAAACCACCTTCTTCTGCTTGGATAGCAGTGCTCCAATATCTAAGGAGCTGCCAACCAAGAAGGGGTCCATCTATTCTTCCAAGCACTTAAAGCAGGGGCCTTCAAACTTGACAGTTTTAAGGCTTGTGGACTTCAACTCCCAGAATTCCTCCTCCAGTCCTGTTAGATCAGGAATTCTGGGAATTGAAGTCCACAAGTCTTAAACTTGCCAAGTTTGAAGACCCTTGACTTAAAGGTAGGACAAGAAGCAACAGGTGGAAACTAATCAAGGAGAGAAGCAACCTAGAACTAAGAAGAAATTTCCTGACAGTTTGAACAATTAATCAGTGGAACAGCTTGCCACCAGAAGCTCTGGGTGCACCAACACTGGAGGTTTTTAAAAAGAGATTGGACAACCATTTGTCTGAAATGGTATAGGGTTTCCTGGCTAAACAGGAGGTTGGTCTAGAAGACCTCCAAAGTCCCTTCCAATGTTGTTGTTGTTATTATTTATAAATACTGAGATCAAAACACTCAGTAAACATCTCCAGGATATTTGAAACCATGACATCTCATGGTTTCTCCAATATTGACTGAAATTATACACCCCAACCAGAATGGTTTTCTACCAAATAAACAGATAAGAAACAACACAAGAACAGTGTTAAATGCTATTGAATACTATGAAGCTGACCCGGAAAAGTAAGTGGCGCTAATATTTTTAGACACACAAAAAGCTTTCGACAATCTGAATTGGCAATTTATGTCACAGCAAATTTTTAAAAAATGAATTTCAGAAAGAATATTGAAAATATATTACGGGCAATATATTCTGGACAAAAGGCTAGTGTACTAATAAATGGGGATTGTACAGACTATTTTAAGATAGCCAAGACAGTGAGACAGGGGTGCCTATTATCGCCTCTGTTATTTATCCTGTCTTTGGAAGTGTTACTAGCTCAAAACAGATGAAATTCAGAAAAAAAGGG
Organism: Hydrophis major; assembly: GCA_033807585.1. Taxonomy (NCBI): domain Eukaryota; kingdom Metazoa; phylum Chordata; class Lepidosauria; order Squamata; family Elapidae; genus Hydrophis; species Hydrophis major. Next base: position 115,436,772 of record CM066331.1, read on the forward strand.
GATCAAAATCAGAAAAGAAGAGTATAAGGTCCAAGCATTTGCGAATGACTGAGTAGTTATCATAGAAGACCCACTAAATCCTGGATATATGTTGTTGCAAGAAATAGAAAAAATTGTGGAGGTGGCTGGATTTAAAATTAATAAGGAGATCTCATGGTTTCTGTAGGCATGGTTTGTAAAATGGCTTGGTTCATGCAACACACATTGATGCATATATCGTGGTTTACAAATTACATCTGATACCAAGCCAAAACGAAACAAATAATGGTATAATTTAATTCAATGCGTGAATCAAGAGTGTATATTTCACAACAGGACTTCAGGTCTATCAGCAAAATAAACCTGGTGCTTTGTGGTATTTGACAGCCGACTACTGGGACTGCTGCAGGAACTTACTGCTTTTGTCAGAAAGTCAGAAAGTCAAAAGGGATGTTTCTTCTCATATTTGTCATGGCACACATACAAAAGAGGGGGAGTTGTTTTGCACAACTACAGTGTTTTTTTTTTCATTATTCTGCCCCTGTTGCCCTCCTCAGACATTTCCTGTATTGTATACGTTGTTTTTTATACTTTTGGAACTTGTCTTAACTGTCACGAGTCAATTTTATTAGAAGCAAATAAAAGTGACAAATAATCACTCAAGCAGATTGAGGATGCTACATATTGGGCGAAATAAGAGGGAAGGATTACTTCCATGGAAACCTTTGGATCGTTGGAAAAAGAACATCATCCCATTATGTTCCTGGAAGGAAAGAAAGTTAAATAACATGACAGGTGGAGCCATTACAAGACATCATTTCTTCCTTGGTTAAAACCAGAGGGAAGAGAAACCCGATTATTAAAGCATTGTGTCCGTGAGGCCTACAGCCAGTTTGCAGAAACAATCTCACCAGAGGTGGGATTCAGCCGGTTCTGACCGGTTCTCGAGAACCAGTAGCGGAAATTTGGGGTAGTTTGGAGAACCAGCAAATCCCACCCCTGACTGGCCACGCCCCCATCTGTTCTCCACCTCCCGAGTCCCAGCTGATTGGCTGGTCTCCTTTTGTTGCCCTGCACAAGAGAACGGAGCTGGAAAGCAGGCTAGTGGGATGGGTAGGGAATGGGGATTTTGCAGTAACCTTCCCTTGCTACGCCCACCAAACCACACCCACAGAAATGGTAGAAAAAATTTTTTGAATCCCACCATTGAATTTCACAATCTTTGGTGTGTGTTATAAAGTGAAATTCCAGTTTGTCTTCCTTGAAGGTTACTGAGGCTGTGATACACAACATGCTCTAAAACAAATCTTGTGTCAGGGCTCCAACAATCCAGCTCCATTCTAATCATAAGTCTCTAGCCGTATCTCTCTGAATTTAAAAAAAAAAATCACTTATTAGGAGTGACCATGTCGGCATTACCTGGGTGCAGCTGACTCTGAGACACATCATTCATCTCACCCTTGACCCTGGTCTTCCTCCACCATCCCCCGGATGTATATTCTCCAATGGGACACATCCATAGCCAAGAGTCATCAATCATACTCTCCAGTAATAAACTTGCAGGCCAGAAGCTTCGGCTGCCTAGCAATTATCTATGAAAATATTTACGAGATACATTCCTCCTCCCATGCCTTTTCTGCTGAGAACTCTAAAAGACCAGAGAAATATTTTTAAGTTGACCTCTTCCCTCTTCCCACCTTCTGCTTCTGGAGGAGGCAACAGAGAAGGCAGAAGCAGAAGGTCTCTCCAAGATGGGGCTGCCCCCGGTCCTTGGACCATCACCCCTTTGCAGAAGGTTTGAAGAAGCCGAGTGTGAAGTCGGAATCAGTTCTCCAGACTTTGATTCTAAGGCAAGGCTCTTCAAACTTGGCAGGTTTAAGCCTTGTGGACTTCAACTCCCAGAATCCCTGAGCTCACATGACTGGAGGAGGAATTCTGGGAGTTGAAGTCCACAAGTCTTCAAGCTGTCAAGTTTGGAGATCCCTGTCCTAAACTATGTTCTGATGGAAGAGCCTTCCTTCCTTCCTTGCACACTGACCAACCATCATACAGGGTGTGTGTGTATGTGTGTGTGTGTGTGTGTTTGAACCTTTCCTTTCATTCTGAGAAAGCTGAGGTCCAGTAAAGAATTCAGAAGACCCAGCCTCTGCCCCAGAATGTCCAAAGGGCCCCACCTCACCTCCAGATCTGCCCAACAGGTTGTAAAAAGCAAAGGTTGCTGTGAAACCCCAGTAGAAACAGAACCACATCGCTGTGAAGGAGGCAATGGGATACTATGAGCTTCACACACCCCACGTGGGGTTGCTCAGCACCAGCCCAACAAAGGGCAACTTCTCTACACATTGGGGAGGTATTTCTGACCTGCTGCCAGCAGCAAATGACTTGCATTCCAGCCAAGGCTCGCATTTGTCAGCAGTATCATAAAACTGGTGGGCCTCCTCCTCCTCCTCCTCCTTCCCCCCTCCCATCTCTGCTGCAGCTGCTGACAGATCAGCACAAAAATTAGCTCCAACCTTCCTTCTGGAAGGCAGCACCACCCACCCACCCACCCACACACACACACGCGTGTGTGTGTGTGTGTGTGTGTGTGTGTGTATGTGTGTGTATCTCTTTCCAGTTCCATGAAGAGCAAAACGGAGAGGGGGCTACAGATCCTTTCTGATCCCTCCCTCCATACGCTGGAGATAGTAGAATCCAGGAAGGAGGGAGGGAAAAGAGAGAGAGATCATGGATAATGGCCCGAAGGGATCTGAAATTCTGCCTGCCTTCCTGCTAGGACGAGTGATGCTCAAACTCTGAACCCCCAGGAACATAAAAACAAAGCTTTCAGAAGGAAAGGATGCTTCTGTATGAACTGAAATGAGCAAAGCTGAGATGAATTAGGATCCTGTTGTGGAAGAGGCTCATGTCTCCAAGAACTGGGCTCCTCCCTCAGCAGTGAAAGGGGACTCATCACTACCGGGGACAGGTGATGCAAGCGAGCCCCTTCCCACCTTCCTTGTGGGAGAGGGATTTTGGAAAGGGCTGGCTATTCTGCTTGGTCTCAGAGATGGATGATGGATCAAGGATCCATCATCCATAGAATGCCCGACTTGTCAACGAATACTTCAGCTTCAACCATAGCAACACAAGAGCAAACAATAGATACAAACTCAAGGTTAATCGCACCAAACTTGATTGCAGGAAATATGACTTCAACAACCGAGTGGTCAATGTCTGGAATACTCTACCTGACTCTGTGGTTTCTTCCCCAAACCCCAAAAACTTTCACCTTAGACTGTCTACTATTGACCTCACCCCTTTCCTAAGAGGCCTGTAGGGGGCGTGCATAAGCGCACCAATGTGCCTACCATCCCTGCTCTATTGTTTCTTTTATTTTCTTATATGTATCCATTTTATGTATTCATAACTATATTTATACTTATACCTGTTATCTTATAATCACTTGACAAAATAAAAAAATTAAATAAATAAATAAATAAATAAAAAGAGGCTCAATAGCTGTTGAATCTGGTATTATCAGCCTCACGACAGGTCCTTCTATTTGCATATTTAAAGCACCCTGGGTACTTTTCCCAAAATCACCTGCCACTACCACTACCAATCTATAGCAAAGCTCGTTCATATTCAGGATTTATCAAATCTGGGCAGGTCACCTCTAGTGCTTGCCAGGAAATTCTGACCAACACCAGAAAAAAATGAAATGACACTTTGGTTTCAAATGGATCAGGAAAACAAAATGGCAGATGCATAATTCCACTTTTGCGATTTTACTGGAGAGTCAGGCCAGGGTTACAGCACGACATATATTTCATTTCTGTGGGAAGGGAAAAATACAGATGCCTCAGAGAACATGGATGATGCCATACAAAGAACAAAGAAATAGAACTCTATCCAAGGAATAAAATGTAGGAAATTGGCACCCACCCCTATCCTAGAAAAATGAAATCTCCTGCGAAAAATTAAAAAGGCAGAATATTTCCCCTAAAAAGAGTAGAAACTCAGAAGCAGAAGCTCACCCCCACCTTTGTTAATGGGTGGACCATTAAGGCCTAGGCCAGAGTATTCTACATAACAAAGCCCTCTACCCATCTCTCCACCTGGCCTGGGAAGATTGCATCAGCCAGCACTCAGGTGAAGAAGCCATGTGGTCCACACAAAGCCTACAAAGTTAGCTAAGACCCCGCCCCTGGGAGGCTGATGGCCAATGGGATACATTTCTTGCCCAGGAATAAGAAACATTAAGGTGGGCCCAACAGAGGTTATATAAGGGACCCTCAGCATCTCAGCCCTACCTTCTTTTCCTTCACCCAACACCTTGAAGCAGGTGATCATCCTTTTCACTTTGGCGCTCCAAGCCATGTGGTCCTGCCCACCATTAAACCTTCTTTCCAAACAGCCTCCATGTTTCCAGTGTCTTTTCCCCCACTTGGAACTCAGCCCAGAAGGATATGTCTTTCAATGCTACTTAAAAGCAGAACCAGAAACCCAGGCCGGAGTCTGAACTGATCGAGGGACAGAGCCCTCTTGTGCCAGTCCTAGTTTATTAAGCAACCTGACCAGGGGTGGGATTCAAAATTTTTAACAACCGGTTCTGTGGGCATGGCTTAGGTGGTGGGCGTGGCTTGGTGGTCATGTGACTGGGTGGGCGTGGCTTGGTGGTCATGTTATTGGCTGGGTGTGGCCAGCTCAATATCACTCACATTGAGGCACGCGTCTCCCCGCCTGGTCTCTCATGACTGTGGGGATGCTGCAACAGTCGTTAAGTGTGAAAAATGGTCATAAGTCACTTTTTTCAGTGCCACTGTAACTTTGAATGGTCACTCCACACAAGCAAAGTACCAGCAAAGGGGGGGGAAATAACTCCAGAGAAGTTCCAGGGACAGGAAGTCCAATCCCGCCAAGAATGTAATAAGATTTAACAGAGAGGCAGTTTCTGTAAGCAACACCAGAATGTTTCCTTCCTGCCTTCCTCACAGGATTAGCCCAGTAATTTCTTCTAACAACTGGTTCTCCCAACTGCTTAGAATGTTAACAACCGGTTCTAGAAAATAGGTTCTAGAAAATAGGTTCTAGAAAATAGGTGCGAACCTGTAGAATCCCACCCCCTGATCCACCCCCTTGATTTACAGAGATAGTCAGTCTTGAAAATTAGGGAATACATGACTCTCTGATGCATTTTGCTTTATCCAACTTGGACATTGTGCAGATTGTCCTGTTCAAAAGATTTGTGTTGGGGTTACTTAGAATGCAGTCTAGGACAATGGTCACCAACCAGTGGGCCGGGGACCACTGGTGGTCCGTGAGAAATTTTTGGTGGTCAGCAGAGAAATGTCAACCCCAAAGCAATTAATCCAGGCTGCGAAGGAACACAAGGCTGCGCTGCCCACATGGCCTGCGGGAGCACAAGGCTTGTATTGTTTACATTGTGAACAACACGAGGTAGTGAGGGGAGGGGGGAAAGGGCGGAGGGGGGGAACTTGCCCCACTTGCCCTATGTGCCTCGCCTGGCCACCAGGTTGCTTCTTTCCGCTTCTTTCTTCTTCTGCTATTGGCTGCATGCAAGGAAAGCAGCAAAAGTCTTTCTTTCTCTCCCCCAAACTCTGCCAGAAATGAGTCTTTGGGACCCTGCAAGGCCTCCTGCTCCAAGAAGCTGCGCCGGCGTGACAAGTCTCAAAAGACTCATTTCTGGCAGAGCGTCTGCTGCTTTCCTTGCACGAAGCCAAAAGTTTTTCTCTCTCTCTCTCTCTTCCCCCGAGAATGGAACTGGAGACGGTATCCTGCGATCCCAAATAAAGAATGATCAATTAGTAGGAAAATGGGATGGGGAATTTTCCTGCAGAGTTTTTTTTTTTGGGGGGGGGGTTCCCAGGGTCTCTGGGTCTGCGGGATTTAAAATTATGAGTTTGGTGGTCCCTGAGGTCCAAAAGGTTGGCGACCCCCGGTCTAGGAAACAAATATGGAGGGGGGCAGAGGCCAGGCCAGGGGTCTTGGCTGGGGTGGGAATGAGGAAGTGGGAATGAGATGTTTTCTGAGAAGTCTGCAAAGGAGGGAACACATGTCTGGAAGAAGTGAGGCAGCTCACACTCTGGTGCACCTGTCTCAAAAGCTGGGAAAATATTAGTAACAAGAAGCTAAATGAAGAGCAGGTGCACAAAGGCCTGGAGGTGGAGGATATATTATCCAGTCAACTTGTTGCACCTCAGCTCGCATCTGCTCTTGCTGTGCGCAGCTGTGTCATTTTGGCAACGGACCTGCAGGGGGACAAGCTTCTCAGCTGGTTACTGGAGACCAGTTTCATTCATTTTCCCTCTTCCATTGTTCTTCTTGGCCTATTTGCATGGGCTTGCAAAGCACCTGTGGCAAAATGCATCCAAGCGCCAGATTTCATCAAACCCGGCGTCCACAATCGTGAAACATTCAGGTACCTCTTATTTCAACTTTTTTGTTGTTGTTGTTGGTTGGAGTTATAAGGGATGGGGCTTTCATTTAATAAGCGTGAATTTAATGAAAGAATTGAGGAGCAAGGGGGCCACACAAAAAGCCACTTGGATATTGGACTTTTGTTGGAAGAAACATCCTTCTGGGTTCAGTTCCAAGTGGGGAAAACAACACTGGAAACATGGTGGTTGCATGGAAAGATGGTTTAATGGTGGACAAGACCACGTGGCTTGGAGCTCCAAAGAAGGAAGGGTCACATGCTTCAAGATGAAGAAAAAGAAGGAAGGGCTGAGATGCTGAAAGTGCCTGGATTTCATACCCTCTGTTGGGATTTGAATTTGATTGGTTGTCAGATTCCCATGAGGCCATGCAGGAGCAACTCTGTAGGCTGTCCTAAGTCCCAGGTTTGGTTGAGCCTTGCTGGGTGATGATGTAATGAAAGGGCTCTGGGCAATTCCTATTATAGCTCTCCCTGGAGTAAATCTTTGTTATGTAAAATAGGCTGGCCTAGGCCAGAGTAATGGTCCATTAGCAAAGGTGTGGGGGGGGGCTGAGTTTCTGCCTCTTTGGTGAGTTTCTGCTTCTGAGTTTCTACTTCTCTTTTTTAGGGGAAATATTCTGCCTTTTTAATACTTCCTAGGGTATGTCATTTTCCTAAGAGAGCGATGGGTGCGAACTTCCTACACCTTCAATGCTAAGAATGGTGAGCAATGACAATGCTACATGGCCAAATAATTAAAAATCCATCACTAGCTCAGAGGTGTTAAAACTCTATTTCATTGAGGGCATCAGGGTTGTGTTTGACTGTGGAAGGGCTGGGAGGGGCGTGGCCAGGGAGGGATGTAGCCAGCCCGACATCACTTGTGTCAGGGGTGCCTGTGGTATCCCAAGCGCTCTGCCAATGAAAATGGGCTCCCGAGTTCTGTTTCCGGCTGCGATGGCCTCCTGCAACCTTCCTGCAGTCCTCCCGAGCCCCATTTTCACTGGCAGAGGCACCGCAGGCTGGTCCTTCACTGTTTCCAGGGCAGCCTCACAGGCCACATCTAAGCACTCTGTAGGCCAGATCTGGCCCTGGGGCCTTGAGTTTGATACCCCTGCTCTAACCAAAAAAGACACCTCCTCCTGCAAGGGAAAATAGGAAGTTATGGCTTCCATCTGGGAAAATTCAGAAAAGGTCTCCTTCTTGATTATCCATGGCCCATGATTGTGCACTGCCGATGCGAGGAGTCCATTGTGTCATCTGAGCATTGGCTGATGGAAAAGCTTCTGTGGATTCTTCCAGTGAATTAACCTTGGCCCACCCACTTCCTCTGCCTTCTTTAACACTCAATTAGCAATCTGCTGTTAATGAACAAAAATGGAGTCCCAGACAAGGAAGGTGAACCTTCTGAACCACTTCTTGAAAATGTGGGATGCAAGGTTTTCCAGTTCCGCGTGGCTTCAGTGGCAGCAGGAATTCGCGACCGTTCACAATTCCTGCTGCTCTTGCCGCCGAGGTACCCCCGATCCAAATGGGTCAGGGGGATATGGCTGCCCTGTAGGGACAGCCGAAGAGAGAGGGGAGCCGGACAGGGGGTTGGGGGTGTCACAGACCCCCTCCTCATCCGAAAACCCCCTTTTTCCCAAGGTGGTGGAGTGGCGGTCAGCAATGGCTGCCATGAAGAAGCCTGCAACCAGATAAGATTGTGCTGGAGGAAGCAAGAAAAGTGAATGTGCTGGCTGAGCCGGGTCAATCAACATCTTTTAAATTCGCTGGAACTGAGCTGTCTGAATTGCTGGAGGATACATTGTATCCCTAAGAAGATCGAAAGTGGTGGAGAAGTTATTAAAGGGAACTTTTTTTTCTTCACTCGCCCACCCCATGGAAACAGCAGATGAAGATTTGAAATTTGTTTGGGCACTGAAGGTGAACTATTCTGAAAGTTGAAGTTAAGGGACAAAAGAGTTCTTGGACATTGGACTTAAAAATTTAAGAAATTGGAAACCCTTATTAGAGGTATGGATTTCTGATCATTTAAAAATTGATGTTGCAAGTGGGAAGGGAGAGGAAAAATATTGGAGCAGAAGTGGAAAAAGGAGGAGATTGCCTAGAATCTCAAAGAAAGATATATGGTAATTGGACCTCTTTGATTAAACAGTAACCCCAGAAAGAGAAATAGAAGAAGGAAGAAAAGTATTAACTTTTGGAACTTTTTTTGAATTATTTTTGATTAAAAATACTTGGTTGGTTGTTTTGGGGAAAGTTTCTCTTTTCAGGATGGCATCGCTTGTGGATGAACTAAAGACTGAATATCAAAAATATAAAAAGGAAGAACAAGATGGAAAAGATACTTTGGGCACTCTATTTCAATTTTTAGAAATAGCATTATGCACTTATGAAAAGTTGACTACGTAGCAGAATGACTGGGACAAAGAAGAAGAGGAAGAAGAATCCATCTTTGATGAACAATGGGTTTTTTCCGGGGATGAGGAAAAAGAGGATACGAAAAAGGGGATTTTAAGATTTGAAAAAACAACCAAAAAAGAGAAAAATGAGAGGAAAGGTGGATGCAAGGTTAGAAAGCAAAGGAAAGGGAGTAAGAAAAGGGAGGAGGAGAGACAAAGGGGTAAAAAGGGCAAGGAGAAGAATAAGCAAGAGAGAAAGGGGGGGAGGAGAAGCCTCAATGGTGGGAAGCAAGATCTAAAGAAAAAAAGTTTATTTAGAGACAATGGGTGAATCTAATTAAGGATAAAAGGGGGGATTCTGGAAGGTACATAAGATTGTATTTTTATATGTGTATTTAGAGTATAAAATTTATTGTGTAACTTTAGAATCTACTAAACAGAATCCCAAGATAAATTACCGTATATACTCGAGTATAAGTCGACCCGAATATAAGCCGAGGCAGCTAATTTAACCACAAAAAACTGGGAAAACTTATTGACTCGAGTATAAGTCGAGGGTGGGAAATGCAGCAGCTACTGGTAAATTTCAAAAATAAAAATAGATGCCAATAAAAACTTTCACTAGGACAGTTGAGAATAAGTTTGATGTTCACAATTTCCTCTTTGAAAGAGACCAGTAAATAGGGAACAAGAAGATGAAAAAAAAGAAGTGTGTTTTTTCACACTTTTCACACTGAAGTGAACAAAAATGGCATCATAGGAACAAGCTTATTCTCAGTCCAAAGGTTTGTTTCTGATTTCTTCCCTGATTTAAGGGAAATTTGGGAAACGATCTCACTATCATGAAAGGTTTGATTGATTCACTAACGCAAAAGATGATGATGATGACAGTGGTAGGCAGGAGTCACTCTCTCCCTTGCAAGAAAAAACCAAGAGCCGTTCTTATGATATCTCTCTCTCTCTCTCTCCCCCTCCTCCCCCTCCTCCCGAGTGGACTGAAAGCAGCTGGAGCTGAGGAAATGAAACTGAGTGGAGCGACCTAAGCTGGCGTTGCTTTTTCAGCCTAGAGCTCAGAAAAGCCTCCCCCTCCCATGCTTAAAAGTTGCAAAGGAAACACGGAAGCAGGGAAGTGGCTGCCCAGCTTCGGAGCTCCACACCATTTTTTTTTCAGAGGGGAATCTGACTCGAGTATAAGCCGAGGGGTTTTTTTTTCAGCACAAAAAATGTGCTGAAAAACTCGGCTTATACTCAAGTATATACGGTAAGTGTTATATGAAGTACTTTTAAGTTAGGGTAATGAGTTAAAGGCGTCTCTCCAATTAGTGTATAGAAGAAGTATAGTAAAAGAAAAAAGATGAATGGATAATTGGAAATAGAACAGACAAAGAATGTTACTGAAAATGGTAATAAGATATGGAAGGATATAAAAAGGTTTTGTTATTTTTTTTGGGGGGGGGTTGTATGTTGATAAAAGGCAATAAAATTTTAATCAACAAGAAATAAGTTGGATGAAAAGGAGAAGTTGGGATAAGATATGAAGTTAAATAGATAAAGTAAATATTGATATTATAATTGGGAATCATTATGTTCTATTGGTTTTCTTCTTTAATTATTACTATTTTTTTCAGAAAAGAATTTATAAGCTGTTATGCCTTGATTGTTTGTGCACTGTTTTTGTAAAATTAATAAAATTGGTTTATAAAAAAAAAAGAAAATGATAATAAGATATGGAAGGATATATAAAGTGAATATGATGTTTGAATTTGTGTCTGTGAGAAGAGTTTCAACCCGGGATCAGGCAGCCTTCAAAAAAAGATGTTTTAGTTTTTTTTTTTTTTCCTATGTTCTGTGTTTTGTATGTTTATGAAAGGCAATAAAATTTTAATAAGCAAGAAATATAATTTGGATAAAAGGAGAAGTCTGGATAAGATATGAAGTTAAATAGATAATGTAAATATTGATATTACAATTTGGAATTATTTTGTATGTTCTCTTGGCTCTCTTCTTTAATTATTTTTTTTCTTTTTTAGAAAAGATTTTTCAAGTTGTTATGCTTGGATTGTGTATTGTTTTTGTAAAATTAATAAAATTTGTTATAAAAAAAAAGAAAAGAAAATGTGGGATGCTAACTAATTCTTTACTCTTTTTGCTATTTCAGCCAATGCCACTTGTTCCTAAATATCACAAACAGAAAAACCAGTGCATCATGAGCAAAAGCCACTTATCAAAACTGTTACACATCTGAACTCTTGGATTCTGAAACAGTGGAAAAGCCATTGAGACCATCCCACCCGCCAGCCCCCAACCTCATTCATGGAAGAAAGAAAAGAATGAAAACACAAGATCAATACCCATGGCTGCAGGGGAATTGCCTAGAAAGCCTTCAACAGAGAAAGTGAGCAGGGTGCAAAGAGGCCTTTAGACAGGTATTCAAGATTGTGCAATAATGTAAAAATACAAACATGGAGACCGTGGGTTTAGGCAGTTGTAGGAAATGCAAAGTTAAATAGGAAGTAGAACATCAAACTGCCATGCTTCCTCTGAATTGAACCGTATTGCCAGATAGTTGACCATTTTTAGAGTTTCTTTCTCAATATGTATTGATTTATTTAAAGAATGTATACCGCTCTCATCTCAGCCTAGTGATTCTGGACAGCTAGAACATGAAGAACAAAATGGCACCATATAAATGATCAATCAATCAATACTAATACAAGGCAACAGGGCCATCTAAGAAACCATCTCACTTCCTATCACAGTGCACTGCGTGCCAGGCTCCATTAACACCTAGCCTAGACCTCAGGAAAATGCCAAGTTTTCCAGCTCCAAGATGAGAACAAATATGACATCTTATATTGAGACAAACTTATTTTAACAGCTTACTATTGTTGTAGGCCCCGACATAATTTTGTTAAATGAACTCATTGGACTCACTACTGTGATAAATGCTCCAATATTTTATATTACAGTAGAGGCCATAAAAAATCCTAACTACCATGTCAATTCTTGAAACTAACTTCTATTTACAACAGCCAACAAAATGCCCAATCATTTAATGCTGGGAGTCTACAAGGATGCAAAATGTGCAGATTATAAGATCCTGAAATTGTGGATTTTTCTAAAACAAGCTTTGTTGCTTAAAATACCCAAAGAATAAAAGCATGAAAACATGAGCAGCTACAGTATCACTTTATGAAATGACCTTCAAGTGAAATATTATATGTTTCCTACACAACAGCCAGGAGAATTGAACCATATCACAATAATTGTCTCACCTAAACAATCTTGAATGTACATCTAATCTTTGTTCTTGACCAAAATGACCACAAAACTAAATTAAGATAAAGGAGCAGGCACATTTCAATATTTGGAGTCAGGGGACCAGTTGAATTATAACATTTACCCCAAATTTCTTCATTTTCATAAAATGCTCCATTTTTTTCTCCAGAACTGCACAGTTCTAGGAACATCACAGTAAAAAGATCTTTAAAAAAGCAAAAAAAAACCCTGCATGCTTAAGGCACATTGCAAAAGGCTCCCAACTTTAGCTAGCCATCCATGGAACAATCTTTTTTGCACTCTGCTTAAAGGTCCCAGGCAGCCCTATCCAATTATATGCAACCAGATATAAGATTTTAAAAACCATCTGCTGTCTTAAATTCTGGGTGATAGTCATTGCTTTTAAACTCTGACTCAAGATTTGTGCAACTTTTACAGTAAATGTGCTGACAATGTATTCATAGAGGTGCCCACAGTCGATCAGGAAAGTGGAACAATTTATATTCAGATTTTGTTGCTGTATTTTAAAAAAAGTAACTAGTGTTTTTCACCATGAAGAAATGATACACAGTCCTTTTTCCACTCAACACTTTATAAAATAAAAATACTCTGTTGCAGGAAATGGCAGAAAGAATTGGAAAAAACAAAAAACACAAAAATTGATCACTTGGGCAAATACCCAAGCATAGGAACAGCCACAGCAGAGCTTGCAAAATTCCTCTATTCAAGCAATTTCACAAAGTCCATGTTAGCATGCAGAAACCTTTTTATATTGTGCATCCTTCCTAACATTTTTAAATAAATATTTTTATTGTTTTTGTATCCAAATTCCATTTCTATATTGAACAGTGTGTTTTCTAGGTGTCCAAAGTGTTAAAATCTAAACATCATCATAATCATTATAATCATGTACATACATATATAAATAATATCAATCGTTATTGAAAAGTATACTATCTTCCATATTGACATCAATTATATAACCATCAAAATATTTTACTAATCAGTTTTTTTTCCTCATGTAGTCCATATTTCACATAAATTCACTTATCTAACCTCTGTATCTATCAACTAGCCATTTGTAGAAAAGTTCCCATGTTATAAAATATTCTGAATCTTCATTTTCTTTGATTTTTAGAGTTAACCTATCCATTTGTGCACCTTCCAGAATTTTTTTGATTATATTATCATCTGTATGGTTTTTTCCCCCCATTTTTCCAGTATTGTGCATATACAATGCTGGCTACTGTTAGAATATGTTAAATTAAATATATATTACCTTTATTATAGTTTTCTGGTAGCATGACCCAATAGGTATGTCTCAGGTTTCAAGTCTATGTGTTGTTTTGTCATAGTTTCCAGCCCTATGTGGATCTTCTTCCAATATTTTTTTGCTTTGGGACATGTCCACCACAAATGATAATATGAACTGGTATTTAGTTGCATTTCCAACATTTAACAGATTTGTTTTTATACATATTTGCTATTCTTTCAGGTGAATAGTGCCATATATAAAACATTTTATAGAGATTTTCTTTATATGCTGTTGACATTGTAAGCTTATAATTTCTATTCCACAATTTCTGCCACCTGCCCAAAGCTATTGCATAGCCAAAATTCTTAGCCCAAATTATCATAGTTTCTTTTACTTGTTTTTCCTCCAATTTGATAGTTAATAAATAATTGTATATCCTCTTGATTAAGTTTTCATCTGTTCCCATTAAAATCTGGTCTAGCTCATTTGGTTCATTATAAAACCCATACTCCTTCCTATCTTTTTCATATCTGGATTGTATCTGTAGTTGTGGCTAATCCCTAATCTTTTTAGTTCTTGTTTTATTTTTTTAGTCCTCCCCTTTCATTTAATATGTATTTATGATTTTATCCAAATTTATAACATTAAGATATATCCACACCTCCATTATAGATAACCATACTGGCACTTCCAGGTAGTGTTGCTCTTTCCTAACTTAAAGCACCTCCATCAAAGACTATCAGGGACAAGAAAGAGAGAAGGGAAAAACGTCTAATTCATCAGTATTTGCAAATCTATGCAGCTGCTTTGGAAACAGCCTTTGGACTCCAGAGTTTGAGACCAATCAGACCCCATCCTGCAGTGAAACCCACAACAAGCCATGATGATGCATACACATGTGTGGAGACAGCTTCACACAAATTCTTCCCTTTGTTTCCCAGCTTCTGATTCTGGTACCTAAATCCGTGATGGCGAACATATGGAACACGTGCCACAGGTGGCATGCAGAGCCATTCGTGCAGCCATGCAAGCCCCAGGCAAACTTACCTCACTGCGCATGCGTGCGCCTCCTAGTTGATTTTTAGGCCTTTTTCAGCCTCCCAGAGGCTCGAGGGAAGCCTCTGTAGCCTTTGGAGGCCAAAAAACAGGGCCGTTTTGTCACTTCCTGGATTTCCGGAAGTGATGAAACAGGCCCATTTTGGGGCCTCCAAAGACTGCAGAGGCTTTCCCTCGGGTCTTTGGGAGGCCAAAAAAGGCCCGAAAATCAGTTGGGAGGTGCACGCATGCACAGTACAGGGCAGGGGGATCACACGTTCATGTGCAGGGGGCATGGAAGGAAGGTGCGTGAATTGCCTTCTGGGTGCTGGCATGCGAGCGAGCACAAGCACGTGAGCAATTTTTGGTCAGGAGTGCAAAAAGTTTAGCCACCACTGACCGAAATCATGATATCCATGTTATGGTATTATCCCTTTCCCCATGCAGATGTCCGTTCCATCACAGTTTTTTCTTTCACAGGAAACCTCAGTTTTTCCCCAAAACAAGACACCCCAAAGAAGAATTCCAAATGGAAAAAGTCAGCTGGGGAAAAAAAAAAAAACAGTGAGGGACACAGAGAGAGAGGGAGGCAGGGAGCGCAAATGTTGACTCCTACAGGAAGCATAGAAAAATCTCATCCAGGCAATTAAATTGTCACATTTGGAAACCCTCATTCTCACAACAGACCTGTAAAATGGCAGCATTCGTGCCAAACGTGGGAAGGTCCTCCTGGGAAAGGCCTTCCCAGCAGCACTGCTGGGTAGCCATCTTGGCTCTCTATAGCAGAACATCTCATCTTCTTCTGATAAACGGGGTGTGTGTGTGTGTGTGTGTCTTCTACAGAGGACCCCCAAGAGAAAGTGAGCATTGCTCAAGTCATCTGTAGCATCCTGTAATTCTGGACAGAGCTTAGTATGATTGATTTTCATTCTCCTGCCACAAATCCAATATGTTCCTCAATAATAACCATAATAATGTGAGTTCTCAGCTGGCAATACCCGCCATGACTGGTAGCTCATAAGCATAAGTTTTTTTTCCCTTAAGCCACTCACTCTATGAACCTATTCTTCCACTGCCTTAGATAATCCCTTTTGGCTGACAGCTCATATTTTCTTTCTAACTGAGGTGACTGGGGGCCTAGCCTGGGTTTTCTACCTCTTAGATCTGCATTTAAGCCTACCTTGTGTTTGTTGCTGGTGCTCAAAGTTGAGAGAAAGAAGGAGGGAGGAGGGGAGGGAAAGAGAGAGAAAGAGAGGGAGGGAAAGAGAGAGAAAGTGAGGGAGAGAAAGAGAGAGAGATTCAAATCATCTTCAGTTTCCTGAAAGAAACACAAGCTAGAAACACCTGCAATAACAAAACCGCTTCTCTGTTACTAACCCAGCAAGCACAGGCATCACTTCTGCCACACTAGAGTGACATGCCTTCCCTGAAATACTGCACTACTGTCTTACAGCCTGGTACATGATGCATCACACACTACTACAGCAGAGACACTTTCTATTTTGCCATTGTCTCGTTCCCTCCCACACCCAAAGCACTCACAGTTGCTCTTTATCTTGAAAGGGATTATATCATGAACACACAAGAAATACGCCTTGCCAGCTGGCTGCTTGGAGAACATGCTTCTCTGCTCACGTAAGTCCCGGGCAAGTTGGTCTTCTGCTTCCTTTGGAAATGGTACTTCTGCATTTTATTTTTTAATTTCATTTCATTTCATTTTTTCCATTCAGTTGTGTCCAATTGTCAGAATCTGCCTGGACAAGTCCCTGCAGTTTCCCAGGCAAGGTTTTTCAGAAGTGGTTAACCATTGTCTCCTTGCTAGGGCTGAGAGAAAGGGACTGACCCAAGAATCAGATCACCCAGCTAGTTTCGTGCTCAAGATGGGACTAGAGTTCTCGGACTCCCAGTTTGTAGCCTGTTCTCCTTAGAGCCGTTCGGATCATCCAGAGAGTGGGAGGTGCTCCAGTCTGCGTCGCTGAAGGCTGAGCTTAATTACTGAGGAACGTTCCGCCCTCCATCACGTGGCTCCCTTGCGTTCCCCAGTTTATGCTCAGCCTTCGTGAGAGTAGGCTGTGTATTTCCCACTCCTTGGCCGATTCAAGAACTTCCTTACTTCAGAATTCCTTACTATTCCAGGTTTGCTTATTATTTGCCTCAGTTTTTCCTTAGCCTCTGCGCATTTGGAATAGTTGCTATAGCAGGGGAGCGCGTTTTTCGCCCCCAGGGGGGATAAAGAGTGGGCGGCTTTTGCGCTCTGGCGCCAATCCCTCCCCCCCCCAATTCGGACCTTTTTCCTGCCGCTTCTCCACGCCGCACTCGTAGTGGCTTCATTCGATCGCGCTGATAAAGCACAGCTGGTAGTCCCCCCCACCGTAAATGCCGATCGTCCCAGGAAGGGGCAAAAATTTACCTGGCTATCTCTCTCGGCCTCTAGACGTGCCAGAGAGGCTTATAATTGCTCTGAGCGGCCCATTGATAAGGGATTGTGGGCGGCCGCCATTTTGGGGGCCGCCGCGTGGCGGGCGCCATTTTAAAAGGCCTCATTGGGCTGCAAAGAGGCTAGATCTAGTCACAGGCCTTCCAGCCTGTGAGAGCTGCTGGGCATTCATTGTAATTGGCAAACTTGTTGGCTTTCCGCAGCACGCTCAGGGCAGGAAACTGCAGCCTATCCCTCCCGGTTGTTGCCTGGGAGCTCCAGCTGCCAGAGGCCTCATTCCAGCCTCAGGCATTTCATTTGGCGAATTGGAGATCATTAACAGCAACTTCTGGGGCCATTCCCTCCTGGGGACACCGAACCGGTCCTCGAGTTAAATATTTGTCAAAATAATAATAATAATAAATAATATCTATATTAATAAATAGATAAATATATATATATATATATATATATATATATATATATATATATATATATATATATATATATATAGCATTCAGCTTTGTTCGGGTATTTTCCCACATCATAATAGTGGTGCTTTTAAAGTTGTAGCAACGTTTCAGCAGAATCTCATCTGCCATCATCAGGCTTCTGCATTGTGTTCGTCTGTGAGTTAGACTTTTACAGTGGTTTCAGATTTAAATTTGGGGCAGCCTACTGCTGTGCCAGAATGGTTTTTTCTTCATCCTGATTGGTTGAGAGTCTTGGTCTGTGTTTATTGGTCTTGGAGTTTGCTGTGTTCTGCTTCTAATATCTTCTGTCTGTTTTTTTGGCTCTTTTTGTATCTTGATTGGCTGGCAACATTGTGTTACTTTATTGGAGGCCTTTAGTGCAGCTTGGCTTCGGGTAAATGGACGGCTATCATTAGTTAGGAAGCTGGGTTTCATCTGGGTGCCTGGTTGGGGTATGTTTGAGTTGGAGGTATCAGGAGGGATTGTGCCCAGGTGTTTGCCTGGTTTGTGGTGTGGAGATTTTTTTGTCTGTGAGTGCAGGCTTCCAAATGATTGACAGCCTGGTGGAATCATCTCTTCTGTTCATGTTTTCTGGTCTTTTTTCAATCTCTATGGCTTCTCTGATGATTCTGTGGCTGGGATTTTCTATAGTGGCTAGGGTTTTGGTGCCATTGAAGTTGATACTATGACCTGTGGCTTCCATGTGTTGGACTAGTGAGGAAGTGTGTTCCAGCTTTTTGACTGCATTTTTGTGTTCATCCAGGCGGGTGCTTATTCTTCTATTGGTCTGTCCAATGTATGTGGCCGGGCATGATGCACAGGGGACTTCGTATATGCCTTGGTTTTCCAGGTCAATTTTGTCTTTGGGGTTTCTGAGGATGGCTGCTATTTTTCTGTCTGTTTTGAAGGCAGTCTTGATGTGGTGTCTGCATAGTATCTTACTAATTTTGTCTGTAATGCCTCTTATGTAGGGCAGGACAGCTGTTCCATGGGTCTGTTCATCTTCTGGGTCTTTATTACGTCTCAGTGTGTTTTTGTGGATCAAGTTGGTGATTTTGCTTTTGTGGAAGCCGTTGGCTGTCAATATTTTAGTCAGGGTGCATAGTTCAGTCTTAATGTGTGTCTTGTCTGCCAGGCGTTTGGTTCTAGCAATTAATGTTTTAGCCATGGAGTTTATCTGTGCTGGGTGGTGGTGGGATTGGGCGTTGAGGTCGCGGTTAGTGTGTGTTTTCTTCTAGTATATGGTGTGTCCTAGTGTGCCATCTGTTTTTTTGTAGATTAGTACATCTAGGAATGGTAGTTGTTTGTTTGTTTCTGTTTCCATGGTGAACTTGATTTGGGGTGTGCGCTGTTTAGGTGTGTTTGGAAATTGTTTAAGTTTTCTTGTCCATGGGGCCAAATCACGAATGTGTCATCGATATATCTTAACCATAGTTTGGGTTTGAGGATGGCATTGGCCAGGGGATCCTCAAATCCCCAACTGGTGGACCAGTCCCGCCATCAACAAGGGACATTGCTTCAAGGAGCCCCAACGCCTCACCCTCACCACAGACGCCAGCCTGTCCAGATGGGGCGCTCATATGCACTCGCTCTCGACACAGGGCAGATGGTCGCAGGCAGAACGGGCATGCAGTATAAACTGGTTGGAACTCCACGCCATCCACCTGGCCCTGCACAACTTCCTCCCTCAGGTACGCAGGCGGCATGTCCTTATACTCACGGACAACGTCACCGCCAAGGCTCACATCAACCGACAAGGGGGCACCCAGTCCATGCGCTTGATGAGAGAGGCCGAGCGCCTCTGCTGTTGGGCGGAGCGCAATCTCCTCTCCCTCAAAGCTGAACACATCTCAGGGGACTCAAACACCCAAGCGGACTGGCTGAGCAGGACCACGGTGGACCAGTCCGAGTGGCGCATCCACCCGTCACTGTTCAGGGAGGCGACCATGATGTTCAGTCTCCCGTCAGTAGACCTCTTCGCATCCCCCCTCAACACACAACTCCCCAGGTTTTTCTCGAGGTACCCCTCCCACGGGGCCGAGAATCACAATGCCCTCCATTGCCTCTGGCCCACAGGGCTTCTATATGCATTCCCTCCATTAGCCCTGGTCCCCAGAGTCATCCAGAAAGCAGATCTGATTCTAGTGGCCCCCTATTGGCCCAGACGCCCATGGTTTGCGGACCTCCGCAATTTATCGGTGGCCCCCCTTGGAAAATTCCCCCGCACAGGATATCCCTTTCTCAGGGGCCTCTCCAACTCCTGGATCCTCAGTGGCTCCAGTTAGCCATTTGGAGGTTGAGCGGGAACATCTAAGAAAGGAGCAGTTTTCTGACCAGGTTATTGATACCATTTTAGCCGCCGGGCAGCCCTCAACAACCCGAATATACAACGCCACTTGGAATAGTTTCTGCAAGTGGTGCCATAGTTTCCAGGTCAACCCGCTTTCACCCTCCATCGCTCAAGTTTTGGAATTCTTCCAAGAGGGTCTAAGAAAAGGTCTTTCCCCTAACACCCTGAGGCGTCAGGTCACAGCCCTCTCAACTGTCATTGTTTGTGACAATCTGGGTTCCCTTTCCCTCCACCCTCGCATTAGGGCATTTCTCAGGGGAGCCACTAACTTGTGTCCCCCAACCGTACACCGATACCCCACCTGGGACCTCAATAAGGTCCTTGTGTCCCTTACTAAAGAATCCTTTGGGCCTCTCAGGGAATCCTCACTCTAGTTCCTCACATTCAAGGTCGTGTTCCTGGTGGCCATTACTTTGGCTCACCAAATATCGGAGATAGCAGCCTTGTCGGTGAGGAAGGACCTTTGCATCTTCCATACCAACCGGGTGGTTCTCTGGCTGGACCCTGTCTTCTTGCCCAAGGTCAACCCAGCCTTCCACAGGGCACAGGAACTCACATTTCTGAACTTCTGTCCCAATCCCTTGTGGGAAAGGGAGAAGCT
Source organism: Hydrophis major (assembly GCA_033807585.1). Classification (NCBI taxonomy): domain Eukaryota; kingdom Metazoa; phylum Chordata; class Lepidosauria; order Squamata; family Elapidae; genus Hydrophis; species Hydrophis major. Next base: position 115,456,986 of record CM066331.1, read on the forward strand.
TTGGCACACCCTGGACATGAGACGGGCCCTCCGCATTTACATTAAGCGTACCCAGCCCTTCAGGAGGTCCGAATCCCTATTCCTTTCCTTTCAACCCAAATCATTAGGCCACAAAGTGTCCCCTTCAACCATAGGCTGCTGGATTAGAGCTACTATCTCCAAAGCTTATTTATCTCAGGCTCTGCCGGTACTCAGCGGAATAACAGCACATTCCACCAGAAGTGCAGCCACTTCGGCAGCTTGGGCCACCCAGGCTCCAATTGCTGATATTTGTCGGGCGGCCACCTGGGCCTCCCCATCTCCCTTCATTAGACATTATAAGATCGACATATTTGCCTCAGCGGACGCTTCGTTTGGTAGATGAGTCCTCCAGCGAGTCCTCAAGAAACCACAGAGATTACCGAACCAGACGGAGTCCCTCCCATAGGACAGCCAAGCTTTGGTATGTCCCACTCTCTGGATGATCCGAACGGCTCTAAGGAGAATGGGCATTGGTGCTTACCTGACACGCCATTTCTCTTGAGCCATGAGGATCATCCAGCCCCACCCTTATTATTTCACCATCTGGTGAGGTCTTGTTTCGGCCAATGAACCTTGTAGCATAGTAGGATGAGAGCACGATCTTCTCTTCACTCTTGACTTCGCATAAACTGGGGAACACAAGGGAGCCACGTGATGGAGGGCGAAGCGTTCCTCAGTAATTAAGCTCAGCCTTCAACGGCGCAGACTGAAGCACCTCCCACTCTCTGGATGATCCTCACAGCTCAAGAGAAATGGCATGTCAGGTAAGGATCAACACCCATTCTTTTCACCACTGGACCAAACTGGCTCTGTACCTTAGAAGGGAGCCATAAGCCCCATTGCTCATTATTGGTAGGATTCAAATATTTTTGCTCCCTGTTCTGTGGGTGTTGCTTGGTGGACGTGGCAGGGGAAAGATACTGTAAAATCCCCATTCTCACCCCACTCCTGGGGAAAGGTTACCACTGGCTCTCCGAACTACTCAAAATTTCTACTACCGGTTCTCCACAACTGGTCAGAACCTGCTGAATATCAGCTCTGCTGCTCATGTGGAGGTTCATTGTAGAGGCAGGGAGAAAAACATAAAAAGGCCTCGAGACACTCACCAAATAAGATGGCTAAATATGCTTTATGTTATCTCATGCTCACGTCGGAAATGAAATGGCACCATAGAGTCATTATGTAGTCCTAGATAGACTCCTGTGTGTGTTCTGACCCAGGCTTTGTCAAACGGAATTAATATCAAACTTGTTTTAAAAGCAAAACCTATTGTATTGCAACACTGGGAATTACTTTCATTCCCAGCCACAACTAATTATAAACAGTTCCCCAAGATAAGCACACTCTTTTCAGTGCTGTGGAATGCTGCTAAAAACAGAAGTATCCAATTATAACAGAAACCAAGCGAAATACCAGAAAAAAACCAATCAGAGCTTCAAGGAGGACTTGGAATCTATCAAACTAATTTTGCTTCCTGCAAAGGTTTCCTCATTGAGGTCTGACTTTTATTCCTTATGGGGTAATCACCTCCCAGCCTTACTCCCGAGTTGCCCCTTTTGTCTTAGCTGCTCTTGCCTTCTGGCAGCTCTGCACATAAGCACACTGGGAACAGGCTCCCCTTGTTCCTCTGCCTCGCTGCTGCCAGACTCCAGAGGCTTTGGAGGCAGCACTCCCAGATGGTCCTGGCCCCATCTCTGCATTGGATGCAGGACCCTTGTCCGAGTCCTCTCCAGACTCCCTGACTGGTCCCCTTTCTTCCTCACTGTCCGACACTGCTGCTGGCTGCACCGACTGCTGGTGAACCACAACAATGAGCCAAAACATGGGGGGTGGGGGGTGGAGACTACTAAAGGCTGGTGGATGGTACCATTTTCCATTTGTATTTTTGCTCTGGTGAAAAAAGATTATGATGCAGGCTAAATCCCATTATCTCCCAGTGAAAGAGGACACCGATGCATTCAACATCTAGATTTACCAGGTGGCCTAAAAACCCTTTTAATCCACTTCTTAAATCTAAATTTGCATAGATAATTTTGTTACTGCTTTATATTCAACAGGGTGTGAATAAAAACTCCTCTTAGGGAAGTAGATATCTCAAAGTGGCACGTGGATCCACAGGAAGTATCACTTTCTCTTGTCATAGAGGACAGACCCCACCCAGCATGACAAAGGAAATCCCTGATTTAAAGTCCCTGCAGCAAGGAGCGGAATGAAACAAGAACACAGAGGTAGAGATAAGCTCAGCTAATCTAGAAAGAGGTCTGAAACAATCTCCTATTTCTCTCCTCCCAGGTAGGCCACAAATTATGTAAGATGGTGCTGGGAAAGGAGAACATCTCCTCCAGAGCCACAAACTCAGTGAAAGCAGGAATGTATTTGCTCCTTTACTCCACAGTTTGGACATATCTGATAAATCAGTCACTCAATGTAATCCTGGCAGGCTGCCAAGAAGGGCCTCTGCTTCTTTATGAGCTCTGCGGTTGACATGCAGAATCTTCCAGCCAAATATAGAATTATTCACTTCAGTGATATTGCAAGTTGTTCTGCGGGAAAAGAACAAACAGCCCACGAGCTTTACGTCAGCCCTCTCCACTCCAGCAGAGGGGATAGCTTTGGATCTCCTCCACGGCCCTGAGGCAGAAATGATCTGAACTGTGGCCCAGTATCTCTGGATGGCAACGGGCTGAGGGGATTTGGTGTGCCTGTGGTTACACCAAGAAGGCTTCCTTAATGCCATCTTCTCCAGGTGAAGCCTCGTTATAGGGATATTAGCCCTTCCCAGTGGTGGGATTCAAAAGATTTTTACTACCGGTTCTGTGGGTGGGGCTTGGTGGATGTGGCATGGCTTGGTGTTCTGACCCAAACCTTGTTCCAAGGAAACAAACATAAAACAGAGGTAATAGCAAAGCCTTTTAATGATTCTTTACCAACTCCGTTCCTTCATGGTTAAAAGGCTGTTTCAAACTAATTGTCTCTGATAAGAACGAGCCTTGCCAAGGTGGTGCAAGGCTGCCAAGAATACTAGATAAAGTTACTAAGAAATATTTCAAACAGGGAACTTCCGGTTTGCGTGGCTTCGGGGCAGCAGGAATTCGCGACAGCTCGCGATTCCTGCTGTGCTAGCCGTCGAGGTACCCCCGATCCAGATGGGTCAGGGGGATATGGCTGCCCTGTAGGGACAGCTGAAGATAGAGGGGAGTCGGAAAGGGAGGTGGGGGCATCGCAGACCCCCCCTTTCTCCGGGAAAACCCCTTTTTCCCAAGGCGGTGGAGCGGCGGTCAGCAATGGCCGCCACGAAGAAGCCAGCAACCGGGTAAGAACTGTGCTGGAGGAAGTGTGAAGAGTGAAAGTTCTGTCTGAGCCGGGTCAAGTAACACCTTTTAAATTGCCTGGAATTGAGCTGTTTGTTTCTGGAGGATACATTGTATCCCTAAGAAGAGCGAAAAGCGGCGGAGAAGCTGTTAAAGGGAATTTTTTTTTTATTTTTTTTTTTACTCTCCCACCCCACGGAAAAAGCAGAAATATTTGGATATATTAGACATTGAAAGTGGATTGTTTTGAAAGCTAAGATAAGAGACAAAGGGATTTTTGGACATTGAAAAATGTGAGAAATTGGAAAATCTCTGCTGGAGGTATGGATTTTTGATTATTAAAATTCTCATTGCAAGTGGGAAGGGAGAAAAAAAAAATTGGAGCAGAAGCTGAAAAAGGAGGAGATTGATTAGAAGTCTTTGTGGATCCCAAAAGAAGATATATGGTAATTGGACCTCTTTGATTAAAAATTAATTCAGAAAGAGAAAGAGAAGAAGGAAGAAAAGTATTAACTTTTGGAATTTTTTTTCTTTTTTTAATTGCTTTTGATTGTCTTTGATTAAAAATTCTTGTGGTTGTTTTGGAAAAAGTTTCCCTTTTCATAATGGCATCGTCTGTGGATGAACTAGAGATTGAATATCAAAAATATAAAAAAGAAGATACTTTGGGCGCTTTGTTTCAATTCTTAGAAATGGCGTTATGTTCCTTTGAAAAGTTGATTACGCAGCAGAAGGACTGGGACAAGGAAGAAGAGGAAGAAGAAGCCATCTTTGATGAACAATGGGTCCCTTCTGGAGAGGAGGACAAAAAGGATAAGAAAAAGGGGATTTTAAGAATTATAAAAACAACCAAAAGAGAGAAAAATGAGCGAAAAGATGGAGGCAAGGTTAGAAAGCAAAGGAAAAGGAGCAAGAAAAGCGAAGAGAAAAAACAAAGGGGTAGAAAGGGCAAGGAGAAGAATAAGCAAGAGAGAAAGGGGGGGAGGAGAAGCCTTAATGTGGGGAAGCAAGACCTAAGGAAAAAAAGTTTATTTAGAGATAATGGGTGAATTTAATTTAGATTAAAAGAGGGATTCTGGAGGGTATATAAGAGTGTGTTTTTATATGTATATTTAGAATATAAAATTTATTATGTAATTTTAGAATTTTTTTTTAAACAGAATCCCAAGAAAGATTGCTATATGTAGTATTTCTAAGTTAGGGTAATGAGTTATAGATGTTACTCCAATTGGTGTACAGGAGAAGTATAGTAAAAGAAAAAAAAGATGAATGGATAATTGGAAATAGAACAGACAAAGAATGTTATTGAAAATGGTAATAAGATATGGAAGGATATATACGCTTTTTTTTTTGGATTTTGTGTATTGATAAAAGGCAATAAAATTTTAATTAATAAATAATTTGGATGGAAAAGAGAAGTAGGGACAAGATATGAAGTTAATATTATATGAAATATTGATATTATAATCTGGAAATGTTATGCTTTATTGGTCTATTATTATTATTTTTTCTTAGAAAAGAATTTATAAGCTGCTATGCCTTGATTTTTTGTGCATTGTTTTTATAAAACTGATAAAAATGGTTTTTATATATATATATAAAAAAGAAAATGATAATAAGATTTGGAAGGAGATATGGGTTGAATATGATGTTTGCTCCCGAGTTGCCCATGCTGCTGCAGCTGCTCTTTCCTTCGAGCAGCCCTTCGCACACATGCACTGGGCACAGGCTCCTCGGGGGCCTCTTCCTCACTGCTGCCAGCCTCCACAATCTCCGAATGCAGCACTCCTCTCCCTGATGGTCCTGGCCCCATCCCTGCATCACACGCAGGCCCCTCATCTGAGTCTTTGCTCTCTGAGACCTCAGCCATCCACACCTGCTGCTGGCGAACCACAACACTTGGTGGGTGTGGCAGGGGAAGGATACTGCAAAATCTCCCTGTTCTTCTGTGCAGGGCAACCAAGGAAGACCCAGCCAATCATCTGGGACTCAGGAGGCAGAGAATAGATGGGGGCGGGACCAGTCAGAGGTGGGATTTGCTGGTTCTCTGAACTACTCAAAATTTCCGCTACTGGTTCTCCAGAACTGGTCAGAACCTGCTGAATCCCACCTCTGACTCCTTCCTTGCCTTTGTCTGCTGCACCTCCCCACTCCTGAAATGGGGAGCGACTTCTGTTTCTTGATACAGTCATTCCGGAGGCAATTCTGGAACCATCTCACCATCAGTGATAGGCTAATATATGCCCCATCTTCCATCTTAAGAAACAGCTACACAGATTATCATAACAGAATAACAAACAGACTTGGAAGGGACCTTGGAGGTCTTTCTAATCCCACCCTCTGGTTGAGCAGGAGATCCTATGTCATTTCAATGGCTGTCCAGTCCCTTCTTAGAAGCCTCCAGTGATGGAGCGCCCACGACTTCTGATAATTGTTCTAACTGCCAGGAAATGTCTGCTTAGTTCTAGGTTGGTTTTCTCTTTCTCTTCACCACCACAGCCCTTCTCCCTCTCCCTCTCTCTCTGTAACTTTCTGCCCTAAAAAGAGGTCACTTGCTCAGTTTTACAGACCTGTTATTAATGCAGAAGGAGAGGTCTTATGGCATCACTCTTTCTTTCTTAGAGCAAATCTAGCTGTATTTGTTTCTCGAGATATGATATAATTGAAGCACACCATTATTTTGTACATATATATCTATATATCTATCGATCTATCTATATTGATCTATCTATATCTATCTATATCTGTATCTATATCTATCTACATCTACATCTATCTATCTGTATCTAATTTATCTATATCTATGTATCTATATCTATCTACATCTATGCCTGCCTATCTATCTTATCTTATCTTATCTTATCCTATCTATCTATCTATCTATCTATCTATCTATCTATCTATCTATCTATCTATCTATCTATCTATCTATCTGATGCAGTGCCCAAAGTATCCAGATCTAGCACACTACATAGCAACCACTGCCCAAGTATGAGATGTTGCATATTAGAAGTAAGATCTCCTTTTTAATAAAAGTAAGTTTATACTCTAATCAATGACAAGAATCACAGGAATGGATAAAAAGCTAGGTTTTCTTAGTTTCTGAAAATGTTTCAGATTTTTTATAAAACAAAAAACCCAAAACACTAAGTTTGTCCCAATCCTTTGAAGTAGATCAAATCAAGGGACGGACCACAAGAAAGAACACAGCTGCCTTAATATAGGTTATAACATAATCTTTAAAAACTGACACTTTTTTCTCTTTCCTCTCCCTTATACCAAAGAAAGTCAAAGCAAAACAATCTTGATGTTCTTTCTCACAGTTTTCTGGACCAAGTGCATGTTTATTAATGATTGCTGCATATTGTTTACAGGATTATCTCACTACTCCTCTGTGTTTACATTCTTTTATTTTGATTATATATGTTTTGGTCGCAAAACATGTTTATTTGATGCAGAATATTCCAAAGTAATGACATGAAGATAGATATAATTTCCCAGCACATTATATGATATGAATATCATATTTATATTATATCATTATAGCCCTCATTTTATTTGTTAGTAAAGTTTCCATGTATGCATTTACTTACAGTCTATGCAGCTGTACATATAGCCAAAAAACTCAGAATTGGTATAAGGGTCTAAATATTCCACACATGCTTTGATGTATCTTTTCTAACAAAGCAACATATGTTATTTTTTTCATTGATCTATTTGCTTCTTTTAAAAACATCATATAAAGCTTTCATTTTGAAATTTTCTCAGGAGAAAAAGACAAGAGAACCTGGGAGGACAGAGGGAAAAAGAAGTATGCCACAGAGCAACAATTTAGCCAGAGGATTTGGGAAAGCTTAATCAACACCAGGGTGACAAAATTTTAAGCATCATATATCCCAGCAATAATGATTAGCCAATGTTTTTTATATATTTCAAAACTTTTTGAAATTTTAAGTTATATCCAAACTTCATTTCCTTGTGAAATACACTATTTTCAAGAACAGCAAAAAGAACACAAACTTCTAATTTGCAAAGTTAGCTGTGACCCCTACAACAACCAATAGAATACATATTCTTGCACAGGAAAAGGAAGTTCAAAGTCCAAGAGAGGGTATAAATACCTCTCTCTCTCTCAATTCCACGTGGTCAGCTGCCCCAGGACCATGTGCTTGATGGTTCTGCTTCATTAATCCATCTTTCCAATCGGCCTCCTTGTTTTCAGTGTCTTTCTCCTCGCTTGGAACTGAACCAGATGGATATTTATTCTCATAAGGGCAAGGTCAGATCAGAAGCTCTCCACAGCCCTATTAGGCACAAAAAGGAGTTGCAGAACATCTTTCCGGGAGTTAAAAATGGTTCACTTCCTGCCTGGCTGTTGGGAAGCAAATATTTTTACAAAAAAACCCCTCCCATTTGGGTTTGCTGGGCTTCCAGAATGTTATTTTACCAAGAAACAAACAATGCTCTACACCCCCAATGAAAAAAGCTCTCAAATGTCTCGTGGAATTTACTTAAACGCCCATCTGTGGGAGTTAACCTGAACTGACTCTCAAGGAGAGTTACATACACTCTGGTGATGGTGCATATTTACATGGTGTTGTAAAGATAAGAGCAGAAGGGGCTCTCATGCCTTGGTTCAGGCCATCATTCTCAAAATGGCAAGATGGACAAGAGCTCCTTGTGTGCTCACCATCCATTTCTTCTCTTCTCCTTCTGCACACTCATTACAATTTGAGGATTTTTAGGAATCTGCGCCTTGAAATAATAAGACAAATGCTTTTATTCTCTTAAGGGAAATGCAGAAGCCTAATTTACTCTGCATTCAACACAAATTACGTCACACACCACAAATTAAGTAATATGTCACCAAAAAGAAAAAGAACATGTTGGAATCAAATTGCATGTAGTTTTAGAAGCAGGAAAAATGTTAACAGCTAAACAAAATAATATTGGAGCTTCTGCAGCTGCATAAAAACATACATGCACAAAGTCAATTCACTCAATCAAGAAAATTTCACTGCCAAAACTGATATAAAGGTCACTGAGTCCCATCCTCTCCTTAAGGCAAACATTTGTAATGATCACAAGAGCAAAGACATTAAAACAAAAAAGAGGCTTGAGTACCAATTCTAACAAGAGCAGTGGTGGTACTCTACCGGTTCGGCCCACTTCTGCTGAGCCGGTAGCAGCAATGAGCAGTGGATACTGAACCGGTTTTCTCCGCCACTCCACTGTTGAGCCCACCTGCGCACCTGGGCCCCCAGACTCACCTTCATCCTCTGCTTTTGAAGCACAGCTGCTTTGCATGGGACAGAAGAGGGCCGCGTGGCAGCTGCTGAAGCCACTGGGAGAGTTCAGGCTTGCAGGAGGCGAGTTGGAACACCTCTGCGCCAGAGGTGGTATTCAGAAGGTTCTGGCCGGTTCTGGAGAACCGGTAGCAGAAATTTTGAGTAGTTTGGAGAACTGGCAAATCCCACCTCTGACTGGCCCTGCCCCCATCTCTTCTCTGCCTCCCACTGAGTCCCAGCTGATCGGCTGGGTCTTCTTTGGTTGCCCTGCACAGGAGAACGGAGCTGGAAAGCAGGTTAGTGGAATGGAGAGGAAATGGGGATTTTGCAGTATATCCTTCCCCTGCCATGCCCACCAAGCCACATCCACCAAGCCACGACCGTAGAACTAGTAGTAAAAAATTTTGAATCCCACCACTGAACAAGACCATAGACTGAGTAGAGCCTTAGTGCAAATTCTGCAATGAGAATTAAACGGAGTTGAAGAAAGAGCACAGAAGTGTCTGCAGGGTGTGTGTGGGGGGGAAGGAAGATCAAGGTGGCGACACTGGCAGTGCGTCACACAAATGGAGGGGTGTAATTTGATCTTGAAGATCGTGTGTATAAATTGCAAATGTGACAGATAAAAGTATAAAGGTATAATGAATTTAGAATTAAAACATAAGAATGTTAGACTCTAGAATAAGATTTGAGAACATTTATAGAAAAAGGAATTAAGATATAAATTGAAAATGAATTTAATAAGTGTAAAGAAAATAAGAATAATGGAGAAAATTTACTGGAAAATGGAAGTAATGATATGATATAGAATTGAATGTGAAAGATAAATATGTACTAAGGTCACGTTTGTGTTGAAGTGTAAACCTGAAACCACAGTTGTCATGCCCCTGGTGGAGACTGACTCCGAGGGAGAGGAGGAACAGCCGACAGGGAGTGGAAGTGTGACTCCGGAGGTTGTGGAGGAGGCTGGGGAAAGGCAGAGGCTGGCTGGGCAGTCAGAGGAGGACCCAGGCCCATCCCTTCTCCATCCTAGGGCACGCAGGGAGGAGAGGATAAGGGAGAGATGTGGTCTACTGGGGAGGAGAGGACCTTGATCCTCTTCATGGGCTGCAGCTGTGACAACTGAATAAGAGGATGGACTTGCGTACAGGTGAGGGCTGGAAACAAAGCATGGAAATATCTCTAGTTTATGGTTCCTCTCTGAGTTTGGTGTCCTTCCCAGTGTGTGTTCTGTTATCTGTGGATCTTCTCCAGCCCTTATCTTGCCTAGTTTGTGTTGATTTTTTCCCCTCCTTCTTGTATCTGTTTGTATGGGAATTTTTTGTCTTCCATCAAGGATATTCGAAGCTTGGAAGCAAAGTGAAGGAATAAAAGGGGCTTCACCTGTTTTCCCCCAGACACTCAGGATGAGAGAGGGATGATTCCTCCATGAAGTCTGCTGGTAGACTCTTCTCGACCAAAAGCAAAAAGCTGCAAGAACCAGCCGCACAAAACCAAGCAGCCAGAATGATCACACAGGAGACCTTCTACTGTCTTTGAATTACGTGTAATCAGAGTCGTTATGCAGTCTTTCTGAACCCAATGGATGTTGTGATTAGCCAGCGGCAGGTACGGACGGCTGAGGAGAGCGAGGACTCAGGTGAGGGGCCAGGACCATCAGAGAGTGGACTGCTGCCTTCAGAGATTGTGGGGGCTGGCAGCAGCGATGAGGAGGTTCCCGAGGAGCCTGTGCCAAGTGCATGTGCACGAAGGGTTGCTAGCAGGAAAGAGCAGCTGCAGCAGCACAGGCAACTCGGGAGTAAGGCTGCAAGGTCCCCTCCTTCAAGAAGATAAAAGCCAGCTGTGAAACTAACCTTCTTTGCAGAAGGCAAAGTCGTTTTGAAAATTACAGCCTTCTGGACATTCCACTGTCCTGAGTTTGTATTATTTTGTTTGTCTTATTTTGCAAATTATTTCTTGTCTGTTATCCTTTGGCAAGTCTCGCACAATTTGTCAAGGCTTGTGCTTATCACAGCTAATTATTTTGTAAAAGCATTACAAGGTTTCTGTTCCTTTTGGATTGTGGTTGATTTGTGGGAAAAGGGTGTGGGTCAGAACAATGGAGCCATTAAAAAAAAGAGAAGTCCATGCATCAGTAGTGTTAGCATGTAAGTTCCTCATCTGCATTACAAAGTGACAATAGGATCATGAGGAACACAGTAAACAATAGTCCTAACTTTGGAGCCCTCAAAAAGCTTCAGCCTGGTTTGTATCAAGATGCCACCCAAAAGGAAAGATGGGAACACTGTGCTTTTTTGGTAACTCAGAGATCTGAATTATCCACCTGACATTTTTATTCTAGAAGTAAGTCTTTCATGTATGAAGATGACATGTATGTCTGCCTTTAATTCGTTGCATATCAAATCAGAGAACACTGGGAAAGGACAGATTGCGATGTTCAAAGAAACCTTTTCATCTTCTGAAATCTCAAGGTTCCTAACAGCATCACCTTATTTATCTGAAGGCAGCTTCTCTCACACTTTCACTTGAAGACCCTCATTAACAAGGCCTTTGCCAACTCCTGATATATATTGACCAACCTAAAAGGGATCTCCACCCTTTAAGCCTGTCGGTTCAATCTTGATCGAAATGGCATGATTCTCAAGAGTCAATATTTCAGATCTCCCTTTGAACAGAAAGCTAATGGCTAATGGCTTTCAAATCTGAGGCTTTCCTTGGAGCTAAAGCCTTCATTTAGGAATGATTGCCTTTAAATTTAGCTGCCTACCTTTTCACTGGCTAGTTGCCTTGTTGGGTTGGGTTGTAGACACCTCCCTTCCTTTCCTGTGGTTTTGTCTTCTCTCACTGCATTGGTGCCTCTGGGCGAATTGACTTTATTGTGGATACCTCACAAAGAATCCAGGTGGATGGAGTAGGTATCTGAAATTCACGAGAAGATGCCAAAGCCTCACCCTTGACTGTGGACATTTCAACTCACTTGTAGAACTGGTCCTTCCTCCTCTTTTAGTGGGTTCCCTTGGCTACCATCTTCTTTGGCAATTCATCTATTCTTTCCACCTCTTGTTATGAATTATTTTACTACAAAATCTGTGGCCCACTTTGACTTAAAAATGCAAGCCAGCCTGTTTATATTTAAAAAGTTTTTTTTTGAACAAAGACCGCATGCATCCATCAAATCCACGTTATACTACAACAGTCAGGATCCATTCCACGTGTATCTTGATATATCTCCAAAGACTCCCTGGTTCTCCCAGCGCAAAATGGAAGCTCTTCCAACATCTTACTAAGCCTGGTCATTCTCTTTAGTTGCGCATTATTTGCACCACAGGATGCCAAGCCATGTTATAAGAACCATGAAGATTTCTGCCTCAGGCTCATGGTTGCAATGGACAACAAACATTTGTTTTGTTCCCTTTTCCTCTCCACCCAGATGCCAAGGGGAAGGCAAACAAAGCACCACAACATAAAAACCTCACTCACCAGACTGCCCAGATTAAAGCAAATTATCTTCACAAAGAACAGCACAGTAGCTTACCCTGCGTGTTCATGTTTTAAGACACACATATTATGGAACACCTAACATGTCTCCCCCAGGCAGCGGGTGAGAAGCTGGCAAAGCAATCACTGATAACCCACCGAGGATCCAGATGGACCGTACAGTACGCGGTTTATGCTTGTCTGGGTTAATAAAAGCAGCAAATTAGAGAGTAGCGTAATTTTACTTTGTTCAGGGTGACATGTTATAACAAAGGCTCGCCTTTCCTTGTGCAAATATTTCTCCCCTTTCATCCGTTTTTTTAGACAGTGTGTGAAATCTACACTTAGCCAAACAGAAGAGATCATTTAGATGAGGGTTAAATAAATAATTTTTTTAAAAAAAATAACAATCTGATTCCATTTGGATGGGTGTTGTGCCCAGTGTGGTGATCAGTGAAGGTGGTAACATTAGAGACACAATCCTTTGTCTGGTTGCTAAGAGGACAAAGACATCACGTCTTACCTCTGAGAAAATTATGGTGTGGTTTTGGGCTGGATAGGTAATTCAGGTGGAATGAAACCCACAACAGTAGAAGTGAAAATTAAGGATATGTTTTGTCAAAGTGGGTAGGAGGGTCTGACTCTAATCAGGGCTGTTTATAACATATGATCATAGCTAATTGTTCGTTAATTCCACCATATCATTTGTTCATTTGTTACAACCTCTGTGTAATGATTGTGTTGGTTTTCCTCTCTCCTGGGTTGGGAGCGGGGAATGAGGAGGCGGGAGAGGATCTGGGACTTTAATGGTCTTTCGGTTCATGTAGAAAATAGCAGGGGGTTAGGTGACAAATTTCTTTCTGAAGATTGAGCCAAGTTGCATTAAATGATGCCAGTCCTTCTTTCCAGACAGTCAAGACAATATATATTGCAGACATGATCACTGCAGGTAACATTTGCTAGTACATTTTCGAAGGGGGAAGATAAAAGCAGCACACAAAAAATTATTACAATCCCTGAATTTATTTTTGAGCAATAAGAATCTTTTGGAAAGCAAAACATACACACACATGCACAGTCCTGTATTTTTCACATATGGATTAGTTTCTCTACATTTGAAAATTGAATTATGGGGCACGCAGAGCTGTACAGCTTGCAACTATGCCTTTTGGGCTGTGAATTGAGCTCCAGCAATCAAAAGTATCAATAATTTATTCATACTGCCACGAATGCTCTGGAAGAAATACACCAGAAAGAGTATTTAAACATAAAGTTTCCTGTTTAAGATTTTATTAAAAGAAATTATCTCAACGTTTAATATACTTCCCACTGACAAAAGTGAGAAATGTTGTGTATGCAACATTGCACAGCAATCCACAAGGCAAGAAAAAAATAAAGTAGGGAGGGATGGGTTGTCTAGTAAATTGTGAATTGAGACATTCTGAATTAAGCCTGAATTCAAGCAAAATAATCAGAATTGGATTGATAGAAGCCCTGTAATTTGTTCTTATTAATAGAGGGCAGCCACAAGGAAATTAGGTTACTTCAAGTGGTATTATCTATCTGCAAGTGTTTGTTACCAGAAGGAAAAACGTGTGAGTTAAAATTAAATGAGATTAGGAAGTATAGATTAGGGCACTTTCTGGGAGGGTGGAAACCAAGCAAAGAAGCAAAATTAAATTTTAATATCTTGGGCAGAGCAGCTAAATAGCATTGAGCTTGGACAGCCATTAATTTCTTTGTGTCCTCTAGCCATTCCTGCTAGTAGAAACTTCTGGACATGCAATTGAAGAAGATGCACATAACACAAATAACACTTTAGTGGCAAATTTTCATGAGAAACAGCAAGGCAGATTTGCTTGATACTACAGAAGTGTTCAAGAAGACTGGCAGATTTGAGAAAAAGAACGTGTGCTAGGACCAAAACGAACCATACATTCCATCTGTAAGGAAGCTTTGTTCCTTCTCCTTAAAGCCTCCAATAATGTAACAGCTTCATAAGAGCAAAAATATGCATCTGTGTTCTGCGGAAGACAGTCATGTGATCCTTTCATTGGGTGCGCCCAAAGACAGGTTGGACAGCCATCTGTGGGAGATGCTTCTTTTGCCTGCTGAGGGTCTAAGGATCCAAGTAGCCCCTCCAACCCTAACTATGCTATGATTCTATCACAGTTTATATTGGTGGCGATGATAAATCCAGTGGAAAACTTCAAAGGCAATTATGCCATTGCACACAGGTCCTTGCAGCTTAACATAAAAGAACCTCCTAATGTTATAGTTATATAAAGAGCAGTGGTGACACGGTGGTTAGAATGCAGTATTGCAGGCTACTTCTGCCGACTGCCGGCAGTTCGATTCTGAGAGACTCAAGGTTGAACTCAGCCTTCCATCCTTCTGAAGTAGGTAAAATGAGGATCCAGATTGTTGGGGGCAAGAGGCTGACTCTGTAAACTGCTTAGAGAGGGCTGGAAAGCACTGTGAAGTGGTATATAAGTGCTGTTATTATTGCTATGGCTCAAAGTGCCCCCATTTTTTAAAATAAAAGCATCCAGGTTTTTATTCACTGAGTAGAATATGGGTGGGCAATGATGCTATACTTTGCAGAACTGTGACAGGCCATGTTTCTGTTGAAAGTCACATATAACTGCCCAGGGCACTCAAGAAGATTTCATTGGAACTGAAATTAAGTTTGCTCCTGACATTTTTTTCCCCTTTTATGAGTAAAGAACAAGATCCAATTGTCCTAATGCTTCTAATGCCTCCACTCTTTGCTCCATGAAAACCAGGTGGCCCCTTTTTGCTTGTCTTGGCCCCTTGAGCTCCAGGTTATCTAGGTTGGTCAACCAAAATCTCCTGTCACAACTCCAGTGCCCTCAACCATCATCTGCATTGACATGACGACAGTGGCAAAGTCTGAAGTTCATGGAGATGCACCACTCTGCTGTAGGTTATGATGGAATATATTGGAATGGGATGTAACCTGGGAATGTAATTGACTAAACAGGTAGGAGGAGAGATACCCATCAATAAATTTCAAGCGTCTTGAGAGAGTTGAATATGGTGTTCAGTACTGCAAGAAATGTTTCTGTCTTGGGTACATTTTCTTTGAGGATTGCTTGGAGAAACTGTATAAGCTGCATGCTCAGGAAAGGTTGCCCCTGGCATATCACCACAGTTGGGCACAAGTTAGAGGAACTGGGCATGCCAGTATCTCCTTGATCAGCTCTCTTGACACACTTGCGGCCAGTCAATGTCTTTGCAGAAGCTGGTACTTGACAATGAAGGCCCACTAAAAATATTTTTTGTTATATGAATGCACGTCTCTTCAGGTTCTATAGCAGAAACCTTCTAGAAAAGGAGAAAGAGTCCACTGCAGACACAAAATCATACAGTAGATATGTGCCTGATTAAACTGGTCTCAAAGAGAAATCTGAATAAATAAATAAAACCCATAAACCTAAGGAGATATTTAAAATGCTGTTCCACAGATATTATTTTCATCAGCTTAAAAATAATTCTCATTTATACACAAATGGTTCTCCAGTTATTTTTTTCATGTCAAAGAACAATCACATATCCAACATCTTTGCCAGGATTTAATAAAATAGGCAATAAATTAATCAAGATCGCTTCTCTGGCTGGATAGAAACCCTGAATTCAGGAAGTGAGTAGAGGGTTGTTTCTTTCACAGGATGTCCATAGCATCTTTCTAATGCAACAATCGCTTCATGCTTGCAGACTTGGCCAACCGAGGATCTCTGCAGGGAACAAAAGGGCATGTGCCATGCACATCATGCCATCATTGTGGCAGTTATATAATTTGTGCCATGATATGAAGTTCATTACATCACTTTAGTGCTTTCTAACAAATGCCCATTTAAATGCAGAAAGGAACTTCAGGGAACTAAGGACTTGCAATGCTACTCAAAGGGCAATACATTACAAGATCATTTGTTTATTTAGCTTCTCAAGAGTGTTTGCTTGGAAATGTTCTAACAAACACGTGCCATTCAACTCTTTTATTCTACCTGGCAATGGAATGATTAGGAATTAGAACCTGCTTCAATTTCAAATGACAAAACATTGGAGTCATAGTGGACAACCAGTTAAATATGAGCCAAAAGTGTGTGGCGGCAGCCAAAAAAGCCAGCACAATCCTAAATTGCGTAAACAGAGGGATACAGTTAAGATCAAGGGTGGTACTGATACCATTCTATAAGGCCTGAGTAAGGCCACACCTAAAGTACTGCATCCAGTTTTGGTCACCTCATTATAAAAAGATGTTGAGACTCTAGAAAAAGTGCAGAGAAGAACAACCAGGATGATTAGGGGACTGGAGACTAAAACATATGAAGAATGGTTACAGGAACTGGGCATGGCCAGTCTAGGGAAGAGAAGGACCAGGGGAGGCAGGAGAGCAGCCTTCCAATATTTCAGGGGCTGCCACAGAGAGGAGGAGAGGGTCAAGCTATTCTCCAAAGCACCTGAAGGCCAGAGAAGGAATAATGGATGGGAACTAAACAAGGAGAAATTTATCCTGGGAATAAGGAGAAACGTTTTGACACTGAGAACAATCAACCCATGGAACAGCTTGTCCTTGTAAGTTGTGGGACCGTCAGCACTTGAGACTTTCAAGAAGAGATTGGACTGCCATTTGTCAGAAATGGTGAAGGGTCTCCCGCTTGGACTAGATGACCTACAAGGTCCCTTCCAACTCTGATTATCTGTTAACATGACATCCGAATAGCAGAGAAAATATGATGTTAGAATTCCATAGTTTATCAGAATATTGTCTTCTTATTATGTAATGTTACCCACAATGGATAATTTCCTAATCTACCATAAGTTGTGCTTACAAGAAAAGCACTAAGAGAAAGCATATGCAGATATTACAGCTTGAGAAATGGGAAGAGGATGCATTAGCAGGGCCAGCCACTCAAAAAACACCTATCACCAGGTGCCACTGAAGTTTCCCTATTGTTGTAGATGCCTGGTGTACCTTCTCAGAGGCCGGTGGTGAATTTAAAGACAGCCTTGATCGTCTTCTATGCCTAGGTGATGATATGCCAGCGGAGAGGCCCAGAGAGAAGCAGATGAGCACAAAAACACCATGGAGAAATGCCAGCATCTCAGTCATTGCTGGAAACGGGTCACACCTCAAAACCCGGAAGAGAGAAGTGGAGAGAAGTGAAGACCCTCTTGTTTCAATGGGATCTGTGGGTGCAACCTGGATGGTGGACCTGGTTGCATTTTGATTAGTTGGTAAATTGCTTTGATTTGCTTGAAGTTGGGTAGAATAGAAATATTTGGATAAAGAAAAATACAGAGGAGGAGAAAGTGAAAGAGGAAAAGAACAGAAATATTAAAAGCTCTTTGTTAAGTGGGGTACAAGGCTGGATGGAGTTGTACTAAACTCAGTAGCAATGAAAGATGTATTTATCTGAGTCCTGGCTAGTCCCAGATGCCTCTCCACCCCCCAGGGTTAAGTGGAGGTGGCCACAAAGAATATCTTCACTTCTGGAAATCTCAACTATGACGTCTCCTCTCCTCCCCACTCCAGAGAAATGTTTGCATCTAGCCTAAAAAATTGCAGGGCACTTTGCTTTTTACAGTTCTTTGCTTACTTGCTCACATCGGTGAAAATATAGCTCCTGGATCGGTGGATTTTTGCTATTAAGTCTCTTTCACACTGATTTGACCCATAGAGATGTTTTTAAAAGCATTATCTGCTTTTTAAAAACCCGAGAGGCATACTTTTGGGTCTCCAGTAGAGTGCAGCATTTGAAATATTTCCAATGGGACAGCTTGTCCAGCTATTCTGGATTTTTGACCCAAGGCAGAGAGTACATATGGCCTTTCATTCTGAATTTACTGTCTCAGTTCAACAGTTATTTCTGCTTCAATTTATGGAAAAGACCAGTGTTGTGAATGAATAATGTCAAATAAAGTTATCTTGAGCTTGAAGTCAAGTGCAGGGTTCTGGCCCTGCACTTCTGATTGGCTGTTAATGGCAGGATCGGATTGGTCCGTTCAGGAGCATCTGATTGGCCATTAACAGGCCATTCTCATTGGTTAACGGAGCTAGCGCTCCAGGATTGCTATTGGTTGAATAGTTAATAAGTTGCCTATATAAGGAAGGCTATAGCAGCCCTCCAGTTTGAGCTGTCACACCATGTAAATATAGAGTTTGAAGTTCACTGTTTCTACCGGCTTGTCTCCATTATTCGCACCCGTGCTCCCGACTAAACACTGGAGATGAAGGTGAGATTGGATGACATCAGAGCCAACTAAAACAACAACAAAGACAACCAAGCACGTGGCTGAAGTGCACAACGGCGGAACCATATCCGGCGGCATAGTACCACCCACTCCGTTTGATCCAGTTCAAGAGGACTGGGAGTTCTACATGGACCGTTTCCAAATGTTTTTGGAAACGAATAATCTGAAGGATGCCACAACCGGGAAGAAACGGGCGGTATTCTTAACGCACTGCGGCCCGACGGTATTCAAAATGGCTAATGCATTAGCAAAACCGGCTGAAGTGAAGGCCATGGACTGGGATGTCCTCGAACCGCAACTAAGGGCCCACTATGCACCAACCGTTCCAACGCTCGTAAGACGACACGAGTTCTATCAAAGAAACCAGCGGAAAGGAGAAAGCATTGCCGATTTCATTGCAGACCTCTGGAACTTGAGAGGCCTTTGCGATTTCGCCGACCTAGAGGAGGCCCTGAGAGACCGAGTAGTTCTCGGGTTAGACGCTCTAAACGTACAGAGCAAAAAAATGGCTAAGGGCGACTTTAGCCTTGCCGATGCCATCGCTGAGGCTACGGCAGCGGAGGCGACCAAGAAGTCGGCTGCCCAGCTACACCGTAATCGCACTCCAGCACACCAACCAGTCAGCGAAGTTTCACCTAAGTCAGGAGGACAGCTTCTGACGACCCACCATGAGGACCTCTCTTCGTCGTCAGACAGCGACGAAGAAGAGGTCCATTGCCTGCGGTCCAACCGGAACCGTTACCCGAAATCCCATCAACCATGCACTGGCTGTTGGGCCAACCATTACCGCTCCAATTGCAAATTCCGCGACATGCTCTGCCACGAGTGCGGGAAACGAGGCCATATCGGACGGGTCTGCAGAAGTCTCCTCGGACCCAGCCAGACCTCGAAGGGTGCCAATCTCCACCAATCAACAGGGAATCGCCCTGTAAGGCGAGAACCAGCAAACCAGTCTTACAGAAACCGACCCGTGAATCATCTAACGAGACGGGAAGAGGCCCACCAAACACTCACTATCGGCCACACCTCTTCGCTAGATGCCAAGAAAATTCGAGTCAGAGTGGACATCGAAAATCAGCCTTGCCAAATGGAAGTTGACTCGGGATCGTCTCTGTCAATGGTCTCCTGGAAAACCCTCAAGCAACTCATCCCCACTATCCGGTGCCAAGACCTTCAATTCCAACGGCTCGTGTTAAAGGACTACCAGGGGAACCGGATTCCAGTCGTAGGATCCAGTAGAGTCCAGGTTGCATTCAAGAACCAAACGGCGTACTTACCCCTGACGGTGATCGACAAGGACCGGCCTACTCTGTTAGGCCTCCAATGGTTCGCACCACTCGGCATTGAAGTGGCAGGCATTAACCGAATCGGCGGCAGTGATTGGGAGGAGGACCTCGCCCACGAATTCAGGGACGTCTTCGCGGAAAAGCTAGGCAAGTACAAGGGGACCCTGATATCCTTTAGCCTTAATCCAAAGATAGCTCCCATCTGCCTTAAGCCTCGTCGAGTTCCGTTCGCTCTAAAGCCAAAAATCGACGAACAGCTTGATAAGTTGATAGCCCAGGGAGTTTTAAAGCCAACCAACAACTCCCCATGGGAAACACCAATCGTGACCCCAATTAAGCCGGACGGCTCCATTAGAATTTGTGGGGACTATCGAGCCACCCAAAACCATGCCCTGCAACAAAATCCATATCCGGTGCTGGTGTGCAACACCTCCTCCATTCCCTGGGGGGCGAAAAAGTCTTCGCTAAACTAGACTTAGCTCAGGCTTATCAGCAACTGCCGGTTGACGAAAAAACGGCACAGGCACAGACTATCGTAACACACCGAGGTGCCTTTAAGTGTACGCGGCTTCAATTCGGAGTCAGTGTAGCCCCGGGGATCTTTCAGAGCCTAATGGAGAGACTATTGCAGGGGATCAAAGGCGTTGTCCCCTACTTTGACGATGTGCTCATTGCTGTCCCCACTCCAAAAATTTTACAGGATCGTTTAAGACTGGTTTTACAAAAATTCCAAGAAGCAGGCCTGAAAGTGAAGAAAAATAAGTGCAAACTGTGTACAGATCATGTTGAATTCTTAGGGTACTTGATTGACAGTAAGGGTATTCAACCTACCAATAGCAAATTGAAAGCAATAAAAAACGCTCCCAGACCCCGGAACAAGGCCGACCTCCAGGCATTCTTTGGCCTCATCAATTTCTATAATGTATTCTTGCTGCACAAGGCGACTGTCGCTGAACCTTTACATCGCCTACTGGATAAAAAAGCAATTTGGGTATGGGGTCACAGAGAAGAGCAGGCATTCCGTAATGTAAAAAAACTACTGACTTCTGACGCTGTACTAATGCAGTACAATGAGACTTTGCCATTAAATATCACATGTGATGCATCGCCTTTTGGAGCCATTTTGAACCATGTGTTACCTAACGGTAGCGAAGCCCCTGTTGTTTATTTTTCAAAAACGCTCTCGAAAACCGAGCAAAATTACAGCCAGATCGAGAAAGAAGCCCTGGCAATTGTATCAGCTGTTAAAAGATTCCATGAGTACGTGTACGGACGGGCTTTTACTATTGTAACTGACCACAAACCATTGCTGGGGATAATCGCTGGGGATAAGCCAACTCTCTACAAAATTTCTCCCAGGATGACCCGCTGGTCAGAATTCTTGGCTGCCTACAATTATCAGCTTCAATATCGTCCCGGTAAGGCCATTCCCCACCCCGATGCATTGAGCCGTGCACCGTTCCCTGAAACAATCAACCATCCTGCACCAACGATGACAACGTTGCAGATCGAGACACTCCATACGCTGCCGTTAACTGCCCGTGACATTGCGAGAGAAACAAAACACGACCCCATATTAGCATGAGTCCTCACATGGGTGGAACGTGGATGGCCATTGGACCAAGTACCAGACGGCTTTGCACCATTCAAAAGTCATCAAACAGAGTTGTTCTCGCAAAAGGGCTGTATCATCTGGGGCGATAGAGTCATTATCCCAGAATGACTCCAACAGGCATTGCTAAGAACCTTGCACGATGGCCACCCTGGCATCGTGCGCATGAAGGGCCTCGCACAAAGCTACGCGTGGTGGCCAGGCATCGACAGACAAATCGAATCGTGGGTTAAAACTTGCCAGAGATGCCAAGAAGTAAGCAATGCTCCACCAAAGGCAACCCCAACCGAATGGGAGACGCCGCGGGGACCCTGGTCCCGCATCCATCTGGATTCCGCTGGGCCGACCAAAGGCCACACGTTTTTAATAACCGTCGACGCCTATTCGAATTGGCTCGAGATTCACCGAATGAAGAACACGACCACCGAAGCGGTCATCAAAAGACTGGAAAGACTGTTTGCAACCCACGGATTACCAGACGTTCTGGTATCCGACAACGGGCCCCAATTTACTGTGCTGTCTTTTGAACAGTACCTGGCTGACCGCGCACCCTGACCGCGCACCCTGTGGCTAACGGTAGGGCTGAGTGTATGGTACAATTTGTCAAAAGAACTCTACAAAAGATAGACTACGACAACATTGACGAGAAAATCAACCGAATCCTTTTTCTACAGCACATCACACCTCACAGCGTCACCAACAAAACTCCCACTGAGCTGCTAATGGGACGAAAGCTCCGCTCCCACCTCGACCGGTTACACCCAGCCTACGAACCGGAAAAACCACTCAGATCCAGCGGCCGATGCCGTACCTTCCAGGTAGGCGATTTAGTATTCGCTAAAAACTTATTGGGCGATCCGCTGTGGGTAGAAGCGACCATAATCCGCGTAACTGGCCCAAGATCATACCTCGTTCAGTGCCCTGACGACAGACTTTGGAAGTGCCACATAGATCAACTATGATCGCGGCTGCAGTCACGCAATTCCGAACTCCCTTATGACCAAACTAAGGGGGGGGGAGATACAGAGGAAAACTAATTGCAACTAGAGGAAAATCTTTTTGAAGAGACTGATAACGGAACTGAAATGCAGGAACAGGAACCGGGGACCGGAGTGGGTTCACCTCAGGGAGTGACCAGTGATATTGGTGACGACGGAAACGCGAACTCTGAACCAGAGGCACCCCTATCATTAAACAACGATCTACCTCAGCAGAAGTGCAGCCAATCGCCAGGCACTTTGCGAAAATCAAAAAGACTAATAAAACAACCGTCCTACCTTAAGGACTATGTAACCGCGCCCCATCAGCAGAAGCCAGGGGAAAGGGGTGTTGTGAATGAATAATGTCAAATAAAGTTATCTTGAGCTTGAAGTCAAGTGCAGGGTTCTGGCCCTGCACTTCTGATTGGCTGTTAATGGCAGGATCGGATTGGTCCGTTCAGGAGCATCTGATTGGCCATTAACAGGCCATTCTCATTGGTTAACGGAGCTAGCGCTCCCAGGTTGCTATTGGTTGAATAGTTAATAAGTTGCCTATATAAGGAAGGCTATAGCAGCCCTCCAGTTTGAGCTGTCACACCATGTAAATAAAGAGTTTGAAGTTCACTGTTTCTACCGGCTCGTCTCCATCATTCGCACCCATGCTCCAGACTTAACAACCAGAATCTCTGAAATCTGTCTCTAAAGAGAACAACAGAAGGCAGAAATCATAAACTCAATTATAGGAAATTTCTTTGAGCTGTTTTTCATTTGATCGTCCCAAAAACAAATACTTGTAGGCAGCCAGTGGGCAAAGTCACAATATAAGAAACCACAAAAATGCAAAACTAAACAAGCCAAAATATTAGATCAATTGAACAAGGAAGACACACATATGCAGCATGTTTGGAATGCATTGAAGCAGCAGCTCTTAAACTGGGTAGGTATGCTGATCCTCCAAATCAATACATTTTACAACCGCAACCATAGTCACTGTCTGTAGAGCTTGATTAAAAAAAAAAAAAAGCATTAAGCATGACAGACAGTTAATCCCATATTTTTCACCTCTCCTCAGTTGGTGGTCAAATGTTTCCTTTCCAGATTATAAGATATCAAACGCCCCCATGAAGTACCTCGCCAAATTGACTCTCCAGGAAGCTAATTAGATAGCAAACAAAGAAATTCTGACAAAGGAAAATGACAAAGATAGTTACAGGCTTTGTCATATCATCCACGAAAGAGATTTGCTTTGTCACGGTGGTCTTAAATTTAGTACCGTAGGAATTTAAAATAACCTTTAAATACTCCAATATAATTTGTTTGTTTATTTATTTAATCTTTGGTCTCTTCTCCAGAAGCACAAAGTTCCTCCCTCCCTTTTCCCCACCATAAGAGCCACCCTGTGATGTAGTTTGGGTTAAAAGAGAGTAACCAGCCTCAAGTCCTTATATGTTTCCTGGGTCTCTCCCACTCTCAGACAACTATCCAGAACCGTCACCACAACCTCACGGTGGCTGGGACATCTACTGAAACCAACAGCAACGAAAGAAAGAAGAACAAACACATTTCTCATTGTGAAAGCAAATGGAAGGCAAATAGCACATGAAATAAGTGTAGCTCAGTGAAAACGAATGGAATGGAAGGAACGAATGGGGCACCCTTGGGGCCTCTGATTGCCCAGGCCTGCTGTCCACATCTGTCCATGGCTGGACTCAGGAAAGGAAATCTGGAACAGGCGGCCTGGGTGGATTCTTCCCTATAGGCAAGCGGGAAGAAGGTGGCTTCCCAGCTGTTCCTTCCACCTGTTTTCACAGAGTTCCACAACTTCTCAAAACGGAGCCAATAAACACAATAAGAAATGATAGGATAAGGAAGAGCAAGTTTTAGGATTTCAGCAGAAAACACTTCCTTCCAGGGGTGGGCTGCTGGGAGTTTGCAGTGGTTCAGGAGATTCTCTAGCAAGCTAACATTCTGCACAGTTCAGAGTATCAGTTCCAGTAAACCTCCATTCCAGCCAATAACTCCGAGGCAGACATCTCTCAAAAGTTCCTTTTATTTGGATAGTAACTGGTACAACTATGGAATCCTGAATCTGAAAGTTCTGGGCTTCTTTACAATAAGTAAAAACTACACAATCCATCCCCTGCACCCATCACCATATCACATGGCCCAATCATCATCCATCCCAAAGTAAGACTTCCTCTCACTTATGCACAACACCACCTGTCCTTGAATCAGAAAAAGAATGTTATCATGTCTAACTAGATAGACTCCAATGAATTCCCCCCTCCCACTTTCCCAAGCTCAATTGTGGCAGCGTGGGAGCATCGGATCTCAATATGGCTTCCAAAGCTGACACAGAGAACCCCCAAATCCTATTCCTGGCTGGTCCTACCCACCCCGTCCCTCCCTTCCCAGGAGTCCCCACGCAACATTTCCAGCTTTCAGAGGGCCCCCGGAGCCCGGAGAGGGGAAAAATTGCCCTCACTCTGCTGTGGTCCAGGAAGGCTGACTAGGCTGACTAGCTGACTAGCCAGGCCCACCCAGCAACCGGCCAGAGAACCTGTTGCTAAAATGCTCAAAGCCCACCCCTGCTTCCTTCCTATTTAAGAGGACTACTCTGTACAAACACATTGATGGCACCCACCTCTATTTCAACTATTAGTCTTTTCTTCCACCAACCTAGCAAACAGCAGGCTTCCATCATCACAATTTACATTTTAATAATTTTAAAATGTCGATTGTCTCAGATTAAGTGAAAACTATCAGTCTGTACATAAATATCCTGGAATATGCTTTTCATGCATACTTGTAAACATCATTATAATTACAATGCATAATTATAATTGCATTATAATGCAAACTATTTTCTGGTTCAACTTTTAATTTATATTTTATTATGTTACATCTCAGGTATTTTGCTATATACTTAGAAAACTCATGGACTATTTTGCTCACAAATTCTTAGGCGTTGTGATGCAACAAGACCATTTCCAGTTGATTTTTTTACAGTAAAATGGCAATGTTCGACTTATAGCTTAACCTTCATTTTTCCCACCATTTTTTTCTTTAGAACCTGTTTTAAAATTTTATTCTCAGCAAGGTAAGTTATGGGCAGTTTATGGGAACTTTAATCAAGTTCCTGTGGCTTGAAGGCCTACTCCAGTGCCTCCTTCACATGTGCTTTTATGTTCCTCTTTCACAATGACAGTCAAAGTAGCCTAATTTCTCCTTTGTTAAATGTCCTAAGTTAATGTGATTTAATTGCCTTTTATCACATAATTAATCTTTTATAAGACATAATCTTACAAAGTTTGATATTGTGCTGTCAATATCCACAAACACTTGACTTTCGGTTCCCCTGAGTAGAAATACTCATATACTCAGGATGAATACTCACTTTATGCATGCTTTTAATTATTTAGACAGTTTGCATGATCCCCCATCTCAAAAGCATAACAGTAATTCACAGAGTGCAAACTAGATTAAAAAAAATAGCCATAATGCAATACTCAAGCACCATGACAAACTCACAACTTAGTTACAATTAAGTTAAGACTCCAGTAATATCCTGGTTCAGAGATCTCTGCAGCTTCTGGAAGAATAGGGAGGAGGCTGTTCCATAGGGTTGGTGCCTGATTTTTGCTATTTATTAGTATTTACAAATGTTACTTTATTTCTGTTTGTTTCTGACCTTTGATTGAAATAAATTGGAGTGACTGATACAAATTGATGTAGCAAAGAAAATTCTATTTACTCACTAATCATTAATTACCCTGATTAAGTTTTTCAATATGTACCATGAGTTGAGCTTATATCCCACCTTAAAAAAAAAAAAGATTTCCAGGTGGCAAAATGTAAACATCTTTTATAATTCATTTATGATTTGAGCATCTTCTGGTGCCTCAACAACAGAATCCAAAACAGAGAGGACCCTCAGCCCAGCTGTTGTTAAAAGCAAGAAAGGCAATTTCTAAATAGTCATTGTGGTTTGTTTGTTTTTTTTAATAAAATTGAGTGTGAGCATCATGATGAAAGCATTCTTAAACTTTTATCAGAGTGTTTTATTGCAGCCAGAGGCCTCCTCGGCTAACAAAACTCTCTCAGTGACGTCACCTGTCATACTGACCTATTAGGTTTGCAATTTGACCCTGCTAGGAGGAAGGCCAGAACTGCCAAGAAAGGGTAGGGATGGTCCCCAGAGGCTTTCCAGAAACGATGACAAACCTTAGCCCGTGTGGGTGGAAAGAATGGGCCGTATTATAGGCAGCCCCAGAGGTTGGTCAAAGGGAAGGTCAACCCTATGAAGAGTGGCATTGTCCAAGGACAGCTTTACAAGATGAATCCTCACACTTTGAGATGGGACTGACCTCCGATGGACACCATGAACTGCCTGATGTCATTGGGGTACCTCAGAAGCCAGTCCCGCTGTCCTGAAAATGGAGAAGAGGCTGCACAATGGACACCAGGATGAAGGCTGCAGGTTTATGGCTAAGCCATGATCTTCTCAGCCTTTCCTCTCTAGGTCTCAGCTAAATTATGATCAGCATTTCCATGAAGACAGTTTCAGGGGAAGAAAAACTTTCTTGACGTGTTCCCAAAGTGGCCTTGCCTTGTTGGTCCTAGTCCCTAGTCCAGCACCTTATCAGGAACCCTAGCACAACTGCACAACCACTCAAATTTAGCTTGTTGATGGTATCACTCTCCTTCAGAGTGACCGCTTCCTGAAGAGACTTGAGCCTTCCTCCAAAATGGTTCATTCCAACCAGAGGTGGGTCTTCAGCAGGTTCTGACCAGTTCTGACCAGAATTGGTAGCAGAAATTTTGAGTAGCTCGGAGAACTGGCAAATACCACCTCTAACTGGCCCTGCCCCCATCTATTCTCTGCTTCCCGAGTCCCAGCTGATCGGCTGGGTCTCCTTTAGTTGCCCTGCATGGGAGAACAGAGCTGGAAAGCAGGTTAGTGGGATGGGGAAGGAATGGGGATTTTGAAGTACCCTTCCCCTATCAGGCCCACCAAACCACTCCCACAGAACTGGTAGTAAAAATATTTGATTCCCACCACTGATTTCAACCCTAGTGAAGTCACCAACAAGGGGGTTAGCTCACTCTTGCAAAGCAGGGAAGTTGGTGAGTCAAGGAAATGTTATTTATGTATTTGCAATGGTATTAATGCCATTCTTAATGGCGAAATGCTTTGAAGGCAGCAGGTACAACAGAATAAACCCCAATAAAAATAGTAGGGCAGGGGAATCACATGTTGTCATCTGGGGCTGCAGAAAGACACATGCTAGAATACAGTATTCCTGCCCCAGGGAGAGTAAGTCAGAAGTCAGAAAGGCAGGTGTTTTTAAGGCATAGCTGATCTTCGCCACTCAACCGTACATCCTGTTTCTATCTTGAAATGCCCTGCATATATCAGAAGGGAAGCAAACCAACTCAGGAGCAACTGAGCCCTCAGCTCTATTTAACTGACCACCAACAACAACCGGGAAGAAGAAGGCTTCTAAATAACAATGACATATAAATGTTCATTTATAATTGCCCCTAATATAATTACTCCTTTCCAGAACAGAATTGTTGAAGACTGTATACAGGATGAATGTGGCTTTGGAGGTTATTTCAACCTAACTTGAAAAAAAAGGATCCCCTTGGTTTCGATGCTCGAAAATGGAATCTTCACCATATATCTAGAAATGTACCCCAAGTACAGTTTTGATTACAGCTTTTTGAATTTCACGATTGCAAAGGGAATCAAAGGCCGTCCTTCTGCAAATGCACCTCTAACAATTTTGCGATATTTTCACTCTGCAAACAAATTCCCATATTGACCGAGGCCAGGAAGACTCAGCAAAGAAAGGGGAAGCATTATCAGACTGTAAACAAAGGATCCAAAGAACATTTGTCCCCTCTGCTCACTCGTACCGCCTAATGTATCTTAACGTGCACAATGATATTGGAGCATTTCAGCCATCTGATGAGGCTCTTGAAGCATGAAGGGATCAGATACCGAATGTCTGTCTGAAGTCATAAAGAATGAAGAGCAGTTTTAATTGGGATGACAGGCAGCCTTGGCATCCCCACCTTCAACTTTGGCAGAAGGGGAGAGAAATTGCTTCTCCTTTGATTCCCTGGCAGAATTCTTCAGAGTGAAAATGCTAATTCAATTGCATCATGCTGAAAAAAGCAGGAGAAACAGCCCAGGCTTCATCTGTTCCTCCAAAAATAGCTCACCATTCTACACATCTATGGGTATCATCGCTGCCATGATGTACCAAAACAGTGTGAGAGCAGACACAGGAGTGTGAGATGAAACCCTCTGCAGGTCTCCATCTAGTTGGCCAGGAAGATTAAAGATGAAATTTAACAGAAAGGAAGAATATACAGATATGGCATCAGCAAGTGCCTGAGCTGTTTTTCCTATGTATCTCAGCATTATTATGTGGATAGCTACAATAATTGTCAAGTATTGGGGAAATCAGGAGATTCAGGCAGTTCAAATGAATATCAAGATTTATTGCAAGCTGAAGCTCTCTACAAGAATCCGAGCTACTAATGGGTCAAGGGAAATGAGTGGGAGTTAAGAAAGGCATTGAAGCTGAAAAAGGAGGAGATTGCCTAGAATCCCAAAGAAAGGTATATGGTAATTGGACCTCTTTGATTAAACATTAACCCCAGAAAGAGAAAGAGAAGAAGGAAGAAAAGTATTAATTTTTGGAATTTTTTTTTTCAATTATTTTTGATTAAAAATATTTGTGGTTGTTTTGGGAAAAGTTTCTTTTTTCATTATGGCATCGCTTGTGGATGAACTAAAGACTGAATATCAAAAATATAAAAAAGAAGATACTTTGGGCACTTTGTTTCAATTCTTAGAAATGGCGTTATGTACTTATGAAAAGTTGACTACGCAGCAGAAGGACTGGGACAAAGAAGAAGAGGAAGAAGAAGCCATCTTTGATGAACAATGGGTCCCTTCCGGAGAGGAGGAGAAAAAGGATAAGAAAAAGGGGATTTTAAGAATTATAAAAACAACCAAAAGAGAGAAAAATGAGCGGAAAGGTGGAGGCAAGGTTAGAAAGCAAAGGAAAGGGAGTAAGAAAAGGGAGGAGGAAAGACAAAGGGGTAAAAAGGGCAAGGAGAAGAATAAGCAAAAGAGAAAGGGGGGGAGGAGAAGCCTCAATGGGGGGAAGCAAGATCTAAAGAAAAAAAGTTTATTCAGAGACAATGGGTGAATTTAATTTAGGATAAAAGAGGGATTCTGGAGGGTACATAAGATTGTGCTTTTTATATGTGTATTTAGAGTATAAAATTCATTGTGTAATTTTAGAATCTTTTAAACAGAATCCCAAGAAAAATTGTTATATGAAGTACTTTTAAGTTAGGGTAATGAGTTAAAGGTGTCACTCCAGTTAGTGTATAGGAAAGTATAGTAAAAGAAAAAAGATGAATGGATAGTTGGAAATAGAACAGACAAAGAATATTATTGAAAATGGTAATAAGATATGAAAGGATATATAAAGGTTTTGTTATTTTTTTTTTTTGGATTTTGTATATTGAAAAAAGGCAAAAAAAAATTAATTAATAAGAAATGATTTGGATGAAAAGGAGAAGTTGGGATAAGATATGAAGTTAAATAGATAAAATATTGATACTATAATTTGGAATTGTTATGTTCTATTGGTTTTCTTCTTTTATTATTTTTTCTTAGAAAAAAACTTATAAGCTGTTATGCCTTGTGCATTGTTTATATAAAATTGATAAAAATGGTTTATATATATATAAAAAAAAGAAAATGATAATAAGATATGGAAGGATATATAAAGTGAATATGATGTTTGAATTTGTGTCTGTGTGAAGAGTTTCAACCCGGGATCAGACAACTTTCAGAAAAGATCTTTTAGTTTTGTTTATGTTTTATTGTGTTTTCTGTAAAATTAATAAAATTTGTTTAAAAAAAAAAAAGGCATTGAAGGTGGGCTGGACTTTAAATTCCGATAGAGGAGGAGGTGATTAAAAAAATAATGGAATGTACAGAAATGAGTAGATGAACATTAGCAATTAAAGATCAAGAAGAAAAAGAGTATTATAAGATATGGGATTTATTTTATCAATGGTTAGATAGAAAAGTAGGAAATTGAAGTATAATACAATAGAAATGACATGTTGATTATCTTGAAATGAATTATAAGATGCATTAAAATAAGTAAGAACTGAGATTTGCTCTAAAGGATAATGTGGATTTGAAATTAAAGTCTAATGAGGATGTAATAATAATACAATATGATATGGAAAGTTGATTAATGTAATATGAATGTAAATCTAAGAAGAACAGACTATAGATATTGTGCACAAAATATATGTACCAACCAACACACTGTATAACTGAAAGAAGGTTTTATTTGTTGTTTTATGTTTATGTTTGTTTATGTTTGTTGTTAAAAAACAAAAAAATGGAAAAAAAAAGGTGGGCTGGACTTAGCTTTCTTGTGGGCCTTGTAGGGACTCGTGACTCCCTCGCTCAGGCTCAGCCTGGCCATCTCCTATGTAATCAAGCTAGCAGGGAAAAAGAATTGTGTCTTTCCAATACAAGGGGACTGTTCTGAACTGAGAAGAAATATTTTTATTCTATGCCATCCAGAATCATGAGATAGGTGGTCATATACATAAACATGACAGAGGATAGATAGATGATAGATCGAAAGATAGACAGATAGATAGACAGATAGACAGATGATAGATATTTACAGCGTAGAGGTGGCACAGTGCTCAGAGTACTGTACTGCAGGCTCCTTCTGCTGACTGCCGGCTGCCTGCAATTTGGCAGTTCAAATCTTACCAGGTTCAAGGTTGACTCAGCCTTCCCTCCTTCTGAGGTGGGTAAAATGAGGAGCCAAATTGTTGTGGGACAATATGCTGACTCTGTAAACCGCTTAGAGAGGGCTGGAAAGCACTATAAGGTGTTACATAAGTCTAAGTGCTATTGTTACTGTTATTAGAGGTGTGTTTTCCAGAAAGAAAAAAGATATAGTAGTTAGAAATGTATAACTAAAGCTGAGAAGCATTTTCCCCCAAAGTCCTGAGAAAGAAATGATCAGTTGAACAATAAAAAAGTACACAACGAAAAAAGAGAACAGAAAATTTGCCACATGATTTTGTAAACAAGACCTAACTGAAAATGCAAGTAGGCACAGATGTAATGAAGTGACAGGGTGACCCACATTGGAAATGAGGTAACTGTGAACCTGCAGAAAGAAAATAGAGGCATCAGGTAAGAACTGAGGACACAGAAACGTCCTGATAATAATAAAGAAAAAGAAATGGGCCACACACCCAGGAAGTTGAATATGAAAACACCAGCAGAGAAAAGAGAAAAATAGTCAGTTCATTGAATTAGGAGGAGGAGGAGGAGGAGGAGGAGGAGGAGGAGGAGGAGGAGGAGGAGGAGGAGGAGGAAACCAGAGGCGAAAGAAAACCATACCTGGGAAAAGACGTCATAAGCATGAGAGAAATCTAACCCAGGTGGAAGAGTACAGAACCCCTGCAAAACCATGGGGACATCAAGAAAAAAATCAGGTAGGAGAAGAATTTGTGTTTTAAAGGCCTGTTATCAGTGGGCTCATCATCATCAAAAGAAATGATTAAGGAAGAAAACACGGAGAGTGAGGAGAGAAGAAAGCAGAAAAACTCAAGCAATGGAAAAGAAAAAGTTGAGAGTCCAGCAGTAAATAGAAGCAAGCAACAAATGACCCCGAGATTATCTATGTTTGATTATTCCAAATCAAATTTCACAGTGGTTTTTGATCGTTCTGATGGCTTCTAATTCAGCTTCTTATTTCTGTCTAAATTATTCTGACTGAGATGTCAACCATATTATCATATTGGCCACTGTCTTCCCTTCTTTTGACCCTTTTCTGCAGACACTCTGAGCTTTTGGAATAATACAAAGAGGACTGTTATGCTCTTAACCAGAGGTCTCCAAACTTGGCAACTTTAAGACTTGTGGACTTCATAGCTGGCTGGAAAAGTCCACAAGCCTCAAAGTTGCCAAGTTTGGGGACCCCTGCATCTTAACCATAGGACTTACTTCTGAGCAGATATGAATAGGACCTTGTAGCTCTCTTACACAAAGCTCCATATTCCCCCAACACACTGAGAAATTGGTTTATGTAATATGCCATAAATAATTTATTTAGTTGTGCTGTCACGCAGCATATATTTCATCTCTAAAGCCTGAAGCAGGCTGTGCAACATATGGGTTGAAGACCACCAGGCCTTGCCCTAATTTGCTTGCAGGGGTGAGGGCTGAGTTATGCATTTTGCCCCAAATGCAAAAAAAAGATTTACTTCCACCAGATTTCAGTGGGTGAAAAAGGGTTGATCAGCCCCTTGGCATCCTGGCCTTAAAGAGGAAGATCCATCAGAACAAACCGTGAATAACCATAGCTGAAGTCTTGGCTGCTGCCACGAGAGGAATCCTCTTCTCAGCCCAAACCAAGGCATAACTTTCAAACAAGAAGAGAAAGAGAGATCGCCAGCTTCATTCGGTACAAATGGCAAGCAAAACTGCCATGAAAAACTCCTTCTACCAAGGTGCTCTTGGCTGTTGGTCCCTATGATTTTAGAAGACTTTAAACAGTTTTAACTTTCTAGTCACCGATTCCGTGACTTCAGAGTTTCATATATACTGTTTCCACCGTGAAACAGGCACGTTTCATTCAATAATCAAAGAAACACCCTTCAGTGAAGCTTGGTTCCTGGTCACTACAAGGACACATCTACACCGGGTGTTTTGGCAATAACATGGGAGTAATTTGCCATTGTTGCTCAGACGTTCTTGTTTTCAAGGACGAAGCCTCTCAGAAGCTACCACTAGTTTTAATAGTTTCCTAAATGATTGAGAGATCTCCTTCAGTGGTACCTTAGCCTTTCAATTACTTTGAAGAATATGAAGAATTTAAAGGTACTCCATGGTGTTTTTCCTTAGGCACAGTGCAATAGTGAAAAATATAATTCTAATTTTAGAACAAGAAAAAAAGCAATAAAACTGGAGCAATAAAGATTGTTTAAAATGATATCTTGGTAGCCAAGATTTTAGATTTCGCTCTCAAATATTGACAGAAGCTGTACCAATCCATACTGAAAATCCTTTGGAAGAGGGGGGCATCTTTAGACAATTGATGGTATAGAGCTGCCCATACTCACTTTGGTGAGATGGATGGCTATATAAGTTGTTTAAATTAAGAAAACAAAACAAGATTCA
The DNA here is from genome assembly GCA_033807585.1 of Hydrophis major. Classification (NCBI taxonomy): domain Eukaryota; kingdom Metazoa; phylum Chordata; class Lepidosauria; order Squamata; family Elapidae; genus Hydrophis; species Hydrophis major. Next base: position 115,490,497 of record CM066331.1, read on the forward strand.
AATCTGTGCACACAGTCCCCAAGCAAGACATAATTATGACCAATCTTACCTCTCCCAGCACACAAAAACACTTCTGGATTTAATAAGAGCCTTGGCAGCAAAATTAACCAACCCATTTGAGATTTTGTGAACAAGGGAAATTAAATCTCGCTTCTGGTTTGCAGAATCTACATAAACTGAGCAACGCAGAGAAGAGGCATCAATAAAGGTTCTTCTTTAAGACCCCTTTAAAAATGAGAGATTGTTTACAAATGTATAGCTTGACTTAATACTTACTATGCATTTCACACAAAGAGCCCTGGTTGCTGAATGATGGCAGAAGACATTCTCAGGGTCAGAAAAGCTTTCTCTGAGACAATATTTTGGGCCTTCCCTGCCCTCTTGGATACTGCTGATCATTTATGCAACTCTTTCCGCAAAGCCTTTAGGCTTTTTCTACCAGGCTTAAACCTCTTCCTGTTTAGTAGAGCCCTCTGAGATAAGCACAAGGTGGAACAGGTGATTTGTTATCTATTTTCCTACCTCCATCGGAACATCCCCTCTGCAGCAGAAAAAGCACTGAAATGCACCCAAAGGCTGAAACATGTTTAAGCTCGCATTTGTGGAGGCCACAAAGATCCAGAACATCAAAAGGGAAGAGGTTCGTCTCCATCTCCACAAAGCAAGATGGGGCAGTTATTCCCAGCCGTGAGGCCTTTGGATAGTAGAATCATGGAGAGAAAGATACCACGGTTTTTCCTCTGCTTAAAGCCTTTATACACTGCTTGCCATGAAATAGTTCAAGATAGTTTGCAACAAAATTCAAAGGGATCAAACAGTAATTCAGAACAGCTGACATCAAAGCTATGTGTAAATATTTTATATGACATGCAAGATAAAATAAGCAAGCATAAGCAATAAAACAGAGTATTAAAACAGGAGGAATATCACAGTGAGCAACATATCCAGTGGTAGTATTCAGCCGGTTCACACCGGTTCAAGTGAACCAATAGCAAGGATTTGGCTTGGGTCACTGAAACATTAGTAAGTTCTGGCTGGCCACGCCCCCGACCTGGTCGCCCGGTCGCCCCTGGCTCGCTCACCCGGCCTGCCTGACACTTGCCCCTTAAGGTATTTCTTTTCTTCCCCTCCTGACAATAACCTGTTCATATAATCAGCTGTATTGGGATTCTCCTCCCTGAGCCCCAAGGGAGCAAAATCATCCCCTCGGAGGCTTGCCTGAGGCCCAGAAGGCCCAAAAAACAAGTGGGGGTGGATGCAAAAAAGCAAAAAAAAAAAAAAAAGCCACGCCAACCCCACCTAACCACGCCCACCAAGCCACGCCCACAGAACCGGCAATAAAAAAAATTGAATCCCACCACTGAGCATATCGTTTAATGCTATAATCTGGTAGGATGAATGTGACTCTTCTGCCTACAGAAGAAAGACCATAAGGATGGGGCCTTTGTCTCACCATGGAGAGCCACATCCACCTGGGAGCCACCCGTGAAAAGTCTTGCATCTTCTGAGTAGCCACTCACTGAGTCTCAACCTAGGGGGTCTCCCAGAGAAGACCCTCAAAAATGAAGAGTGAAGAACAGGACCACAATGGGCTCTCACCCTTGCCACAACAGTTCATCTTCACTAATGTATCCAAACTGTATTCAAGGACAGGCCCATGGATAAGGCATTCCAGTAATCTAAACAAATGGTGTCCATGCTATGATTATCAGAGTGAAGCTCTCTCCGTCCAAGTACAGACATATCTGGTGCTGCAAATACAGCCAGTAAAAGGTGCTTGCTTCATACCATAGATCCCACTTGGGCCCACAATGTTTAAGATGGATCTGGAAGCACCCTAGAGTTACCTGTTGTAGTACATACATTGATATGGCCAACCAATTGCTAGCCTTCACAGGATACATAACGATCATCAGAAACCAAGACTTTTGTAGTAGTTCTCTTTCTTTCTTGAGTTCAGTACTTTCCACTGTTAGAACAGCTGAAACTACAGACCCATTTTGCCATCAAAATGTCTACTCAACACACATTGTGGTGAGCTACCAAGAGAGTATATGATCCAAAAAGGCACTGAAACTCTCAGAAAAATCTACTGGGTAACATGGAGAAGATACAAGAGAGGAACAGCTTTACTTCTAGAAAGGGCTCAGAAAAGTCATTTTCAGAATTCAATCAGACTTAAAAGAGGTTTTCCTCCACTTCTTGCTGTCTTCCTCAAAACTGTCCTCAGCCGTTCCATTGAAATAATTAGAAGTTTCTATTCATTGCAAAGGAACTAATACAAGATATTTCCCTCGTAGATCTGCACTCTACCTTCAACTTTTTCTTTCTTTCAGATGATATATTATTCCTGGAAAGCTCTCTGTGTACCAGATGTTGCACCTTCCGCCCCTTTTCTCTCCACACCATGGAGCACTAACCACACTCAACCTGTTTCTCTTCATCCTTTCAAAAGTTTAACATTCTATTCAACTGCTTTCTTACATCTGTATTAAGTACCCCCCTGTCCAAAAAAAAAAAAAAATGAAAACTAGTTCAAAATTGAAGACATATAAATAATTAATGTGAAAAAAACCAGGTGTCGATTTTTCTTCTAGGTGCTGAATTGTGTTGGCCATTCCACATTATAGGCAGCACCTCAACCAATCCAATTCCTGATTATTTTATTAAGATCGAATACTGACAATATAACCAAGAAAGACCTACGTAGTCTTCACCCTTAAGAGTAGTTTAAAGTTAAAAATCCAATGCATTTCAACTCCAAATGTGGTAACAATAAAACCTGAATTAATTAATCCATATTCCAATTTCTAAACTATACCTCAACAATGCGGCAAGTGCAACTAATTGATTTTTTTTTAAAAAAAAAATCTTTGAGATACCTCAATAAATAACAAAAAATGACTTGTTGCATTTACTTCAAGATTTAGAGAAATAAAATTGATTTCACATTTCAATGGTATTTTTTTTTTTGTTATTCCAAAGGTTACATAAATAATGAGCATAAATTCATCAGATGCTCCAACTTCTTATACAAATGAGTTACAGGCTTAGGAATCACAACTGAGTCTTTCTAATAATGCTGACAAATTTGGAACTTTGGGACTAGTAACAGCATTAAGCCTAAGCAGTCCAAGCAGGAAACGTTTGTTTCATCTGCCAAGAAACACTCTGAAATCAAATGCAGAGTTTAGTTCAACTAAAGTTTTTTTTTTTAAAGAACTCTTTAAGTGAATTGGCCAAAACAGGGCTCTACAAGGCCCTGTTTGTATTGAAAACAGATTTTCTGGCTATTTTTAAACTCAGCTTATTCCATAATATGAGCTATTCATAGATAAATTGGATAAAAATAATCACTCCAGCATTTTCCAATGTCTCATGCGGAATTAAATGCAAACATTAGAACTGATCCTCCAGAGATCAGGGATCCAACAATTGGCAGGATTTTAAGGAAGTGAGAAAATAGTAGAGAAGGAAGGAAGTTCTAAAAAATCCTTATTCTAATCAGTGACTGAAATGAAAATAAATTCCTAATTATGGTCCCCAAAGTGAGGAAAATGTTTCCAAAAGGTGGTTTTAATTAAGATAGTAAACCTCTCAAAGGATATATCTACTAGATGAAGATCCTTAATAGAACATAAATTCAAATGAAAATAGGAAGATGCTGTAACATATAAATAAACCTTTGAAGCAAAATGCATGTTAATGAAATAAAGAACATTAAAAAGTACATACCATATCCATGTAAGTGAGCCAAATATACAAGTAAACCACAGAATAGAATCATTCCAGACCAAACAAGTAAGTTGAGAACCAAAAATAGAGGGGAAAAGTTATTTCTCCATGTTTATTATTCTTATATTGCTGTCATCTCCTAAGATCTAATCAGCAAACAACAGCAGACGGAACAAACTTCCAAAGAAAGCAAAGAAAAATGGAAAATATCACAAGCTATTAGTCGAGTGAAAAGAAATGTGTGTCATTTCTTTTTACTCAGTTGCGGTATCTTTCTTGTTGCTCCAACAAGCTAATGTTAAATCTGGTCCTCCAAGAACAAAAACCAGTCTTTTTGCTGTCCCAATGCTGGACTTTCCATCAGGGCCACCCTTCCAAGAGGCTGCTGGGCCAGAGATAAAGAACTCACAGTAGCCCTGCCTCTCTCTCTGCAGCCTCAGGCCCCTTTGGAGTAGGTGGGGATCGGGCTCTTTTGAAGAGCTAGGAGATAGGGTGCAAAATGGGCCTTTAGTCTTGCAGGAGATAAAGGGATCTGCTCCGCCCTTTAAAAGCTCCTCGTATCTCTTCCCTTTTGAGCGCAGGTTCCCACAAGCGGTGCAAACACTTTGGTGTGGCTTTCCCTTAACAAAGGTTTCTGCTCCTGATGTAGGCTGAAAATAGACCTTGAGATCATTTCAACAGATGTTTTAAGACAGATGTATTTCAACTAGGGACATGCAGAACAGGGTAATTCCTTTGCTCTGTCACCCAATAAATGGGGCTTCTGCATAGGCCAACTGGCCATGATGAGTTGGTTGCAGTGAGTTGATTGTGGCAAGTTGCCCCAACTGCTCTGTTTATGGGTCTAAGGCAGAATATCAAGGCCATGCAGAGGAAAAATCGGTCACCAAAGTGGGCAGTGCTGCATTACATGCCCTTAATTTAGGATCTGGCTCATCGAATGCGCCTTTTGCTTGGCTGTCCTGTGTTCCAACTCCCAAGAACTTTGTTCTTTCTTCTGATAACTGCCTAATAACTGCCTGAAAAAGGAAGTGAGGCCCAGAAGCCACAAACCCTCCTCTATGCCACCCATTTCCCACCAGGAATTCTACCTGCCATTCCCCTCTCTGCTTACAATACAAAATTATGCCAACTTTTGTCCTTATGTTGGTACCACCATGAGCCTCTGAACCAGACCCCAGAACCATTGGAAATCATCTCTAATAGGTGCTGTTCCCACTGCTCCAGCATCTCCAACATGTGGCACAGTGGTCAGAGTGCAGTACTGCAGGCTACTTCTGCTGCCTGCAATTTGGCAGTTCAAATCCCACCACGCTCAAGGTGGACTCAGCCTTCCATCCTTCCAAGATGGTAAAAGGAGGACTCAAATTGTTGGGGGCAAGAGGCTGACTCTGTAAACCACTTAGAGAGGGTTGTAAAGCACTCTGAAGCAGGATATAAATCTAAGTGCTATTGCTCTCGTGCCATAGGAGGGAAAGGCTGAGGTCAGGGATACTGGATGCCTCTCTAAACTTGGTTACTTTCTTGCAGATGTCTTATTACCCAAACTAGGTAAATTCACCAGCACTACTTACCTAGTTGGGTCATGATGAACCATCTTCAAGAAAAGTACCAAGCTCAGAGAGCACCCGGGACTCCTCCTTTCAACCCCGATCAACAAATATTCTCCTCCATCGACTGAAGATAGCTTTGCGGGTCCAGGCCACAGAATGACCCCAGATCTGAAATCCAGCTGTTCTCCCCACAATTTGTGGCCTTTGGAAACTCTCTGGGAACCCCCTCCGATGATTCTGCTGGTTGACTCTTCCCACTGGCTTCTGTCCAAGCCTCACAGCATTCGCCAAAGCCTGAACTCGTCCACCCAGCCCCTCTTGGAGTAACCATGTACAGAAATAAATAACCGCTATGATGGACACCCACTCAGCCCCCTTTATTGCTATTTGACGGCTCCAAGCTATTCCTATTCATCCAGCCTGATCCACACCCTAAATGGCTGTGAGTTATCTTTGTTTGCTAAATTGCAGATATGAATCATCTCCTTTGCACAATGCACACTCACAATCACAACCCTGATGAGGCGAACTTCTCATCTACCAGGGCATCTTCCTAGGCACCTCAGAGTCCTTCCTGGAAGATCCTTATTTTCATTGATCAGATGCTGGCGTGGAGTATTTCTGGACTTCATCCGTGGCTCAGCTGGAGAGGGACTCAACACGCTTAGGACGCCAGAGCCAGCTTGTAGAGTATTATGTAACATGATACTGAATCATCCCAGAAATGTTCTCTATGTCAAAGAGGAAACTATTCTTTCCTTTCGTATGCAAGAACTTGGGCGAGTGAGCTCAGAAAAGCATCTCTTTAACTCCAGCTAATCCCCTCTGGTTTCAACTTTAATAGAACAGGATCTGGAAACAATCAATTTGGCCGGATCCTAAGGCGCAAGGAATGTAGAACTGCATTCCTGTAACTCAGGATGGGACTGTGGGGGGGGGGGGCTTTTTCTAAAAAGGCCATGCAAGCTCCTCGGGTCTGCAAATTGAAAGAGCCACTCAGGTTGATTTTGGCAGTTTCAGAGGCCCAGTTCTTGCCAATAGGAGAATGCAGCTTCCAAGGCATATTTCTAACATGGTTCCAGAGTTAGTGCAGAGCCAGACCAAGGCAGGCTAGATTGCCTCCTTGCTCAGGAAAAGAAAGCCTAATTAAAAAAAAAAAAAAAGATTACCCTAATTTACAAAAAGGGGAAACCACCTTGTGTGCTGCACTAAGGAATGTCAAAAGCTCTCCAGCCCAGGCGATGGGCAGCCTGGCCCAGCCTGCAAGTGCAGCCGAGTTCATCCCTGATTTTTCCCAGCAACACTCAAATTCTTTAAATGGTTCCAGAGGGTTTTTGAGCTCAAGGCACTCTATGGCAGGGCAGTGGGAAAAGAAATATTTCCTGATGGTTGGGATGAAAGCTCTGTGAGGCCTTTTCTCCTGTGACACAAATATGGAAAGAAGGAAATGGGTGACAATTTACGGTGGCTGGGTATTTCTGCCCAGGTCCCCAAACAGGTGATTCCTTTCCAAAGGAAGTATCAGGATCTGTCAAACAGTGAATGTATTTCTGTCAACAAAGCAGTTTGACCTCATTTCTGAACCAAGAGCAGACACTTCCTGGCCTTCCCTGCTCTCTATCTCTCCCCCAACCCCCAGAAGGCAGCGGGATCAGACCTCAAAGTCACCCTGATCCTGCTATAAGGTGCAGCTTACACCCAACTGAAGGAAGCATGGAGCTAGTTCCTCTGTAATGCATGTCGGCAGCCTTTTTGGACTCATCTGACAGCTTGGAAGGAGGGGACTCTTTGCTTTGTTGGAAGAATGATCCTTCTGGGTTCAGTTCCAAGTGGGGGAAAAGACACTGGAAACATGGAGGCTGTTTGGAAAGACGGTTTAATGGTGGACAGGATCACATGGCTTGGAGCGCCAAAGTGAAAAGGACGATCACATGCTTCAAGGTGTTGGGTGAAGGAAAAGAAGGGAGGGCTGAGATGCTGAGGGTCCCTTATATACCCTCTGTTGGGCCCATGTTTCCTGTTCCTGGGCAAGAAATGTATCCCATTGGCCGTCAGCCTCCCAGGGGCGGGGTCTTAGCTAACTTTGTAGGCTTTGTGTGGACCACATGGCTTCTTCACCTGAGTGCTGGCTGATGCAATCTTCCCAGGCCAGGTGGAGAGATGGGTAGAGGGCTTTGTTATGTAGAATACTCTGGCCCAGGCCTTAATGGTCCACCCATTAACAAAGGTGGGGGTGAGCTTCTGCTTCTGAGTTTCTGCTTCTGAGTTTCCACTTCTTTTTTTTAGGGGAGATATGTTTTAGGGGATATTTCATTTTTCTAGGAGAGGGGTGGCTGGTAAATTCCTCCAGCTTAAAAACACACCCCACCTCCACTTTCCATCCCTTAGAAATCTGGGGAGGCTGGGGAGCAAAGTGAAAGGGCCTGGGTGAAAGGGAAGAACCCCCCCCACACACACACACACAATTCAGAGCCATATTTTGCTCCCACCAGTTCCACCCTTGCACACAAAAGGCACAGGAGCCCTTGGGAGGGAGGGAGGGAGGGAGGGAGGGAGAGGGAGAGAGAGAAAAAAAAGACAGCAGGCGCCTGTCCCTTGAAGAGGACGGGACCTTCAAGGGCTTCCATGCGGCAGTCTGCGCCGACCGCGGGTGCTTTTTCACGCCACGCTCAGCCCTGCAGCTTTGCAGAGGCAACGGGCGGGAGGAAGGCGGTCGAGGAACGAGAAAGATGCTCGCAAGAACCGAAGCTCCAGCTCCTCCTCCTCCTCCTCCTCCCCCCCCCCCAGAGACGCGTCCTTTAAAGGCAAGACAGGCTCCGGTGCTCCGAGCCCATTAGGGGATGATGCACCCCTCGGGGGAAACCTCACAAAGGCATCGCAGAAGGGCTTCAGGAGAAGCTGGAGCCTTTGAAAGACAATTCACAGGCAGGTCCTGATAGAGAAACGGAGCCCTCGGCCTCTTGCCTATTGACAGGAGCCTCTTAAAGGGCAAGCTGGAACAAAGCCTCTTCGTGAAGGAGGGGGCCATCCTAGAGTTTGCGGGGGGGGGGGCAAGGGCCTTCCAGGTTAGAGCAGCTTCCCAGACAGGGAAGGGGCAACACAGCAACCCTTCCCCCCGCCCCCCCGCCCGCCCCCCCCCCCCGGGGCTCAGCGATCCCTTCACCACCACCATGAGGGCAACCTGACAAAAGAAAGTTGGTCAACGCCGTTGAGTTTGGAAGCAACCGAAGGAGAAAACACCCCCCCCCCCCCCAGGCCAGAAACAAACCGCGCAACATTGTGGTCCTTTGACAAATGTCAACGTGCACAAGCCCTCGCTCTGCAACTCGTGAAATCCCCCCCCCCCGTCCGGCTCTCCTTCTCCTTTGCCCAGATCTCTTGCGGGTGTGGTCGATCTAACCTGTAAAACTCAGCCAGTCCCTCCCCTGCTTTGCCCTGAGCTTCGAACCAGGTCGCCTTTCAATCTTGCTGGAGCAAACACACAGAGAGAGGGGGGGAGGGGGAGGGAGAGGGAGGGAGAGGGAGGGAGGAGAGGGAGAGGGAGGGAGGGGAGGGAGGGAGAAAGAGAGAGAGGGAGGGGGAGAGGGAGAGGGAGGGAGAGAAGAGGGAGAAAGAGAGAGAGAGAGGGGAAGAGGGAGGGAGGGAGAAAGAGAGAGGGAGGGGGAGAGGGAGAGGGAAGGAGAGAGAGAGGGAGAAAGAGAGAGAGGGAGGGAGGGGGAGGGAGAAAGAGAGAGGGAGGGAGAGGGAGAAAGAGAGAGGGAGAGAGAGAGAGGGAGGGAGGGAGGGAGGGAGAAAGAGAGAGGGAGGGGGAGAGGAAGGGAGAGAGAGAGACGGGAGGGAGGGGGAGAGAGAGAGGGAGAGAGGGAGAAAGAGAGAGGGAGGGAAAGAGGGAGAGAGAGGGAAAGAGAGGGGAGGGAGAGAGAAAGAGGGAGAGAGAGAGGGAGAGAGAGAAAGAGAGAGAGAGGGAGGGAGAGAGAGAGAGCCAGGTCTGTCACAGCCTTTGGAGCACAATCTAACTTCAAAGAAGCCCCTTTTGCCTTTTCACTGGCGCACAGTTAAGGCCCGGGGACGTTTCGCAGCCTTCCTCTTCCTCCTCCTCCTCCACCACAAGTTCCCTGCATGGAAGTTCTCTGACATTTCACGCTGCAGTGGGGAGAGCAAAGTAAAACAAAAGGCAGATATATATATATATATATATATATACACCCCGAAGTACCTTTTTCTTCCGATCCTTGGACCTCTTCCTGTGCTTCCTCTTTTTCTCGTTCTCCTCTTCGGGGTTGAGCTCTAAATCTCGGTTCTTCTTCAACTGCGATGCCGCGTGAGCCATAATGCACTAAGGAAACCTCCTTTCTTCTCCCCCCCCCCCTTCTCTCTTTTTGTGTGTGTGTGTGTGTATGGAACAATCCTTCTGGCTACCCCAAAAAAATCCCCAGGCCCCTCAAGCCGAGCCCAGGGACGAAGGCGCCGGCCAGAGGCAAGGAGACATCCAAGGACCCCACCACCGCGGTCCTGGGCTGGGGTGGAGGGGAGGCGGTCCCTCACCAAACTCAGCCTCGGAGAGCTCGCCCTGCACCTGAGCCTGGAGGGAAGAGGGCAGCCATTCTAAAGCGTGGAGCCCCGCGCGGAAGAAGGCGGCGGGGACGGGCAGAGCTGGGTGAGGGAGGCTGGGTGCCTTGCCACGGGCTGGAAATGTCCAAGTGCTGCCTCCGCAGGGGTTAAGCTGCCCCCCATGGCTCTTTCCCCGGAGGGATGCAGAAGCGGGCTCTCCTCTCCCCCCTTGCTCTCCTCGCCCGGCTTGCTCCTCCGTTATCCTCAGGTCCGCTCCGGAAATCCGCCCCTCCGGAGCATCCTGACGTTGCTCCTCGACTCTCCCTCGCCCAGGTTTGCGGGGCTGAGCGAGCTCCTTCAATCCAGAAGGAAATGGAGCAGCGGCTCCTTACTTTTCGATCAACTGCGGCGGGCCGGGGCAAGAAATGAATGGAATGAAAGAAAGAAAGAAAGAAGGGAGGAGGAGGAGGAGGAGGAGGGAGAGCAAAATTTACCATGGAGACCCTGGTGGAAGAAAGAATGCCTGCATTGCTGGATCAACAGTGCATCCTTTATGCTGAGTGCTCAGTCTTGCTGCAGGAACCACAGCAAACACTGTTGTGGCTCCCCCTGTTCCAGCACATGCTGATTACAACACAGCTCTGGAGGAGGCTGGAGATGCCATCCTGCAGGCATCAAAGCAGCCACCACTGTGGATGCCTAGGAAATATCCTGGCCATTTTCTCCTCCAGGATCAAAGGAGTTGGGTGGGGGAAGGGGGAAGAGAGAAAAGGGTCCCTTCACTTCTCCAACAGGCGAAACCAGCCCCCTTCCCCAGCCGGAGTGCAGAGGGATGGAGTGTGTGTTTTTTTTTTCATGTCACCTTGCTATTTTTTTTTGCTCTCGGCAACTGCAGCTTTTGAATATTCATTAGGGAAGGTAAAGTAGGATTGGTATGGAAGGCCTGTGGGGGCATTTTCCACCCCACCCCCATAGAGCATAGAGCAAAGCTCCCTTGAATGGCACCCACCCGGCTCCATGCCTGTGTGTGCCCAGGAGGCAGGCAAAGGCTGTCCCAGGACCATTTCACCTAGTCCAGTGGAGAAGGTTGCATCCCACCAGATATAGCCTGTGCTAGAATCCCAGCTCTGGGGACAAAAGGCATTGTGATTTCCCCTGGGTCCATTCACGCCATTCCCTCTGTCTGTGTGTGTGTGTGTGTGTGACACAGAGAGAGAGATTCTCCCCCCCCCCCATCAAAGCAGATGTCCCACTTCCAGATTTCTGTTTCAATCAGCTGAAGGAGATATGACCCACTTCTTCATCTCCCTTCCCAGCGCAATGCAGGTGCTTTGCCTACCCTTCTCCTGGGTGTTGAGGGCTGTGTGTGAAAGACCTCTGTGTGTGTGTGTGTGTGTGTGTGTTGTGTATGTGTAAACTCTTGGGTTGCAAAAGCCCCTGGATTCCCTTCAGACTTTCTAATGACCTTCAGGAAGACCCAGAATTACACAGTACTTTTGCAGTTTTCTCGTCTTTCTTTGCAAAAGGGACAACCTACTCCAAGTAGTCCGAAACTTCTTAGCACCCTCTTAAGCAAGGGAATGATGATAAAAAAAAAAAAGGGTAATGAAATCATAATAAAACATGCAGAAGTCGTGTTACAAAAAGAATGCAGTCAGGATAATATTCTCAAGTGCAGAGACTCAAAACACCTCAAAAACGGTCACGCAATTGGAGCTTCACATCTTGGGGGAGCCCAATTTGTTGGGATTAAGGACACACATACACACACCCCTGCGATGACCCTAAGGGGCGTGGCACAAAAACAACGAAGTCACAAAAGTAGATCAAGTCCCCTTAATACCTCCAACTTGGCCCCCAATGTCCAGTTATCATCGGCTGAAAAAAAAAAAAACTCTCCCAAGAACAGTTTTTAAAGGGAAGAAATTCAGTCTGAACCCAAAGTACATCTAAATTATAAATAAAAACCAAGACAAAGCATGCTGCAGCAATTAAGGAGACAAGGCAGGATAAGGAATTGCAGACTTCAAAAGATAACAAAACACACAGTTGTGAGGAAAACTGGAACCCAGATAAGACTTGACAAACGAAGATAATGCACACTTTGCTTCCAGCAAGGTGCTGTGCACAAACTTCCTTTTTAAATCCTGTTTTCCCAGCTGCAGCTAATGAAGGGAATCAGGGCCCTTTTCTCCCCTGTAACTCATGTTGCTCCCTTCTCCATTCCTCCCTGCGTGCCCTAGGATGAAGAGGGGGTGGGCCTGGGTCTTCCTCTGAATGCCCAGCCAGACTGTGTCCTTCCCCAGTTTCCTCCACAGCCACCGGAGCCACAGTCCCACTCCCTGTCAGCTATTCCACCTCTCCCTCGGAATCGGACTCCAACAGGGGCATGACACACCCCATGTTTGTTTGGTTGTTTGGTTATACAGTCCTGCAGGCTGAAGCCCAGAGAAAGGGCAAGAAAAATGAGTGCAAAAACATGGCAGATTCTGGGAGGAGAAAAGTTAATCAAAGGGGAGTCACATCAAACTCCCAAGTGGTACTTCGCCGCAAAGGAAGATCTCTGGAAGAAACCATGGTGGTGCCACAAGAAGTGGGTCACTGCTGCCCTTTGGAACAATTCTCCTCTAGTCCTGGGAGAAAAGCAAAACCAGGCCAAGAATGCAAGATTGTGCAAACGTTAAAAACAAAAGCAGCAGAAATCTATGCACACAGACTGCCTCAAGGAGCTTGTGTCAATCATTATGCTAAACATGAACAAATGCAAGTAATTAATAAACTATCTTTCAATTAATTCCCTTTCCAAAGAATTCCACCTTCCAGCAAGGCTTAGGAGAGTTGGACGTGCCTTCGTGCAATTCCAAACAAATAGTAACTCGGTCCTCTGTGGTAGTTCAAGTCTACTTCATTGGTTAAAGGAAGGGTCTTCAAACGTGGCAAGTTGATGACTTGTGGACTTCAACTCCCAGAATCCCTGAGCTAACATGACTGGAGGAGGAATTCTGGAAGTTGAAGTCCACAAGTCTTAAAGCTGTCAAGTTTGGAGATCTCTGTGTTACATATAATCACTGTGCAGTCCAGCCAGTGTATGGGAATTGAATAGTTAGGTAGCAATTGTGAGCTGTCCCCTTAAGGGAATGCATCATAGTAAATGTAGTTAAGGTATACTGGGAAATGTAGTCCATGTCACGTGGCCACATCTGTAATCCTGATTGGTCACTAAATTGACCCTCGAGGGGTTGAGGGAGTTTTCCTCACTTTTGGCTGAACTCACAGACTCATGGTAACCGATCTATTTCTACTGCTACAAGATGAAGGAAAAAGGATAGCAGATAATCATCTTTTTACCTACAAGACAGATATGCAAAGGATTGGTCATTAAAGAAGAACTTCATCACAAATGTGAGTTATGAGGATACCTGATGAATCAATAAAAGTACTTTGTTATGGATGTCTTGTTGAGTTTATCTATCTGCATCTGTACAGAAGACAAATCTACCACTGTACAGAATACAGAACAGTAAAAAGATGATTAATTTGAAGTCCTGAAGCCCATCAGTATAAAGACAGTTAATTTGGATTTGTGATAAAGCAAAGTAAAGTTGAAGCCAGGAGTGAATGTGGAATGCTAAGCTCTGTGCTTCAGTTTGAATTGCAGGGAGGGACAAGAATCCCCCCTTCCCTTTTTACACAAGATACTTTTCAAATATCCTATGCTCTGGCTTTCAAACCAATCAAATTTTGTCTCTTTTGATCCTTTTTTTTTCTTCTCTTTGTCTTTGTAACAATCACAGAATCTTGAAGCTCTGCCAGGACATCCCTTTGTCCCCTTTTATGCCAACCAGAATCAAGTCAGGGTTATTTTGATCTTCTTCCTCCTCTTCCTGGTTTACTTAAAGGTTCTTGCACTTAACTCATACTCCTTTACAGTCTGGGATTTGTCATCACCTGCATTTCATCCACTTTTGCAGGTGACCCCACAATCCCCAATCCCCTCTGCTGGGTCACCTGTACATCCAACTCTGAAAATGGCTCAGGTTTTCAGAGCCAACACCCACCCATCAAATCCAAATAATGGAAGACTTGGGAAAAGGCTAGCATCTGAAACGTGTTGCAACTTTGAGTGTACATGGACCAAAGCAACTACTGATTGGTCCATATGTAGCAACAGCCACGTGGTTCAAGACAGCACAACAAATAGCATCCTGTCGAAATAGAACAGAATTTTTTATTGGCCAAGTGCGACTGAACACATAAGGAATTTGTCTTGGTGCAAATGCTCTCAGTGTATATAAAAGAAAAGATACATTCATCAAAAGTCAAGAATCATAAAGTGCAACACTTAATAATAATCATAGGGTACAATAAGCAATCAAATCATACTAGGAAACAGTCAATATAGATCGTAAGGATACAAGTGACAAAGTTACAGTCCTAGAGTCACAAGTGGGAGGGGATGGGCGATAAGGAGTGATGAGAAGATTAATAGTAATAGTAGTGCAGACTTTGTAAATAGTTGGACAGTGTTGAGGGAATTATTTGTTTAGCAGAGTGATGGCATTTGAGGAAAAACTCCCCTTGTGTCTATGTGCAGTGCTCTATAGTGTCGTTTTGAGGGAAGGAGTTGAAACAGTTTATGTCCGGGATGTGAGGGGTCTGTAAATATTTTCACAGCTTCTTTTTGACTCGTGCAGTATGCAGGTCCTCGATGGAAGGCAGATTGTAGTAATTGTTTTTTCTGCAGTCCTAATTACTCTCATGTACTCTCATAATACTCCTGTTTATTCTTATACCTATTATCTTGTAAGCAATTGACAAATCAAATAAATAAAATAAATAGATGGGAGATTTCTACACCCTAGAAATGGAATGCAAAGGTTTTTCCCCGTCTCTCCAATGGTAGAATTTCAGCAATGCACTACAGCTGTCCAAATTTTTTTGTTCCCAAGGCTCACTGCCCACATTTTAATAGCTGGTATCTAAGGCAGGACAATGAATGAAGGTGCCTACAACAAAAGATCCCCTGCCAATAGCTCTCCTGTATTAGACCGTCAGATGGAGTGTCGCTCTCCCAGAGGATTACGAGCCCAGGTTTCCCCTCTTAGATCCTTTCGGCTGTACAGAAGCTGCCATGGTAGAGAATGCTTAAGAAGAAGTGGAAGCTCCTTCAGGCAAGCTGACACGTATTTTAAAAAAGGAAGGGCAAATTTGGAAAATTTACAGAAGTAGTTCCTATAGCAGAGGTCTCCAAACTCGGCAACTTTAAGACTTGTGGACTTTAACTCCCCTGTCCTATAGGGACCACATCTCATTTCTAACCCAGCCGTTATTGCTTCAGAAATGGTTAACAAGTTCCTGATTAATTTTTTTCAGGACATATTTAAAATCAGAGATTGCAAAAGGCTAAAAATAATGAAAAGGTAAGATTAAAAGTATAATGAATAAATACATGCCAATTCTTGAGTATCTGTTTTCAAAGCACCACTTCATTTGCTACCGGTTACAATGACACAATTGTGGATTTACCAGTTGTGCAGTTAACAAACTTCGCTGAGCAGTTTCTACTCTAATCTTTGTTGAATAACTTACATGATATCAGTTTTTGTAAACTTGTATTCAGTGCACTCAAAAATAAAATGTATAAAGTGAGTTTGAGATCTTACAATTTTTGAGGAAATAGCTAGCTCTGTTGATTTTGCGCTTCAGAGCATTCATGTTTATTAGGAAAAGAAGAAAAACTAAGACAAGATGTCCAGGAAACATGTGTTGTTGTGGTGCAGTAGGGATTCTTCAGGAAAAGCATTTATAATGGTATATAAATTGGTGGAATATAAGGATTTAATAGTTCTAAATGTGCCTTATACAGCTTTCAAAATAGGCAGATCAAACAAATAGATCAAAAGTCAATCTTCTCACCTGCATATTATATCTAAATTCCTGGTCACTAAATTATTTACACTTGAAACTGCTTTCACATATTCAAAAGATAAAAAACCTATATTTCAAAATACTTTCATGAGACAGTTAAGTGGCCTTGTTTTCCTTTCAATCTGCTCCCTCTGTGATTCACAAAATCAACCATAGTCTAACCAGCTTCCTAGGCTTTGGTTTCCTAAAAACCACAAAGGCCTGGAAAGAGGAGATGGAGGAGAACAATCCATACAGGATTTATGTTACAAAAATATAAATGAAATGAATTCAAGTCTGAACTGTGGCTTCAGCATTAACACCTGACGTTCGGTTGAATATGGCCAGTCAAACCCAAAACCAACCTTGGATCATGGAATGCTCCCTCACCTTTCTCAATGTCCCTCACCTGTGCTCTTTTCCAGATCTTCTCTTTGATATTCTGTGAGTCCTTGGAAATTTAGGGAACTTTCTCTCCTGAAGGCTTTTTACAGTCAAGCAATTGCTCCCATGAGCAGTGGCATTCACAAGCTGATCCACAGAATGTCAGAAAAAGAAATGGCCAGATATTGAGATCAACCTATGAACAAAATCATTTCTGATTATTCTTTTCAACGCGGAGAAGTCCCCTTTGGGCTCTTCCTCAGAGTCACTTGTGGTCTGATTGGCTCATAATTTGCATGCCAGACAATATACATACTTCAGCTGGCAAAGTCATTGTGTTGTGTTCTTTGCACATAAAGACTCCAGTTACCTTCTCAATGGCTGTTGGCTACAGAGTCCCATTCATGGAGGGGGAGGTTCTTATATGAGTAATCAAGAAATAGGCCATTATTGCTGCTGCTACCCTCTTTTTTTTAAAAAACCCTTTCTGATATCATTTTATACCATAACTATTTAGGCCCAATCCTGTTTACCCTGTTTCCCTGAACATACAACCTACCCTGAATGTAAAGTCCTAGCTTGATTTTTTACACATGCACCCAATATAAGCCCTACTCCCCAAAATAAGCCCTAATTAAGATCCAGCCCATTCCAGACTGGACGGGTAAAAATTAAATTATGGTGGGGATAGGGGGGTTGGAGCTGTCCTACTCCTTACCTTTGGACAGTTGTAGCCAGGCCTTGCACACCCCGACACCTGCCTTGCTGGCCCATTTCTTCTGCAGCCGGCAAGGCTGGCAAGACTTTCCTGAAGGCCTCTGGAGCTGATAAGAAAGCTCTGGAACTCGATCTGGAGTTCTGTTATCAGCTGCAGAGGCCTTCAGGAAAGCCTTGCCAGCTGCCGAAGAAGAAGTTCCTGAAGGCCTCTGACAGGGAAAAGGAGGCCAGGGGCAACACACACAAGTGGGTTAGTTAGTGGATGACATCCCCCGAAAATAAGACCTGGTGCCTTTTTTGGTGGCCAAAAAAATATCAGGCAGGGTCTTATTTTGGGGGAAACATGGTCATTCTGGATCAACCAACCCAAGTCAATAGGTGCTACCACTAGCTTTGAAGCTGGTCCGGTCTAGGAGACAAGCACATCTTTTATTTAGGACAAATGTATGTCAGTGATGAACAGAAAGCTGTATCACTGAATACCGATTTTCTTATCATCAAAATAATCAGTAACTTAATCCAGTGAAAGCAACTGTATCTGGGTATGATGCGGAAGCGAGGAACTGCAGCCAGGAAAATCCAAACCAATTGTAGCCACTTCCCCATCAGCTGCGATGGTGTGAGTTTCAGACAACAGGAACATACAAAACACAGCCCAGGCAGATCTATGCAGCTGATGGAATCATAAAAGTATAAATCAGGCGCACCACTTATCTCAGTAGACTCCAAGCTGCAGTTATGCTTCAAGGTCACCTGGAGTGGTTTTTCAGACAGCAGGGATTCTGAGGTGGCCTATTCCGAAAGTCATTATTGAGCAAAATTATTGATGTTAAGAATCTCTGATTAATTAAAGCATGTTTTCTTGGTACCCATTATTCGCTGGATGCATATTTGCTTTGAAGAGGGTTGTGGCAGGTTTTTGAGTCCACAGGACTGAACTTTTAGCATTAGAAAAGAAAAGAAAAAAATCCAGCAAGTGGAGGAGGCACAAATGAGAAACTGGCCAAGCTGCAACATAAGCTAACGGAAACAAAGTGTATTAACCATCTATTTCGCCAATTTTTGGTCATCAGTTTGGAGAGCAAGCAAATGCCTTCTTTAGATAAATCAGCTGAAAGAAGGAAATCCTTATTTGCTTGTTTCCTTGTTTGCTGGAGTTTTTACAACTCCAATCCGGACTCGGAGAGGCTAACATTCCCTACCTATAGCAAAACTGAAAACCACTACGTGAAGTAATAAATGGCAACAAGAAGTAGTAGGAAAATTTACTCTGAAAGAAAGCAAAGCCACAGAGAACGAAAATATCCCAGCACAAGCCAGGGTGAGTACTCTGGCTTGTTCTAGCTTTTCTTCTTTGGGTTGCAAGTACCCAAGTATGTGGGGCTGCATCATAGATGTTTGACTCCACCTTTGATGACCACCCTTGTGGGAAAAGGACCTGTCTCCTTTCTTAGTCATCAGCCTCAGAAATGAGCTGGCCCTGCAGTGCCTCAAACTTCCAACCAGCAGTCCTAACCCATCTAAATGGGCTTCAGTGGGGAAGACGACTAAGGTGGTAGACTAAGAAATCTAAAGTTCTTGGGGACTTTAAAACCCAAGAGACAAGTGAAGCTTTTGCAACCAATCACTAAGCATTTTGATTCAACAAATCAAATGCATGCATATAAAAGGATCTAAAATCTAAATATTTTTTTGCTCCCAAGGTGGCATCCTGGATCTAAAGCAGAGATCTCCAAACTTGGCAACTTTAAGACTTGTGGATTTCAACTCTCAGAATTCTGGGAGTTGAAGTCCACTCGTCTTAAAATTGCCAAGTTTGGGGGACCCCTGGTCCAAAGCAACACGGAGAACTGCAGAGAAATATGTCCAACTGACACATTTTAACACGGTGGAGGATTTCTGCTGAATGCATACAGCTCCCACCTCCTTTGAAACCTTCAGCCCATGTTCCCAGGTAATCTCCCTGTCTTTCCTTTAATGTTAGTCAGACCTCTGTCAAGCACCTGTATGTATTTGTCTCTCTACTCAGTGCGTGCAAATGCATACAAAGAGGAGAAGGAAGATGCTCATTTGTGCCCACTGAAAGCTTAAGCAGGTTCAAAAAAGTCATTAGTCATTTGTGGTCATCTTAAAAATGGAATATGTCATTTAAAAGCAGGTAATCATTTTCGTTTCCCAGAACTAATGGAGAAGACTATAAGCATTCCTTGATGACCTGAAATGTTTTAAAACATAAGCTGAAATTACTCAAAAATATTTTCTCCAAAAATCTCTTTGGCAAATATTAATGCTAACTGTCTCCAAAATGTTCGGAATCTAGCAAAGCAGCCCTTTAAAAGTTTCAACAAGACTCTCCTCCAGAAGTGGGTCTTCAGCCGGTTCTGACCGGTTCTACAGAACCGGTAGCAGAAATTTTGAATAGTTCAGAGAACCAGCCAATCCCACCTCTGACTGGCTCTGGCCCCATCTATTCTCTGCTTCCCATTGAGTCCCAGCTGATTGGCTGGGTCTTCTTTGTTTGCCCTGCCCAGGAGAACGGAGCTGGAAAGCAGGTTACTGGGGTGAGGAGGGAACAGGGATTTTGCAGTATATCCTTCCCCTACCACACCCACCAAGCCACGCCCACCAAGCCACACCTATAGAACCAGTAGTAAAAACATTTGAATCCCACCACTGCCCTCCTCCCTACTCAAGAGCAACTGTTCCTGTGTATGCTGTTCAAATCTCAGTGGATGATGCTTCAGCAACACTTTTCCAACCTGGAGATGGAAATAAACCTTGGCCAGTTTCTAAGTGGCAGGACCTGCAATTGGTGTCCCATGAGACACTAGAGGATGCAAGGTCTCCTGCCTATTCCCCAAGACTGAGAGGGAAACATGATACCTAGATGCAGACGTTGTCCTCAGGTACAGAAGCGCTGGCCTGACCCAGACTCAGAGGGTGTCCCCATGCTGCGCCGTGGATTAAAAGGGAAACCGCCCAGGGCTCCAATGGCAAGAACAGACGTGGGAAAGCGCCCATTTCCAGTGGAGGACTGGCGTCTCTTTGCATGGGCAGTTGGTTGCTGACTCAGGAGTCTTTCCAGATGAGAAACTTTCCTGACTTCTGCTGCCCAGCCCCAAAAAAAGCCTCCATGTCAGGCAGCAACCTGAAAGCTCCTCTGTCAGTGGACCGATCTCTCAGCAAACATCCTCGCTTGCTAGAGCCCAGCCCAGCCCAGCCCAAATGTTTACGCTGGGCCCATGCAAGGAACGCAATCCCCTCACTTCCCTGCAATCTAACCAAAGGAGAACACAGAGTGACGACAGGTCTGGAGTTGTTTCACAGGCCAGGCTGAACCAGGCGTTCAAGAACTGGATCCTACACCCCCCTGGCAAGAATAGCAAAAATGTTCAAGGATAAATGGGTGAAGTGTTGAAAATGTCATCAGATACCTAGAGCATATTACCATATGTGGTGGACATGCACAGAAGCAAAAAGATACTGGACTAAAACACACACATGGTTGGAAAAAAAAATGATAAAACAGCATATAGGTTTAAAATCAGAGATATTTTTATTGGGAATTTTACCTGAAGGTTACGATAAAGAAATAACATATCTGATTATTAATGTTTTAACTGCAGCTAGAATTGTATTTGCTCAAAACTGGAAAAATGAGAAAATTCCAATGGAGGAGGAAGTGATTAAGAAAATAATGGAATGTTTAGAAATGAGTAGACTAACATTAGCAAGAAGAGAGCAAGAAGAAAAAGAGTATTATAAGATATGGGGTTTATTTTATCAAGGGTTAGACAGAAAAGTAAGAAATTGAAATATAACATAATAGTAATGATATATTATAACTGATTGTTTTTGAATAAGTTATATTATGAATAAAGCTCAGCAAGAATTGAGATTTGCTCTAAAAGATAATTTGGAATTGAAATTAAAATTTTAAAAATAGTATAATAATGATAAAGTATGACATGAAAAAAGTTGATTTATACAATATGAATGTAAAGTTAAGAAGAAAAGACTATAGATACTGTGCACAGGATATATTTATCAAACTGACACACTGTACAACTGAAAAGAAAGTTTTATTTGTTGTTTTGTATGTTTGCTGTAAAAAATAAAATAAAAAATTATATAAGAACTGGATCCTGGTGAAGAGGCACCATGCTAAAAGAGCTCCGAAGCCAAGAGTATTATTACACGAATTCCAAAGCTACAACCTTTTGTTATTTACTGCTTAAACCACTTTGTGTGTCAGTGATGGGGTAATGGCACTCCGGGATGCCATGAAAGGGCTCTCAAACAGGCTGACCTCAGCAAAGTGGGAAGGAAGGAGGCCGGGTGCCCAGAAAAGCACCAGGTCAGGCAAGGTGAATTCCTGGCAAGAGAACCTGCTCTTCGCCAGGAAGGCTGGCAGTGGATGCCAGTGGGTGCAAAGCCAGCACCTGAGAGCATCTCTATGCCTGGAAAGACATCTTCAGCTGATCATTTTACACAACTGAAAATTCCCTCTTTCTGGGATGGATCAGGAGTCCAATCTGTCCAAAAAAAAAAAAAAAACCCTTCTACTTATTCCTGAGAATGTTCATTTGGAGTTAATATCTATCTAATAACTATCATCCAACATCCAGATAAGCATAAGTGCACAATCTTGCCTACCGTCCCTGTCTTATAATCCCCATTTATATGTACCTTTTTCCTGTATTCTTACTCATGTTTATTCTTATACCTATTGTTGTGGTTCACCATCAGCCGGTGCAGATGGCAGCAGAGTCGGACAGTGGGGAAGAACAGGGACCAGTCAGGGAGCCTGCAAAGGGAGCCTGGAAAGGGTCCTGCATCCGATGCAGAGATGGGGCCAGGACTATCTGGAAGAGGGGTGCTGCCTTCAGAGCCTTCGGAGTCTGGCAGCAGTGAGGTAGAGGAACAAGGGGAGCCTGTTCCCAGTGCGTGTGTGCACAGAGCTGCTAGGAGGCGAGAGCAGCTGAAGCAGAAGGGGAAACTCGGGAGTAAGGCTGGGAGGTGGTTGCCCCTCCCATCAGGGATAAAAGTCAGGCCAAGATAATGAAACCTTTGCAGGAAGCAATGTAGTTCAATCAGTTCAGAGTCATCCTTGAAGCTCTTTGTACTCTGGTTGGGGTTTTTTGTACTTCGGTTGGTTTCTTTTCTAGTTCATTTGATACTTCTGTTTTTGGCAGCACTTCACAGAACTGAAAGGTGGGTGCTTATCTCGGGACACTGTTTGAGATTAATTCTGGCTGGGAATGAAAACAATTCCCAGCGTTGCAATAAAATAAGTCTTGTTTTTAAAATAAGAGTGTGAGTAATTATGGTTTAGGAAGCCTGAGTCAGAACACCTATTATCTTGTCAGCGATTGACAAATCAAATCAAATCAGATCAATAAATAAATAAAAAAATAAAATAAAAGATTGGATAACCAAAAAAAAAAAGCAAAATGGAATGGCAACTAGATGATAATGTGTCCATCATGGAAAAAGCAACCCCACTATGCTCCAGCTAGTCCTTTTTAAGGCTGGTACAATACTTGCCTCTAGTTCACAGCTAGCCGACCAATTCCCCTTTCCCAAGACCAAAGAGTCAGTTTGTTTTGGTGGGGTAAGATGGGGCCAAAATTCAGAATGACGAAATGCAGAATTGCATTTAGAAGGACATTGGCTATGTCAAATAAAATTTAAATTAATGGCAGAGTGTCTTAACGAGATGATCGCCCCCCCACAGCTCTCTTATTAGAGGACTCATTCATTCATTTTGCGATGTGGACAATCCCAAATCAAGTTTTGCACTTGGGGTTGGAAACGCTACTATGCACATTTTATTGTGCTGGCTGATAGAAGACAAGAAAATAAATCTACACAACCAGCATCAGTAACAAGAAAGTGTTATCAGTTCAAATCACAGTGTTAAAGACACTACAGCAGGGGTATCCAACTCAATTTCACTGAGGGCCACATGAGGGCTGTGGTTGACCTCGGGGAGGGGAGGGGAGGCATGGCTGACTGGGTGGGTGGGTGTGGCCAGCTGGGTGGGTGTGGCCAGCTTGATACCACTCTCCAAACTGCCGCCATATTTCCTCTTCCCATTGGATAGATTAGGCTGAAGTGATATGGGCGGGCCCCTTACATTTTCCAGGATGGCCCCACCAGCTGGATCTGACCACATGGTGGGCTGGTGTGGCCTACGAGCCTTGTGTTTGACACCCCTGCCCCAGTGGTGGGATTCAAAATTTTGAACTGGTTCTGTGGGCATGGCTTGGTGGGTATGGTTTGGCTTGGTGGGCGTGGCAGGGGAAGGATACTGCAAAATCCCCATTCCCTCCCCACGCCACTAACCTGCTTTCCAGCTCCGTTCTCCTGTGCAGGGCAACCAAAGAAGACCCAGCCAAATAGCTGGGACTCAATGGGAGGCAGAGAATAGGTGGGGGAGGGGCCAGTGGTATTTGCTGGTTCTCTGAACTACTCAAAATTTCCACTAACGGTTCTCCAGAACTGGTCAGAACCTGCTGAATCCCGCCCCCCCCTGCCCTGCCCTGCAGACTAACTGCTAAAGAATGTGATATATATACTCAGAGGTGGCAGCTCTTCAGGACATTCCCTTCATGCTGGTCAGAGGGAAAGAAAGTGACCTAATGTGCACCAGACCATCCTGGCCTTGTTTATAAATGGAAACAGGCACCTCAAATCGACGTCTTCCTTGAGGAATTGCTGGACATTCAAATGAACCAGAGGCATCTCCTTGCAATGTTTCAGCCGGTCTCGATCTCCTGCTGGTGGAGGTTGTAAATCTGTGCTCCATAAATGGATTGATCTTGTTATTGTATTTCGATCAATTTGACAATCAATGCTGACCATCCTTGGCCTAATCTCTGATTCCTCTGGGTCACTGAATGAAGAGCTCCATATTGGCAGAATTTCCCTGAAATGCGCTTGCAGAACGAAGAAAAATTATCTTCCAGTCCTCAAAACACTAATGAGGTTTCTTCTTTCTACTTTTTATAGCATCATTTTTGAAAATTGACAGCAATGGATTCTCCTCAGTTTGAGTCAAAAGACCAAAGAAGTCTGCAATGCAAGACAGAGTAACAGCCTAAACTCATCAGACAAAGCCACAATACAAATGTGTTCTGAAGTCAAATGAGGGAAGTCCTCACCTTTGAACAAATAAGGATCCAAAGTTCATGGCACAAGACATAATGATCTGATTCATCTGGGGATCAGAGGTGGGACTCAGCAGGTTCTGACCAGTTCTGGAGAACCGGTTGTGGAAAGTTTGAGGAGTTTGGAGAACCGTAAAATCCCACCTCTGACTGGAGAATTTACAGTATCCTTCCTCTGCCACGCCCACCAAGCTATGCCGACAGAACTGGTAGTAAAAAAAATTGAATCTCACCACTGCTGAGGATGATTCCCAAGAGGCTCTCACAACTATCTAAAAAAATGAAATTCAGTGTAGATGAAAGTAAGGTTCTACACTTAGGCAAGAAAAACCAATTGTACAAGCCAGGTGAGACCTGGCTTAATGACAGTAATTGTGAGAGGGATCTTGGAGTCCTGGTGGACAATCACTTAAATCAGGAGTGGGATTCTATCAGTTCACACCTATTCACTAGAACATTCTAAGCAGTCCAGAGAACCAGCTGTTAGAAGAAATTAGTGGTCTAATCCTGTAAGGAAGGCAGGAAGGAAACATTCTGGTGTTGCTTACAGAAACTGCCTCTCCGTTAACCCTTATTACGTTCTTGGCAGGACTTGACTTCCTGTCTCAGGAACTTCTCTGAAGTTTTTTTCCCCTCTTTTGCTGGTACTTTGCTTGCGTGAAGTGACCATTCAAAATTACAATGGGACTGAAAAAAGTGACTCATGACCATTTTTCACACTTATGACTGATGCAGCATCCCCACAGTCATGAGAGGCCAGGTGAGGAGATGCGTGCCTCGATGTAAGTGATATTGAGTTGGCCACGCCCAGCCAATAACATGACCATCAAGCCACATCCACCAACTAAGCCACAGTCACAGAACTGGTTGTTAAACAATTTGAATCCCACCCCTGACTTAAATCTAAGCCAACAGTGTGCAGCAGTAGCCAAAACAACAATAACAATGAAATCCTAGGGTAGAATCAAGGATAGAATCAAGATCTACGTGAGTTTCTTGTGCCACTTTACAAAGCCTTAGTAAGACCACATTTGGAATACTGCATTCAATATTGGTCACCACAATATAAAAGAAAAGATGTTGAGACTTTGAAAAGAGTGCAGAGAAGACATACACAAAGATGATTAGTAGTTTGGAGGCTAAAACATATGAAGAATGGTTACAGATGTGTCTCGTCTAATGAAAAGTAGGACTAGGGGTGACATAATAACAGTGTTCCAATATTTGATGGGCTTCTACAAAGATGAGGGGGTCAAACTATTTTCCAAAGCAGCAAAAGGCAAGATGAGAAAAAAAATGGATGGAAACTGTTCTGTATGCAATATAATTAATAAAGTGTGAGCTTGGAGTAAGTGCAGGGTTCTGGCCCTGCACTTCTGATTGGCTGTTAAGTGGCCGGACCGGATTGGCCCGTTCCGGGGAATCCGATTGGTCCTTAACAGAGAGTTCTTATTGGTTATAAAAGCTAGCGTTCCTAGCTTGTTATTGGTTAAACGTTACAAGGTTTGCCTATATAAGGCGGGTTCTACTGATGTTAAATGAGCAAGTCACGATGTAAATAAAGAGCTGAAGTTCACCGTTCAGAAACTTGTCTCCATTCTTTCTCGCCCATGCTCAAACTTAACACTGGTGACGAGGATGGGATATGGAGACATCTGAACCAACGAAACTTCGAAGAACACTGAGCACGTGACAGATGACGCCAACAACGGAACCATGTCCGGCGGCATCGTACCACCCGCTCCGTTTGATCCAACCCAAGAGGACTGGGAGTCCTACATGGATCGCTTCCAAATGTTCCTAGAGACGAACAATTTAAAGGATGCCACACCAGGAAAGAAACGGGCGGTGTTCCTAACGCATTGCGGTCCAACCATATTTAAGATGGCTGAAGCACTAGCCAAACCCCGAGAAGTGAAGGCCATGGATTGGGACGACCTCGAACCTATCCTGCGAGACCACTACGCTCCGACCGTGCCTACGCTCGTGAGACGCCACGAGTTTTATCAAAGAAGCCAGCAAAAAGGAGAAAGCGTGGCCGACTTCATAGCAGACCTCCGAAATTTAGGAGGCCTCTGCGGATTCACCGATCTAGAAGAAGCACTAAGAGACCGCATAGTTCTGGGATTGGATGCACCAGGTGTCCAAAGCAAGCTGATGGCGAAAGGCGACATCAGCCTTGCCGACGCCATTGCCGATGCTACCGCGGCGGAAGCAACCAAGAAGTTGGCTGCACAACTATGCCGAAACTGCACTCTCGTACCACCACCAGCCAGCGAAATCTCACCTAGTTCAGAAGGGCAGCTCTCGACAATGCACCACGAGGACCTCTCTTCGTTGTCAGAAAGCGACGAAGAAGGGGTCCATCGACTGCGGTCCGACCGGGACCCTCACCCGAAGCCCTTACACCCTTGCGCTGGCTGTGGAGCCAACCATGCCAGGAACGAATGCAAATTCTGCAACGCACTCTACCATGAGTGCGGGAAACGAGGCCACATTGGACGGGTCTGCCGCAGTTTGCCAGGACCCAGCCAGGCCTCAAAAGGGGCTAACTATCGCCAATCGACAGGAAACCGTCCTGTAAGGCGAGAGCCAGTAAACCATTCCCCTACAGAAATCGAGCTTTGCAGAGAGAAGAGGCTCACCATACTATCACTATCGGTCACGCCTCAGCCTTGGACACTAAGAAAATCCGAGTCACGGTAGCCATCGAGAACCAGCCTTGCCACATGGAGGTCAACTCGGGATCGTCCCTCTCGATGGTGTCATGGAAGACACTCAAGCAACTCATCCCCACGATTCAACGCCAAGATCTCTGTTTCCAACGCCTCATCCTCAAGGACTACCAGGGGAATCGAATCCCCATCGTCAGGTCCTGCCAAGTCCGAGTCTCCTTCAAGAAGCACACAGCATACTTACCTTTAACGGTCATCGATAGAAATAGGCCTAGCCTACTGGGCCTCCAATGGTTCGCGCCACTTGGCATTGAAGTGGCCGGCGTAAACTGAGTCGGTGGCTGTGACTGGGAGAAAGACCTTATCTCTGAGTTCAGGGACGTATTCGCGGACAGCTTAGGCGAGTACAAGGGGACCCCGATCTCATTCAGCTTAGATCCAAAAATAGCTCCCATTCGCCTAAAGCCCCGTCGAGTTCCGTTTGCCTTAAAATCGAAAATCGACGAACAACTCGACAAACTGATAGCTCAGGGTGTGTTCGATCACTCCCCGTGGGAAACCCCTATTGTAACACCCATTAAGCCAGACGGGTCAATCCGAATTTGTGGGGACCACCGGGCCACTTTGAACCATGCCCTGCAGCAGAACGCATATCCAGTTCCGGTGGTGCTGCACCTCTTCCATTCCCTGGGGGGCGGGAAAGTTTTCGCTAAATTGGATTTAGCTCAGGCATATCAGCAATTACCAGTAGATGAAAAAACGGCACAGGCCCAAACTATTGTGACGCACCGAGGTGACTTTAAATGTACCCGGATGCAATTCGGAGTAAGTGTAGCCCCGGGGATTTTTCAGAGCCTTATGGAAAGGTTATTGCAAGGGATTAAGGGCGTGGTCCCCTATTTTGACGATGTATTAATTGCAGCCCCTACAAAAAAAATCTTACAGGACCGGTTAAAATTAGTCCTAAAAAAATTCCAAGAGGCCGGTTTTAAGGTTAAAAAAAACAAATGTAAATTGTGTACTGACAATGTTGAGTTTTTAGGATACCTGATTGATAGCCAGGGCATTCACCCTACCGAAAGTAAATTAAAAGCGATCAAAAACACTCCCAGGCCATGAAACAAGGCCGATCTCCAGGCGTTCCTAGGCCTCATCAATTTTTATAATGTATTTTTACTGCACAAAGCAACTGTCGCTGAACCATTACACCGGTTGTTAGATAAAAGAGCAAATTGGTTATGGGGTTACCGTGAAGAACAGGCGTTCCGAAATGTTAAAAAACTGCTCACTTCTGACTCTGTACTCATGTAGTATAACGAGACTTTGCCGTTAGTTATAACCTGTGATGCATCGCCTTTCGGGGTGGGCGCCATTTTGAGCCATGTACTGCCTAATGGGAACGAAGCCCCTGTTGCATATTTTTCAAAGACTCTTTCAAAAACGGAGCGGAACTATGGACAAATTGATAAAGAAGCCCTCGCAATTGTCTCAGCTGTGAAAAGATTTCATGAATACGTGTATGGTAGGGTTTTTACTATTGTCACTGACCACAATCCTTTGTTAGGGATAATAGCCGGAGATTAGCCGACTCCCTATATATTATCCCCTAGGATAACCCGATGGTCAGAATTCTTAGCTGCTTATAACTATCAGCTGCAATACCGCCCGGGGAAAGCCATTCCCCACGCCGACGCATTGAGCCGAGCACCGCTTCCAGAGACTCTCGATGATCCGGCACCAACGGTAACCACGTTGCAGATCGAAGCGCTCAACTCGCCGCCACTGACCGCCCGAGATATTGCGAGAGAAACCAAACGCGACCACACCCTAGCACGTGTCCTAGGCTGGGGAGAACGCGGATGGCCATTGGACCAGTTATCAGATGACTTCACACCATTCAAAACTCGACAGACCGAACTCTTCTCCCAGAAAGGCTGTGTCATCTGGGGCGATAGAGTCGTTATTCCAGAACGGCTCCGAAAAACGCTGCTGAGAACTTTGCACGATGGCCATCCTGGCATCGTGCGAATGAAAGCCCTTGCACGAAGCTACACATGGTGGCCGGGCATTGACAAGCAAATCGAACAGTGGGTTAAAGCTTGTCCCAAATGCCAAGAAGTCAGCAACGCCCCACCAAAAGCCATGCCTACTGAATGGGAGACACCACGTGGACCCTGGTCCCGAATTCACCTGGACTTCGCTGGGCCAACCAAGGGCCACACCTTCCTGCTTACCGTCGATGCCTTCTCCAATTGGCTCGAAATTCATCGCATGACGACTACAACCTCTGAGGCGGTCATCAAGATTCTAAACAGACTCTTTGCAACCCATGGATTACTAGACTTCCTGGTATCCGATAACGGCCCACAATTTACTGCACTAGCGTTCGAGCAGTACCTCGCTGACCGCGGCATCCGCCATGCGCTCACCTCACCTGCGCACCCTGAGAGCAATGGCCGAGCAGAACGCATGGTTCAATTTGTGAAGAAAACTTTGCAAAAGGTAGACTACAACAACATTGACGACAAGGTCAACCAAACCCTCTTTTTGCAACACATCATCCCACATAGCGTCACTAACAAAACTCCTGCTGAACTGCTAATGGGATGAAAGCTCCACTCCCACCTTGACCGGTTGCACCCTGCGTATGAACCAGAGAAACCACTAGGATCCAGCGACCGCTGTCGCACCTTCCAGGTAGGAGACCTGGTTTATGCAAAAAACCTATCGGGCGACCCGTTGTGGGTGGAAGCGACAGTAGTACATGTAACTGGCCCTAGATCCTACCTCGTGCAATGCC
Organism: Hydrophis major; assembly: GCA_033807585.1. Lineage (NCBI taxonomy): Eukaryota > Metazoa > Chordata > Lepidosauria > Squamata > Elapidae > Hydrophis > Hydrophis major. The sequence goes on from CM066331.1 coordinate 115,519,991, forward strand.
TTGACGATAAACTTTGGAAACGGCATATCGACCAATTACGGTCATGGCTTGCAGCGGCCAATTCGCAACTCCCCTATGACCAAACTGAGGGGGGGGAGGTACGGAAGAAGATGAAGACCTAGGAAACCCATTCGAAGGAAACGATGATTTAATTGAAACTCAGGAAGTGGAGCCGGAGGGAGAAACGTCTGCACCTCAGGGAATCGAGGAAAATGTGGGCAACGACGTAGAAGTGAACTCTGAACCAGAGACAGCCCCACTGCTAGACAACGATCTACCTCAGCGGGATTGCAACCAGCCGATACAACGAAAATCAAAGAGACTAAAAAGACAACCGTCCTATTTAAGGGACTATGTAACTGCGCCCTGAACTAAGGAACCAGGGGGAAGGGGTGTTGTGTATGCAATATAATTAATAAAGTGTGAGCTTGGAGTAAGTGCAGGGTTCTGGCCCTGCACTTCTGATTGGCTGTTAAGTGGCCGGACCGGATTGGCCCGTTCCGGGAAATCCAATTGGCCCTTAACAGAGAGTTCTTATTGGTTATAAAAGCTAGCGTTCCTAGCTTGTTATTGGTTAAACATTACAAGGTTTGCCTATATAAGGCGGGTTTTACTGATATTAAATGAGCAAGTCACGATGTAAATAAAGAGCTGAAGTTCACCGTTCAGAAACTTGTCTCCATTCTTTCTCGCCCATGCTCAAACTTAACAGAAACTAACCAAGGAAGAGAAGCAACCTAGAACGAAGAAGAAATTTTCTAAGGGACAGACCGGACAACCAATGGAACAGAAATTGCCTTCAGAGGTTGTGGGTGCTCCATCACTGGAGGCTTTCAAAAAGAGACTGGCCAATCATTCACCTGAAACGGAATAGGGCAATGATGGTGAACCTTTTTGTTTGCCAAAAGCATGCGCACCCACAATGCAATGGGTCCCACCTCCCTGTGCATGCATGTACAACACCCCCGTCCCACCCCTTATCTACACTGTGCATGCCCGCACCTCCAAACTAATTTTTGGCCTGCTTGAGGCTGTTTTCACCTCCCCAGAGGCTTGGAGGAAGCCTCTGCAGCCTCGGGAGGCTGAAAAATGGGCATTGTGGAAATACCGAAAGGGCCTGTTTTCAGCCTCTGGAGCTTGGGAGCGGCCGTTTTTGTCCTCCTGGAGGCTCGAGGGAAGTCTTGGGAGGCTGAAAACAGGCCCATTTTGGCACTTGCGGTATTTCTAGAAGGCCCGTCTTTCGGCCTCCCAAGGCTGTAGAGGCCTCCTTCGAGCCTCCAAGAGGGCGAAAATGGCCTCTAACGGGCTGAAAATCAGCTGGGAGCCATGCACATGCGCAGTGCAGGTAAGTTTGGTGGAGGCTCGCACAAGGGTGGGATTCAAAATTTTTAACAACCGGTTCTGTGGGTGTGGCTTAGTTGGTGGGCGTGGCTTGATGGTCATGTTATTGGATGGGCATGTCCAACTCAACATCACTCACATCAAGGCACGCATCTCCTCACCTGGCCTCTCATGACTGTGGGGATACTGCAACAGTCATAAGTGTGAAAAATGGTCATAAGTCACTTTTTTCAGTGCCATTGTAATTTTGAATGGTCACTCCACACAAGCAAAGGACCAGCAAAGGAGGGGAAAGAAAATTCCAGAGACGTTCCAGAGACAGGAAGTCTAGTCCTGCCAAGACTGTAATAAGGGTTAACGGAGAGGCAGTTTCTGTAAGCAACACCAGAATGTTTCCTTCCTGCCTTCCTTACAGGATTAGACCAGTAATTTCTTCTAACAACCGGTTCTCCGAACTGCTTAGAATGTTAACAACCGATTCTAGAGAATAGGTGCGAACTGGTACATTCCCACTGCTGGGCTCACACGCCCGCACAAATGGCTCTGCATACCACCTGTAGCACCTGTGCCCTAGGTTCACCATCACGGGTATAGGGTTTCCCATTAGAGCCAGGGTTTGGATTAGAAGACCTCTGAGGTCCCTTCCAACTCCATTATTATTCTGTTCTTATTCTAACAATTAAGAATCTAATGGCTGGACTAAAACAAGAGCCTGAAATTCTGGTATTCCCCGTATTTTGTGTGTACAGCCTGCACTCAACGCCAGGTTGATCCCCAACCACAGGAGCTTCCCTGCTTAGTCAGCCAGATCTTTAGGGTAGATTCGGCATTTTTATCCACTCATCAAGTCCTTCCCAAGGACCTGGGACCGGCAGCGGTTGTTGTTTAATAATATTATAGGTTCCATGAGGGGTCCTGGATGCCCTCTGAGCTTGCTTATTTTCTTTCAGATGTTTCATTGCTCTAACTAGGTAACATCATCAGAGTTGCAGTAGTAAGGAGTGCTGTTTGCTGTCAGTTTATATTTTGGTGATTTGTCTGTGTGGGTGGGGGAGGTCTTAGGGATTCTTTGATTGAGCTTTTACTGATGGCTCTTTAACACTTTCTTGATTTGGGGTATTGCTTACTTGATTGTAGGTCTGAAGTTGACCTTGGAGTTAATCTATGCTGATCTGGGTGCTGATTAATGGTGGAGAGATGCTGGAGTCTTTTTGTTCTCTTTTGGGCTGGTTGATGGTCTCTTTTGTACAGTCTATAGATGTTGTTAATGTCTATGTGCCTATTGGTGGGTGATTTGTCAGAGTGCCAGGCTTCTAGAAATTCCCTGGCATTTTTGGACTTGGCCTGGTCTAGGCTGATCATGTTTCAATGTTCCCAATTGAAACTAAGGTTAGGTCTATTTTATTATCTATTATATTATTATTGAGTCTATCATCTGGACCTCTATAACCGGCTGGTTTGGTTCTGCAACCCAACAGGACAGACACAGATTTCAGAGGATAATTGGGACTGCAGAAAAAACAATTACTACCCACCTGCCTTCAACTGAGTACCTGCATACTACACGAGTCAAAAAGAGGGGCTGTGAAAATATCTACAGACCCCTCACATCCAGGGCATAAACTGTTTCAACTCCTTCCCTCAAAATGATGCTATGGAGCACTGCACACCAGAAAAACAAGACACAAGGACAGTTTTTCCCCAAACGCCATCATTCTGCTAAACAAATAATTCCTTCAATACTACCCAACTATTTACAAAGTCTGCACTACTATTACTATTAATCTTCTCATCACTCCTTATCGCCCATCCCCTCCCACTTGTGACTGTATGGCTGTAACCTTGTCACTTGTATCCTTATGATTTATATTGACTCTTTCCTAGTAGGATTCAATTGCTTATTGTACCCTATGACTATCATTAAGTGTTGTACCTTATGACTCTTGACAAATGTATCTTTTCTTTTATGTACACTGAGAGCATTTGCACCAAGACAAATTCCTTGTGTGTCCAATCTCACTTGGCCAATAAATAATCCTAATTCTATATGTTGTGAAATTAATGAATTTGTCATGCCTTCTGACTGCCAATTGGGGATCAGGGATGCATCCTGCCAATTCCATCCAAAACCGTTTCAAGTAAAATTGCCTTTTGTGGTTGATCAATGAGGATTTTGTCGATGGTGTTCAGATTTTCCCAAATGTTTTGGGAATGCACCCATCGCTACTGGTAATTATCTTTGCGTTCTTTCACCGCAATCATTCCACTTATATTTGCAGGTCTTTGTATTTTGTGATTTTTCTCCAGTTCTTTCTCTTTGGTTTGGCTGTCTCTAGGTATTGCCGGATCCACTATTCAGACTTTTTTTATTTTTCTTATCAACAATTATTAAGTCTGGGGTGCTGTGTGTCAGATGCTTGTCTGAATTCTAAAGTCCTAGTGATTTTTAGTTTCTTCAGCACCATTGTTGCTACTCCCTGAACTAAAAATGCATTACTCTGGCATTCATTGTATTATCTGCAGTGCCAAGTCATTAACTTTCTGAAAAAATATTCTAGAATAAGAGTACATTTTGCATGTTGCATTTTCTGCTGAACCTAGACCATTGCCATCTTGTGGTCTGGGATGAGAAAAGCAACCAACAGGACTTTAGGGAATAAAAGGAAGGGGAGGAGGACAAGATTACATTACCAAGAAAAGCACATGGGATTGTCCATCCATAAACATACCGTGCTTGGTGGAATCAAATTTTTTTTCCTAGTTTTCCTAGTTCTTCATGAACTAGGTCTGATATTACAATTGTAAACAGAACTTCAATTTTGGCATCTTTAAAAGAAACTGATGCAACCCTCATCCAGAAATCCCTTAAACATGGGGTTGTCTTCTTACTAGCTCAATAGGCCAGGGGTCTCCATCCTTAGCAACTTTAAGACTTGTGGACTTCAACTCCCAGAATTTTTCAGCTAGCTCCTGGCTGAGAAATTCTGGGAGTTGAAGTCCACAAGTCTTAAAGTTGCTAAGGTTCAAGATCTCTACAATAGACAATGTACACTTTAGAATGGAGACTAATAAAAATCTCACATACCCTTAATTACAAGAAAAACTATACATTATTGCAGGGAAAAGGTACCAGGATAGAGGTTGGTGCAGGAGAAACGAAGTACTGAGAACCATCTGAGAAATCAAATCCAGGATCCCAAACATGAAAGTAGTAGAACATCACGCGCTCCCTTCTGAAACTATAATTCAAAATTGAACTGGATAAAATGTAACATGAAGTCATTGTCCAGGAAAGGAAGAAGAAACAGGACTTAGAATGATCAGTTTTGTCAGCTATTTAAAACACATTTAATTGGGTAACCACAATCTAAATTACCACTAGATGGGATTTCTGAGGCTGGTATGAATTAACTGAAGATGGCCCTGCCAACAATTGTGTCAAAGGTTAAGGAGCCAGTGAGTAAACCACTTCCTTGGAACCTCTCTGGATAAGGAGAAGATGGGAGATCACATATATGAGCTGCTCCTTGTGAGGGGATGCAGCATAACAGTTTTACATGGATTTCAGCACTCGGAGATGATGGGATTAGCCATCTTGCTTGCAATCACAGTGGAAACCTCTAAAAAAAAAATCACAAACATCACTTTCTAATCACTTCTGAAAATTGCTCATTTACTACTTCTAAGCTTACAAACCTTTAAAATGACAAGTTTGTAAAGTCTTCATTGGGTGAATTTATCTTTAACACCACCACCCCAAAAAAGAAAAAAAATTATAAATTTAAAAATTGAGAGAACATGAAATGAACAACAAAGAGCTAAGAATTTGAGTTTAGAAAGCTATAAACGGAATCAAGGTCCAAATAAATTTGGAATATTGAATTTTTTTCAATATGACTTTGGAATTTGGAGAGGTTAAGAACAAACAGCTTCTCGTGGGAAATAGATCAGTTTTGGTTTCCAGAAGACACTACAGAAATAAGCAATTTCATGTTTTAAAAACTGGACACTAGAAGGGGCTGTAAATTTTAGAAGAATAAATGCAAGCCTATAAGATGCAAAATATTATATGAAATTACTGAAGGATAATTTTGAAGAACTGAATCAGAAATTAGTAGCTACAATATCAACAATGTCAGATAGACTATATGGTGTTTTTTAAAAATCATATTAGCAAGGTTTGGGTTTTACTTCATCATATTTACTTCATCATATTTTCTAATTATACTTTACCAATGACATATTTCAATGTGAATTACCACTAGATAGTGGCAAAGAAGCAGGATTTTTTTGCATCGCTGTGATGCCACTCAGTGGGGATCTGCTTTTTTGAAATTTAGATACAGCATCCCAAGAGCCATATCAGTTCCAGCCTCTGGCAGAGACCTTGGAGGAGGGCTGAGTGATTTTGGGGGGGAGGGATCCAGATTAACATTTTTTCCAAAGGTGAGGTCCATCAGTGCAGGGATGGCATTGAAGTGGCCAGCTGACTGCAGGGTTTGGGGAAAGGAGCCCTATTTTGCTCTTGTTCCTTCAACCACATATTCCAGTCTCCTTTAGGGCTTGGGTGCATTGTGCTACAAGAGAGCTGGAAATCATGCCACCTGTCACTTGGGCACAACCTAGAAGTCCAGGGACTATCTGAAGAACATCTCTTTGATCTTTGGAGATGTTCTAAAGATCATAAAAGATGGAGCCATGGTGGTGCAGTAGTTAGAATGCAGTATTGCAGTGTGACTCTGCCAACTGCCAGGAGTTCAATCCTGATTGGCTGAAGGTTGACTCCGCCTTCCATCCTTCCGAGGTCAGCTCCATACTATGGAGGGCAATATGCTGACTCTGTAAACTGCTTAGTTAGTGCTGAAAAGCATTATAAACTGGTATGTAAGTCTCAGTGATATTGCCATTGGTATTGCTAACTCAGAGGAATTCCTGCTATGAGAAATCCACTCATTAAATTTAAAGATGTGTCACACATTTGAATATGTCTCATATCTGATTAATGCCAAAACAAAGACAAACGAATCAAACCATCCCATTGTAATTCCCAGAACAGGTTTATTTACGAAATAAGTATTATTATGGGCAGTGTCACACACACAAAAATCTTCCTCCCTCCTAAGTTGCTCTTCTGGTATTTTAAGAATTCCACTTTTCCTAAATATCCAGTTTATTTTCCATTCAGTCAATTGCCACAGCTCTCTTTATATCTGCAAGTTCTTCCTTTCCTTTTAGCCTCCATCTGTTGCTAAGTAACTCTCCACTAGGGCCAATTTTATTCCCAGCAATTCCCTCGTACTGTGTATAGTTTCAGGAAGGAAGACAGACTGGGGGCTGTTTGTTCTGCAACTCAATGGTGGTGATGGTGATGGTGTTGGTGGAGATGTTTCAGTCCTGCTACGTCCATGACCTTGTTGGTCTTTTGATCTCTCGGGGCTCGAGGATTCTCCTCTTCACACAGAAAGCACTACTCCTCACTATACTCCACCCAGCTCCATATCAATTACATCCTACCACTCTTTGTAAGCCTTTAACCACCTCTTAATTTCAAGGGTTAGAGTGAGACTTGTAACAGGGACAAGTTCTTGTGATGTTCTTTTCTTTTTCAAAATCATGCAGAATCCTAAAAATGTCTTGGGAAGAGCAAGGAGGTCCTAAAACCAATGCAAATTCCAAATAACTTCTGTATTTTTTCAAAACCTGTACAATCCTAATATCTACTCAATTGACCTGTCCTAAGGCGTACTCACAAGTGAGAACATGGGCCATTTGGGGCCAAGGTTCATTTCTGAATGGTCAATTCTCCAAGGATAAGATTGGCCTGTGGCCACTCGAATTCCCACAGGGAGGCTATTCCAATGAACAAGCAGAGCCCTGAGAAGCAAAGTCTCGGCAGCCTCCTAACAGTTCCTCCCAAGATGGGTGCAGTCAGGATATAGATACCATATTGAACGGTTGGGTGGCTTCTCCCAAGGGTGCCATGTTGCTGTTCAACAGGAAGAGGAAGAGGACAGGTCCCTCTAGCACTCCTCAACCTCTCCTCTATGACCATTGTCCAGAAGTGCCCACTGGGAAAGAAGCAGAGCCCTGGCAAACAGTGTCTCCAGTCTCCAAATCCCCACTCCACCATAGCTCCCAGACAATACCATGGTTGAGGGTACCCAAGCCCATTGAGAGATCCAAATGCACCAAGAGAGGCACCTCCAAAGCTACACTCCACACCACCCAAAGCCATTTCTGCCCTCATAACCATCTTGGAATGCTGACTAAAAGGAATCCAGAAAGCCTGCCACTTCTAGGCAGCTCCACAGCTAATTTCCACCCCAATGCCAACCACAACTTTTCCTAAAAGGAGGCAAGTGGAGGCAGAGGTGTAGGGCAACTGATCCAGGGAGCTGCCCTACACCTCTTTCAAAGAGTCTGCTGAGCAGACTACTGGATGAGTGGGTGGTACTGGGAGAGAGACCAGGGAGGACAGACCTTAGGATCTGCTGGATAAGGCCCCTGGTTCTGAGAAACACGAAGAGCAATTCAGCAACGACTGGCATTTCCCTTTACCATGGAAATCTCTCCCCCTTGCGATTTGGCAGGTTGTGTTGTTATATGCCAAAGTCGCCACTGGGTAGCAATATTGCCTCGCTTGTCAAAAAATATTCAGGAATGGAACAGTTAAATGATAGGCTGATCTCTGGATTTAGGGCTTGGCCAAACACTGAGGCTTCTGAAGTCAAACCAAGGCCAGGTTTGTCATCCATTTCGAAGAGGAAAAAGCTCACCATTTTTTTTACAAAAGCGGAAACAACACGACTTGCATGGATTTAGCTCATTTATGGCTGAAAATCTTTCTCTGTGTCTCAACGGAGCTTGGTAATTCATCATATTATTGATTTTTATAAGACAATCCCAACCCCCTCCAAAGAAACACTACTATTGAACATAAAAAGGGGGGGAATCCTATGATAAGAAATGCCCATTCTATTAACGTATTTTTATTGCCTAACGTCATAATGGGGGTTGCGTCAGAACAAATTTGTAAATCTACATTCACGTACTTAAAATACATTCCATTCAGTCACTTTAAGAAGCTGGAAAATACCTGGTAAAGGAGCAAAATGCTAATTTAAATACCAGGTATTTCCCAGCTTCTTAAACTGAATTAATGAAATGCCACTCAAGCTTTGTTAGATATGGCCAGTTTAAGAATGCTTCAAAATAAACAGCAGCTAAACCCACCAGTCAATGTTTGGCAATATTTCCAAAGAGGCATGCAATGGCTGGTACACCTGAGCATTTAAAACGGGCACATCATAAATCTGAACTGATCCGCTGCAATGTGACCGTTTGCTTTCATGGCCAGGTAAAAGTAAAGGTTCCCCTCGTACATACGCATTTCCGGCTTTAGGGGGCGATGCTCATCTCCATCACAAAGTCGAAGAGCCAGCGCTGTCTGAAGACATCTCTGTGGTCATGGGGCCGGCATGACTAAATGCCAAAGGAGCATGGGACAGTGTTATCTTCCCGCCAAAGGGGTCCCTATTTTTCTACTTGCATTTTTTTTAATGTGCTTTCGAACTGCTAGGTTGGCAGAAGCAGGGACAAGTTAACGGAAGTTCACTCCATTACGCAGCTCTAGGGATTCGAACCGCTGACCTTTCTGATTGACAAGTTCAGCATCTCAGCCACTGAGCCACCACTCAGACCCCATCCTAAAACGTCCAGGGCAGCTGGGTTCTCCTGGGCCTTCCTGGGGCTTTGCGAGGCTTCTCCTGCTGCCCCTCAGAGAAATGCGCCAGTCATCCCAGGCTCTGGGCTCTCCGGTGCTCAAGGCTGTCACGATGCTAAGCTGAGTGGCAGAAATCCCTTCAGGAAACTTGAGCAGGTTTGTTTAATAGATCTTCCCTTTCAAAATGTGCCTTCCTCAGAATTGGTAGCTTTCGTACCACACTTTGAAAGAGTGTCACATACACACAAGCCAGTGGTGGGATTCAAAATTTTTTTACTACCAGTTCTGTGGGCGTGGCTTGGTGGGTGTGGCAGGGGAAGGATACTGCAAAATCCCATTCCCTCCCCACTCCATTAACCTGCTTTCCAGTTCCATTCTCCTGTGCAGGGCAACCAAAAAAGACTCAGCCGATCAGCTGGGACTCAACGGGAGACAGAGAAGAGATGGGGGAGAGGCCAGTCGGAGGTGGGATTTGCTGGTTCTCTTGAACTTCTCAAAATTTCCGCTACCAGTTCTCTAGAGCCGCTCTGAACCTGCTGAATCCCACCTCTGGCAAAAGCTCACTCTAAATGCTAACAATGCCTCCAAGGAAACAGAGAGACCAGACATGTAGATGCCAGTGAGAACAGCTCTCAGGATGCAAACTTAGCTTGAACTGTACAGGAAACATGGTTTTTTTTTTTAAAGACTCTCTTAATCCATGACACAGATAGGCCGCTTTCTTGTCAGTGGAGTAGAAATTTATTCATTCTACTCTACATCTCCAAACTTGGCACCTTTAAGACTTGTAGATTTCAAGACAAGTCTTAAAGTTGCCAAGTTTGGAGACCCCTGACTTAGACCATGAAACCCTTTCAGTGAGTCATCCTGGGCCCTCAACCTTTCAAAAGCTCCCTCTTCAAGCCTCCCTGGAGAACTGCAGGCGCTAATCCCTTCCCTGACAGACATGGTGAGGAGGACTTTCCTTGGGAATCTCAGGAAATTAATTCCTTTCTTGTTGACAGGCAGCCTGCTGCAATCTGTAGTCCAAATTAAATGCCATAGTTGACTCTGGTTAGTAAAGGCTTTCCTTCAATAACTCTTAACAGCCTGGATGGGAAGGAGAGGGAGGGGGCCCCCCTTAAAAGCAAAGCCATGCCCATTAAATACCAAGGGCATTTTCACCACCTTAGTCTCGAAAGCAGTGGGGGGGGGGGAGAACAGGGGGGGAATATCACCTGGAATGGCCACGATGTCCCTTCTACAGGAAAATGAATGCCAACTAATTGACCACTAAGAGGTTGCTCTTCAACTGGTTAAGTTTAATTGACCCTCTCTTGAGTCTCTTTTCTGGTTTCCAAGACAAACCCATCCTCCTCCCTGGCGGCTCCTTTTTCTCCTATTACCCGTCTTTTCTATCTCCATCATCTGTTCCCTGCGGCTGAATCACTGCTCCTCATCTGCCTCTCTTCATGCACAAAGCCTTCTTTTCCTTCCTCGTCTCCTACTCCTTCCTGGCTCACGTGGAACCTCCATTTTCCTCAGGGAAACCTTCCAATGGGAGGACTACAGCTCCCCAAGCCCCAAACCAAGTCAGGGTCCTGCAGCCTTCCCAGAGATGCCCATCACCTACAGCCCAGCTCAGTCCCTGAGCTCCTGATCAGACCTCCCCCAGGCCCGTGGTTGGGAGGCGTCACTGCTGAGGCTCAGATCAAGCATGGGATGGTGGGTCTCAGGACGGGAGAGACAAACCCAGCACTCTACATGGGGCTGCCCTTAAAGGGCATCTGGAGGCTCCAGCTTGTGCAAAATAGCAATAGCACTTAGACTTATATACCGCTTTATAGTCCTTTACAGCCCTCTCTAAGCCGTTTATAGAATCAGCCTCTTGCCCTCCACCATCTGGGTCCTCATTTGACCCACCTTGGGAGGATGAAAGGCTGAGTCAACCTGGAGCCTGGTGGGATTCGATCTGCCAAATTGCAACGGGAGTAGCTTGCAGTACTGCACTCTAACCACTGTGCCACCGAGGCTCCATGTAGCAGCCCACATGGTTTTGTGCAGACCCCGGTGTGCACATGTATCACGTCTCCTGCAGGAGCTGCATTGGTTGCTGATTTACTTCTGGGTGCAGTTCAAGGTGCTGGTTGTCACTTTTAAAGCCCTTCATGGCTTGGGGCCAGGTGATCCGAGGGACCGTCTCTTGCCAGTCACACCTACCTGACCCATTAGAGCAGGGAGGCAGGGAATGCTGAGGATCCCATCCTGAGGGAGATACACCGGGTAGGACCCAGAAGAAGGGCCTTCTCCATGGTGGCTCCCCCTCTCTGGAACATCATTCCCCCAGAGATTAGAATGGCCCCCACTGTAGCACTCTTCTGGAAGGCACTGAAGACCTGGTTCTGCCAGCGGGCCTGGGGAGCCCAGAGAGGGATGGAGCCCATTAAATGGCTAGAGTGATGTGCTGTCACCAGGGCAGGGGCTGGGGGATGATTTTATTATATTAATTTATTTGATTCTTCTTACTAGTTTTACTGTTTTAAATGTGGTTTTAATACCTTGTAAGCCGCCTTGAGTCGCCATGGAAGAGTAGAGTAGAGTAGAGTAGAGTAGAGTAGAATAGAATAGAATAGAATAGAATAGAATAGAATAGAATAGAATAGAATAGAATAGAATAGAATAGAATAGAATAGAATAGAACAGAAGAATTCTTTATTGGCCAAGTGTGATTGGACACACAAGGAATTTGTCTTTGGTGCAAATGCTCTCAGTGTACATAAAAGAAAAGATACATTCATCAAGAATCATCAGGTACAACACTTAATGATAGTCATAGGAAACAATAAGCAATCAAATCATAATTAGGAAACAGTCAAAAAATCATTAGGATACAAGCAACAAAGTTAGTCCTACAGTCACAAGTGGGAGGGGAGGGGTGATAAGGAGTGATGAGAAGATTAACAGTGATAGTAGTGCAGTAAATAGTTGAACAGTGTTGAGGGAATGAGTTGTTTAGCACTGTCCTTGTGTCTACTTATTCTGGTGTGCAGGGCTCTATAGCATCGTTTTGAGGGAAGGAGTTGGAAATAGTTTATTTCTGGGATGTATATCTGGGATGTAGATATAAATGAGCAGCAATATAAATCCAATGAATAATAAATAGATAAAACAGCAGGTCCTAGTTGGCAGTTTCAGCGAGACCAGCCCGATCTTCGCCAGGAGATGAACAGATGGGCTTCGGGCTTTGGAGGAAATAGGGCAGATCAAATGACAAGCAACTTCATTGGAAGGGTGACTAACAGAAGGGAAGATCTCAGTCTTTGGGTGGGATCTTGAGCTTTTGCCAGACTCTGTGAAATCTGCAATGCAGGAATGTCTCAGAGGAAGGAAGAGTCCCGGGATCAGCCACGTTTGCCAAAGTATCCCTACCTTCAGAGCATCATTTGATAGTGGAGGGAGAGGTCAATCCAGGGAATCGTTTGTCTCATTAGAGGCTGTTCCAGGCAACACAGTCTCACCATGGGAACCTGGTGCTGAGGCACTCATTGATCTGCCAGACAAGAATGGCTGGCACAGAATGGACTGCAATGAGAGACAGGCACGTTCAGAAGCAGAAAGGTTGCTGCTTGGCCCAGAAATTTGATTTTAATATCAGGTTTATCGTTTCGCGCAAAATAACAAACCAACCCTCCTGATGGCTATCCTGGCAGGAGAGTCCACAGTCGTTGACGTTACGCCTTTCTGAGGCTGCCTTTCTGCCCCTTACAAAAAAATGCTACTTCTTCTGCAGCCATCATAACCTCTTTGACAGACAGAATTAACAGACAAGAATAACAGAGTGGGAACAGAAGATACAGTTGGAAGAGTTGACAATCAACTTTGACCATGGTCTCAAACTGGTTTTCCACTGCCTCACTTATAGGATTTTTTTTTTTAATGTTTGCCTTCTCGGGCTAGCTTACAGCTCTGGGATTCTCCCATGACCCCAACAGGTCTAATCCTGCTTAGCATCAGAGAGCAATAAGGGACAGCTCAGTGTCCCTTAGTTTGCTCCATGAGAGTCAGCTGAGCCAGGCCACTTTTGGATCTATCCAAGGTGCTGAACAGCTGCATCTGAATCTTCTGCTACCATAGAGCCTGGGTCTCCAACCTTGGCAACTTTAAGACTTGTGGATTTCAACTCCCAGAGTTCTTCAGCCAGCTTAAAGTCTTAAAGTTGCCAAGTTTGGAGGCCCCTTAGAATGACCACTGAAGGCCTCTCCCTGCTGGCCTCCGCCTGGCATCCCATCAGCCTCCAAACCAGGGTTTCTCTACCTTGGCAGCTTTAAGATCTGTGGACTACAACTCCCAGAATTCCCCAGCCATGGGGTGATTTGGGGCCAGTCATCCCTCTCAGCTCTGTATACCTCACTGGTTAAATGTGGAGGAAAAATAGAACGACCCACTTTGAGTTCCACTATGAATAAATAATAACAGAAGGCACTGGGGTAGAGCTGTGTGCAAAACGGATGCACTCACCCTTCTCAATGGCATATTATCCAAAGATTTAATCTCTCCCCTCACTCCCATGTGTTAGTTTAGGGACTCTACTGAAAGAGAAATTCAGAAAGAAAGAAGATGTATATCAGAGATGTTGAAATGTTTCTCAAACTCTTGACAATTCTATAAAGATATGAACACCTTGCTCATGATGCATTCCTTCTGTGTGGGCATATGGGTTTGTTTGTTTTTTTCCCAGAAAAAGCTGCACCATGTGTAACACCATGAATTACATTATGTGAATGAACATGATTTTTCCCTTTTTCTTTTTCAGCTCTGGCGTCGTGGTAGATGGATAAAAATACTTGCCTCTGAAAGAGGTCTATATTCATCTCCTTTCAAAGTCTGGATGTCATTCTTGTAAGACACATTCATTTGAAAGGAATTACTAAACACACCTGATATTTAGCCCACCAGATAGGTTTCCATCATGCCATCTACAGCAGGAATATGGAAACAAATAGCTCTCTTCGTGAATCCAACATGACTCTATACTAACTGCCTCTGAGTTCTATATTCTCAGATCTTTTCCTACTTGTGTCCGGTTTGCCTGATTTTTCAGCAATGCAGGAAAGCTCCCAGTTCCCGGGGGGGGGGGAGCGGGCTTACTTGCTCCTGCGTGAATTCACAGCAACTGAGATCCCCTAGAGCAGGGGTGTCAAACTCCCGGCCCACAGGCCAGATCAATGGTGAGATTCCATTTTTTTTTACTATTAGTTCTGTGGACGTGGCTTGGTGGACATGGATTGTGGGTGTGGCTTGGTGGGCATGGCAGGGGATGGAGACTAAAATCTCTATACCCACCGCACTCCAGGAGAAGGGTACTGAAAAATCCCCCTTCCCTCCCCACTCCACTAACCTGCTTTCCAGCTCCGTTCTCCTGTGTAGGGCAACCAAAGAAGACCCAGCCGATCAGCTGGGACTCAATGGGAGACAGAGAAGAGATGGGGTTGGGGCCAACCAAAGGTGGTGTTTGCTGGTTCTCCGAACTACTCAAAATTTCCACTACCGGTTCTCCAGAACCAGCTGAATTCCACCTCTGAGCCAGATGCGCCGTGTGCTAGCCATGCCCATGCCTGGTTTAGCAATGGGGGAGGAAGAGTCTTGATACATCATGTGATGCCACCGTGATGATGTGAGTTTGACATCCCTGACCTAGAGTGGTGTGTCAACCTTAGCAACTTTAAGATGTGTGGATGTGCCAGCTGGGGAATTCTGGGAGCTGAAGTCCAGGCATCTTACTGTCACCAAGGTTGAGGTACATTGACCTAGAGGAATAGCAGGCAGGTTACACTCTATTTATGCTGGTGGTTTTCATGCTAGACTTGGGCCAAATGACGCTGGCATTTTTATCTTTTGCTAGAGTAATTCTTTCTTTTCATCCCATGGTTTGTTTCATTTTCAGTGTTGTATAGTCATAATAAGAGAATTAATTAGGAGGATGGTTGGTGACTCAAATGATTCCTAAACTCAATTCAGCGACATTAAGACAAATCTTTAAAAGGGGGACAGGGAATTAAAAAGGGAATATACATATTATAATGGTACAAGCACAGTTGATTTAATTATTATGTCTCCAAATTGCCTTATTTAAATTTAACACCTGCCCAACAACTATCACTTCTCTCTTACTGTGAAACTGCTTTCTAAGGCTTCACTACGTAGTGCTGAACAAACCTGGCCTTGGGCGATTCTCAAATTTAAAGGATCTAGGAAACTTGAGAGGACATATGTCTATGCTGTTTTCGTGGATTTAAAGGCAACATTTGTCTCTTCCTAGAGACAGGCTCAACCACTACTTCTACTAATAAGGCCCTGTGAAAGTGTTTCATCACATGGTTGACACTCAGGCTTGTTTTTGCCTCAATTTCTTAAATAAAAAAGGGGGGGTTCAGCAAGGGGGGGGGTCTTGCCTCCTCCCTTCCTTACAGCCTTCTATCAATTCTGTTGGCCAAGCATTGACGACAATAAGATTTCCCTTTCCAAAGCTGTCCATCAACCCTGTTTTGGTCCTTCAATATTTTGATGATATAGCTATCTAAGCCTCAAGCCCCCGTCACTGGATACACAGAGGACCCACAAGCCATGCATTGCTCCAAAGCAAGGTTGCGATCCAACAAGCTTTTGAGCCATAGACATTGCCAGAAGATGAATGGCATCTGCCCAGGACAAACTGAAACATTTACATCTTTTAGAGTTACTGTTCAATCTTCTGATGCTTGGGAAGAGAGGACAAAAATAGGTCACTGATGCTAGTCTGTGTCTTGCTAAGCAGCCGGTGTTGTGCCCCTCTGTTCCTGCCACTACTCATTTGTTGAGGGATAAGGCGTTGAGCCTCCTGTTCTCTGACTCACAGATACTCCTTGTCTTTGTAGAGGCAGACATTGTCCCTAGGCAAGCCACAGCCTTGTCGTCCATCAATTGTAGGTTATTCTGACTGTCCAAGCAGACCCTGCAGGCCAATCATATTTCTGACAGCAGCAGGCAGCTGTATGGTTTCCCCTGGAGGAAAAAGAGAGCTTGCCACCGACACACAACAGGTGTGGAAAACTCAATACATGCTTTGGGCATACAAGTGGCTGAGCCTTTGCTAATCAGGATGAACTGAGAAAGCCAACAAATACTAAAAAGAAGTCAAGACGAGCTTCTCGGATTACACAAAGGCCTTTAATCTTTGATGGTGTTGACCATGTCAAACTGTGAAATGGCCATAGGAAAATGGGAATCCCAGAACATCTCTTGGGAAATGTGTAGCCTCCTACACAAAGGGCAGGTAAGCACAATCTGAATGGAGCATGGAGAAACCTACTTTACCTCAACCGACATGCAGAATGTTACTGTATATTGAGGGAAGCTGGACTGAAAGAAGTTTTAAAACTGGAGGAAGAAAATCAACAACCTGCGCTATGCTGATGACACTACTCTGAAAATGCAAATAATCCCAGCCCTGGTGACACAGTAGTTAGAATGCAATATTGTAGGCTAACTCTGCCCACAGCCAGGAGTTTGATCCTGACCAGCTCAAGATTGTTTCACCTTTCCATCCTTCTGAGATCGGTAAAATGTGGACCCAGATTGTTGAGGGGAAATAGGCTGACTCTTGAAACCGCATAAAGAGGGCTAGAAAACACTGTGAAGCAGTATATAAGTCTAAGTGCTATTGCTAATCTGCATGCTTTAGAAAGCCAAGGAACTGGGGGGGGGGGGAAATGGTACTAAAATATAGTAAAGAAGACCCAACTAATGACAACTAGTAGAAAAATCAGCCTTAGAATTGACGATGAAGAGAGTAAAATCGTGGATAGTGTTTGCCTTACAGATTAGCATTTGTACAGCAACAATGAAGAATTTGGAATATATATTGAGATGTTATATCTATACATACAAAAATCAGTATTATGCAGGTAATGTTTTTTTTCCTGATAACTTTAGGTAAGTGAAGGATTGTAGAACAAATCAATCCAGAATTCTGGATACAAAGACCAGGGTCAAATTATCATATTTTGGACATATTATGCAGAGATCTAAGTCTCTGGAAAATCTATAATGAAGGAAAGTGTAAAAGAAAGAGAAAAAGAGATAAGCAACAGCAAGAGGGACGGACTCCATCACAACACCGTTGGATGCCCCATTGGAAGACCTGATAGATCACGGGTGGAACAGATCATCCTGGAGAAAAATCTATCTATGTGGTAGCTAAGAGTAGATACTAGCTGGAAGGCACATAACATGGTTGAATATAAAACTGCTTCCAATGTTCCCATCTTGTCAGAAAACATATCTGACAGTTGCAGCTTCTCCGGAAACCCTGTCTAGCAAGTGTGGGCTCCCAAGGAACTCAATTTGACAGTTATTTTACAAGAAATTCCATTTGCTAGACAATCATAATCACATGTACACTCCTTGCAAAATGCTGGTGTTTTGAGAAACAGAAGGCAGTTTGTGATGGTGAAGGACAATCTCTACAGGAGAAATTAAAATAATAATATCAGAAAGAAAAGGCTCTCCCCAGATCCCTCCCAAAGGGTGAAGCTGGGGAGGCTTCCTCATTTGCTTCCCCACATTTCTGGATCAGAATTTCCCCCAGAAAGGAAATTTCTTCCCCTCCATGTTTACCTCTAGAAGTAGAGGGGGGAAAGGAGGGAGAGAGAAAGAGAACGAGAACACAATATTTTCCTCATTTTGAGTTAATATGCGATTTTGAAAAAGTTTTATTCGGCTATAGTATACAAAGGTGAATCAGAGATCCTAAGTCATGCCATCTTAATTATAGAATAAGAAATCTCCACCACTGGGATTCAGGATTTGGTTTTGCACACGTCTCTAAAAGTCGAAGAAATGGTCTTGTTAAAGAAAGCTATTCCTTTGTTTAATCCTTTCTCAATGAAAGAGGAAAGTATTAAGAAGTAAAGCAATAGAAATATGTTTTTAAAAGACACAGATATGTGTGATAAATAATAGTGTCCATGCAGTCTTAAAAATCTTTATCCATTTTATTGTTTAAACAGAGCTGGCCCTTTTATGAGATGGAGTGAAACATTTCCCTTAGACAGCAAATTTGAGACTTTTAAAAAGGGAAACAATACTTTTAATTTTGGAATTTCTAGTTACTGCTTTTTTGTTTTTTTGTTTTTTTCTTTAAAAAAATCCTCTCATCTTGAGAAAGGAAAACTAATTCTTCTCTGATCTGCCCACAGATGTTCTTGAAATGTTATAAAACTCCTTTGTCAAGACCTGCTTACAACTAAGAGTAGCAAAATTATTTGAGTCTTCTTTAACCAGATTTGCTGAAAGCAAAAAAAAAGGACATGGCATAAAACTTGGGTAATGAAGATGTTTTCCTTAGCATGCAGACATTTAACTCTCGGGTTTTTTTTTTTTAAGTTTCCTTGAGCCTGTTCTAATTGCCTGTTGATGCCCTGGGGAAATCATTACTAGACTTCTAGATGAAAGAAATTGCAGAAGCTTTGTGCTTGAATTGATGTTTTGCAAATTTCTTTTTCCCAAGTAAAGATAAAATGAGATGAGGGGAAATTTTGCTATCATATTATGTTTACAGGCAGCATGTAAGAGAGAGGTCACTTTTTAAAGCACCTCCTCACCTTTTATTCCTGACCCACCAACATAGAGTAATACTGGTAATTATTAGGAATACGTATTTCCACACATTAGGAAAAAAGAGACGATCAGAAAGGGACAATAGGTCTTCTCTATCTATTTTTTAGCATTTATTTAATGGCATCCTGGATTTTCTCAAAGAAGCAGCTTCCAAAATGCATGGACTACAATTCCCATCATTCCTACATCGTGGCAAAGGAGGATGAAAGCCGCAGTGCAAATTTGGGATACACCAGATTCGGGAGGCTGTCCTCAAACATTCTCAAACAACCCAATGTTCTTTTGGCAATAAGACATTTGGATATTGGGAGTGTCTTTCCCCCAAACTGAAAAATGACATAATGTCACTCTGAGCTCACCCAGATATATCACTGTCTCTCCTTGGAGCCAAGCTTACCACTCAACTGAAAACAAAGACTTACAGATATTCTATAATAGAAACACTCATGTTTTTTCTTTGATTATAAATATTTAAAGACAAAGACAAATGCACCAGCAAAAAGGGAATGTTTCTCATTTGCCTTCAGCCTTACTCTCTGCCTATTTATTCCTAATAAAACAATGGATCACACATCGCATCTCAGGAATCACTAAAAAAAACATTTTTTAAAAAAAAAGTCTTTGGAATTCTATTTCAGTGGTATAATTTTCTGCTTTCAATATGGAAAAAGGTTCCTTCTGCATTCTTTCCCCCTTCTCTACCTTTTATGGATCTCTTTTTTTCCAGCTGTTGGGAATTCTGTATATGCCCTGGACTGGTGTCTAGTTATATATCCTCTGCAGACATATGCACTGCACACTGCACAACAAGCTCGGACCCAAAATCGCCATCTAGGTAACCCAAATTCCACGAAGAACAAAGTAGAGTTCTCATTAAGTGAACTATCCAAAATAAAAGGAGAAAAGTAATTTTATCTTAGGTCTAAAGTTTTTGTTTCTATTTGGGGAGGAACAAAGAGTTATTCCAGGCTCTGACATTGCCCCATTGATTCTCTCCCCGTTTAAACATTTCCTTCTCCTGGTTCCTGGGACCTTGGAAGTTTAATCTGTGTGCTTCCATTGCAAAGAAGGTGTTAGGGATAACATTGTTTACCCTAACTGGTTTAGGTAAAATAATAAATATGTTATCATGGTTTATAAGTGAAAGTATCTGCAACTTTAAATATAGGAATGTAATAAAGGGAGTGGTTGTGAAAGCACCATAAAAGAAGCAAGGAAGGTCAGCTTGCTCTCTCTGGTTTGATGATCCCTAATTACTGGATGAAGACTGCGTTTTTCCCTACTGGAACGGGAGAGAGAAAGACTGATTTATTGTAAGTGAACTGACACTGGATATTCTACACGGACTTTGCTAATTGAATATCCTTGAATGCACTGACTAAAATGATACATGACTAAAGGACTGTTATTTTGACTATGCTATAAACTCTAAATGGAATAAACTATATTTTGATAGCACAAGCGTATCTGTTATTTTTACTGTATGTTAACAAACATACAAGCTTATCTCATTCATTTATCTGTGTGCCTATCTGACTAACGCTGCACATTCTGTTTAGCTTGTCTCCTTAACCCTGGTTGGGGAACACAGGCTTAACACTGGTTATGGGCCCAGTGGCTGTAAAGTCAGTTTAACTAGGATAAAACAGATTTATGTAAAAAGTGAGAGTTTGTGTTGTTAAACGTTACAGTAAACAGACAGCTGTGTTTTATTAATTATAGTTTTATATCCATATAAGAAAACATGGCACAAGTCAATCTCCAAAGTTTGTCCCTTATATCCAAGCTGGATGGAACAAACTATGTATCATGGTCTATAAAATGTAGTCTACTTCTACGAAGAGAAGGTTTGTGGAACATAATTGAAAATCCACCAAACGTAGAGGAATGGGATCCAGAGATTGAGGAAGATAGACTAAAGATAAAAGATTTTATGGAGAAAAATGAACAAGCTATTTGCATAAAAGCACTAACACTTACTGACCAGCAATTTGTTCATATCCACGGAGAACAAACGGCTGTTGGGTGTTGGCAGAAGCTGAAGAGGATTTATGTCCGAGATAACGTTGGTGCTCACATAAATCTAACACGGAAGCTTTTCAGGGCGCATCTCCAGAAGAATGGTGATATGCTTAGTCATTTGAATTCTATAAAAAGCATTTTTCAAGAACTGCACGAGAAAGAGCTTATTTTCTCTGAACTACACCAAGTCTACATAATTCTATCATCACTAGATGTAAGTTATGATAAGTACGTCACTTCCCTTGAAATTTTGCCTAAGGAAAGTTTAACTTTAACTGATATAACTGGCAGATTGATTGAAGAGGCAAGAAGAAGACTTGAAAGAGATCAGTTAAGGAGGAAGCAACCTCAAAAAGAAGATAATAAATCTCCTACTGCATACGCAATTAAAAAATGTTTTAATTGTGCAGGAAGAGGACATTTGGCAAGATTTTGTAAAAAAGCAAAGCGCCAGAACGCTGGCCAGAATACTAAAAGTCATCAAAAGATAAATAAAAATTTAGAGTTAGCCATGTATATAAACGGAGCTGTAAAAAATAATTTATGGGTGGTTGACAGTGGAGCATCCCACTGTATAACAAATGATAACAGAAATTTTATTAAAATGTCCAAGAGTACACAGCAGATATCGTTAGCCAATGGCTGGAAACTGAAAGCTAAAGATCAAGGTATAGCATATTGTTCTTTCATAAAAGAGAATGTAAAAATGTTATATGTGCCACAACTTAAGTTTAATTTAATTTCAGTAAGAATTTTGGTTAAACTAGGATATAACTGCATAATTGAAAAAGAAGATAAGAAAATTACTGCATCTTTAAGAGATGAATTATATGTGTTAAATGATAATGGTTTAGAGGTGGCGAACACGGTTTATGATAATAAGAAACCTCATGATGAATGTATTCACTTGTTACATCGAAGGCTAGGGCATTTAAATTTTAAAATGCTTAAGAAAACTTGAATTATCTAAGGGAATAAGTTTGAAACCTTGTAATAAGTATTTGCAATGCTTTGCCTGTAATCAAAGCAAAAGCAGGGTCATACCAGCTAATAGAGTTGATGGATTTACTACCAAAGAGCCTTTAGAGGTAGTATTTGCTGATTTAATAGGTCCGAAAAAACCAAGTGTAGGAGGAGCTTGATACATATTAGATATAATGGACCACTATTCTAGATATGGGTTTTGCTATTTAATGAAGAGCAAAACTGAAACGTATCTAAATCTCTTTAATTGGATAAAATTTGCTGAAAGGAAAACTAAAAAGAAATTAGTAACTCTTATAACAGATAATGGTGCGGAATTTAGAAATAATAAATTTCAGAATAGACTTAGAATGTTAGGTATTCAACATAAAAAGTCTGCACCATATAGACCACAACATAATTCCTTTATAGAGAGACGAGGCCAAACACTACAGTCAATGGCACATACTCTGATGTCTGATTCAGGATTACCTGACAATTTGTGGGGAGAAGCAATAATGTGTGGTAATCATATATTAAATAATGTTGTTAATTCAACAACAGGTGAATTACCATTCACACTGTGGCATGGTACAAAACCTGATTTAAGTTACATGCACACATTTGGAGCACCAGCATGGGTGCATATCCCTACACAACTCAGACACAAAGGACAGCATAGAGCTAAAAGATTATTTTTTGTAGAATATGAATCTAATCATAGATCTTATAGATTCTGGGAACCAGGTACATCTAGAGTTTACAACAGTGCTAGTGCTAAATTCCTAGAACATGTAGGATGGAATAGATTAGAGCAAGATTTAAATAATGAAGTAATTATTGAACCCTACAAAAGGCAGAAAGAACAGACTAGTTATATGAAGAGTCCAATTAAAGAAGAAGTCCAAGAAGAGCAAATAGGACCAGAACAAGAGGAAACAGTTGATCAGGAAGAGTTAGATAATCAAGAACAGTTAATAAATGAAAGTCCACCTGTAAGTCCTGTAATACCTAGATGTACTACACGTGTAACTAGACCACCTGATAGGTATCAAGCAAGTATAGTTTGCCAAGTAACTAAAGTTCCAACTAGTATAGATGATCTTAAGATGTATCCTGCTAAGGATCAGGAGAATTGGCAAAAGGCAATGGAAAAAGAACTAAATTCATTAAAAGTAATGAAAGTATATGAAGATGCTAAATTACCTCCAGGAGAAAAATCCATTGGGTGCAAATGGATATTTAAAGTAAAAACTGGAAATGATGGGACTGTTACCCATAAGGCTAGGTTAGTAGCTCAAGGATTTAATCAAACTGCATCTGAAGTTTTTGCACCAAGTCTTAAAGCAACATCTTTGAGAGCAGCTTTAGTGTGGGCAGCTAAGAAAAACTATGTCATTAACCATTTAGATGTAGAAACTGCTTATTTGCATGCACCATTGCAGCACACTATATATTTGAAAAAGACAGTTATTATAAAAGACAATAAAGTAAATAGTAATGATTGTTGGAAACTCAAAAAGAGTCTTTACGGGTTGAAACAATCTGGCTTTGAGTGGAATCAATATATTGTGAAAGAATTAAACAATATAGGTTTTAAATCTGGTTTAGCAGATCCATGTGTATTTAAAAGAGAAAATAATGGAACGGTGTCATTATTATTATTTACAGATGATATTGCTTTGATAACTAAGACTAATAATGAAGCTAATGAGATTATATCATTATTAGCCAAAAAGATAAAATTAAAGCATTTAGGTGAAATTAAATCTAGGATTGACAATTAACAGAACAAAAAATGGATTTAAGATATCTCAAGAAGATAAAATTTGCCAATTGATTAAAATGTATAAAATGGAACTTTGTAAATCGGCAAAGACTCCAATGAGTCAGGAGGTTTGCCAAACTGATGATCAAAGTCCCAAATTTGATAAGTCCATGTATCAATCTTTGATTGACAGCTTATCATATATAAGCAATTGGTCAAGGCCAGACATAGCTTATAGTGTTAATCAGCTGGCACGTTTTAATTCAGATCCACATCAATGTCATTGGCAATCATTAAAGAGAATTTTAAGATATCTTAAAGGAACAATGAACCATGCATTGTATATAGAACCAAAGGGTGATTTGAGTCTTAGTATCTATGCAGATGCAAGTTTTGCAACTGACATAAACACTAGAAAATCAATATCTAGGATGGCTATATTATTTGGTAAGACACTAATAGGGTGGAGGTCAATCAGACAACAGCATATCAGCTCGTCCACGATGGAAGCGGAATTTTCATGTCTGTCATTACTATGCACTGACTTAATTTTGTACAAACAGTTATTATTAGACATGGGTATAACTGTTAAAGATTTCATTATTGTGTACGAGGACAACCAGGCAGCCATAAAGTTAGCTACTAGTATTGCTGTAAAAACTAGATCAAAGCATACTGATTTAAGATACTTAAATGTTAATCTGTAAAGAATGGGCTAATTAAATTGGAATACTGCATGACAGAAGAAAATATTGCAGACCAATTTACAAAAGCTCAAGGAATAATTAAGTTTAAAAAGAGTTGTAACAAATATAATTTAAAAGTGTAAATAGTTATTAATTATATTATTATTATTACCTAAAAGGGGAGAATGTAAGGGATAACATTGTTTACCCTAACTGGTTTCGGTAAAATAATAAATATGTTATCATGGTTTATAAGTGAAAGTGTCTGCAACTTTAAATATAGGAATGTAATTAAGGGAGTGGTTGTGAAAGCACCATAAAAGAAGCAAGGAACGTCAGCTTACTCTCTCTGGCTTGATGATCCCTAATTACTGGATGAAGACTGCGTTTTTCCCTACTGGAACGGGAGAGAGATAAAAGACTGAATTATTGTAAGTGAACTGACATTGGATATTCTACACGGACTTTGCTAATTGAATATCCTTGAATGGACTGACTAAAATGATACATGACTAAAGGACTGTTATTTTGACTATGCTATAAACTCTAAATGGAATAAACTGTATTTTATAGCACAAGCGTATCTGTTATTTTTACTGTATGTTAACAAACATACAAGCTTATCTCACTCATTTTCCTGTGTGCCTATCTGACTAACACTGCACATTCTGTTTAGCTTGTCTCCTTAACCCTGGTTGGGGAACCCAGGCTTAACAGAAGGCTCTGGAAAATTTCAGAAGCCTGATAGGAACGATTACCTGGTTTATCTCCTCAGGTTGAATTGCAGCCTTTCCCAATTTGGAGCTCTCCAGAAGCGATAGGTTGCAGCTTCCTTGCCCATATTGGATAAGGGAAGCTGCAGTCCATGTTTCCAGAGCACATCTACTGGGAAAGGCAGCTGCAACACATCCCTTCTTTCACTTACATTAAAGCCCTCCCACCAGGATAGCAGCCTGTCCTTTAGGAAAGAACATTGTGTCTTAAGTACTGTAACCATGATTTAACTAGAATGCATGGAGCAATTATTACGTTGCAGAGACACAGAAATGGATCTGAATAGCTGCCATTTGCCAAGATGTCTGCATCTGATGTTTTTCAGTCCCATTAGTGCTTAGCAACTGCACAGCTGTGTCATATTTCTCAAAGGGGGAGAGGGAAGGAGGGAGAGAGAGGGAGGGAAAGAGAGATATGGGTGAGGAAGAGAGAGCCCCTTTATAAAGAGCTGTTAGTTAACCCTTGCTTCTTTGGGCCACAAAGGATCACATATTTACTGGCTAAGACCACAATTTTAGCAACTGATGTATGTTTTCTAAATATGAGATCCAACCTAAGGCAAGTAGGCAAATCCTGACTATGAGGAAGGTGTCCCTGTTACCAGGATGTATTCTGAGACAACCATTGCTGTCTCTTGCACAGTCTGTCCCATGTAGTGGAGGAGCTTCCTCTGAAGCCCCAAAGTCTTTAAACTTAGCTCATCTGGGTATGCTGCCATTTTGTTTTCAGGGCTCTGAATTTCAGTGATGAAGGAACCAGGCTACAAAAGAGGACACTGTGAATCATTGTTGAGGGGGAAATAGGAGAAAGAAGGAGTATTAGGTATGTTCACTGCCTTGAGTTATTTCTAAGAATAATAAAATTGGGACAAAAAAAATTAAAACAGAAAATCTCAATTGTACATCCTCAAGACTTTTGACTTTCAAAAATTATCAGAAGAGACTAATGGATCTTTAATAAACAATACTGAACGTTGAATTACTTGATATATCTATTTTGCCATGCAATATAACTCTGGTATCATCATTCAAAGCAATACAGTCCAGAATTTTCTGTACATCACTGAAATCTTCTTGATTGGATTGCTTTTTCTGATCCAAGTGTCCATTTCTTAGAAAATATATAAATTGTCTTCCAATGTGCAAAATGCCTTCCTTGAATTATCCATATTGAATTAATGTGGAGATGTTCCAGGGTGGAATAGAGGTTGGGTCAGACCCAGCCTGCTGTGGTAGTATTTGGCAGATTAGCAAACATGTTTAAATATTGAAAATAATTATTCAAATCACCACAATTACATCTTTAACGACTAAACAGTAGTCTTCTATATTATTAATGCATATCACTACGCATTAAAAACATTTTATATAAACCAGATAATCGGGATAACAGATAAAATTTATTAATCTGAGACAGCAAAATTGTCTCAGAATAATCCTAAAAGAAAGAATTATATGGTGAAACTGTTCTATCAAAATGATTCAATAAAAGAGCTACTGGTACCTGATCCAATCCCCTATCATTTCTGACCAGGCTATAATACAGGAGTCCCCAAACTTGGCAACTTTAAGATTTGTAGACTTTAATTCCCAGAATTCTGGGAGTTGAAGTCCACAAGTCTTAAAGTTGCCAAGTTTGGAGACCTCTGCTATAAGAGATGGGGGGGGGGGTGTTTCTCAGTAAAACTGTTTTCCCTGATTTGATTTGATGTTTAATTCGATGCATTGCCTGAAAAAATTCCAAAAGGATAATCCATCCCATGGTCCTCAGTACATGAAATCACAAAAGAAAGGTGGGGAAGAGTCAAGGAACTTTGTTCCACATGGCATTTCAGCTCTCTCAGTAAACAAATCTGATCTCAATGTTTTACAGCTGTGATTCCCAACCGTAACAAGCTGAATTCAACGTCCAGATTCTGGGAACTGAAATCCACTCATCTTCAACTTGCTAAGGTTGAAAAACCCTATTTTATAGACTCTGAGATGTGAGGCCCCTGCCTTCCTTGGCTCTCCATCCTCCAAGAAAAGGGCCTTAGTTTGTTGCCCCTTGGGATTCTACCAATGGTGGGATTCAAAAAAATTGTATTACTGGTTGGGCCTGGCTTGGTGGGCAAAGCAGGGGAAGGTTACTGCACAATCCCCATTCCATCCCCAGCCCTCTAACCTACTTTCCAGCTCTGTTCTCCTGTGAAGGGCAACAAAAGAAGACCCAGCTAATCAGCTGGGACTCGGGAGGCAGAGAATAGATGTGGGCGGGGCCAGTCAGAGGTGGGATTTGCTAGTTCTCCAAACTACTCAAAATTTCTGCTGCCGGTTCTCCAGAACTGGTCAGAATTACTGCTGAATACCCACTTCTGGATTCTACTCTACAGCAAGGAGAAGCTGCCCACTTCAAACATGTAGAGAACTAGCAATGAGGCTCTGAACCATGACTATAATAATGCAAATGACTGCTAGATGGCAGCAGGAGGTTTAAAATGGCCCCTACTTCTTTGCTGCCACCTGTAGCTTTCCAAGTAAGTAGCTATCTAGATTTTTGCAGTCCAGTTCAGTATTCACCCCAATACTGTCTACCAGCCAAGAAACTCCTATCCTTCACAGCTCTTAAAAAGCAATGGCCTTTCTTTTGATCTGGAAAGGAAATGGCATTTTATGGGTCTCCATCTCTCTCACCAGGAAAATTGCAGAGATGGGCTGGATGTCAAAAGCTAGTGGTCCTTTATCATGACTTCCAACACTCATTGCACTAATATATGTCACAAATCTCCAGCAAACAGGATGACATCTCTTTCTAAGGACTTCCTACACAGAGAAAATATAACCAAACATTGCTAGCTTCCCCTTTCCTTCCCCTTTATTTATTTCTTTATCTAAATTATTTATCAACTCATAGATAGCAACTATGGAGAGCTTAGATTGAATTCAGTTATGCCCGTGCTTGCTTTCTATGGAAACCAAAGTTGGAAACCATTCACTTTTTGCTAGTATGGCAAAGAAGCCCGGAGTTTGACTTCTCTGTAATGTCATAATTTAGGGTGTGCAGAATTATTTTCCAACGTGCCTCCCCTTTTTGCAACAGAGATAACACCCAATACATCAAATGGAATTGCTGTGCAGTTACCATATCTCTGAAAATTATTTATTTATTTTGTAATTCTTTGCTAATTCAAGCTTCAACTTAGGGGGGAGCGAGCCTAAAAGCACCTGAAACAATGCAAGGCAACCTCCAAAACCCAAATCCACAAACCAAGCTGTAGATTCCAAGAGAAAGGCTCAACAGTGCCCCACTATGGTCAATGTCTGGAATACTCTACCTGAGTCTGTGGTTTCTTCCCCAACTCCCAAAAACTTTCACCTTAGCCTTTCTACTATGGACCTCACCCCTTTCCTAAGAGGTCTGTAGGGGGCGTGCATAAGCGCAACAACATGCCTACCGTTCCTGTCCTATTGTTTCTTTTATTTTTCTTATATGTATCCATGTTTTTACTTATACTTATTATCTTGTAAGCATTTGACAAACCAAATAAAATAAAACTTACCGTGGTGGTATTCAACCGATTCGGCCCGGTTCTGATGAGCCGGTAGGAGCGATGAGCAACGGAGACCAAACCGGTTCTCTCGGCCACTCTGCTGTTGCGCCCACCCGCCCACCTGGGCTCCCAGACTCACCTGCTGAATTTGAAGTGCAGCTGCTTTGCATGGCACAGAATAGTTCCACACAGCAGAAGCGACTGGAATCGTGCAGGCTTGCAGGAGGTGAGTTAGGCAAACGCCTCTGCGCCTGCACAAAGTGTGCGCTTGGCGGGCGCATGGACGTAAAACATGTGCATGGATGCAAAGCATACCCACCAAGCCATGCCCACCGAACCGGTGGCAACAATATTTGAATTCCACCACTGCCCCGCTAGTACCTCTGGACCTGTTCCACTTCTGTTTGAAGAGCTCCCTCCATCTCAGCCTCAGATCCCTGACTTAGCAGAGGTTAGTCCCCATTAGCAAAATGGCAAAAACTCTCCCCTCCCCTCGGTTCCTTTGGCAGGGGTGGGATTCTATCGGTTCAGACCAGTTCTATAGAACCGGTTGTTACGATTTTGCACAGTTCAGAGAACCGGCAAATCGCACCGCTGGCCTGAGAGCAGAGCTGAACCTTCCTTAGGACTGAAGCTTCTATTTTTCAGTGCAGACTCAGGCAGTAGATTGCAGAAAGGTCAATCTGGGAGTGACTCTGTGATTCTGCAAGCAACTCAATCTGCCTGCCTGCTTTGCCTCATTTTGTGTAAAAGTTGCCCTTTTTTAAATAAAAAATTCAACATTTACATAAATATTTACAATATTTACATACAAGCCATGCCCAGCCAGTCACATGACCACCAAGCCACGCCCAGTCAGCAAGCCAGACCACCCCATCACATGACCCCCCCAAGCCACACCCACAAATTAGGGCACGCCCACAGAACCGGTTGTTAAGAAATTTGAATCCCACCCCTGCTCCTAGGACTATGTGGTTGGCCCAGGTGCAACTCCAAAAGCAGGAGCGGGCAGGTGGGATGATGAACGTGAATGGAAGAACCTAAATCCAGGAATAGTAATAAAAATGTGCATTTTCTCTTTTCTTACTCCCTTTCCTTTGCTTCCTAACCTTGCCTCCACCTTTCCGCTCATTTTTCTCTTCTTTGGTTGTTTTTATAATTCTTAAAATCCCCTTTTTCTTATCCCCTTAACAAAGGGGTAAAAAGGGCAAGGAGAAGAATAAGCAAGAGAGAAAGGGGGGGAGGAGAAGCCTCAATGAGGGGAAGCAAGATCTAAAGAAAAAAAGTTTATTCAGAGACAATGGGTGAATTTAATTTAGGATAAAAGAGGGATTCTGGAGGGTACATAAGATTGTGTTTTTTATATGTGTATTTAGAGTATAAAATTTATTGTGTAATTTTAGAATCTTTTAAACAGAATCCCAAGAAAAATTGTCATATGAAGTACTTTTAAGTTAGGGTAATGAGTTAAAGGTGTCACTCCAGTTAGTGTATAGGAAAGTATAGTAAAAGAAAAAAGATGAATGGATAGTTGGAAATAGAACAGACAAAGAATGTTATTGAAAATGGAAATAAGATTTGGAAGGATATATAAAGGTTTTGTTTTTTGTTTTTTGTATATTGATAAAAGGCAATAACATTTTAATCAATAAGAAATAATTTGGATGAAAAGGAGAAGCTGGAATAAGATATGAAGTTAAATAGATAAAGTATTGGTTTGTTCTTTAATTATTATTATTTTTTTAGGAAAGAATTTATAAGCTGTTATGCCCTGATTGTTTATGCACTGTTTTTGTAAAACTGATAAAATTGGTTTATATATATAAAAAAGAAAATGATAATAAGATATGGAAGGATATATAAAGTGAATATGATGTTTGAATTTGTGTCTGTGTGAAGAGTTTCAACCCGGGATCAGGCAGCCTTCAGAAAAGATGTTTTAGTTTTGTTTGTGTTTTGTGTTTTGTATGTTTATGAAAGGCAATAAAATTTTAATAAGCAAGAAATATAATTTGGATAAAAGGAGAAGTTTGGATAAGATATGAAGTTAAATAGATAATGTAAATATTGATATTACAATTTGGAGTTATGTTCTATTGGCTTTCTTCTTTAATTATTATTATTATTATTATTAGAAAAGATTCTTCAAGTTGTTATGCCTGGATTGTGTATTGTTTTTTTTTGTAAAATTAATAAAATTTGTTTAAAAAAAAAAAATGTGCATTTTCTGACCATCTTTATTCCCTCCCAAGAGCCAAAGGGATGCTATCTATGCTGAGTGTGAGCTTTTGCTAAAAAAAACGACAGTCTTTCTTCTCCTCCAAGATGTGCTGGGTGGGGACCAGCCCTTCTCCTCCTCCTCCCCAAGAGAGGTCTTCCTTGAAGCCTCAGGGCAGAAAGAGAGGATGGTACAGCAGCCTCAGGATCTGGTTTGGCTGAGTGGTCCTTTGTGCAAACTGACCTGAGGCTGCTCCCTTCAGATACACAATTTAGCTGTAAATTGTGCGAAGTGCTCTTCCCCCCCCCCCTTGACTGGAAAGCGCATCTGACACACCCCATCAGACTGCGCTGCAGGCAAGGCCGACCACTTTATTCCATGCAAGAAATTAAGCAACCAGGAGATTTAAATCTCGGTCTGTTTAAAACGCCCGAATGTGCCCCCCTCGATAAGGGTTACAGTCAATTAACATAGTTATCAGCCAACTGCATGCTGCCTTCAGCTGAAAGAGGGCAACCCTCTTCCTCGCCACCCGTAATCCCTGGTAGAAAATGATCACAGGGTTTCCATGGTTACTAAGCACAGAAAAGAGCTGGCTTTTTTTTTTTTTTTTAATTAACAATGACAGAAATAGGAAGCCTTCAGAAGTGGTCGAGACCCTCCATCAACACCTGCTCTGAAATCACTGCCGTTTATGCCCAGTCATACAAATGCTTTAAAAATATCTAAACAGATTTTTCTCTTTAATTAAAAACCTCTCCAACACAAACTTTTCAATCCGTGCCAACGTGCAAGGCGTAAACTCCTCTCTGCAATGGAAAACCTAGTATACCCCCAAGCAGGATTTTCAAACAGGATCATGCAAGGATTCCCTCCCCTTGCCCGGCCCATCCAAAGGACTGGCAGCAGCCACACGCCCAGCAACCTGTGGCCAGACTGGGGGCACGTGCATAGCTTTCAGTCTGCAATCCAACCTCTGAAGATTTTTCTTATTTTATTGCCTTGGTTTCAGGAAGAAATGTGGCTCTTCTCCCATGTTTATCGTTGCAACTCGGGGAAGGAGATGAGGCAAGGAAGAATGCACCCATAGTTAATTTCCAACAGGATGCATAAAGAGGAAAACATCCCCTTTATCTCCAGATGCCATCTCCATATGTGGAATAAGACCACACCCAGCTTGTCATTCTGACGGTGACTGACAGCCACATGTTTGCAAACACAATGGCACCTTGCTGTGCTTTGTTCCTCCTTGGGAGACTCCTATGCAATTTATCCAAGTCTTTACCCCCAGTGGTGGTATTCAATTTTTTTTTCTACCGGTTCTGTGGGCATAGCTTGGTGGACATGGCAGGGGAAGGACGTGCTGCAAAATCCCATTCCCTCCCCACCCCACTAACCTGCTATCCAGCTCCATTCTCCCCTGCAGGGCAACAAAAGAAGACCCAGCTGATCAGCTGGGATTCAGGAGGCAGAGAATAGAGGGAAGCAGGGCCAGTCAGAGGTGGGATTTACCCGTTCTCTGAATTACTCAACATTTCCGCTACTGGTTCTGCAGAACCGGTCAGAACCGGCTGAATCCCACCTCTGCTCTGCACACATTGGAAAGCAAGGCTTCACACAAAGTATGGCACCATCTGGATACAATGAGGGCCATGTGGCACCTTTTGTAAAGAAGGCCAGGGGCTTAGAGAGGATTTTGACATGTTTTGAACAGCTTCTCTTGGAGATGTCAGCCTTCACACCAAACACAACCACAACGCTTGACTCTTCAGTTGCTCAGGAATTTCCTTAGGGCAGAAGCTGACTGATACGGCCATTTTGTAGCTTCACTGAAGAGAAGCCTCCTAAAGCCACAGTTAGATCTCTGGACCTGCTCGTTCTTTCCTTTAGTTATTCATTTATTTGTGAGATCTTATTTAATCCCGCCGTTATATGTATCTCAACGCAACAACTTGATGCGCAGGAAACTGGGGAAATTCCTTGAAGAGGATGTCAGAGACAAACTGTTGCAGCCTCCCATTAAGTTAATTAAGTTGATGCCTTGCAAATGTGTTACAACAAAGGGAAGAAGTCAAGGAAGATGACAGAAGCGTTAGAATGCATTAATATGAAATGCTGTTAATTAAAATGCCCCGATGAGATACAAAACCTGTTTAATTTCCCAACCACAGACCTCTTTAAAACTAGTTCTAAGTTCTGGTCTTAACCCTAAACCTTCCTTTCCCAAAGAGTAGGCTCAATAGGTTGCCTTGGATGATGCTTGCATCCCCCACCGAGGTCTTCCAAAAGGTGGACCTGCACTCCTATCAAGGATGCTCCAGAATCACCTGGCAGATTCTTCTTTTTGATAGCATACCCCCCTCCTCATGCCCCTAAGAATGACCTGAGTGAGCCATGGGAAGCTCTTTCATCGACCATGTCTCCATCATCTTTTCCCCAGGCCATGAATGAGGCAGATGTAACCCATCCTTGCTGTTCCTGTATTTAAAGAAGCCTTTTCTCTCTTATTCTGACACACTCAGGGGCAACCTCTAAAGCAGGGGTCCCCCAAACTTGGCAACTTTAAGACTTGTGGATTTCAACTACCAGAATTCCTCAGCCAGGACTACAACCCAAGTTTTCTATATATTTTCTCTATCATTAAAAGCCACTTTGGCTCCCTTTCAAGCTTGATTTTTATCATTTCCCAGGACTTCTAAAATCTAGTTTATCTGTAGTGAGAGAACCTATTACATCTCTAAATATTAGTTAATATAGGATGACAAATTATTTCAGTCATGCCTTGTTTCAGGGGTTCCCAAACTTGGCAAATTTAAGACTTGTGGGCTTCAACTCCGCTGGCTGGAAAATTCTGGGAGTTGAAGTCCACAAGTCTTAAAGTTGCCAAGTTTGGGGATTCCTGCTGTAAAGTTTTCTTCCTTTGTCCCCCATCACATCATGCTGCAACTGAAGACAGTCACTAGACTATTTGGGGACAAACTTTGGCTGTTTTAAGGAATTCCAGGGAGTTGCTCAATCCTCCAAGTAATTGTTTGCTTTCCTAGTAAAATACTCCTAATTTTTAGATCCCTAACAAGTCTGGGGGTCTGGGCCATCCAGTGGATCTTCATCAGACCTGAGATTTTTGTCTCAGAAGAGAATTTAGTTCCATCCTTCTATCAACTGAAATACAGTAGACTCATCAGGCTAAACCGATAAAATGAATTTTTCCCAGACAATGTTAATTGTTTGTGGCTGCCAAAAGCCATTATCGAAGTTTTATTTCATCAAATTTATTGAAAAAGAAGGAGAAAGGAACCTTTTCATACCAGAAGCCAGACTGGAAATCCAAAAACAGGCTTCATCCTGAATAGAATGTTAACTGTATGAAAACATGCTTTTATTTTTGAAAATCATCACTTTCATATGCCTGGCTTCTTTTAAACCACGCACCAATTCACTCAGATTAATATCATGTAATTAGCTGTGTTTTCTTCCCTACCTGTAACAACAACAAAAAAATAAAATAAAATGCTGCAACAGTCAGCTGGGGATATTTCTAGCATTAGAGCTCAGATGAAGTTCTTGGATTTGTTATTCTACTTCTCAGCTCCTCAACCATCTTTAAAGAAGCTTTACCAACCCAGCCTCATATCTAGGTGGGAAAAATGTTATCTTTCCACCCCAGGAAACCTTCCCTACTTGGACAGAAGCTGCCTTCCTGTTATGCATTAAATGCTACAAGGATATTCTGAAGGCATCAAAGAAGGGGACAGGTTTCTGAGCTGTCACCCTGTATAGTGGGCCTTGGACCTTAAAATACATGCAAATTAGATCTGAGCCAGTATGCCCTAAAGTTTTTCAGACACAAGAAATAGTTTCAGCTTTTTCTGTAAGGTGGAAGGAGTAAGCTGTATTTATTCAGCTATTAGGCTACTCGGTCCTATTTTTTCACCTTTAAACAACGTGGATGAAAGTATACCAGTAAGAAAAAGGGGCAAGAACGTCATGAGGAGGAGGAGGAGGAGGAGGAGGAGGAACAGCTCAATGACAAAGAAAGCTTTCAACTTGCATTTCTGAAACTTCAACCTTTGGCAAGAAAAACAAAATGCACAGGTACAGTATATGTGTAACTGGCTCAATAGTAGTAATTGTGAGAGGGATCTTGGAGACCTAGTGGATAACCATTTAAATATGAGCCAGACATGTGGTGCAGCTGCCCAAAAAGCCAACACATTTCTAGGTGCATAAACAAAGGGATAGAATCAAGATCATGTGAATTGTTAATCTCACTTTTATAATGCCTTGCCATGGCCACACCTAGAATACTGCATCCCGTTTTGGTCACTACGATGTAAAAAAGATGAGATTCTAGAAAGAGTGCAGAGAAGAGCAACAGAGATGATTAGGGGACTGGAGAATAAAATATATAAATAATGGTTGCTGGAATTGAGAATGTCTAGTTTGATGAAAATAAGGACTAGAGGAGACATGATAGCAGTCTTCCAATATCTCAGGGGCTGCCCCAGAGAAGAGGGAGTCAAGCTATTTTTCCAAAGCATCTGAGGGCAGGACAAGAAGCAATGGATGGAAATGAATTAAAGAAAGAAGCAGCTTAGAACTAAGGAGACATTTCCTGATAGTTATAACAATTAATCAGTGGAATTACTTGCCTCTAGAAGTTGTAAATGCTCCAACACTGGAAGTTTTTAAGAAGGGATGAGATAACCATTTGTTTCAAATGATATAGGCCAGGGGTTCCTGTCTAAGCAGGGGGTTGGACTAGAAGACCTCCAAGGTCCCTTCTATTGTATATTCTACTGTATAGTGCAATATTAACGCAATATCAGGGGTTTTCAATTCAATGTATAGAATGTGAAGGATGTGTGTTTGTGTTTATTTTCATAGCCATAATGTATACTGAAGATAGTATTTAATTTCGTTGTCCAGTGTGCAATGACAATAAAGTAAACTAAACGAAACTTCCAACTCTGTTATTCTAATTCTAATTCTAACCTTTTCAGATGCCACCATTCCTGAGAAATTGAGAACACCCTGCCAAGATGCTGATCAAAAACAGAAACAAAAAAATGATAGCTATGCCACCACTCGTATCCTTTCTATCCAATCTGTCTTTGCAGTTCTCAGAGTTTAATTCCCTTTACTAAATCCCCCCTTTTATACACTACTTTAAAAGTGCCATTATCCCATAATGTAATCTTTTTGTACATTAAAAAAATTGCAATCTACTTTAACAACCCAAGTTTTCTATATATTTTTCTCTGGTTTTCTCTATCATTAAAAGCCATGTTGGCTCCCTTTCAAGCTTGATTTTTATCATTTCCAAGGACTTCCAAAATCTAGTTTATCTGTAGTGAGAGAACCTGTTACATCTCTAAATATTAGTTAATATAGGATGACAAATTATTTCAGCCACGCCTTATTTGTTTTATCTTTTTCATCATATTTTTCAAGTTTCATTTCAACATCCAGGGGGAAAAAAGTGACAAAGTCACAAAAAACCCAATTCCTACCCCGAGTCTTCATATTTCTAGTTTCCTTAAACATTCCTTCAAAAAAATTGATTTTTTTATTTTTGCACCAACATGAGTTTTTTCCTAAGATGAATAACAAGCTGTTGATCCTTCAAATAGAAACTGAAAAAGGAAACACAATTCCTGTTTAATTCTTTTAATTCTATAATAACCCAATGGGAGAATGTCAACATTTATTATGTTATGAGGGTGGAGTGACAAAACATAGCTTGAACATCACTGTGGCAACAGGCATCATTTAGAATATTATATCCCTAAAATAAACATTTCCAGCTAAGACATATGGGGAGCCCATGTAGTAAACAAATTAAATCTATGTTGCAAATGTCAAAATGAAATTTCTTGCTAAGAAATAGTTGGGTAAACCCCACTAAGTATAGTCCTAGGGACCGCCCTTGTAAAGCTGTATTTAACAATGCATTTCAACTTCCTCTTCTCCTTACAATTAAACACCTCTTTGAAGAGAATCTGCAGCAATAGTTGCTAACCTATTGCCCTTCCCTTTCCTGCCACCCAGTTTTCTTCAGGCCTCTTGGAACAGATTGTTTTGAAGCCGTAGCCGTAGTCGTCCATCCCCCTGACCTACAGAGTCTTTGCAATTTGAGAAGGAATCTTAGGAGGAAATCTTTGCAATTTGAGAAGGAATCTTAGGAGGAAATCAACAGCGTTCTCTCCAACCGCTGAAGCCCTCCTTGTTCACCTCTTTTACTTCCAGCCGCAGCAACTACTGCCCAAGTCAAGGCTCAGAAGGTTCTAGAAGATTGCATTCCACCTTCCCCGACCTTTAAAGATGCTCTGACAGGTTGCAGGTAAAGATGGAAAATCCACACTTACCATCTTTCTCAGAATACACATGCTTCAACATAGCCACACTACAAGCACCCTACTATTTCCTGCCAAGGACCTTTTAGGATTCGCAGGCCATAACTGGGCAAGGGCAGTAAGAAAGAAAGCGATTACAGTGGGTGAAATCAGGGTTGGTCAATGCCAGAGTGACTTACCTACAAAAGAGGAAGCATGAAACGAAAAAAAGAGCTGGTTAATCCACAACCGTTCACTAAGCTCTTTAAGATCAGATCTAATTAGCTCTAATTCATAGGAGGAGCGCAAAGTTTCCTGAGGTCGGAGTAATTAACCTGGGGTGTGTTTTTTTTTTAAATCACCCCCGCTTGGCTGAATCCTAAGGACAAAATAGGCAGCAGTGGGTGTGCATGCACATGTCACATACGCCTCACGCATTCCTAGGCATGCCAGGCTGTT
The DNA here is from genome assembly GCA_033807585.1 of Hydrophis major. NCBI lineage: Eukaryota > Metazoa > Chordata > Lepidosauria > Squamata > Elapidae > Hydrophis > Hydrophis major. The sequence continues at coordinate 115,557,445 of CM066331.1, forward strand.
TGTGCAGAAGAGCCACCATTGCAATGAAACAGGTGGTAGAAACCCAAAACTCCAGAGGCCTCCGATGGCTTCTCAGGAAGCATCCAATGATCGTCAGCAGATCAGAGGTAGCAGCTTCTTCCACTGGGAGGAGGAGGCCAATGTGGTGCCCACCTGCCGTTCCTGGGATGGTGCCAACATCGCCTTGGCAACCAGCTGCTCCAAGGAGCCACAAATAGCAGATGTAAGTCCCATCATCCCTCTCTCCATAGGACAGGCTTCCACACAAACAGGCAGCCCTGAGGAATGAGAGGGATCTTCAGGAAAACCAAGGCTTTCCTTCCCATCTTGCCTTTAGATCTCTGGGAGAGGAGAAAAGCAGCACCGATCCTGCCACATTGCCACAAAGGCATTCAAATATTTCAGGGCGAAGAAGCTATAAGATCCTTAAAGGAAAATAAGGCCCTCGCCAGAGCCCATGTCTCACAAAGAATGAACTGTTAATTAGGAAAGGGTTCTTAATGAATTAATTAAGGAAGGAAGGGTGGATGGATGGATGCAGCAACAATGTGTGGCAGATCTGACGCCGGATTTTATAGCTCATTCTTCCTTGGCTGTTTTTGTATCGCAAATACACTTAGAACCAGCATTTGGCATAACCACATGCCAGCTGCAGGAAACAAAATAATAAACAAAAATAAAACTCCTCAGAAGAAGACAAAGAAGTAAATACAAAGATGTATAATACGTTAATAGAAGTGAAATGCAAATGTATACACTGCTTTAGCAATGTTTTAAAATGTGAAAATTTGTTTTTAACTGACGAAACATTGAATAAATAAATTTATTTTTAAAAAACCAACAACTCCTCAGCTACACCCGAGAAGTAGAAACTAATCCTCGGTGTCTAGGTTATCAAAAATGATTCCACCTTTTTTAAAAAACATTTTCTCTACATTTTATATTTTAAAACTAAGTTGCAAATGGCAGTTTAAACTGCCATCCTGTTTTAAAATGAGACATTGTTTATCTCCTTCCATTTTAAACAGTCGTGTGAGAATGTTATCATGGTCGACCTCAGAAAGCTGAATGGACTTCAGCTCCAGGTCAGAATGCAAAGACGGTGAAGATCTGGAGCAGGATGATTGCAAAAGACACAGAGGGCACGTATTTAGCACCACGGCTTTCCAGAAAAATATCCAGGACAGTGTTTTACAGGCAATAAAGCTAACAGCTTTATTTACTCCATATTATTTGATCAGCTGTTTTCAATGCTTAAAAAGAAGAATAAGATTCCCAGGGTAAAAATGAACGCTGGATTGTACAAGAGAAAAGATGTGCAGCGATGCATTTTGAAGACTTTGTCAGAAAAAATAATGGGAGGGGAGATTGCTTGGGACACGAAAATAATATTTTGACAGGAAATGTTTTGGTTGATCCGAGTGTTGTGTCCGTGAAATGATGCCAGGAGTCGGTGACTTCAAATCATGCTCTTTTATTAAAGTAGGAACCGAACTGGCTCTTCGCAAAAGGTTCGTGGCTTTTATTCTTTCAGCCGCGGCGGCCACGGCCAATGGCACCACTTTGAATCTCCCGCGATTCGAATGGACCAATCGCGGGAGATTCTTAGCGAGCCAATTGGTGCGGCTCGCCTGACCAATCAGAGTGCCCCGCGCTTTGGCCAATCAAAGCGCGGGGATCTCAAGAATGCTAATTAGGGACAGAACACCGAGGATAAACACCCACCGAGAAAAGATTACTGTGCCCGCCAACCCATGTTCCAAAATGTCCAGCTTTCTTTAACAAAACACAAATTATGTTTTTACTCCTTTCTGTCTCAAAGAAAGGGGATGGAAAGCTGATTCTCTATGATCTCAAATTGAAAACTGTGGAGAAAAAGAAGGAAGCATTATTTTCCTCCATTGATACAGACCATGGCACCACTGCCTTTGATTCGGCCGCAAGGGGAAGCCCCTGGGTGACAAGTCTAAGCCCCTTCATTTCTGGGGAGGAGGGTTTCTCCTCTCTATTTCCTTGCAGAGAATTCAAGCGGCGCTTACTGTAACTCCTTCAAAGTACATCATTCAAAAAGAAAACGACCATAGCCATTCCTTGCGTTTAAAAATACTACACAAAGCTTTAGGCTGTAACGCTGCAAGGGGAGAAGGAGAAAGGCAACTGAATCCATTAGAAGGGATGTCCTCTCTGTGCAAACCTTCGCTCCAGCAAAGTCTCTTGCAGACAGGCAGGGATCAAACCAATTTAGAACAGGGGTCTCCAACCTTGGCAACTTTAAGCCTGGTGGACTTTGCTGGCTGGGGAATTCTGGGAGTTGAAGTCCACCAGGGCTTAAAGTTGCCAAGGTTGGAGACCCCTTGATTTAGAGGGTAAAATCTTTTAACCATTCAAATCGAAAGAGATGATTTTTGTTCTATTTTGACGGACAAGATATTTTCTCATTTTGCTGGGAATAAGGAAGAAGGACGCCTAGGAAAGATGTTTTTTTAAAAAAAATAAAAATGCATTTTACAAGAATTCACCCCAACTTCTGTAAGAAAAACCGAAGAAGGTGCACATTTACAGCAGTAGAATCTTATTGCTGAGGGAGGGGGGATCCAGCCAAGGGATCTGAGCCAACCATCCTGTTGCCAAAGATCAGTAATAAAGACAAACATTCCTTCAGGAAAAGCAAGAGGTTGCCGGTTTACAACTTAGATCAGGGCCTCCAACCTTGGCAACTTTCAGACTTGTGGACTTCAACTCCCAGAATTCCTCAGCCAGCTTTGCTCTCTGGGACATTCTGGGAGTTGAAGTCCACAAGTCTTAAAGTTGCCAAGGTTGGAGACCCCTGACTTAGATTTAGATCCTGCCTGTCAAGAGGCAGGGATTTTTCCTCTGATTCCCCCTAACTACCCTGGGAGCCCCTTAAGGAGACCCATTGGGGGAATGTGATCCTGGATGCCTCCAGTCCTCCCCAACTCCTTCGAGGGAAGAGATTTTCAGAGCATGAGAACCCAATCAGGGTTTGCTTCTGTGGCATTTCAGGGCCTCCGTTCTTCCCTTCCTTGTCTCAGAAGAGCAGGACTCACACATAGCTTGTCTGCACTCAGGGGTGGTATTCAAAAAACTTTTACTACCGATTTGGTGGGCATAGTGTGGCTTGGTGGGCGTGGCAGGGGAAGGTTACTGCAAAATCCCCGTTCCCTCCCCACCCCACTAACCTGCTTTTCAGCTCCGTTCTCCTGTGCAAGGCAACCAAAGAAGACCCAGCCGATCAGCTGGGATTTGAAGGGAAGGAATAGATGGAGTTGGTGGGGCCAGTCGGAGGTGGGATTTGCCGATTCTGCTACTGGTTCTCCAGAACTGGTCAGAACCTGCTGGATACCACCTCTGGCTGCACCCAGCCAGACTGAGGGTGCCATGATGCACCCTTTCATCTTGTCTCTCCAGGCTCTGGAGAAAAGCAGAAACACAAAAAAGGAAGCACAAACTCCATTTTGTGTACTTGTACTGAAAAGCAAGCACCACAGGTTCCTCCAGAAGATGCAAATATAATGTAGCATCTTTTTTAAAAAAAAAAAAGAAGAAGAAGAAGCTTTCCCTGCTAACCTTTAAACCCTCTATGCTTACTCTCCCCCCCCTCCCCCCCCAAGATTTTGGAAGCTAGCAGCTCCCCGTTGTGACAAGAAGACTCTTCCGTTGGACTTTGCATTGCAAAACTGACCGGTGTCAAGCTGCAGCTCCAACCTCCTTAGGGGAAAGGGAATGATCTATTTTCAGGTACATCCACAGCAATTTTTGTTGAAAGCCATGTCTCTGATTTCACAGCTGTGAAGGGACACGTTTCCCAATTGAACAATAATTGGTCCTATTTTAATCTGATCTGTATGGGAAGCTTAAGAGAATAAATGAAGCACTAGGATGCTAAACTCAACATTTTTGCTTGAAACTCAACATTAAGAAAACTAAGATTATGGCATCCAGCCGTCTCAATTCCTGGCAAATAGATGGGGAAGAAATGGAGGTAGTCACAGATTTTATTTTCCTGGGCTCCAAGATCACCGCAGATGGGGACTGCAGCCAAGAAATTAAAAGATGCTTGCCCCTGGGGAGGAAAGCTATGGCAAATCTAGACAGCATACTAAAAAGCAGAGACATCACCCTGCCAACAAAAGTGCATATAGTCAAGGCTATGATGGAGGCCTTTGAACTCTGGGGCTGGAGAAGACTCCTGTGAGTCCCTTGGACTGCAAGGCGATCCAAGCAGTCGGTCCTAGAGGAGATCCACCCTGACTGCTCTTTAGAAGGCCAGATTCTGAAGATGAAACTCAAAGACTTTGGCCACCTAATGAGAAGGAAGGAAGGACTCCCTGGAGAAGAGCCTCATGCTGGGAAAGATGGAGGGCCAAAGAAGAAGAAGGGGACGGCAGAGAATGAGGTGGCTGTATGGAGTCATGGAAGCAATCGGCATGTGCTTAAATGGACTCCAGAAGATGGTAAAGGACAGGAAGGCCTGGAGGAACGTTGTCCATGGGGATCACGATGGGTCAGATGTGACTTAGCAACTAACAACAACATGGATGCTACATGGCCCTGTCTACATCCATGCATGTCTGCATCCTTCTGGTGTCTGAGCTTCCATGAATTATTCTTCTGCCACATCAGTTCAGACACCAACCTGCAGGGACATGCTGTGGACCAAGCAGCCAAAATGGGATCTTGGAGACTGACCACCTTCCCACTTCCCTGTTCTCCAGTCCAGGACAGACTGAGGAAGTTTTTTCTCTGGATCTCCAACTGCTGGTGACTTTCCCAACCTCAGACTTTTCTAGAGGCAGCTGGAGCTGCTTTTGAGTCTCTTGTCTCCAACTCTTTCCTTCAGCAAGTCCTTCTTGGAATAGTTCCAGAATAACATCTCTCTTTAAAAAAGAAAGAGGAAGAGCGAGTTCACTCTATGCAGTTCTAAGAGTATCCCTGGGCTGTCTGAAGTCCTCCTTCACCTTCACACTTTCCGAGGGAGAACTGGGAGAATGGAGGCGGTGGGTGCAGGGGGGCCAGACAGCCAGACTGAAGTAGCTGTGCCAGAACATCTGCCTTCGGGTTTGTTCCACATCACATTCTCAGACTAAACTGCAGGTGAAATGTGTGTTTGAGTCGCCTCTGGACATTCAAGAACAAGGACCCACATACTGCAGGACAGGAAATGGCTGTTGAGAATTATTTGTTTGTTTCTTTGTTTAATTTATATTGCCGCCTATTCACCTATGGAGACTTGAGGTGGCTTACACAATGTAAAACCATATTTAAAACAAAAAATTAAAATTAAAAAATAATAAAAACTAAAAAAAATAATCAAATAAATTAATAAATAAAACAAAATCGGGGGGGGGGAATCACCCCCCCTGCTCTGATGACAGCTGATCATTAACTAAAGAAGATAGTTGTGCCCTGTCAAAAGGCAGGCTGTGGAAACCAAGATTTGTGGGGGGTGGGAGGAGGAGGAGGAGGAGGCAAGAGAAAGGGAAGCTACTGAAAACAGAATTTGCTTTCTTCCTTAATGATTCATTTCGTGCAACAACAACAAAAAAAAACCAACAATAATTCAGGCTAGGGAAGCCCTCTTCCAAAAAAAAACCCAAAACAGAAACAATCCACCCTCTTTTCTGGAGCCGTGCCACCAAGATAATTGGAAAGTTGCTGGGTGCCGTGCCAAGCAGAAGGCAGCTCAGGGAGGGTTCCTTCAACGAGGCTGTAAAGGAAGCTGCGGAACTGGAAGCAAGAAATTAAGTGAAGGAGAGCAAAGCCTTCCAATGTTTGATGGCTTCTCCTCTGATCATACCGTGCACCCATGGTGCCTATTGCTGGGCTAAAGATGCTCCCTTGGCACGGGGCAAAAGGCAAAAAGGGGTTGGGGAATGAGGGTGGTTATTGGGGTGTATGTGTGCTATTTCCTCCATAAAGCAATGAGCAGGAAATGGCTGGAGTCATGGACAACTTGGATGACAATAAGTTGGCCGACAATCACACTGATGAGAAGTCAGACCGTTTCATTAGCTCTGCTGAAAAACCACCTCCATCAGCTACCTTCTTTGCCAAAAACCGGATCTTTCTGGCCATTGCAATCGAGTATTTCATTTTAAGAAGCAGATTTCCTTCATCCCCCTCCAGCCTTTTCTTTTCTTTTTTGTTTGTTTTTGTGTTAAGAGCGTAGGCTTGCAAGAGGCAAAATCTTTTTTAAAAAAAAACAATAAGGTACTTGGAATATCCTTAATTTCTTACACTGTTTTCCCCCACTCCCAGTAGATTTCTCAGCAAGATAAAAAGAAACCTTGAACAGTATCGTCAAGATACAAAGCAACTACCTTTAAAAACCATAAATACAAAATTTTAAATTTTGATAACTGGATCCCTCAACCACTAAGGTCAGGTGTGGTCTGAAACATGAATCCTGCTATAGTGCTTGAAGACTTGTGGACTTCAACTCCCAGAATTCCCCAGCCAGCAAATGGGAATTCTGGGAGTTGAAGTCCACAAGTCTTAAAGTTGCCAAGGTTGGAGACCCCTGCTCTAGAAAAGACTTCCACCTTTCTCTGAAAGAATAAAGTATCCAGGACAGGTCTTCTTTCTAAAAGAGAAAGAGGGGGGGAAGGGAGAGAAGATTTATCTGAGATCCATCTTTCCAGACCACTCCCACTCCACAACTACTCTGACCCACATGAGAACTGCAGCTCTCAGTATTCCCTCCCAGCCTGTAAACCCAACCCAAAATTACGATGAACAATTTGAGAGAGCAACTGTTCTGACTCACATCCTTTTCCAACAAATCAAATACAATCCAAAGGGAACAGAAACCTTTTGATGCTTCTGCAAAATAATTACCTGTGATAAGCACAAGCCTTGCCGAACTGTGAGAGACTGCCCAAAGATAACAGACAATAAATAATTTGCAATACAAAAATCTTCAAATACAAACTCAGGATACGGGAATGTCCACAAGGCTGGAGTTTCAAAACGTCTTTGCCTTCTGCAAAGAGCATCCGATTTACAGCTGGCTTTTATCTTCTTGAAGGAGGGCCCATTACCTTGCAGCCTTACTCCTGAGTTGCCCGTGCTGCTGCAGCTGCTCTTTCCTACGAACAGCCCTGTGCACACACGCACTTGACACAGGCTCCTCGGGAACCTCCTCATCGCTGCTACCAGGCCCCACAATCTCTGAAGGCAGCAGTCCACTTCTTAATGGTCCTGACCCCTCATCTGAGTCCTCGCTCTCCTCAGCCATCTGCAGCTGCTGCTAGGTAACCACAACAGCGACTAATTCTGAAAGGGTTCCGAACAATTCGAATTGAATGAGCTCTGTTCTAATTTTCAGCGCTGGAAGTTAGTCCAGCCGGGTCTGGAAAAGCCTTGCCTGACGAGTCTCAGATTCTAGGTCGTCAATCTTGCGACTTGTTTCCTGCCAGTCATCTCTGCTCTCTACTGCCTTCAATCTTGGCAGAAAAAGAATTGGATGTTTTTGACCTTTTCCTTTCTCTTCTTAAAGCACATCAATGGATCTTCCACCACTTGGTTTAGAATGAACTTGGCTATCCAGAGGTGGGCTTCAAAAATTTTAGTAAAGGGTTCTCTGCTTGGTTGCTGAGTGGGCGTGGCTTAGTCGGCCTCCTGCACCATGGCAGGGGGTCGTTTTTGCCCTCTCCGGGCTCCGGAGGCTTTCCTTGAGCCTCCAGGAAGGCAAAAATGGCCTCCCCGAGCTCTGGAGGCTCTCTGGAAAGGGGCCAATTTCTGCAGAGGTTGTATTCAGCAGGTTCTGACCAGTTCTGGAGAACCGATAGTGGACATTTTGTGTAGTTCGGAGAACCAGCAAATGCCACCTTTGATTGGCCCCTCCCCCATCTCTTCTCTGCCTCTTGAGTCCCAGCTGATCGGCTGGGTCTTCTTTGGTTGCCCTACACAGGACAACAGAGCTGGAAAGCAGGTTAGTAGGATGGGGAGGGAATGGGGATTTTGCACTATCCAAGCCATGCCCACAGAACCAGTAGTAAAATAAATTGAATCCCACCCATGAATTTCCGGCCTTCCTGAACTTCCAGGAGGCCCATTTTTCGCCCTTCTCAAGCCTCATGCGTGCCCTGCAGTTACCCTGTTGTCCAAACGGGCCGCGTGGGGAGTCCTAGGAGGAGCGGGAATGGGTAGGCTGGCCCAGCCAGGAATGGGATGTGGGGGTTCTCTGAACTGCACAGAATCTTACCTTGGGGCTCTCCTGAATCCCCAGCAGCCCACCCCTGTGGCTGTCAGACTTCAGGAACTGAGCTTTTGTGCTCAGGTTGAGAAGTCCTTTGACCAAGCCCGAACATACCCGGCAGCTGTTAAGTAGAGCAGGATATCCTATTTCAAGATTTACAATGCAATTGGTGTTTTTGGTTTATTCATTTGTCGGAAATATGTCAGAATTGTAGAAACATGCTGAATTTGGAGGTTTTTGTGTCTTCTGCTGTAAGCGGAGATCCACTCTTGCTCCGATCTCTAGACTATCCTGAAAACGGTATGGGTTTCCATCTCAATTTCTTAAACACAAGAAGAAGCATTTTGAGAGTTTGCTGGGATAGAAATTATTGGTTTCCATCTTCATAGGAATGGATCTCATGTTCATGATTGACCCCAGGAGAAGCTCTTTCCTATTGTGGGAAGAAATGTCCATCTGGTTCAGCTCCAAGCTGGGAGGAAGGCACTGGAAATAAAATGGAGGCTTGATTGAATAGTGAACAGGGTTTGTGATTCTGGGCAGCTGACGAAATGGAGTTATACTTTCTTTGAGCTTTGTATTTGAACTTCCTGTTCCTGTGCAAGAACATCTATTCTATGGGTTATTGCCAGATTCCTATGGGGTCGTGTAGGGGTTATGTAGGGATCATAGCTGGCTCGACAGGCAAAGTATAAATCCTAGGTGTTTGTCTGAACTAAGTTTGGTTGAAGTTTGGACTGCTCTGACATGATGCAATGAAGGGGCTTGTGTTCTGAAAGGATGTTGGATAATTTCTATTGTGGCTTAATGGCTTTTGTCCTGTTTTGACTGAGGGTATATGCTTATGAATAAAGCTGTCTAGATACTTGTCTTCTTTTAATAAGCTATTTATCTCTTAAGTGCTGACATCTGCTGTGGGCTATTAAGGAAAGTGAGGGTTGCATTCTGCCTCTAAAAAAACATGTTTCTTCATTTCTCCCTTTGGGAAATATAATAATCTTTTTTTAAATATTCCTCAAAATATTTCATCACTACAAGAGTGGGGAGGCTTCCCACACTATGTTATTTGCTATTGGGAAAATGTCTAGTTTGGGGGAAAACAAAAGTAAAGGAGAAGCACTTCCAGGCTTGATTCTGTTGTTGTGACCTTATAATAAAGGGAGTGATCGTCCCCATGGTAGCAGCTTTTGGTCTAGAGGCACCATGGATATTATCAGCCACATATTCTTTGCAGATCCAATATGTCTCTTAATGACGGTAGCTTATGGAAAATTAATTTGTTCTTCTGTGTTCACTTGTTGCACCACCTACACCCAGGAGCCAGATACTGGATACTTCTTGCCCTGGAGGCTTTGTTTGGGAAGTGTGATGACCCAGGGCATGGCACAAAGGCCACACAGTCACATAAGTAAGATACCTCCAACTTTGCCTCCAATGTCCAGTTACCTTCGGCTGGAGAAAAAACTCTCCCAAGAACAGTTTTTAAGTGGAGGAAATTCAATCCGAAAACAAAGTACGTACAAACTGTAACTAAAAATCCACACAAACCACGCTGTAGCAATTAACTGGACAGGGCAGGAGAAGGAATTGCAAACTTCAAAGGCCAATAAAACACAAACAGTTGGGAAGATGCCAGGAACCCAGATAAGCCTTGACAATAAAAGATAACTCACAATTTACTTCCCATGAGTTGGTGTGTGCAATCTCCGTTTTTAAACACTGTGTTCCCAGCTGTAGCTAATGAAGGGAATCAGGGCCATTTCCTCCCCTGTAAGCCATGCAACTCACGTTGCTCCCTTCTCCATTCCTCCCTGCATGGCCTAGGATGAAGAGGAGGTGGCCCTGGTTGCTCTACCTCTCCCCTGCTCTGCCCAGCTGGACTGTGACCTTCCCCAGTTTCTTCCACAACCAATGGAGCCACACTCCCACTCCCAGCTGCTCGGCCTCCCCCTCGGAATCAGATTCCAACAGAGGCATAACAGGAAGCCTCTACTCAAACTGTGAAATATTTCCATGTATTTAATGCATCAACTGAAGCACCAACTTTGGAGCCACTGCTGCGCATGATGCATCGACCTCCCTTTGGTGCTACTTCAGGAATGCCCCGGCCCTTCCTAAAAGGCTGGTGACGAATAGCCAGGAACGTTCTGTCCAAGAGGCAGACTGGTTGTGCTGCCATCCAAGCACAGGTCCACTACAGGTGCCTTGGGAACAGGTTGCTGCTGTCATCAGCACCTTTGTCTGGCGTCTAAGCAGACTCCTCAGTTCTTCCTGAGACATTGCAGTTAGCTGCATGATTAACAGCTCAGATCCACCTTGCAGGCATTCATAGCAGCCCCAAAAGAGGCTGCAATTGGCAGGAACAGCTTGTTGATCAAGGGAAGAGGGCTGAAGTTCAGGGCCATCAAACGCCGACTGACAGGTTTGCTAATGGCAGGGACACGCTGGTTTTTTTTGCCCCATTAGAGGAGGTGGGATATTTCGAAGTGGGCCTTTCTCCCATGCTCCCTCCAGGGGGAGAGTCAGAGGGAGCTCCCAGTGGGTTCTCTCTTCTGCTTTCTTCCCTTCTCTGACCTTTAAGGCCTGCATTGTCTTTTACTATTCAGCCTTGATCTTCCTTTAATTTCCTTTAATTCTCCTTCCTTCTCTGCCTGGGAAGCGGGGGGGAATGCCCTTTTTCTTCTGAAGAGCAGGGGTGGGATTCTACCGGTTCGGCTCTGGTTGAGCGAAGCAGCAGCTCCAAAGATCAGCTGGGAACGAAGCAGTTCGCTCTGAAGATCAAGGTATTTCCTTTTTTTCCCCAATGATCAGCTGTTTTCCAAAGATCAGCTGTGCCGCACGATTAAGATTAGCTAGAAAGCAGGAAATCATCAGTTTTTTTGCTTTCTAGCTAATCTAAATTTGCATGGCACAGCTGATCCTTCCCCCTTGCTGTTGCACTGCTTCACCCAGGAGGCTTCCCTGAGGCCCAGGAGGCAAAAAATGGAGTGTGGGTTGTTGTTGTTGTTGTTTTGTTGCGCAGGGTCCCACCCTGCACCCCGTTTTTGCTCCCAGGAGGCTTCCCTGAGGCAATTTTTTAAAATGTTTTGCCTATTGGGCCTCAAAGAAGCCTCCCAGGTACAAATATAGGCCAGGGGAGCTGTGCAGCAAAAAAAAAAAAAAACCACACACATCCAGTCACATGACCTCCTGGCCATGCCCACCTGGCCACGCCCACAGAACCGGTAGTTTAAAAAATTGCATCCCACCCCTGCTGAAGAGGGTCAGTGAGGGGCCCTGGTCAGGTGCCAAGTCCTTCTTAAGACACACAGAATCCTGTACATTTTGCTTCTCTATCCATCTGGAGCAATGGCAAGCATGCCCTCCACTTGCTCTTTAATCAATACTGCTAAGCGTTAATATTAAATAATTATTTTTTTAAAAAAATAATAATCAATGTCTCTGAACAAATCTGAGGAATGAGGAACGATCCCCTTGCAGTGGAACTGTCTGCAGTCTGTAGCCAAGCAAATCAAGATGGCGGCCACAAAGCTGTGGACAACACTCTTGCAGGACAACACAGAGTAGGAAGATAAGATCACCGGGAAGTTCTTTTCAAACTTTCTCAAAATAAAATGAAATACAGGGGCAGATGAAAATCACATGATCCCTACTGAAAATTAAGCTGAAGATTTCAGTGGCCTGAACGTCGCTTAAAAGCAGCATATATGCTGCAGAAGAGAAAAATGTAATGTAATTTGCTCATTATTTCGGGAGTGAAACCATTCTAATCTTTTCCTGGAATGTATCCATGTGCGTGCTTTATATGCTTTATATATTTATAAAGCTCTTTATTGCCTTTTTTTGAATTCAACCAAACAAGAGATTAATGATTAAACCAGGAAATTGGGAGAAGGAGAGGGAGAAGTGCCAAATCAGAAAACGTCAAAAGCCGTTTTCTTCTCTGATTGCATTATTAAATTATTTTCCAATTCTGTTTTCATAGTCTTAATTTTAATAACAAAGAAATAATATTGAAAAAAACTTATATTTGACTATGAAGATGAAAAGCAACAAAGTGTTTGCTTTTTTATGATCTTCAAGTTGACTTAATTAATATGGGTCAGCATCGATTTTGGATTTTTTCCCTCATAGTCAGCCTAGCTACATTTGCTTTTTATAGACCAATGATTTAGCATATTATTTCATATCTCTGAGGAAGCCCCCTTCCACTTCTTTTCCTCTCCATAATAAATTGTTACTCCTTCATTGATCACAAGATTCTTTGTGCTGTTTTTCTTTCACTGAGAAACATAGCTATCAGTCTAAAAATGGGTAGAATTTCATTTTAATTATTTTCTTGCTTACTGTCTTCTGAAAACAAATATAGCAAAGCTCAGCACATCATGTTTAGTAAATGCTCTTTTCAATTCAGTTGATTTTTTTTTCATTTAGAAATATTCAGCCTGACATTCCAGGAGATTCAATAGAGAAGTCTTTCCTTAAATATTTCATGAAGCTCCGTTGTGAACTGAGCTTAAACCTACAACTGTCAATATGGGTACGTTCAGGGTTATTAAGAACCATTTTTCCTTCAAAACACAACAATCTAATATAAATTGATTTTGCATGACACGCTCACCCAATAGATCTTACGTATAGTAGAGGTGATGGGTAGATGGTTGCTAGAAGGAATGAATCTTTTTTTAAAGACCCTTGGCCAAATAAACAGGAATAAACACATACATCACACCAGGCAAGCAAATAACCCAGTCCAAAACAGCAATGGTCCTCAGAGATCATAGCAACATGGAATTACCTAACAGAGGAAAACAATATTTTTGATTTGCCTGTTTCAAAAGTTCCCAAGACTGGGATCAATCCATCAGGATTGTATATATAATGCATTTTAGCAAAAGACGGAGGATGTGAACCATCCAAGAATCATACAGATATTAATAAATCTGATGCAACCATTCTGAAGAGAGAGATGGGGAGGTTCACAAAGATTTTGAAAGCTAACAGCCAAGCTGCACCTTTTATTTTTATATACACACAGCACAGTTGTGTAAACAACAGGCTGACTCTGGAAAACACACCTTCAGAAAGAGGACAAGGACAAAAGGACTGGGGGAGAAAAAGAAATCAACAGTGTGAGCCTCAGAGTTGAGTGAGAAAGGGAAGCGTGATGACAATCCGTGCCTTTTTGGAATCTGGGAGACTAGACTAGTTGGTGTAAATATCAAATCCCTGGCAAATGAAGAGAGGGTCTCCCCTCCCTCTTTAAAGAGCCATCGGAGTTGCAGACACATCAGGGCCACCAGCCAAGGCCACGTGCCCCTGCCTGGGCAGAGCTTCTGTTCTGCCACTCAGGGAATAGACACAGCAGCTCATCACACAAGGGGTCAGGGACAGGAGTGAGTGGAGGTTGCTGAACAGATGCACTTCAGACAGTGTGCCTGTGAGGAACACGGCAGGCACACCAGCACAGAGCAAATCTCATGCATTGATCAACTATTTCCAACCTTGGGTTGTGTATTCGTCAACCGTTTTTGGTTCTCCAAATGTGGCTGATGATGTTGGGTGGCAGATTGACACCTATGAAGAACAGCAGACTGGGTGACAGAGGTGTTGGATAGAGCACATGTGACCTCTCTAACCTCTGCCTAATTCTTCTTGCAGTGTAGATTTTTCCCTCCTCCCCACCCTAAAAAATGGAACAAATTCATGATGTTACGAACTTCATCTAATGGCAATATGAATTTCTCCCGGCTCAGCCTAACACTCAACCAATCCTACCTTCCTGTGTAAAGTAGGCAGCAAAAATGGGCAATTTCTTTCACACTCACACCATTCAGTGGTACAGGCACCCCTACAGGACATGTGTGTGCACGTACAGAGACACACAATGGCAAGTTGGGTGATGGGCACATCTGAAAATGGATGTTTAATTATCACCATGCAGGAGTTCAGATCTGGACATCTCTGCTCATGAAAAGAGATCCTGCAACAACAAAAATCAAGCGCAGAACTACAGCAGCTATTCGTTAAAAGAAGGCCCCATAAAAGTGGCCGAAGACTTTTAGAAAAATCAAGCAGCTCTCAGCCAATTTAAATCTAGCAAACCACCTTTGTAGCCTCACAGTGACCTCCTGACAGAGTTTGGCCAGATAATCCCCAGCTGGCTAGAGAGCTCTCTGCCAACATCTTTACCTCGTAAGCATTCTTTTGGGGGGTCAGTTTCTGATCCATGCAAGTAATCGTTATGCATCTGAGACAAAGGTGGTAATTCAACAGGTTCTGATCAGTTCTGGAGAACCGGTAGCGGAAATTTTGAGTAGTTTGGAGAACCAGCAAATCCCACCTCTGACTGGCCCTGCCCCCATCTATCCTTTGCTATCCTCCCATTGAGTCTCAGCTGATCGGCGGGTCTTCTTTGGTTGCCCTGCACAGGAGAATGGAGCTGGAAAGCAGGTCAGTGGGGTGGGGAGGGAAGGGAAGGGGGATTTTGCAGTATATCCTTCCCCTGCCACAAGCCCACCAAGCCACACCCACAGAACCGGTAGTAAAAAAAATTTGAATCCCACCACTGATCTGGGCAGGGGGTGTTTCTCCTGTATCCACCCAAAGGAAATGAAAGCCAAATGCACACTTTCCGTTCCATCCTGAGTTCAAAGACAAGAGGTGCATCTTTCAAACCGAGAGGGGAAAGCGATGAGCCAATGCAGTGTTTCTCAACCTTGTCGCCTTTAAGAGAGGTGGACTTCCACTTCCATAATTCCCCAGCCAGCAGTATTCTGGGAGTTGAAATCCAGTTCTCTTAAAGGTGACAAAGCTGAGAAGCACAGACCTGATGCTCTTACAGAGGCGTGCCTGGGAGGAGGCAGCAGCGAAGAAAATGAAAACAGGTGAGACATTTCTAGTCCGGTGCCAGTATGTATAAACAAGCTCCTTTTCCACAGATACTGAACTCCTTTGTCACTCACAGTGAGAAAAGAAGCTTTGGTCTGTCGTTGTGGTCTTGATCAAAGCAAAAGAACATTTCTCTGGCCCGAAGGTAGACATCACCCTTAGTTTCATAATACCTGGAGTTCAAACCAGGGGAAAAAACGAGGCTAATTTCAAGGCTTCAATTATTTTGTTTACCTTTCCTAAAAAAAGAAGACTCTGTTCCTTAGGAACAAAGAGAACATATGCTCAGTTCAAAAATTATTATTGATGTGTTTGATATCTGGGTGGGAGAGGGGGCCTTATCAGTCCACCAGCGGCATTCAGTGAGTTAAGGCATCAGACGTCAACGATGTTCACGACAACCACCAGGAATTCACCCAATATGGTTGCTAAGGATGATGGAAGATGTAGTCCCCACACATCTGAAGGCACCGTAGCAGGAAAGTCACAGAAGCACTGAAATGAAGTAACTGACAATGTTATGTGTTCTTCTGAGGTTAATAATAATAAATATATAGAATTCTTAATTGGCCAAGTGTGATTGGACACACAAGGAATTTGTCTTGGTGCAAATACTCTCAGCATACATAAAGATACATTCGTCAAGAGTCAAGAATCATAAGGTACAACACTTAAGGGTTAGATTTATAATGCCAATCTGGTTCCTGCATCCCCCCCTTCTGAAAGTGGAAGTCACACTAGTCAAAAATCTGTGAGCAAATGACTCAGACAGGCAGACTCCCCCTGTCCTTGGTCATTCTCTTCTTTTCAGAAACAAGGCGGGAAAACCTTCAACTGCACTACTTTTGGCACCCCATTCTGGACCCAAAGGTCTCCAGATGGTAGGTATGTGGGGAGCAGGAGGAGAGATGGCTGCCTCTTCTAAGAGCAACTGAAAGAAAGAAAAAACTGTCGAATAGCTGTAGAAAAAATAATTAGAATAGAACAGAACAGAATAGGAGCTGGAAGGGACCTTGGAGGTCTTCTAGTCCAGCCCTCTGCTCAAGCAAGAGAACCTATACCAGGAGTCTGCAACCTTAAACACCAAAAGAGCCATTTGGACCCATTTCCCACAGAAAAGAAAACACTAGGAGCCAATAATTTAACAACCAGTGTGACTGGGTGGTGGGTGGCCAACTCGATGTCACTCACTCCCACCCAGTCACCTCCTGCTCTGGAATATGGAGCGAGTCTCCATCCCCCGCCATCACCCTTACCTTCTCAGGCCAGGTGAGGAGTGATGGGGAGGGGAGGGGCCAGCCAGTGGTGGGATCAGCTGACAGGGAGCCACAGGGGAGGGCCAAAAGAGCCACATGTGGCTTCAGAGCCACAGGTTGCAGACCCCTGACCTATACCATTTCAGATGTCTCAGTTAAGAAAGCAATAATTTAATTTTACATAGACAAGTTTCTCTTGAGCCTACTTACAGGGGGGCGATGGAGCTGAAGGAACTTACAATATTTGTCCACATGCTGATATGCAGCCTCAGAAGGCGGCCAAACCCAGCTAGCCTTGGCTGGCCTCAGAAGCTAAGGAGCAAAAACCCTGGTTTGCCCTGAGATGAAGAAATTCTGGGCTGTTGGCTAGTCTGGTGAAGTGAAAAGTACCTGGAAGTAGGTCCTCTCAATGCCTTCAGAAGCACATCCTCAAAGCTATACCTGGACAGCCCTGGGGAGACTTAGTAGTGGTCCTAAGAAGGCCATTTCTCCTGTCCCAAAAGTCTGGTTTTCATTCTGCTCAAACATTTCACCTCTCTTCACTAAAAACTAATCAAACTAACCCCAGGACTTTCTTTCCAAGTCATAATACAATTCCAGGATGGATATTAAGATCTATATTTTATAACTCCGTATTTTAAAAATAGATCTCTTCTAACTGGAAATTATTTTTGGAACTACAAAGTTTACACACAGAATTGGATTTTAGAATTCGTATCTTAATTTGATGCACAAGTTATGGTATTAATTAAATGTATTGTTTACTGCCTACTACCTGGAATTGTATTTTAGCAACTTGAACTGTATTAACTGAGCACTTCCACTTTATAGTTCAATGGGGACATGCAGAAGTATCTGATAATAACCTGAACTTTGAATGATGCATGTGGATAGATATTGTTGTGGTTCGCCGGCAGCCTGTACAGACAGCAGCAGAATTGGACAGTGAGGAAGAAAGGTGATCAGCCTGGGAGTCTAGGGAGGACTCGGACAAGGGATCTGCGTCCAATACAGAGATGGGGCCAGGACCATCTGGGAGTGGGGTGCTGCCTCCAGAGCCTCCAGAATCTGACAGCAGCGAAGCACAGGAACAAGGGGAGCCTGTTCCCAGTGCGTGTGTGCGCAGAGCTGCTAGAAAGCAAGAGCAGCTGAGACAAAAGGGGCAACTCAGGAGTAAGGCTTGGAAGAGATTGCCCCTCCCAGAAGGTATAAAGGAAGTGCAAAGGTAAGAAAACTTTTGCAGGAAGCAATGTCTGATCGGTTTGGACTCTGAAAGTTCGGTGGTGAATTTGTTCTGTTTGGTTTTGAAAGACTAATTGGGACTTTAGTCGTTGGAAGCACTTCAAGTCAGATAAAGGTGTGTTCTTATCAGACAACTCTTGAAGAACTTTGGCAGATGTCCCTGGGACTAATTATAACAGGTTAAGACTCATTCTGGGCAGTGAATGACGATAATTCACAGCCATTGAATTAAAATAAAAGGGTCTTGGATTTTATGTGTGTTTGTTGGTGTCTTAGGAAGCCTTGGTCAGAACAGATATATTAATTGAATGTTATGTCAGGTTTGTTTTTTATCCACCCATAATTCATTACCTGTACCTGATTTTCTTATTAGTATTCTTTATTTCCTCTTTGTATGTGTACGTGTGTCTATTATATATCCCATATTTTGCTCAGCAAGCACGAAACACAATAGTGCAGAACTGCAGTGACACCAGGTAACCGTGTGATAAATAATGTAGAAAAACCCAGCAGGGACCCTTTCAGATGACCTTTCAATGAAATCTCAGAACACGCCATTACTGAAGCTTCCCACCTATCTTTTTAAGGGAAACTTTAGAAAGAGAATGGTCCCAACTGCATAATTAACACTGACATGGAAGGCAAAGTACATGGAAGTAATCAGAGCCAAAGACTAGTGACATCTGTGGAGTTCACACCAAAAAAGTCACAAAAGCCAATCCAAAACCTTTGCACGTCATTTATAATCTTTAATTGCCAGTCTTAATCTGCCCACTCTCTCACGTTTTAAGCATACTGAGTAAGGCTGCCTGTGTACCCATTAAGTAAAACGGATTGTGGGTGTGAATTGGTGGAATGGACCGAATCTCTTCAAACTACTGAACAGGGTGAAATGCACTTCTGAAGGCCACTGTTGTTGTAGTTGTTTAAAAAAAGGGTCCTTGCAAACAGAGAAGGAGCACTCGTTTGTTCATTACTCACACAACGGTGATTATTTTTCTCAGCAATACAAAAAGAAGCAGAACTATCTAATCTAAATATAAGTCTTCTACTCATAGTTCAAGCTGCTCCAGCATCTGTTGAGCATCATAACAAAGCCAGAACCTACCCAAAATTATTGAGTAGTAATCCCACAGAATGATACAACAAGCCAGGATCTGCATTTAGGAGGAGGTGGACTGGTTTATTTGGAATGATAACCCAAAGTCATATCAGACTGATGCAAGGGATTCATTCATTGTTCACTTGATTCATGTATTGATTGGTTGATTGATTCATTCATTCATTCATTCTTCAAGTTTCTGCATGTATCCTTCTGTTTTACACTAAGTCTTCAAGTTCCATCTGGAATCTCCTTCATTTACTAGAAAAGGAGAACAAAAGGAAGGACAACGTGGGAAAGCTGGAGGATGCAACCTACACCATCAGTGGATGGTGAGAACCTGACACAAACTAAAGAGAATATCTATCCCCCATGGATTCTCCCATGAATCCATGACAAAGTCTTTAATTCTTCAAGAAAGGAAGTGGGCATCAAAGTAAGAATAGAAGATACATGAAATGTGAAAGCTCTAAATGGTTAGAAAACAATGGTGATATTTGCTTGTTTGGTAGGACATTGTCTATGCCAGGGGTTTTCAAACTTGACAGCTTGAAGATGTGTGGATTTCAACTCCCAGAATTCCTCCTCCAGTCATGTTAGCTTAGGAATTCTGGGAGTTGAAGTCCACAAGTCTTAAACTTGCCCCGTTTGAAGACCCTTGGTCTATGCTTTGACAATGCATGGAGGTCCCATAGATGTTCTAAGATTTCTGAATCTATCTGGAACTCTGCCAAAGCAGCAGAAATTCTTGTCCCAGTTGTCATAAACTGAGGGCTAACTGTATGCGGGCAATTCTTCTAAGCAATTAGAAGAATGCATAGCTGGCTGAGTATGGTTCATGACTGAACACAACTATTCCCTCTTGCCAACTCTCTTTCATTTATTTAGCATTATTTTATTTATTCAATTTGTATGGCTGTCCATCTCAAACAAGTGACTCTGGGAGGCAAACAGTCATAAAATCAATTCAAAAGTCACAGTAGTCAAAATTAAACACATGCAGCAGCTGAGAAAAAAATATTAAGTCTGCTGATGTCAGCGTGACCAGGAAACAGGGCCTTGTGCGCATTTGGGATGGCAAGTGGGGCACAGACACAGGTCCTTAAGGCCTTGCGAATAGCCAAGGGAGGGGGGTTTCAGGGCAGGAGGGCGACCAGCCTCTCAAGGCTCGGAAGTGGCGGAAGTGCTGGGATTAAGTCAGTTATTTCAACCCTTTACCGGATGAAACATCATGCCTTGTTACAAATCTTCCTGTTATATTCATGAGGCACGGTGGGTGTCTGTCTGAAAATAAAATGTTGCTTTGCAGCCTGTCTGGAGTTTAAGAGCCACCCGGTACTTTGAGCACTAAAAACCTTGGCATTAGATTTCTCCCCACCAACCCCATCCTTGAAAAGTGTATTTATTTACTCAGGGCTATTTATGGCATTTTATATCCCATTTTTCTCTATGGAATCAAAGCACCGAAAATGCAGCCCCTAATGAAAGAACAAGAGCTACCAGTCGCTGTAAATTGACCACCCCAAAATATTTCCTTCTAAAATTTGCTTTTTTAAAAAAAAGGGTATTCTGGAATAAATCCTTCAGCTCGAAGAAGGATCTCCTTGGAAAAGGAACCCTGTGACTCCACAAGGACCACCACAATGGTGCCCACCAACTGTTCTGGCCCAAACCTTGTTCCAAGGAAACAAACACCAAACAGAAGGAACAGCAAAACCTTTTAATGATTCTTTATGAATTCCGTTCCTCCACGGTTAAAAGGCTGTTTCAAATTAATTGTCTCTGATAAGAACGAGCCTTGCCAAGGTGGTGCAAGGCTGCCAAGAATACTAGATAAAGTTACTAAGAAATATTTCAAACACAAAGAGTCTCCAAACACCAACCAAGATATTCCGAACGTCCACAAGGCTTGAGTGCAAAAACTTCTTTGCTTCCTGCAAAGAACTCCGGTTTCTCAGCTGGCTTTTATTCTCTTAAGGGAGGGGCCATCACCTTGCAGCCTTACTCCCAAGTCACCTGTGCTGCTGCAGCTCTGTGAGCAGCTCTGCGCGCCCCGGGCACAGGCTCCTCAGGGGCTTCTTCATCACTGCTGCCAGCCTCCACAATCTCTGAAGGCAGCACTCCACTCCCTGATGGTCCTGGCCCCATCCCTGCATCACACACGGGCCCCTTATCTGAGTCCTCGCTCTCTGAGACCTCAGCCATCCGCACCTGCTGCCAGCAAACCACAACACCAACTGAGAGGTGTCTGGTACCTTTCGGTTCTTTGAGAGGACAAGGTTATCCCTCTCTGCCCCTAGTTTGTTGTGCCACCTGGAGTGATAGTGCTGAGGAAGGTCCACACTTTCCCAATATCTTTACAGAGTAACTTCCCAAAAGGAGACAGGATCATTCGTCTCGGGGCTTAATGCTCCAAACGGAGGGATCCGGTGAAGACCTAAGATGTTCGGTAAGGATGGGAAAGTCAGCTTCTGTGATGATCCAAAGGGGCGTGGCACAAAAGCAATGAAGTCACAAAAATAGGTAAAGTCCCTTTAATTCCTCCAACTTGGCCCCCAATGTCCAGTTATCATTCGGCAGGAGCAAAAAACTCTCCCGAGAACAGTTTTTAAAGGGAAGAAATTCAGTCCGAACCCAAAGTACATATAAATTATAAACAAAAACCAACACAAACCACGCTGCAGCAATTAACAAGACAGGGAAGGATAAGGAATTGCAGACCTCAAAAGATAATGAAACACACACAGTTGGGAGGATGCCAGAACCCAGATAAGGCTTGACAAAGAAAGATAATTCACGCTTTGCTTCCAGCAAGGTGCTGTGCGCAAATGCCCTTTTTAAATCCTGTTTTCCCAGCTGCAGCTAATGAAGGGAATCAGGGCCTTTTTCTTCCCCATAATCCACATTGCTCCCTTCTCTGTTCCTCCCTGCGTGCCCTAGGATGAATAGGGGGTGGGACTAGGTCTTCCTCTGAATGGCCCAGCCGGACTGTGTCCTTCCCCAGTTTCTTCCACAGCCACCAGAGCCACACTCCCACTCCCTGTCAGCCATTCCACCTCTCCCTCGGAATCAGATTCCAACAGGGCATGACAGCTTCCCCATTTCTGCTGGAATTTAGCATCCCATTTAAAACTGTGTCAGTTTTATGACAAGAT
This sequence comes from Hydrophis major, assembly GCA_033807585.1. Taxonomy (NCBI): domain Eukaryota; kingdom Metazoa; phylum Chordata; class Lepidosauria; order Squamata; family Elapidae; genus Hydrophis; species Hydrophis major. The sequence goes on from CM066331.1 coordinate 115,579,312, forward strand.
GACATTGGCACTATTAGTGGCTTCCTAATTAAAGGCGGTGGTGGGTGCAAATGCAAAAATAATCCTATTTGCCTCTCAGTTGGAAAACAATCCTTTTGCAGGATCTCTGGAGAAAATGTTGGATTTTGATGTGAAAGAGTACCACTGTCATAAAAGCAGGACTACGTTGCTTTGTTCCTTGCCACAGTCTGCAGTGAGAAGGCCAGGGTCCCTGGCATTCTTCCCACTGATTTTCTGAAATGTCCAATTGGGAACTGGGCTGGGGAAAATTAACTAAGTGAAAGAAAAGCTAATCCTCTCCCGTATCATTTAAACTGAAATGATCGTCAATCTTTGTAAGTATAACTCAGCCTGCAGCAAACCAAGTGATCTTCTTAATACTGTGTGGTATTAGTATTTGTGCAAAAACTAAACTCTGGTGCCATTCACCACGAGTAATATTTACATGAATATTGTCTTAACAAAGAATGTCTTCCCTCGTGAAGGATGAATATTATAAACAAGCAGTCAGTTTGTATTCATCAACCTTATAGCCAAAACTAGCACGGGTGCAGAAAAGTGAAGTCCTGAAACAAAATTTAAAAAAATAAAACATTAAGGAAAAAAACTTAAAGGAACAAATTTCTATATAGATCATTGTCCTCCTTCCCTTCCATTGTCCCTAGCAGCCAACACCCTATTATGTATTTCTTGAAATTTTGAAGATTGTTGCTTACATTTATTTAAATCATTTTGCCTGATTTTATAAAATTAATCTCTTAACTTTTTCCCTAAAAAATCATATTCCAAATGTCTAACTCTTCCTTGCTTTGTGGTGTATCATCTAAAAGGAACCGTTCCTGTTTGAATTTAGGTAAACCGTTATGATGCATGGATGGATGGATGCATGCATGCATGCATGCATGAATGATTGGACGCATGGAAGCATGGATGCATAAACACATGAACAGACTAGGTCAGTTTTTGCCATGACTGTGCATTCTCCAGTTTTGGCCTCTTATTCTTGTATTCTTGCATATAAATAGAAAATGAAAAGGAGAAACATTATAACCTGTAAACTGTAAACCTGAAATTACACACAGATAGGACCATCTGCAGTTGAAATACAACCAATTCTCTTGCAACTCGGTTAAGAAATGGGCTTTGTGCTGAGCATGTCAACCCCAGCCTCCAAGTGAAGAAGAGGAAAGCAGACACACTCTAAACAGTGTGTGTGTGTGTGTTTGTTTGTGTGTGTGTGTGTTTGTGTGTGTGTAGGTGGTGGGCTCTTCCTAAAGTTCCTTTATTTGCTGCCCAGCCCTCCATGCCAGATTGAAAACCAGGCTACAAAGAGAGCTAAGAGGCACGTCCTAGGAAAGGCTGCTTGCTCTATGCCCAAAGGCGGAAAGAAGGAAATAAATAGACAGTGGAAGAATGGCTTTTGAGAGGAATGGAGCTGGCCAAGGTGGCAAAATTGATTGCTTTGATTCAGAGATAATAACTTGACTGAATTCCTTACGACATGGAGACTGCGACTGGATTTCCTGTCAGACAAGGAGAAAAATCAGCTTTTGATTTTGGGATTTCAGGATTGAATTGAACTGGATTGGAGAAAAGTTGAGCTTTTTAAATGTAAGGTTGACAACTGATTATCTGTTAAATTAAAATGAAAAGAAGAACGTTTTATTAATATTGGTATTTTAGAACGTTGATAATTAGGATTTTAAGGTATTGGTATCACTTGTTAAAATGTATAGAGAGGTTGTATTGTCTCTGGAACAAAAAAAAATCAGAGTCATCTTTGTTATAATTTTGTTTGTTGTATTTTTTTGTGACTTTCAGTTTGTTTTTCACCACCATGACTTGATAGGGACAAGCCAACATTATCCATGCTAATAGCATGAATGCAAAAGAAGATCAGGATGGCTTGTGAAGACCACTTAGCTTGCGCCAGTGTGGTATCTTGCTTGGCCTTGAAGAAGCGGGCCAAGAGATCCCTCCCAGAAACTGTTCCAACATCTGATGACATCACACATACACACACACACATACACCAGACATCTTCGCCTGGGGCTGAATAATGTCACTGATTTCCAAGATAGAATCACGGCTTTTAAAAATTTTCCCTCTGGCACATTGCTTCACATTCATTTTTTTAAAAAAAATATCCCAGAAAAGCAATTTAATTTGAAACCATTCAGGATACAATTGAAGGTCTCCGATTGCTGCTTTTCAAACAACTTTCTCTTTCTTGTAAAGGAAGGTCCATCCAAACTGTAAGCTCATTTTGTAAAAGGCCTGGAAGCTTCTCACCCCTTCCTGAACACCTGCCGTGGACCGCAGAAACCAAAGCAAAAGGATTTCTGCTTTGTGAGCAAAATCCACAACCCACAAGTTAATTTTCATTGCAAGCCTGCACCTGCCTAGGGGTAGTTAGCATGGCCCCACCATTCATGCTTAAGGGCTAATCCAGGTTTCTCGACCTTAGCAACTTTCAGGTGTATGGACTTCAACTCCCAGAATTCCCCCACCCACATGCTGAAGTAGATGTCTGCCCATCTGAAAGTTGCTTAGGTTGAGAAACACTGCAACAATGGACAGAATCCAGCCAGATTCAGGCACAGCCAAATCCCATCCACAGGCAGGCATCCCAAGGGTCTTCTAAGCGGAGGTGAAGATCCCTCCAGACACAAGAGACTCTTGTTGATCACATGGACCCCAACAACTTGTTCTCCTGGCAACAAAGTGAAGATTTCCTGCTTTGTCATGGTCTCCCATTCCATAAAAATTAGGCCTGCTTCTGCTTCCCCCATCCCAATTCCCTGCAAGCTCATGTTAGCTACATTAGATTCCCTGCCACGATGCCAGTTTGCCTAAGAGGAGAGCCAACTGATCAAGGTGATTGCTATCAGGTAATTCCCTGATGCCTCTGAGCAGCAATAAAAGCATCTCCTCCGTCCTCCTGAACGAAATGGGAGAAAGGAAAGTTCTGAGCAGCCAGAACAAAAGTAGCAAGCAACTAACTAGCTGAAGAAAAGGAGGAGGAGGAGGAGGAGGAGGAGGAGGAGGAGGAGGAGGAGGAGGAGGAGGAGGAGGAGAGGAGCATGGCAACTTCTGATCAGCCAACTCTAGGACTAGCTGGCACTTGCCCTCCAATCAAGCCCTTGAGCCAACATCCTCCCCCTCCCATTTTATAACTGTGGTTACAACATTGCCACAAAAAGGTAAGTGTTCTAGAAATATGTTGAGGCCAAGAGAAGGACATTTAAAGGTTGACTGTGTCAACCATTTATGTCCAATAAAACTGCCAACTTCTAATTGCTATTGGAAGACCACCTGAAGTAGCTTATTGAATTGTAAGTAGCTTATTTACTTACTTACTTCATGTGTATGTCACCTGTTCCCAAAGGCCTTGGGTAGCATTTGGTCCAAAACAACCCACCCCTCAAAACTAATACATGGATCCATGCATAAAATAAACAGAATATCAAAATTATGCCCCCAGTATAAAATATAGGAACATTTTCTATACAAAACTATGAGTCCATCAGATTCAAGCTGAAAGCCCCTTATAAAAACCTGTCTTGAAATGAAGCCTACTGATTTCAACAGAACTTCTAACCAAAGATGTTTCCAAAGCAGATCCAAAGCAGATTTGGTTGAACACTAGAGGGCAACATAGAAATGGAGTTATATCAATGTGACCAGGACCTGGAGGCTTTGATGCACTATTAATGCAGTGCCTGCCTCCACAGGTGGATTTTTTAAATGTCTTTACGGGGTTCAGCATGCCTGATCAACAAAATCATAAAGAATAAAATGTTGTTGATAGCTGCGATCTACCCAATGGCAGCACCTAGAACACCTTGGCAGATCTTGGCAAGTGAAGAAAAGTTGGGCTTTGTTCATATGACCAAGAAAGCCCAAGTTTCTAACCCAGACCAGGAGATCGGGGGAGGGGGGGACCCCAAAATAAGGCAATGATAAACTGAAGAAGTGGAGAGTCTGAGAAGACCCAAGCTTAACCAAGGATCTGTTATGGCTAAGAAACTTAAATCAGGGGTATCCTTGAACTTCTAAAATGTGTTTTGAGTGAAGGAGATTTTCTGTTGCTTCTCTTGCTGTAAACACTATAGTTTCCTGTTAAGTTGACACTTATCTGAACACTTAAAAATATGCAGACATATTTTAAAAGCCGCCAGTACCATATTGCAGCAGACTCGTCCTACTTAACAACCTCCTACAGGATTCATCACTAATCCTTTAGATAAAAGAATGTTTCCCACAAGAGTATTAGAGAGGTGGTGTTGGGTTCTGATGGTTGTTTCTTAGTCTTGGTTTACTTTATTGTCATTGCAGCTCGTACAACGAAATCAAACACCATCTTCAGTGCACATCATGACCATGAAAATAAACACAAACACACCTCCTTCACCCTCCACACATTGAACCGAAAACCCCCGACACCGCACCAACACTGCACTATACAGCAGAATTCAAAAGCGCTACTGCCCTGGGATAGAAGCTGTTTTTCAGCCTATTTGTCATTGTTTTTATTATTCTGTACTGTCTGCCAGATGGTAATAGTTTAAAAAAAAAAAAGGGTGCCCAGGAGGAGATGGATCTTTGAAAATGTTTTGAATTTTCTTAAGGCAGCGGGAGCTATAAAGCTCTTCCAAAGAGGGGAGAGGGCAACCCATGATCTTCTGGGCAATGACGTTAACCTTCTGGAGTGCTGTCCTATCTGCCCCTGTGAAATTGGCAAACCATACAGAGGTGCAGTAAGTTAAAATGCTCTCTATGGTGCAGCGATAGAAGGTCACCAGCAGTTTCTCATTCAGTTGTTGTTTCCTGAGAAGTCCCATGTAGTATAATCTCTGCTGGACCCTTTTGATCAGGGTTGTAATGTGGGCCCCCCAGATCAGGTCCTCTTTTAGGATAACACCCAGAAACTTAAAACTGGCCACTTGCTCCACTCGGTCTCCATTGATAAGCAAGGATTGGATGTCTGATCTGGTCCTTCTATGATCTACTATAAGCTCCTTGGTCTTATTGGTGTTGAGGACCATGTTATTGTCTTCACACCATGAAAACAACCAGTCCACCTCATTTCAGTAGGCAGACTCCATTTCTGTTTTGGCCCATTAATTGCATAGGTCTTCCTTTGCTCTTTCAAAGAATCAATTAAATATCTGGATAAAAATGGTTAAAGATAATGCAGTCTACTGAGCACCACATAAATATTCTGCATTTGATATGAATTCCTAACCTTGGCTTGGCTAAGGAGCTCAGGCATGGTCCTTATCTCAAAAGGAAGAGAAATCTTGGAGAACTCAGCATCGGCTTCTCTCTCTCTCTCTCTCTCTCTCTCTCTCCCTCCCTCCCTTCCTCCCTCTCTCTCTCAATAAAAGCCATTGTTTTAGCACTCCCCTCTCCTCAACTCAAACCTTAAGAAGGCATCTCTGGAGTAACTGATTCCTTAACTCCACCCCTGGCTGCTACCCAAATCTGGTCTCCAAGAGCCCTTGATCCTTTCTGAAATTTAAGGCTTCTTTTCACAAGCCAAGGCCAAATCTGAAGCTGAGTTTTCAGATGAAAGGAAGACCACACCCTCAGGCTGAGAAGGCAAAACATGGAGGTGTTGAGGGCTTCTTTGGGAGTAACGCTTATCACATTCAGATCTCAAGGAATGGTATGTATTTATTTTGCAAAGTAACATACATTTATTTCCCAAAAAAATCCAGCCATGAAAAGTAACGACGGGCCTCCACAAATTTCATCTTATCTGTGAATCCATTACTTGATTGAAGGAAAACATTTCTGGCATGCAGTGTGTTCTTCTTGAGGATGAAATTGAAAATTCCCATTTAGTAAAGATGAAGTATGACTGGAAAAAAAAGTAACTATAAATTATTATTTTTTCTGGCATCAAATTGAGCTACGACAACCTCGTCTGAAAAGTCTATAAGAACGCATGACAATTTTGCTGAACTTGAATTCCAAGGACGATCTAATCTATCATCCACCATGTAATAGGGGTCACTTAAATGCTAAATGAAGCCTACACTACAGCCTTATGGTGGAATAAATAACCCAGCTGAAGATCTTCAACCAAGTGAGCAGCATCAACGGCGTAACCGGCGTGTTTGCTAAAGAATAGAGACCCGAGAAAGGGGAGGAACACTCAAATGCTTCTAGAGGAGTTTCAGAAAATATTATCTTGAAAGTGGAAACTGTGACCAAGAAGCTGAAAAACAACCCTGCCTGGATTTTGTTTGGAGTAGAGAGAGAAAAACTCCTGCAGGCTTTCAAGATTCTGTTGCTCTTCTCTTACATCACTGAAGTCATGCTTCACTTGGCCTACCTCACAGGACTGTCAGTGTCAGATAACCACAGCCCTCTAGGAAGCAAGGCAGCAAAACTCAACCCATGCATGGGGCTTGTTAGGGATAACATTGTTTACCCTAACTGGTTTAGGTAAAATAATAATATGTAATCATAGTTTATATGTTAAAGTGTCTGCAACTTTAAATATGGGAAAGTAATTAAGGGAGTGGTTGTGAAAGCACTTTAAAAGAGGCAAGACTGCAGCTTGCTCTCTCTCTGGCTTTGATGATCCCTGATTACTGCAAGGACTCAAGACTGCATTGCTCGAACGGGAGAGAAACAAAGGACTGATTTGTAAGTGAACTGACATAGGATATTCTGCACGGACTTTGCTAACTGAATATCCCTGAATGGACTGACTAAATGATACATGACTATTGGACTGTTATTTTGACTATGTTATGAACTCATAATGGAATAAACTATATTTTTGATAGCACAAGCGTATCTGTTATTTTTACTGTATGTTAACAAATATACAAGCTTAGCTCACTCATTTATCTGTGTGCCTGTCTGACTAACGCTGCACATTCTGTTTAGCTTGTCTCCCTAACCCTGGTTGGGGAAACCAGGCTTAACAGGGCTATTTCAAAAGGTGCCCCTGAGGAGCAACGCATAGAAAAGCAGATTCCTTGACCTACTTAATCCAGCTCGGGGGTGTCAAACTCGATTTCCGTGAGGGCCACCTCGGGGGCCGGGTAGGTGGGCAGGGCCAGCACAATGGCACTCGTGTTGGGGGCACCTGTAGTGGCCTGAGTGCTCTGTCAGTGAAAATGGAGCTTGGGAGGTTGCGACGGCCTCCTGCGACCCTCTGCCAGTGAAAATGGCACTCGGGAGGGCTGCGTGCCCTCCCGAGCTCCATTTTTACTGGCAGAGGGGTTGCAGGAGGCCATTGCAGCCTCTCGAGCTCCATTTTTGCTGGCAGAGGCACCGCAGGCCAGTCCTTCGCTGTTTCCAGGGCAGCCCCACGGGCCAGATCTAATCACCCTGTGGGCCAGATCCGGTGCCCGGGCTTTGAGTTAGGCACCCCTGATCTAACTAAAATCAAGGGTCTCCAACCTTGTCAAGTTTAAGACTTGTGGACTTCAACGCCCAGAATTCCTGAGCTAACATGACTGGAGGAGGAATTCTGGGAGTTGAAGTCTACGAGTCTTAAAGCTATCAAGTTTGAAGACCCCTGAGCTAAATCATGGAAACAGCGACCTTAACTCAAGCAGGAGAGATATACTTCATCACCAGGAAAGTTTGTTCTCCCTTTGTCAAAAATATCCTGCAACTGCTGTCCCTTGGAGGACCCTACTGTCCTTCTCCTGCCAAATTTCTCAAATGCCGACAAATTGCATTAATAGCAATAGCACTTAGACTTATATACCGCTTCACAGTGCTTCCCAGCCCTTTCTAAGCGGTTCACAGAGTCAGCCTCTTGCCCCCAACAATCTGGGTCCTCATTTGACCCACCTTGGAAGGAAGGAAGGCTGAGTCAACCTTGAGCCTGATGAGACTCGATCTGCCAAATTGCAGGCAGCTGGCAGGCAGCAGAAGCAGTCTGCAGTACTACACTCTAACCACTGTGCCACAGAGCCTCCTGCCTCTTTTAAGGTTTGCCCTGGCCTCTCTAAAGGCAGAATCCCAGGTTCTCAGAAGTGTCCATACCTCGACAGTCATCCAGGGTTTACAATTCCTATACATTCTGATGCACTTTTCCGTTGTTACACTGTCAGTGCACACTTCCGGTGTAAGAGAGTACGACATCCTAGTATTCATGCAGGTCTTGATGTTCAAATACGCTCCACTCAGTGGTTTGAAAACAGTCCTACAGCTGACTGAGAGCACCCTTAATGCCATCATGTCAACCTAAACATTCTCTCTTTTTTTGGTGACCCCACCCAGGACCCGCTCTGCCCACAGGTGAACAAAATGGATGTCCTTGCTGCTGGTTTTTAACAGAAGGACATGAAGGTAGGCAGGTATAGGCAATGGGAGGCCATTTCCTCCACTCTGTTTGAAATGAATGCTTGCGTGGGGACCATATGGCACAAACCATAGACTCTGCAACCCTGGGGTTAAGATTTGGCTTTTTGTTGCAGACTGGCTTAAAGATCATGGTTTCTGACGAGCATCTTTCTGTTCATAAGGGTGTTCCAACAAGAGAATCCTCCAGACCTTCCTGTGTCTATATCAATGCCTAACAACAACTTTGTGTGTAATTTTCCATGAAACTGGCGTTATTTTAATGCATCATCATCTTTTCATGCCATGTAAATAACACACAGCAGGGAAGCAGACACTTCAAGAAACTGGTCCTGAACCAATTTATACTTTAAGTAATCTTTCCACATGATACTTATTTATTTATTTGATTTGTCAATCGCTTACAAGGTAATAGGAATAAGTATAAACATGAGTAAGAGTACAGGAAATAGGTGAGAATAAATGAGGACAATAGGACAGGGATGGGAGGCACGATGGTGCACTTATGCATGCCATCTATCAGCAAAGATGAAGAAACTCATTCATTTGCACATTCCTAAAAGTCAGCAGCAAATAGCAACTCTTTCACAGCTTCCAGATTGCAATGTCTCCCCCAGTGTTACTTGTGCATACCCAGCTTATTCTCTTGTACGGTTGGATGAAGCTTTGAGGACTCCTAGGGTGACCTTATTTCCAAGCAGGGCTTGTCAGCATGATTGCAAGCCCACAAACAAAAATGTGGAGGAAATGAGACAGATAACAGATCATCAGAGTTGGAAGGGACCTTGTAGGTCATCTACTCCAACACCCCCTGCCCAAGCAGGAGACCCTACACCATTTCTGACAGATGGCAGTCCAGTCTCTTCTTGAAATTCTCAAGTGATGAAGCTCCCACAACTTCCCGAGGGCAACTTCTGTTCCATGGGTTGATTGTTCTCCCTGTCAGAAATTTCTCCTTATTTCCAGGTTGAATCTCTCCTTGTTCAGTTTCCATCCATTATTCCTTGTCTGACCTACAGGCGCTTTCGAAAATAGCTTGACCCCCTTCCTCCTCTCTGGGGCAGCCCCTCAAATATTGGCCATTTGAAGACTGTGGGGAAAAAACCCAAGCATTTAAGCCACAGCCCTCTTTCCAAGGATGAAAAGCCCCTCAGCCCCTTCGAGAGGGACATTTTAAAGGGGAGTTTTAGGCTGTAACCCTTTACTTTGTCTCTCCAGTTCAATCCCATTGCCGCGGAGGAGAACACCAGAGAGCAGCACGTAGTATCAAATGGCCAGTGGGGAGATCTGAACTTCACTCTGCTCCAGGCCGTGTCCCTCACCTAAGACCAGCCGGCTTTATTGGAATCTGGCACTTCCGAGAAGCGGCTAGTCAGCCTTTCCTCTCACACACTCTTTATCAGGCTTGCTTGCTCTTACATCTCTGCCAAATGCCTTCTCCTGTTTCTGATGAGAGCTTGAAATTTTCTTGCCTGACTTTCTAAAACACCATTTCTCCTCCTCCTCTTTGGCCTGGCTTCTTGTCATGACTTTGCACTCTCTGTCTAAAAAGGCTGAATTAAAACCAGATCCAGTAAGGGACTGATACAACTTTAACACTTGCCTAGTTTCTCACAAGTCTTACTAAATAAAATGCAGTTTGCACCCTAAAATTGATTTATTTATTTTTTAATGAATAAGTCAAGAGCATCCTTCTCCATTTCCCTCCATGCTACGCAGGCCCAAAACCTAAAATGAAATTAAAGCCAGAATAAATTTGAACAAAATTTAGTTCTCACATTCCCTTATTTGGCATGCAGGTATTAGATTAGGAAGCACCCGCAGGATGTGCCAACTATGTCATGCTAGTATCATGTCTCCTTTTATAAATAAACCACAGGAAACTGCTGTAGGTTCCGCTTGGTTTTTCCAGATACAATCTCAAGTGTGGACATTTCTAAAATGCCGGTTTCATAAAAAGAAGCTTATTTATTTGGCTCTCAGATATGCAGCTTCCTTCCAAAAACTTTGGGAAATTTTCCTCTGTTAATTAAAGTGAGTGCTTCAGTGTATCATCCATTATTTTTCATCATCTCAAGTCTTTTCCAAGACTCACAAAATAGCAAAGTCAACTAGGCAATAGAACTAACTAACCTCAATATTATGAAGGAGAAACTGCTGGACTTTCTACCAAGGGATTAATCCAGTTCTCATAACCCTCTGATAACAAGCTGGGTTTATTAGAAGAAGGAAGTTTCTGACAGCTTCATTCCAAACCATTATTTACAAAGAAAGAGTCAAAGGTGCAAAATGCAACATCCCAGAGTTTTCTATTTTAAACAGAGAAAAAGGCTCCTTTTTTTAGATCCCGAAATGTTGTGCCATGTTAAAATAAACATGTAGATGAGCCTTGCAAAAGTATCACTTGTTAGCCAATTCCCCACCCAACCTCTCTTAGCTCTGCTCAATGGGCCTCCATGATATGCAAAAGATAGGAAAGGGCATTGCAAGCTGGAAAAACAATGACTAAGCACCTCGTTTTGGGTACTTCCCTACTGGTCGTAGCACGAAACATCACCATGTCATAAGCGAGGACATACAAGAGGCTGCAAGAAGAAAAGAGGTTCTCAAAAATCACAAAACATGGATGTCCAATTTGGCATTGGAACTTTGTCTCTGAAGCTCCAGAGGGTCACATTTTGGCATTGGATATGACCTTGCTGTCCTAACCCATCCAATCTTCCCTAAGAAAGCATCCTGCGACACATGGTGTCTACAGGTTAGATCCATCTTAACCCCAAGAACTGAGTTTGGGAGGTAAGGTCATGGCTGCTCTTGGACCCGAATTATTCTCAAGGCAACTGGACCTTCAAGATCCTGGAACAGAGACCCCTCCATGTTTAATGGACGTAGCCACCCTTCCTCAAAGTTCACAGATATTTCTCCAGCGCACAGGGATTTCTAGCAGAGACATTTGCTTCATATTATTTTGCGTGTAAAAAACCGCTGTAAACACCTTACAGTAACATACATTAAAGGAAAAAAAAACCACACAATCTTTCAAAATATATAAACCTACAGCAAGTCATTTGCCCCAGCCCTTAAAATGCTATCAAGAGAAATGCTCCAATAATATGGATTGATCGTTAAGAATGTTCCCTAGCTTTTCCCTTTGAAACAAAATATAGAATATGTTTTTAAGATGTTTATCTAATTTCCTTTTTAAATGCCAATTGATACCTCTGTAAAATGTGCATTTTCTCCACACTAATTTGTTACGTAGGCGATCTCACCTGTGGAAGAGGTCAGTTAAACCCCACTGTTTGGATTTATTCTGAGAGGCTGATTCCCACTTGCTGGTGGAAAAAAAAAAATTAGCCTTCAGTATTTACCAGGGAGCTCCAGCAGGCATATCTCCACCTCAGCGTCCATGGGAATTGGGACCTTCCATCAGATAAGGTGGCTTGCAAGAAGAAAGACCACCCAGTGATGTCAGTTTTACCCTCTAAGTAGCTCCATTTAGTGGAATTGCATGGATTGATAAGGGCTTGAGGGTTGCAACTGGTGTCATGGGAACTCACTAACATGTTTACCTGCTTTTAATATGCCGAATATTTCATAGAAGGGCTCAACCAAAGCCAAGTATCCATACGGAAAGCAAACCCTCCCTTCTGGCAATTCACTCAAGAGCCATCTGTGCGATTCTCCTCCATTAAAAACAAAACAAAACGCCCATCCTCAAAGCCAGGTTTTGGAGAGAAAGTTGCTTTTCTCTCGGAACAGAGCCTGAAAAAAAAAAAGAAAGAAAGAAAGAAAAACCCTCCCCGAATTAAAAAGGCTTTGCTTGATGAAAGCTCTGCTTGGGTGGGATGGGCAGAGATCTCCCCCTTCTTGAAGCCTCTCCCGAGCCTTTCATGTCAGCAATTCGACCACACAAAAGCCATCGCAAAGCGACACTTGCTTCCCGGCAAGGGAACACACCCATCGGTGCCTCCTTGCAACAAATTACAGCCGGCATCTTCTGTCCTCTTGCCAGAAAATCCGCACTCGCGACAGGAGAAAATAAAAGACAATGGAAAAGGGTGGTTTGGGGTTTTGGGGTTTTTTTTTGGGGGGGGGGTGTTATTTACCTTTTTGCCTTTCTTCTTCCGATGGGCAGGTTTCGCTGGCTTCTCTTTGGCTTCTTCGCTCATTTTTCAGCCCAGCAAATAACTCCTCCACCGATCTCTCCTGGGCATGCCAAGATCCAGAGGCGATGGAAACCAAAGCCCATGTGCCGAGGTCGTTTCTCAGACAAGGAACCGACTAAGTCTGCTTGAACCCAGCCCCGGCTCTTCCCAGGAGAGCCCACCGCCTGCCTGCCACTCAGGAATTGCCTTGTTTGTTTGTTTGTTTGTTTGTTTGTTTGTTTGTTTGTTTGTTTGTTTATTTGCCTCTCTCTGTGTGTGTGTGTTCAGGAGCCGAGACAAGCCACGATTTCCCAGCCCTTCCTCGTTTGCTTTGTTCGCCCGCCGTCGTCCCCGGGGCAGGTTCTTGGCAAGAGTCCGCTTGCTCGGTCCGCCCAGGCAGCCGCCTCCACTCCGAAGGCGACCGGGCCAGCCAATGATCGGCTCCTCCTGGAGGCGGGGAAGATTGGAGAAGCCGGCGGCGCTGGAAGGCGCTCCGCTTGCCCGCGCACAAAACGCCAGCCCCGCGTGCTGAGAAAGCGGCTCCCGCCGCCAGAGCCGGGAAAAGGAGACGGGCGGGGGTGGGATCTACAGCCGGATCTTTCCTGCTTGCCTGATCGGTTCGACAACGGCTCTCCGCTCGCGGGGGAGATCATGATGCCCGGAGAAGCTGCCCGAAGGGCGGCCGCTCTCCTGTCCACCCCTCCCTGACGCTGACTCCCGTTCACCTGGGAAGGAGTCGGCCTAACGCGTCCACAAAACAGGTTGGCTGTGGCCCTCGCCGGGGTTGCCAGTCAAGGGGGTATTTACTGATATTTTACTCCCTGGCTCCCCTGTCACTGCGCCATCTCCCCTTAGAGAAAAGGCATTGGGGGGCAGGCGGGGGGGGGACGTCAGGACCCCCAAAACCCCCCACACCGATGGGATTTGTCCAGAAAACGGCTTTGGCAAAGCACACCTCAGGACTCTCGGGTCATCCAGAAAATGGTCAGCACCACGACTCTGCCCCCTTTGCAAAAGTGGGTTGGTGATGGTGGGAAAAAAACCTTTTTTGTCTCCCCCTCCCCTCCCCGTGTCCCTTATATATCCCAAAGCCCCGTGAATAGGTGCTGCTCCTGCATGCGCCTTTCCAGAGCATCCCCAGCCCCCATTCAGGACCCTCCAGCAAGTGGCAAGACAGGAGGGGAGAGTCACTGCAATGCAGGTCTGCTCATTGGCCTCCAGGTGGAGGCAACCAATCCTCAGCTTCATCTGAAGGCCAAGCAGGCCACCAGCCCAGGTCACCAAGTGGAGGCATCCAGCCAGCAACATCTGGCTTAGCATTTTGCAACTGAGAGAAGACGTGTGACACCAAAGGAATGAATGCCCTTTTGCTGCCAGGCTGAATCTAGATGGTGATGGTGATGGAGGAGGAATAGAATAGAATAAAATAGAATAGAATAGAATAGAATTCTTTTTATTGGCCAAGTGAGATTGGACACACAAGGAATTTGTCTTTGGTGCAAATGCTCCCAATGTACATAAAAGAAAAGATACATTCATCAAGAGTCATCAGGTGCAACACTTAATAATAGTCATAGGGTACAATAAGCAAGAAGGAGAAGGAGAAGGTTTATTCCAACTAGTAATTGACTTCCATGGTATCAGCAGGGCTTCCTTTGAGCTCATCTCTCTGACAACTTATGGAACTAAATCTAGTTTCAAGGCCTTCCTAGACAGCAATTTCATTGCTCTGTTCCTCTCCTAAGCCAACCTGTGAACAGAATAACCTGCATCTTCAACCCATTTAGCCTCTCTAGCTCTAGATCAGCTGGCATCCTTCTGAAGCTCTGGTTGGCCATGCCAAAGGCTCCGAGGCCTGGGAGAGGAAGGGAGTTGAAGATCAAGATTTCTGTATAACATCACCTTGAGCTGGCTGCTCAGCATCTTGTGGAGCTCCAAATCCTTAATAATCTGGCAGACTGCTGGATTACCACTTGAAGGGTGTGCAATGTACTGTATAAGCATTCTTTGCTGGTTACAATAAGCAACTGTATTCAGTACTAGGTATGTAGCTCTAAGAAGACTGATGACATTTTCACACAAAAAAACTCATCTATGACGTGACCCCTGCAATCAGTGCATTTGCTAGAATCAGGAAAAGTTTTAGAAGTAGACATTGTTATATACAATCTATAAATCATTGAATCTTCTAACAACATTTGATTAAGTATTATTTTCTATAGATTATTTTTATCCAAAGAAGAAAAACTCAAAAGTACTGAGTGAAAACCAAGTGCTCTACAGGACTGGAAATATTCTGTGAGTCAAAGTAGACCAAGAAATACTTAACTGAAGAACCAGGAACAAAGACATGTTGATGTTCTCCTGACTTATCATTCCCAGGACCGCCATGACTGTGGCAAAACAGAGAGAGTGACTTCCAGTCTAAAATCTGTAACCTTTGACAAAAAGAACTTGATCTTCCTTGGTTCCAACAGTCCAGAATGCACTTGGTCACACAATGGAATCTCTCTCCTCTATATGTGTGTTTCCATCTCCACCCCTAAAAAGATCAGTCTGTAGGTGGAAAACTAAACATCAGACAGACATATCCACTCTACCCTTACACATCCAACTACTAGCCATTGGTGCTAGATGGGAGCATTTGTTCCAGAAGGATGAAGGGGCATAGTCCAAAGCAGTGTTTCTCAACCTTGGCCACTTGAAGGTGGGTGGACTTCTATTCCCCAGCCAGCATAGGTAAAGCATAACCGGCTGAGGAATTCTGGGAGTTGAAGTCCACCCATTTTTTAAGTGGCCAAGGTTGAGAAACATTGATCCAAATGAAGGTTCATTCTCTCAAGATGAAAGAAATAGACAAAAACCATTTATTCTGCCTTCCTTTTTACTCTTTAACAGACTAAACAGTCTCTTCCCTTGATTTGATTTCTTCCTTCTGATATTAAGCTGTAGGAAGTGCTCTCTGCTGGCTGATTTGGAAAAAAAATAACACTTAAATAAAAGTACACTTAAATAAAAATAACACTCAAATAAAAAATAAAGCTACCAACTCAAAAACAAACAAACAAACAAAGCCAAGTGACTTTGCTGTGGAAAAGCAGGGAGGCCACTTCACAAGGGTAGCCCTAAAATATTTTAGGTGTCTATATGGAAAAAGGTTTAAATGGCTAAAAATGACACAGAGAGTTATCCAAGTCATACCTGCAAAGCTACAAAGAAAGGCTCCTTGTTAAACACAGACTAATTAAACCAACCAGATACGTAATTTGACCGTAGGAAATATTGAAACTAGTGTAATTTCAATAGACACAAAGACTCATGAGTGCTCTGTGTTCCCTAGATGTACAATTTCCAAAGCTGCTGGCTAAATTAAAGTTGTACTCTTTAAATTCAGATTTCTTTAAACGTGCACATATATTTTACAAGAAGACCCATCAGCCTTGGAGGATGCTTTAGTTATAATTATTTCTTAAATGCCCTGATATGATGCTCCACATGTTCCTTCTCTCCCTGAGCATCACAAGGCCCCGGTTCTCTGAAGGGCAAGCATAAATGGAGGCCATTCTCTTTTCTAAGACGTAGCTTGAGTGTAACTTGGTTTATGCAAGAACCTTTCAAAATCCCGGCAATGCAGATCCACTGGCAGATTTCTATTTTGGGATCAAACATAACTCGCCTAAGAGGACAACAGGGGAAGCCAAGAGAAGTCCACCAGGACAGTTCTATTTATAAACTGGACTCATGGAGAAGGGAGAGGCGTATTATCCCTGGGAGGGAGAAGGCAGCCTCGAGGGAGAGAAATGAGCCTTGGGCCACCTCCACCAGCAACAAGGGGGCACCTTCGTCCCTGGGGCAAGAGGGGGGAGCGATGGACAGCTTCTTCCCAGGGTTGTTGAAGCCCCACTAGGGGCTGATCTGAATTCTTTGGAAGGCCCCAATGTCCTTGCAGAAACTCCCTTGCCGGTAGCTTGAGTGGACTCGGCTGCCAGGAGGCCCCAGTGCTGCTCTCTTGGCCATTTGCTTAGCCTGATAGGGGTGAGGCCACCCTCCCGACAGCTGTGGCGAGCTTCCCAGAGAGAAGAAGGGGGCAGGCAGGCAAGGAGCCGGCCCAATAAAATTGACTTTCTTCATTAATCCAAATACAAATGTATTGTTCTGTGAAACTGAGCCTCCTAACTATCAAGAAATACTAAAATCATAACACTCAAAGTTGCAAGAACAACTCGGTGTATTTTGACTCACAATTCCATTATTACTTGCGTGTAACATTCAGATTTCCCACTCATTTTAATTGTTCCATTACTCAATTAAAGCACTGATTGATCAAGGAAACTGTGGCCAAGACCCCTCCATACATATTCTGGAAAGGCAGAGCTGCAAAGGAACAGAAGGATCGTTTTGTTCAACCCTCTGCAAAGTTCAGGAAAACCCATAAAACTGTCCATCCATGGGGTCTGCATAGGTATCCATGGGGAGGCTATGACTGTTAACCAATGTCTTCCATCCCAGAAAGTGCAGGTAGATCTCTGTGTGATTTGTATAAAACCCCCAAATAAATAAGTAAAGACAAAGAAAGTATCCTGACTGACACTATGCTAACCTGTTCTCCCCTTCCAAGTTTTTTGTCATTTATATATACAATTTTACAGAGGGGAGGAGGGAGGGAGGGAGGGAGATTTGGTTGAGTTGACTTTTCCAAAGCTCAGTTATCCAATTTTAGAATGCTGTTTACATCATTTTTTATTGTTAATTTATATAATTTAGAACAGGGGTCTCCAACCATGACAACTTTAAGCCTGACAGACTTCAACTCCCAGAATTCCTTTGCTGGCTGGGTAATTCTGGGAGTTGAAGTCTGCCAGGCTTAAAGTTGCCAAGGTTGGAGACCCCTGATTTAGAAGGCACCTGATTACAAATGTCTTTCAACAGCTTAGTCTTTAAAAGCAAGGAATGATAATGATGATGATATGAAGGAGGAGGAGGAGGAGGAGGAGGAGGAGGAAGAGGAGGAGAAGAAGAAGAAGAAGAAGAAGAAGAAGAAGAAGAAGAAGAAGAAGAAGAAGAAGAAGAAGAAGAAGAAGAAGAAGAAGAAGAAGAAGAAGAAGAAGAAGAAGAAGAAGAAGAAGAAGAAGAAGAAGAAGAAGAAATAATCCTTCTTGGCTTCATCTTCTGCTTTCATATTCATTAGAAACATTTTGTGATATATATTTTTTTTGAAAAAAGCGAAGTGGCATTTTCAACTAATGAATAAAAAATGACGATGCCAGGCAGTGAGCCTGCTTGTGCATTTTTACAGGAGATAATTAGCTTGATGGTCTCGTATAGAATTCTGCCTCCTTCCAGTCCCTGCTTGTCCCTCTTTCTGATTGGCAAGTCTGGAAGAGAGTCAGTGAACCACCCAGCCCTCCCTTGGAGACTGGCAACAGGTTCCTCTTTGGATCCCTAGCCACAAAAGAAATACATTTCCCCCCTAAAAGATCAGTCTGTGCACAATGCCTATCAAAACAGGGGTGGGATTCTACCGGTTTGGACCGGTTCTATAGAACCGGTTGTTATGATTCTGCGCAGTTTGGAGAACCAGCAAATCGTAACCCTGGCTGGCCTCACCCCCTCCCCACCCAGTCAGTCCTTATCATGCATGCCCAACATCACTGACTGCATTCTTCCCCACTTACTCACTCCTTAAGGTATTTCTTTTTTCCCCCTCCCGATGAACAGCTGTTCCTATGATCAGCTGTTCCAGGATTCCCCTCACTTACTTATTGCTTTGCCCAGGAGGCTTCCCTGAAGCCCAGGAAAGCAAAAATGGAAGGGGCACAGCACACACCTCCTCCATTTTTTGCCTTCCGGGCAAAAAAAATGCCCCCTCCTGTGCCTCAGGGGAACCTCCTGGGATGGTGTTTTTGCTACTGGGAGGCTTCACTGGGGCCCAGAAGGCCCCAAAATGGAGCACGGGAGGGGTGCTACAAGTCCCGCCCCCATACTCAGTTTTTTTTTTTCCTTCCTGAGCTCCAGGGAAGCTTTTTGGGAGCAAAAATGCCTCCCCAGGAGGCTTCCCTGAGGCCTGGAAGGCCCAAAAAATGGGGGGAGATGCCCCCCCAAAAAGAAGCCATGCCCATCCTGTCACATGTTGTTACAAAATTTGAATCCCACCCCTGCTATCATAGATATGTTGCCTTAAATCAAAATTTTAGAAGATGCCCATTGTAAGATATTTTAAAAGTCTACTTGCTTTTAGTGCTTATTGCGCATTTGTGTCGAACTTCACCACAAACTAAAACTCTTGCCTTGCCGTTGAACTTAATTAATTCTTCCCTTTCTTGTGTTCATGGTCATTGTTCTTCGGGGTAGGAAGAACTCAGCCTCCGAGCCAGCCTGACTGACTCAGAGTAATAATTAAAATTCAACTTTAAAAGGTATAAAAGTATTTGACCTACTGATTCAGGGCCATTTGGCAAAATGAGTCTGCTGGCTTTAAAAAAAAAATGGCCTGGATTACACATCTCGTAGGTTTCCTTCACTAAAAGAAAATAAGCGTGAAGTTTCACACCACATTATATGTCGTTGTAGACAGCACACCATTCCTCAATTTTTTTCATTCCCCCAAACTAAGGAAGACATGCAGGCTAACTTTCAGTTTCCCTTATTGTTCCTTGCCTAAAAAAACATGGAAATCTTGCCAACCTGAGGCAACTACTTTTCATCGTTAAAGACACACTTCTGAGAATTGCTAGGGAGCCGCCATCTTAACTCTCTTCCTTCCCAACCCAACGATCTAAACTTCACTGTATCTTGCTCCTCTGGGATGCGGCTCCTCTCTTTGGGAATCCAGACTTCATTCCACCACAGTTCTGCATTGGTCAATGCGAGGATTGTGACAATCCTGACATACCTCCACTCTATTAAACTCTAGATTTCTCTCTCTTGAACTTTCCCACCCCCAAATTTGTCTGTCTCATTATCAAACATCAGAAAACATTTAAGAAAATCGCCTTTGCCACAACAAATTACAGTATGTCCTCCTCAAGCATACAGATTTTGCAGAAGAATGTAAATTTGTGTGTAAAACAAAACAGGAAATCACTGTGGAGTTGTTTACTTTGTGCTTACAATAATCATAACTGAATTCTTCAAGTAAGCAATGGCCTGAGTGCAGAAATGCTGGTCTGCCTTCAACTCGGTGTAGTTTGTGGGTTATCTAGCAAAGCGTCCATAACTGTTCCAGCAAGCACGTTATTTATTTATTTACTTACTTACTTACTTACTTACTTACTTACTTACTTACTTACTTACATTTATATTGCCACCTATTTGCCTATGGCAACTTGAGGTGGCTTACACAATGTAAAACCATATTTAAAACAAAAAATAAATAAAAAGAATTAAAAACCAGAATCAAATAAATTAGTAAAGTACAATAGAACAAAATTTGGGGGGGAAACCATCTCCCACCCACCCTCGTCCCGATGACAGCAGATCACACTAGCCACTTGATGGGCGCCATCCCACTCTGGGCTCCACAGGCCCGCTGGCAGATCCAGGTCTTCATTGCCTTCTGGAAGAGTGCTAGAGTGGGGGCCGTTCTGATTTCTGGGGGAATGATATTCCAGAGAGAGGGAGCCACCATGGAGAAGGCCCTTCTTCTGGGTCCCACCAGGTGTATCTCCCTCGGGGATGGGATCCACAACATTCTCTGCCTCCTCGCTCTAATGGGTTGGGTGGAGACGGTCCCTCAGATAACCTTGGTCCCAAACCATGAAGGGCCTTAAAGGGGACAACCAGCACCTTGAATTGCACCCAGAAGCAAATTGGCAACCAATGCAGATCCTGCAGGAGACATGATACATGTGCACACCGGGGTCTGCACAAAACCATGTGGACGGCTGCATTTTGCACCAACTGGAGTTTCTGGATGCTCTTCAAGGGCAGCCCATATACAGCGCATTGCAATAATCAAGATGGGAAGTGGCCAGGGCATGAGTGACTGTGAGTAGGGACCACAGTTGGCCACTTCCTCATTTTTGCTAGGCCCTCTTTGCATTGTTAAAAATGATAGAGAACCCAGAGAGGAGCCTTAGGTGGCTTATATCTACCAACATTTACTATACAAAAAGTTATTCCTTTTGGCTTCATGGACCCCCCTAAAGGGTCTTTGGGACCCCCAGAGATCACCGATCACATTTTGAGAATAGCCAGACTTGAGGAAACTACACTGCAACTTTTGAAACGTACAACACCCAATGTCATCGTTCCGATTAATGAACTCCGGGAAGTCAAGACTCTTGACGCTTCGTTCAGGTTCAAGAGATCCTTTCTGGAGTACATCATATTGGCACTTAGAAAGATGAAGCTAGCTCTAAAATCATACCCCAGGCTTAGGGATAGTTAAAAGAATAAGACCTACCCACTCACCCCTTTGTCCCTCAGGTCACATAGACCAATCAGTGCAGAACCAATTGGGACCCCAGGCAGCTGTCACAAGTGCCTGCCAGTCATCAAGCATTTGAATCAAAATCACATGACCCAGGGATGGTGCAACCATCGTAAGTGGAAGGACCCTGTCATAAGTTACTTTTTGAGGACCGTCGTAACTTTTCTCTTCCTTTTCCATTTTGCCCTTTTCTTTTTCTTCACCTTTTTTTTTTTTTTTGGACTCCTTTCATGTTTAAACTTTCTTTTCTATTTGTCCTGTTATTACTCTTCTAAAAAGAGAGTTGAATAAAAATCAGACCCGATGGGTGGGTTTATTTTAAAACTTTCAGTCAGTGGCATGCAGAGCCATTTGTGCCGGCATGTGAGCTGCAGGCAAACTTACTTCACTTCGCATGTTTTTCTGTTTTTCCAAAAATACCGGAAGTGACAAAACGGGGCTAGTTTTCGGCCTGCAAATCCTGCAGAAGCCTTCCTCGAGCCTCTGGGAGGCCAAAAATCAGCTGTGAGGTGCAGTGCAGGTAAGGGGACGGTGACAGGGGTGGGAGGATTGCGTGTGTGTGTGTGTGTAGGGGACGTGGGGAGGCGTGCATTGCCTTCTGGGTGTTGGCACAGTTTTTGGCACAGGAGCCCAAAAAGGTTTGCCACTGACCTAAGCCGTTAAAACTTGTACTTCCCTGCCTGCAGCCAGTTGATATTTGGGGAGGAGGTGAGGGAGAATCACTGAAGCAGATGTTCAGAAGCAGAGAACTATACAGAAGAGGTAAGAAAAGTAAAACTTGGGCTGCTGTTTCCTCATAGTTTGCTAGAGGAAAGTCACCATGCATCGGCTCTGTGTCACAAAATGCCTCTTAATTAGGCCAATAAACGAAATGCAAACTGGGCTGAGACACAAGGGCAGGTCATGTTGTTATTGCCCAGCACGAAAAGGAGTTTGCATGTTGAACTTCACAGGCAAGTTGCCAAAAGCAAACACTATGCTTCACAGCTACATGATGGAGATATCAAGAAATCCGAGAAATGCTTTTTCGTTTTTGTTCTTCGTGGCCTGTGCTGCAGTGCCTCCATTGCTGGGACAACTTTATTCAGGTTCCATGTTAGAGACTTGATGTTGAGACTGACAGGCTGCAAGACATGCCTTGAGCTGTGGTTTCCACTGTTTGCCAGGAGATGGTTTTTACAAAAGTAGATTTTAAAAATTAGCCTTCTTTTTCTTGTGAATTGTACATTAGGAAGCCTACAGCAAAAACCAACACCCCAACTAACTCTGTGGCCTTGATGCCAAAGGATGGGCTTCAAGGGTGGGCTCCAAAAATTTTAGCAAAGGGAGTCCTCTGCCTGGTTGCTGGGTGGGCGTGGCCTAGTCAGCCTCCTGCACCACAGCAGGGAGAACGTTTTTGCCCTCCCCGGGCTCCGGAGGCTTTTTTCGAGCCTCCGGGAGGGCAAAAACAGCATCTCCGGGCTCCCGAGGCTCTCTGGAAGGCAGAAACGGGATCATTTCTGGCCTACCCAAACTTCTGGGAGGCCCGTTTTTTGCCCCTCCCCGAACCTCCATGTGCACCCTTCACTTACCTGCATCCAAAATGGCCCACGGGGGGACTCCTGGGAGGGGAGGGGCGGGCTCAGCCAGGAGTGGGATTTGGGGGTTCTCTGAACTGCACAGAATCTTAGCTAGGGGCTCTCCCGAACCCCTGCGAGCCCCCGATGGGCTTCTTCCCTTCTTATTCTGACGTAGGAGAGAGGACACAAAACATGTCCAGCATTCCTCCCAACTCACCTGAAGCCTTTCTAGGCAACCAGGCATTCCTCTGTTGTAGCGGAAGCTGTTAAAAAACTCCCAATCAACAAATGGAAACTCAGATCTCAGCCTTTCCCCAGCCTCAGGACAACCAGATCCAGAAATCAGGTTCACAGGAAGGTGTTAGAAAACCTTCTGTTAAGTACTGAGTGTGGGCGTGAAGAATGGAGACGAGCCGGTAAAATTGTGAACTTCAAAACTCTTTATTAACATGGTGTGACAGCTCAGCTCAATGGCTGCAACGGGCCTCCTTATATAGGCAACTTATTAACTATTCAACCAATGAAAACTTGGGAGCGCTAGCTCCGTTAACCAATGGGAGAGGCTCATTAATGGCCAATCAGATTCACCTGAACGGACCAATCTGATGTCGCCATTAATGGCCAATCAGAAGTGCAGGGCCAGAACCCTGCACTTGACTTCAAGCTCTTGATAACTTTATTAACACATTTGTTCATTCACAACACCCCTTCCCCCCGGGTTCCATTTACGGGATGCGGTTATGTAGTCCTTGAGGTAGGCCAGTTGTTTTGTTAGTCTATTTGATTTTTGTATTGCACCCGGTATTTGGCTGCAATCTTGTTGAGGTAGGACGTTATCTGGCGAAAGGGGTGCCTCTAACTCTGAGTTCGAATTTTCGTTGTCCCCAACATCTTCGGCATCGCCATGAGGCAAACTCACTCCTGTCCCCAATTCTTCTTCACGTGTTTCTGTTTCGCCATCGTTTCTATCATTAAAACTTTCTGCTATTCCAAGTTCATCTTCCTCCGTATCTCCTCCCCCCTCAGTATGAATATCAGGGGACTCGGAGATTCCTGACCGTAGCCTTGATTGTAGCTGATCAATGTGGCACTTCCATAGTCTATTATCGCGACACTCCACGAGGTACGATTTGGGGCCGGTTACTCAGACCACAGTCGCCTTGACCCACAACGGATCACCCAACAAGTTCTTAGCGAATACTAAGTCGCCTACCTGGAAGGTACGGCATCGCCCGCTGGATCCGTGTGGTTTCTCAGGTTCGTACAATGGGTGTAGTCGGTCAAGGTGGGAACGGAGCTTCCACCCCATTAGCAATTCGGTGGGAGTTTTGTTGGTGACGCTGTGCGGAGTGATATGCTGCAAAAGGTGTATCCGGTTTATTTTTTCTTCGATATTGTCATAGTCCATTTTGTGTAGTGTTTTCTTGACGAATTGTACCATGCGCTTGGCCCTTCCGTTGGCCGCAGGGTGCACTGGCGAAGTCAGTGCATGGCAAATACCGCGGTCCGCCAGGTACTGCTCAAAGGACAACGCGGTAAATTGGGGTCCGTAATCGGATACCAGAACGTCTGGTAATCCATGTGTTGTAAATAGTCTGTCTAGTTTCTTGATGACCGCTTCGGTTGTTGTATTCCTCATTTCATAGATTTCGAGCCAGTTCGAGTAGGCATCTACTATTAGCAAGAATGTGTGGCCTTTGGTAGGTCCCGCAAAGTCCAGATGAATACGGGACCAGTGTCCCCGCGGTGTTTCCCATTCGGTTGGGGTCGCTTTCGGTGGGGCGTTGCTTACTTCCTGGCATTTGTGACAAGCTTTGACCCACATCTCGATTTGCTTGTCGATGCCCGGCCACCATGCGTAGCTACATGCGAGGGCTTTGATGCGCACGATGCCGGGGTGGCCATCGTGCAAGGTTCTTAGTACCGCTTGTTGTAGCCGCTCTGGGACAATGACTCTATCTCCCCAGATAATGCAGCCTTTCTGTGAGAAAAATTCCATTTGTCGACTCTTGAATGGGGCGTAGTCATCAGGTATCTGGTCCAATGGCCATCTGCACTCGACCCAACTGAGAACTCATGCTAAGGTGGGGTCGCGTTTCGTTTCCATCATGATATCTCGGGCTGTTAATGGTGGTGTTCGAAGTGTCTCGATCTGCAACGTTGTCACCGTAGGCACGGGGTCATCAATGGTCTCTGGAAGTGGTGCTCGGCTCAATGCGTTGGCATGTGGAATGGCCTTCCCCGGGCGGTGTTGCAGCCAATAATTATAGGCAGCCAAGAATTCTGACCAGCAAGTCATTCTGGGAGATAATATATAGGGGGTTGGCTTATCTCCCGCTATTATTAGGTTTGTGGTCAGTCACTATAGTAAAGGCTCGGCCGTACACATACTCATGAAATCTCTTGACAGAAGACATAATGGCAAGGGCTTCTTTATCAATCTGACTGCAATTGCGTTCTGCTTTTGAAAGCGTCTTTGAAAAATAGGCAACAGGGGCTTCGCTACTGTTTTGCAAAACGTGGCTCAAAATGGCACCTACTCCGAAAGGCGATGCATCACATGTGATCGTTAATGGCAAAGTCTCATTGTACTGCATTAGTACAGCGTCAGAAGTCAATAATTTTTTTACAGTTCGAAACACCTGCTCTTCTCTATGTCCCCATACCCAGATTGCTTTCTTGTCCAATAAACGATGTAGGGGTTCAGTTGCTTTGTGTGGCAGGAAAACGTTATCAAAATTGATAAGGCCTAGAAACGCCTGGAGGTCGGCTTTATTTCGGGGTCTTGGGGCATTCTTGATTGCCCTCAATTTGCTATCGGTAGGGTGAATGCCATTACTGTCAATCAAATATCCTAAGAATTCGACACGATCAGTGCATAGTTTACACTTGTTTCTCTTAACCTTAAGCACTGCATCTTTGAATCTCTGGAGAACCAATCTCAGGCGCTCTCGTAAAAATTTCGGGGTAGGTGCAGCGATTAACACATCATCAAAGTATGGAACAACGCCTTTGATTCCTTATAATAGTCTTTCCATCAAACTTTGAAAGATTCCCAGGGCTACGCTCACTCCAAATTGGAGCCGGGTACATTTAAAAGCACCTCGGTGCGTAACGATTGTCTGTGCCTCTGCCGTTTTTTTGTCCACAGGCAATTGTTGGTATGCCTGGGCTAGGTCTAGTTTAACGAAGACTTTTCTGCCCTTCAGGGAATGGAGGAGGTGCTGCATCACCGGCACCGGATATGCATTTTGTTGAAGGGCTTGGTTCAGGGTGGGTCGGTAGTCCCCACAAATTCTTATCGAACCATCCGGCTTAATGGGTGTAATGATTGGGGTCTCCCAGGGAGAGTGATCAGTTGGCTCTAACACACCCTGGGCTATCAATTTATCAAGCTGCTCGTCGATCTTTGATTTAAGGGCAAATGGCACTCGACGAGGCTTAAGGCGCATGGGAGCTATTTTGGGATTGAGGTTAAATGATATCGGGGTCCCCTTGTACTCGCCTAGTTTTTCTACAAAGACGTCCTTGAATTCTTGGATGAGGTCCTCTTCCCAGCTACTGCTACTGATTCAGTGAATGCCTGCCACCTCAATTCCGAGCGGAGCGAACCATTGGAGGCCTAGCAGACTAGGCCGGTCTTTGTCGATCACAGTCAGGGGTAGGAATGCTGTACGGTTCTTGAACGATACCCGGACTCGACTGGATCCTATGACTGGAATCTGATTTCCTTGATAGTCTTTGAGTATGAGTCTTTGGAATCGGAGATCTTGTCGCCGGACGGTAGGGATGAGTTGCTTGAGGGTCTTCCATGAAACCATCGAGAGAGACAATCCTGAATCAACTTCCATCAGGCAGGGCTGGTTTTCGATAGCCACTTTCACTTGGATCTTCTTGGCATCCAAAGAGGAGGCGTGACCGATTGTTATAGTTTGGTGAGCCTCTTCTCACTTCGTGGGGCGGTTTATGGTTTTGTTTCTGTAGGAGTGGTTGTTCCATTGGTGGTTCACTGGTTCTCGCCCTACAGGACGGCTTCCTGTCAGTTGGCGATAGTTAGCCCCCCTCGAGGGCTGGCTGGGTCCTATTTGGCTTCTACAGACCTGTCCGATATGGCCTCGTTTCTCGCACACATGGCAGAGTGCGTCGAGGAATTTGCATTCTGATCGGGGGTGGCTTGCCCCACAACCAGCGCATTGATATTGAGATTTCTGGTGTTGGTCCCGTTCAGACCTTAGTTGATGGACCTCTTCTTCGTCACTGTCTGACGACGAAGAGAGGTCCTTGTGGTGGGCCGTTATGAGCTGCCCTTCTGACTGAGGTGAAATTTCGCAGGTCGGTTGGTGAACTGGGGCGCGGTTGCGGCGCATTCGGGCAGCTGACTTCTGGTTGCTTCTGCTGCAGTAGCCTCAGCGATAGCATTGGCAAGGCCGATGTCACCTTTCGCCATCAACTTGCTTTGGATGTGTGGTGCATCCAATCCCAGAACTATTCTGTCTCTTAAGGCTTCTTCGAGATCAGCAAACCCACATAGGCCTCCCAAATTCCAGAGATCCGCTATGAAATCGGCAACACTTTCGCCCTTCTGTTGACTTCTTTGATAAAATTCATGCCTTCTGATGAGTGTTGGAACGACTGGCGCGTAGTGGGCTATCAGTAGAGGTTCAAGGACGTCCCAGTCCATTGACTTCACTTCTGCCGGTTTCGCTAGTGCCTTGGCCATCTTGAATACGGTCGGCCCGCAATGCGTTAGGAATACCGCCCGTTTCTTTCCAGTAGTGGCATCCTTCAAATTGTTGGCTTCCAAGAACATTTGGAAACAATCCATATAAGAGTCCCAGTGTTCTTGCGCTGGGTCGAATGGAGTGGGTGGTATGACGCCGCCGGACATGGTTCCGCCATTGTGCGTTCGGTCATGTGCTCAGTTATCAATCTTTGTTGTTCAGTCAGCTCTGACGTCTCCACATCCCATCCTCGTCACCAGTGTTAAGTACTGAGCGTGGGCGCGAAGAATGGAAACGAGCCGGTGAAACAGTGAACTTCAAAACTCTTTATTAACATGGTGTGACAGCTCAGCTCAATGGCTGCAACGGGCTTCCTTATATAGGCAACTTATTAACTATTCAACCAATGAAAACTTGGGAGCCCTAGCTCCGTTAGCCAATGGGAGAGGCTCGTTAATGGCCAATCAGATTCACCTGAACGGACCAATCTGATGTCGCCATTAACGGCCAATCAGAAGTGCAGGGCCAGAACCCTGCACTTGACTTCAAGCTCTTGATAACTTTATTAACACATTTATTCATTCACAACACCTTCATTGAAATATTGTCTCTCTAAAGCAACCTAACAGGAAAAATAAGTCAGACAGGAACTTCTCCCAGGAAAAACTTTAAAAATGAAAACTAACTGCCTCCCGAAGGTTGTCTTCTCAACATTCGGGCGTATCAGCCTTGTTATCCAACTGAGGTCCTCAGCTTGAAAAAAATCAGATTTTGGCTGTGTTTCTGGGAAAGTCTTTCACCTCTTTAAGTCTGATTTCATCTTATATTATCTTATCATTCATATACATACATACATACATACATGAAAGATGTGGACCCAAGAAATATTATTTTGAATTCTTTTAAATCATTTATATTACGTATAACAAAGGGGGGTTGGATTGGATGACCAGGAGAGTACCTTCTTTGCTAAAATGCTTGCTCATAACAGTTATGTTTAAACACCTGTTTAAGCTGAAAAACATGTAACCACCAATATTTCCCACTTGGCTGCTTGCTGTAAAGTTTCCTATTTCGATAGAATAGTTGAACCAAAAGTTCAAAAGGACATTCACTATAAATTGTATTGAAAAAGGAAGTGCCTTGCTCTTCTGACTCCAACTCACCAGAGAGTTGATTCAGAATTGCCTGCTTTTGCAAAAGTATAATAAAATTCTTGTTTGCTGACTTTATTTCATTGTCCCGAAAATTTGTTAAGAATTTGGGATCACCTAAATCTGACATGTGTGTGTGTGTGTGTGTCCATCCGTCCTACAAACTTGAAATTCCTCCACATATGTTCCCCTTGGCTTCTAGGTGCTCACTAAGAAAGAATTTTTTGAAAAAGAGCATTAGTATTTCCTATATTATTATTAACACGCTCTGATGCTAAGGAGTTCTGCTCCCCCTCTCCACCTGAAAAGAAATCTGTTCCAAATAAAAAACACATGCAGAGCAGAGGAGTTTCAGTTTCAATTTTACTTTCACAGCACCAAGCTGCTTAATCCAGAACTGTTGAGCTAAGCCACGCTCAGGCGTCTCCTTGCTCACACAGCAAATACTGCTTCAGATTCCAAACAGCCCTCAACTCTCTCACACACTGACAGGACCCTAACCAGATGAATACCGATGGATGCTGGTAGGCAGAGGCAGAATTCTCCCCCCCCCCTTTAATTTCCTCCCCCAAAAACTAAGCCCGACCACACAGTTTCATAGCAAAGCACGGGTATCCAGCTAGTTGATAATACACACAAGTTCATCGCATGGATGCAAAGGCCCCACTCCCACAAGCTCAACCTGATGATTAGAATAGCCTTCCTCAAACCCTGGAGTTGAAGTAAGACACAGCTGGAGCCCAGAAAAATGAGAATGATGGGACAAGGATCCTGGAAGCATTTGGCTCTTTTTTATTAAAGAAAAAGAAACTAGCAGATTCTCAGGAGCTGCTGGACTTCGTTGATGTGCCTGATCCTCCTCCAAGACTGAGAGCTCTCCCTGGGTCTCATAAACAGCACTAAGCTCACCTAGGAATTTGAGGTGTCCTCAACTGACTGTTTCAGGAAGCGGAGATCCATTTCTCTACCCCTCTGCAATCAGCAAAGCACTATGGAGCTATAAGAAAATGATTACATAATGGGTATCTGGAGAAAAGCCCAGCTGTCTCCACATTTCCAGAGCAGAATTTATCATTTTTGTCGGAGGAGAAGGTTGAAGCTTTGGGGTGGCCCCCTCTTGCCAGGCTCCAGACCAGCTGATTTTATAACAATGGCAGCGGCTACCAGAGAAATGAAGAATACAGCTTAGAACCCGCAAGCAATGGTGGGATTCAAATCATTTAACAACCGGTTCTCTGTCCTAATGTCCAGCTGGGTAGGCGTGGCTGGGTGGGCATGGCCAAGTTGGCATCCCTCACATCGAGGGGCGCTTCTCCTCGCCTGGCCTCTCTTGACCGTGGGAATGCTGCAACGGTTATAAGTATGAAAAGCAGGTCATAAGTCCCTTTTTCCAGTGCCATTGTAACTTTGAATGGTCGCTCAATAAACTGTTGTAAGGCAAGGATTACCTGTACAAAAATACAAACAGCTTCTTTGCTTGCAAGAAGCTGACCTAAATACCAATCATTAGATTAAAAATACCTGCAGGCCAGAGTTACAAATCAGGCAGGGTGCCAGAGCCCCTTGAGGAATGAAAATAGTTAAAAAGCGATGATAGCTATCAACAGCCAACTCTTGCTCATAAAGTGAACCTCTTTAGCAGAAAGGTCATTTGAGCTCTCCAGAAAGATCACACCCAGGAGAAGCAATCCTTAGAACCATTTGCACCACTTACAGACACCAGATGGTCTCATTCATCTCACAAGATACCCTAAGGAAATCATCCAGATTTGAGGAAAGGTCACATGCCCCTCACCCCCAAAAGGCAGCAACAACCAGTTATCCAAACTGCTGAGAACAGGGGTCTCCAACCTTGGCAACTTTAAGACTTGTGGACTTCAACTCCCAGAGCTTTGCTGGCTGAGGAACTCTGGGAGTTGAAGTCCACAAGTCTTAAAATTGCCAGGGTTGGACACCCCTGGCTTAGAAAATTAACAACAGGTTCTAGAGAATAGGTGAGAACCGGTAAAATCCCACCCCTGCCCGCAAGGTGCTGTATATGGCGAAAATTGCAGTTAAGTACAGATACAGCAAAACAAATATTTTTAAAAAAAAAAATCCAGAACAAATTAAGGAAATGATTTTTTTAAAAATCCTGATTATTTTTTTTCCCCCCAGATCTGATGATTGCACGAGATTGAACTAGGCCCATAAAAATGAGAACCAGGCCAACTTCTCTCCACTAAACTGGATTCCTAAGGGCTAAGAAGCCCAGAGAACTAGGGCTGGCCAGGAGTTCAAAGGAAGTCATGTCATTTGAGGCAGCTCTTTGAGGATCTTGGCGTCTGTTGGCTCAAATCAAGACAATCCTCCCTTTCCTTGAAAGCATGGCAGACAACTCTGTTAATTTGTATCCGTACCAGGGTTGACAGTGGCCTGCTCAGCACTGCAAGCCAAAGGGAAACGTCTCCACGATCTACACTCTCCCTTCCCCAAACAGGCTTGTTTTGGGCATTTGACACCAAAATAAAGAATTGCAACATTGAGATATTGAATGTGGCACTTCTCCCCTTAACAGCCAACAGATGAACAAAGACATGCTAGCCCTGATTGTACAATTCATGAAGACACCAAAGAGTGTGGCCTCTGAGTGTCAGGCTGAATCTGGGTCACCCTTTCCTAATGAGCAAAATGTGTTTGTCGATTGTCAGTAAGAAAAAGTAAGAAAACTGGCAGGCAGAAAAGACCAAGCCATAAAAACCGACCCTAGTGGGCTCCTGCAGGGTCTCCCAGAAAGGGACCTCCATCAACCAGAGATCTGGGGGTCTGCAGACCCAAAGGCTCTTTTCCACTATGAAGGGGTATAAATCGTTTCTCCTCCCTTACCCCCCCTCCCTTGCAGGGCCATCAAGATGGTTTAAGTTATCATGTATAGTGGTACTGTAAAGAGGCTCAGTTTTGGCATAAAATTTGGTTGTGGTTGGAGGAAATGATGGGGCTAAAAATAATCTACAAATCTGAGTTGTTCTTATTGGGAATAATGGCAGAGAATATAGTTAAGCTGATGCCTATCTAATAACCCATGTAATCACAGAGGCAAGAATGATATTTGCCCCAAACTGGAAAGCTAGAGAAATTCCTAGGGAAGACGAGGTGATCGATATTACAATTCGCTGAAATGGATAGGTTGATTGTCAGCCTTCAAGATTTTCTTCCTTTGCTTTCCATCTTTCGGCTGTCATAAGTAACGGGGGGAAGAGGGGGGGGAAGTATAGGAAGTGAGCTGGAGGTGTTGCAAACTACTACTGTATAAACTGAGGAGGGGGGAGAGTACATTCTTGCTTAGGTTTCTATTTCTTGCTTAGCTTTCTCTTCTCTGTGCAGCTGCAAACCTTTATCAAAGTATGCCAAGGTCAATGGACAGAAGCCTCATCACCACCTGAAGATGTCCACATGATGACATCCACAACTTTTAATTGGAAGAACCATTTGAACTATTGGGGGTGGAATCAACTCCATCACTTTGTATATGTGATTTACATGCCTATTTCCTCAGAGTCAGAATTCTATGGTTGCTACCACTTCATTTCCAGTAAAAGATATCTTTTCTCTAAAAGAGTCCAAGTATTTCTTTCTTGGATTTTGAATGGAGCACCAGCTGACATTGACATTGGAATTGAAGGACAAAGACGAGTCAGAATACTATATAATATGGAATAAATTTTACCATTGGAGGAAAATGAAAGGGAGTTCTCAAAATGGAATAAGGACTAAAGGAGAAGTAGGAAGGATATGAGAGTTTATATGGTATACCTGAAAGGAAATAGAAAGGAATGAAGAAGTATAAAGATTAAATGTGTATATGTATATAAATGTACAAAATCTTTTAGAGTATTTAATATAATATGTAATGACAAAAATGTATGTCAAAAAAGTCCACCATGTTCAATGTTTTTAAAGATTATACCTAATAAAATTTATTTTAAAAAATGGTTTAAGTGGGATCTGGAGTTAACATGTTGAACAGCAGGCAAGGTTAGAGGAGGCCTTGATTCTCCGGTGGCTTTTGCACCTGCTGTCACTGCCCAAGGAGGAATTTATTATTTTTATTATGCTGTTCTGGGTTTCCCAGCTTTGTTGTAGCTGATTTATGTTTTCAGAATTCATCATTACAAGCCACTTGGAGTCTTGGGAGCTGGATATAGCAGATAGATGCGTAAATGCAGCAAATTGGAAATGATTTGCTCACTCACTGTACCTTTTTTTTTATTAATTAGCCAAGCTGCTTGGTATTGGGGAAGACGCAAAGGGCTAACAATCTCTTAAAACACCAAGTCCTCTGTAAAATTAATTAATGCATTTATTGTATTTCTTAAATTACTCGCCAACAAACGTCTCGTGTGGAAATCAGAAACATAAAATATAAGCTCAGACTAAAACCACAAGACTAAAGCAAAATGAAAACAGCAGTTGTGCTTTTTAAAAACTCAAACCAACCAGGAACCAGGATGCAGGCTGGCTGCAGGGTGAGCCTCCTCCAAGACTTTCCCTGGTGCTGAAAGGTGGCCGGCTGCCAGGTATGCTCAGGGTGAGACACCCCCCCAGCCCAAAAGGAGCTCCCCTCCCCTTAGATCAGGGTCCCCAAACTTGGCAACTTTAAGACTTGTGGACTTCAACTCCCACAGCTGGCTGGAGAATTCTGGGAGCTGAAGTCTACAAGTCTTAAAGTTGCCAAGTTTGGAGAACTCTGCCTTAGATCCTTATGCAGAAATTGCTTCAATCACCAACACACACACACACACACACAAACAGCCCCATCTTTCCAGGATTTCCACAGACAGCTTAAAAATGGAAAACCTGACAGTCTGCAAGACAACAGCAGAGCAGGTTCATCTGGTATCTTTAGAAATAGATCTTGATATCTTTGGGGGGGGGGCTATAAGCTGTTGAATTCAGCTCTCACTGGTTCATTTTTCCCTTGGGAGCAGGAAAAGGGTGAAGTGCTTCTGCGTGTTTCTTGCAGAGCAGAAGCATCAAGATTATTATGCAAGAGGTTGTGGATGCGTTCACCTGAAGCCCGCCCAAAGTTCAGCAGCTTTTGGAACAATTAAAAATATTGTTTAAAAGACAAAAGGTTCCACGTCATGTCAACGAGAAAGGCAATAAAACCAAGGCAATTCAATCAAACATCAGTCCCATTGGCAGGACCATTTGGGAATGCAGGAGGAAAGGTTTGAAGACTGCCCAAATGGCAGGTGCAATGGAGTGTTTGAAACCTCACCCCTTTTCCAGGGGTTACACAACCTACGTCAACATAAAAGGGAGGACTTCAGTCAGGAGGTCATTTTATTTATTTTAATTTATTTGTCTAATTATCCAATTATTCCTCCCATTAGGACTCTGTTGCTCTCCTGTCCTCTGTTATCGAGGAGATTTCAGGTATTCTTTTCCTCAACAGAGAATTTTCTAATGGGAGTTGGAATATTTTAAGAAGTGCTATTTATTTCCCAAACCTCAACCATACAGATTGGCTCGTCTCAGCTGAACATACACTTTCATTCACCGAGTGTCTAAAAATTGTTCACCTCTACTACTGAAGAGTGAAAGCAGAGAGAGAGAGAAAGGCAGGGAGGCTGGTTTTTAAAGAAGCATTATTTATTCATTTACTTACTTTTCTAGTGTTTCCAGGAGGATAGAATCTGTGATAAACCTAAAATAAAGAAAGAGAGCTTTAGCAAAAAGAATTGGGGATGGGAATTGAGAACCTGTTGTTAAAAAAGAATGCTAAAGTCAGGTCATTGTGGTCCAGTGAATAAATCTTACATGCACAGGAATTAAAATGGCATCAATTCTTGGCAATCTTAAGTCCAGTGGACTTTCAACTCCCACAACTCCCCAGCCGGCATAGCTCATTTGAGGCCCGTTTGACGGCTGAAAATGGGCCTGTTTCGACACTTCCGGTATTTCCGGAAGGCCCATTTTTCAGCCTCCCAAGGCTGCAGAGGCTTCCCTCGAGCCTCCAGGAGGGCAAAAACAGCCTCAAACAGGCCAAAAATCAGCTGGGAGGTGCACACATGCACAATGCAGTGAAGTGTGGCTGGGTCTTGCATGCCCGCACAAATGGCTTGGCATGCCCCCTGTGGCACACATGCCATAGGTTTGCCATGATGGTCCTAGGCTTTTGATTGCGACCTTTAAATGGGAGCAAATGCCACTGGCAATGTTGCCTAGTTTGCTCCAGAGCAGAGGTCTCCAACCTGGGCAATTTTAAGACTTGTGGACTTCAAATTCCCAGAATTCTTCAGCCAGCTTCTGGCTGAGGAATTCTGGGAATTGAAGTCCACAGATCTTAAAGTTGCCAAGGTTGGATACCCCTGCTCTAAAGAGAGAGTAAGATGGATTCTTCCAGTGAACTCAAAGGAGAATCCATCGGTCCAATTCCTACCTGTCCCTTTTCCCTTCCCTCCCAGTTTCCTTTCAGTCCTTTCAGTCCTTTCCTTACTCCTTGTTTAGCTTTTCTTCAGTGCCGAATAACACCGTAGATCCAACTGTACAACATGCATATCTTAAAAACCCAGAGACCTGCAATGTCTACTGTTTTGATGACGCAGAATGCCTATAGGCACCTTGAATGACGCTGGCCAGAGCAGGGTGTGAAGGATTGCATGGAACACAATGAGGGGTCATTGGTGTTCCTGGAGCTTGGTTGTTTTCCTGCAGATGATTCACTGATGATGTTACCGACAATGGGTCATGAAACATCTGCAAGAAAACAACCAAGTTCCAGGAATGCCAAGGACCCCTAATTTCAACTGAGCTCAGAGGTGGGATTCTACCGGTTCAGGCGAACCGGACATTAAAATTACATCTGGTTCAATGAACTGGTATTTCTTTTTTTTTTTTTTAAACAAATTTTATTAATTTTACAGAGAACACAAACAAAACTAAAAGATCTTTTCTGAAGGTTGTCTGATCCCGGGTTGAAACTCTCCACACAGACACAAATTCAAACATCATATTCACTTTATATATCCTTCCATATCTTATTATCATTTTCTTTTATATATATATATATATAAACCATTTTTATCAATTTTATATAAACAATGCACAAGGCATAACAGCTTATAAGTTCTTTTCTAAGAAAAAATAATAAAAGAAGAAAACCAATAGAACATAACAATTCCAAATTATAGTATCAATACTTTGTCTATTTAACTTCATATCTTATCCCAACTTCTCCTTTTCATCCAAATTATTTCTTATTAATAAAATTTTTTTTGCCTTTTTTCAATATACATCCAAAAAAAAAAAAAACATAACAAAACCTTTATATATCCTTTCATATCTTATTATCATTTTCAATAATATTCTTTGTCTGTTCTATTTCCAACTATCCATTCATCTTTTTTCTTTTATTATACTTCTCCTATACACCAATTGGAGTAACGTCTATAACTCATTACCCTAACTTAAAAGTACTTCATATAACAATTTTTCTTGGGATTCTGTTTAAAAGATTCTAAAATTACACAATGAATTTTATACTCTAAATACACATATAAAAAACACAATCTTATGTACCCTCCAGAATCCCTCTTTTATCCTAAATTAAATTCACCCATTGTCTCTGAATAAACTTTTTTTCTTTAGATCTTGCTTCCCCCCATTGAGGCTTCTCCTCCCCCTCTTTCTCTCTTGCTTATTCTTCTCCTTGCCCTTTTTACCCCTTTGTCTTTCCTCCTCCCTTTTCTTACTCCCTTTCCTTTGCTTTCTAACCTTGCCTCCACCTTTCCGTTCATTTTTCTCTTCTTTGGTTGTTTTTATAATTCTTAAAATCCCCTTTTTCTTATCCTTTTTCTCCTCCTCCCCGGAAAGAACCCATTGTTCATCAAAGATGGCTTCTTCTTCCTCTTCTTCCCAGTCCTTCTGCTGCGTAGTCAACTTTTCATAAGTACATAACGCCATTTCTAAGAATTGAAACAAAGTGCCCAAAGTATCTTCTTTTTTATATTTTTGATATTCAGTCTTTAGTTCATCCACAAGCGATGCCATTATGAAAAAAGAAACTTTTCCCAAAACAACCACAAATATTTTTAATCAAGAATAATTCAAAAAAAAAAAAAATTCCAAAAATTAATACTTTTCTTCCTTCTTCTCTTTCTCTTTCTGGGGTTAATGTTTAATCAAAGAGGTCCAATTACCATATACCTTTCTTTGAGATTCTAGGCAATCTCCTCCTTTTTCAGCTTCTGCTCCAATTTTTTTTCCTCTCCCTTCCCACTTGCAATATCAATTTTAAATAATCAGAAATCCATACCTCCAACAAGGGTTTTCCAATTTCTTAAGTTTTTCAATGTCCAAAAACCTTTTTGTCCCTTAGCTTCAACTCTCAAAACAATTCACTTTCAATGTCCAATATGTCCAAACATATCTGCTGTTTCCATGGGGTGGGAGAGTGAAGAAAAAAAAAAAAGTTCCCTTTAGCAGCTTCTCCGCAGCTTTCGATCTTCTTAGGGATACAATGTATCCTCCAGCAACTCAAACAGCTCAGTTCCAACCAATTTGAAAGATGTTACTTGACCCGGCTCAGACAGCACTTTCACTCTTCTTACTTCCTCCAGCGCAATCTTACCCGGTTGCTGGCTTCTTCATGGCGGCCATTGCTGACCGCCGCTCCACCACCTTGAGAAAAAGGGGTTTTTCCGGAGGAGGAGGGGGTCTGCGACACCCCCAACCCCCTGTCCGACTCCCCTCTCTCTTCAGCTGTCCCTACAGGGCAGCCATATCCCCCTGACCCATCTGGATCGGGGGTACCTCGGCGGCTAGCACAGCAGGAATCGCGAGCTGTCGCAAATTCCTGCTGCCCCAAAGCCACACGAAACCGGAAACCAATGAATTGGTATTTCTATCGACCTGCTGGCCCCTCCCATCTCTCCCCTCCCTCCCTCCCTCCCTCCCTCCCTCCCAGGAGTCTCCACATGGCCCATTTTTGATGCAGATAAGTGCAGGGTCTGGGAGGCTCTGGGAGGGGGGCAAATGGACCTGTTTCTGGCTTCCGGAGGACCTTCACAGAGCCTGTTTCCGCCCTCCCAGAGGCCCATGGAAGGCCTCCAGACCCTTGGGAGGGTAGAAACTGTTAAGTCTGGAACATGGGTGCGAATAATGGAGACGAGGCAGTAGAAACAGTGAACTTCAAACTCTTTATTTACATGGTGTGACAGCTCCAACTGGAGGGCTGTTATAGCCATCCTTCTATAGGCAACTTATTAACGAGTCAAGCAATAGCAATCCGGGAGCACTAGCTCCGTTAACCAATGAGAACGGCCTGTTAATGGCCAATCAGATCCTCCTGAACGGACCAATCCGATCCTGCCATTAACAGCCAATCAGAAGTGCAGGGCCAGAACCCTGCACTTGACTTCAAGCTCAAGATAACTTTATTTATTTAACATTTATTCATTCACAACAGAAACAGTCTCCCCTGGTATCTGGAGGCCCACCAGAAGCTGGGAATCGGAAGTTCCAATAGGCCACATCCACCCAGCAACCAGACAGCAAAGTGGTTGCTGGGATTTTTGAATCTCACCCCTGCGTGAGCTACAAACATTCTCCTTTATTGGAGGAATCAGTTCTTGCATTCAATGCTGCCAACATCTTCGTCACTCCCTTCCTGAGCTAATCCCAGCAGTGTCATTTCTGCCCACTCCTTGTTTCAGGAAGAAGGAGAACAACAACTGCAGCACAATGGAGATCAAGAAAGTCCCCTCTGGAAAAGGACCAGTGCTTTTGAAATCCTGGCCTAGATGCCATATGTGATGTCTTCTCGCCTTCCAAATAACCAACCATTTGGAATCAATAGGCTCAAACTGCATTGTCAGCCTTGCAAGGTAGACTAGACAGGATACATATCCATGGAAGCAAATTCTCCTTCATTGTAAGGTTCCATTAAATCTTGCAAGTCTTAAAGAACAATCCTTACCCTCTTCCCATATCCTTTACAGCCCCAAAAACCTGGGAGGGTAGGGGTGGAGCTCTCGCCTCACAATCAGGAGGCTGTGAGTTCAATCCTTGGTAGAGGCTAACATTTGGAATAGAATACTCTCCTGCTTTGGGGGGGGGGGTTGGATTAGATGACCTCTAAGATCCCTTCCAATTCTATTATTTTAGGAAACATTCCTGCCGTGGGCTGATCCGCCTTTTATCTGAGTGCTCCCTTGGCTGTGCCTCTTTGCTCTGTCTTCCCAAGGTCATTCCTACATACCATTATACCTATAAGGCAGATTCTAATTAGGGAAGAAAAATACAACATGTTCTCTTTTTTAACAAAAGCTATTATGGGTGAGAGATAAGGAATTTGAACTAGTTTTCTAAATGTAATGTTCTGGCATTCAGAGGCAAACTCAAGCAAGGATAATTGCATGGATTATTTTTTTAAAAAAATCAAAGCATAAAATGCATCTGCATAAGATTTTTCCAGTCCCTATTATAAAGCTCATCCAGCTAAGTAGATTAATTTCATCAGTTTCTCTAGGAATGGCTTAATCTATGCAGCAGGCATGGAAATAATCGTCAGGATAATTTTGGAGAAAGCCATTCACCCACATCTACTTTTTCATCTACATGCCACTCAGGTGGGCTGGTGCTGGCTTAGCCAACGAGGTACAGAAGACAGAGATTCCTTTTCTCAGAGAAATAATTTCTCAAAATTTCCACTGAGAAAATTTCCTTTTCAGCCTACTTTGGTGACTTCTTTTTTTTAAATCCAGAATTTTAAAAAAGTATTGACCGTGATAGCCCAATCAACCACTTGGAGAAGTCAAGAGTTCTTCTAGAGAAGAGAACGTGTATATTTCAGGATGGACTTATGGGGTTCTTGATGTTCTCTGCAGCAGGGGTCTCCAACCTTGGCAACTTTAAGACCTGTGGACTTCAACTCCCAGAATTAGAATTCTGGGAATTGAAGTCCACAAGTCTTAAAATTGCCAAGATTGGAGACCTCTGCTATGGCGCAAACTAGGCAACATTGCCAGTGGCATTTGCTCCCATTTAAAGGTCACAATCAAAAGCCTAGGACCGTGATGATAAAGCTATGGCAAGTGTGCCATGGGTGGCATGCACAGCCATTTGTGCAGGCACACGAGCCCCAGCCAAATTTACCTGTACTGCGCCTGTGTGTGCCTCCCAGCTGATTTTTGGCCTGTTTGAGGCTGTTTTCATCCTTCCACAGGCTCGAGGGAAGCCTCTGCAGCCTCGGGAGGCTGAAAAATGGGCCTTCTGGAAATACCGAAAGTGCCAAAAGGGGCCCATTTTCACCCTCCCAAGGCTGCAGAGGTTTCCCGGGAGGGCGAAAACAGCCTCAAACGGACCAAAAATCAGCTGGGAGGCATACACAGGTGCAGTGCAGGTAAGGGGGAAGAGGTGTTGCGGTTGCATGCACAGGGTTGGGCGCATTGCATTGTGGATGCCGGCACATGTGCATGCTTTCGGCACACCACAACAAAAAGGTTCACCATAATTGGCCTAGGAAGAAAACAAAGTGAACGCATCCCCTCCACCTCTGGATGTTGACATCCAAGATTCTCTGGTGTCAACATCCAGAGGAGGAGGAAAAAAACAGGGTCAAATAAACAGAAAGAAATTTCTTTAATACAGGAACCACCAGGGAGAAGACCACAGCCCATCAAGACTGGACGGTCAAGGTACTCTATAAAACCCAGCAAACTCCCCTTCCCCGTGGACTGATATTATTCCCGAGTCTGGTAAGGAAATGTCTGCAGGAAAACGATCCAGCTCAGAGGACACCAAGAACTCAATCTGTTCTTCCCACTGTGTTCATGCATTCTTATTCCCACGCTATATTAATAAATCAGTAGCAGCGAGAGTATATCTTTTAATCACACTGGCATTCCTTCAACTTTTTCCAGAGACATCGCAGGTCCCTTCAAATATTAATCCCAGCTAGAGTTAAATGTGAACCGCTTTCTGGACCAGGTCCAGAGTGAGTCCATTGCAACTCCCTCCAGCTAGCCAAATTTAACGATCACGTCACCAGCTTTGGACACTCAGAGATAGCTTGCTTCAGGGGTAGGATGCAAAAATGTGAACTACTGGTTTTGTGGGCGTGGCCAGGTGGGCATGGCCAATAGGTCATGTGACTGGGTGTGTGTTAGGTTGTTGGTTTTTTGCCTACTGGGCCTCAGGAAGCCTCCTGGGGGATCAGCTGTGCCGTGCAATTTAGATTAGCTAGAAAGCAAGAAATCTGATGCGGCACAGCTGATCTTTGGAAAACAGCTGATTGTTGGGAGAAAAAAGGAAATACTTTGCTCTGTGGAGTAAACCAGTTTGCTCCCAGCTGATCTTTGGAGCTACTGGTTCACCCAAACCTGTAAAATCCAGTCCCTGGCCTGCCTCATAACAAAGATTAGATTCATTCATTCCGCATTTTGTTTTATTTTGTATTCTTATCATACAACCTCATTTGATTGCCTCATTCATGACTGCTGTGAACTGTTTCCAGAACCTTCTCTCTCTCCATCCTAAAAATCTTTTCCTAACTAACTGCAGGAGGGTGATTTGCTTTTATCACTAGAGGAACAACTGCCTCCCCTTAGGTCAGAGACAGGCCTCCGCAGGCTATGAAAACTGAATTGCTACTCCGAGCAACAAAGTCTTCCAGAGAATAACCAGGATTCCAGGATAAAGAGAAGAGAATGTGTCTTCTTCCCCTAATCCTATAGGATTCTTGCTTTGAAGAAATTCCTGGGAAATATCACCCCAGGTAGGGTTCCCTGAGGGCCTCCCACATCCCCTGCCCTCCCCACTCCTGACCCAAGGCCCCTCTGACATGGGAGGGGCCACACCAACCCAGACTGACAGCCAGCAGCCACCGTGGGAATGCTCAAGGACCTCAGATGCGAATCCATGTTCAGAAAAGAGGCGGAAACACCTTCTTTCGAACCTATTATTTAAAACCTGCACAAAATGTAAACGAAGGCTGAATTCCCAACTGTGAAGCCATTTCTGAAAGCCTTAGTTTTAGCATGGCTGTCTCTGACACACACCCCCTCCCCAAAAAAACCCTTGAAGTCTAAAGATAAATATCCAAGCTGCAGACTGAACACCCCACCTTAATTGCCCAGGCTTTAAATACTGCTATAATATTTCAGGCTTACCCAAACAGATTTGCTAGCTGATATATCAAAAGGTTCATAACGATGGAGGGTAACTATGGAAACCATGTACAACTACACATTTTCCATGGCAACCAGGTCTCCATGGAATACTAATGAGTGACCATGGCAACAGCAAGTTAAAACGAGGATGTCTCAAGATGAAAATATTTCATGTCTCATTTATAAAGAAAAACTGATATACTTACTTTATACAAATCTCCATTTCTGAAGCAAATATAGAATCAATAACCCTACTGTGAGATGCTAAGCACTATTTTAAGTAAAGCAGGAAGTAAAAATACCTCCCTGCTGTATTGAATCAGAATTTTCATTTTTCTTTTTCGTTGTCTTTTTTTTTTGTTTATTTTTTCAGTTACACCAAGAGAAACAAGCTCACTTCTGTGGAGCAAAATGCCTCCCACATACGCTCCGTATTGGGGAAAGTTGCAAAGTCATTGGAGATCCAGGCTGGGATTACAAAAGGAAGCCAACTGGTCAACTGCAGCTACCTGGACTCCAGCTATTTCCTGCTTCCACCTACTAGCATTTTGAACCCCGGATTAACCCAGGGAGCAATTCCTGATGAGCCCCAAAACAAAGAAAGAAGCTCTTCCCACACCACTGGTTGGGCAAACTGTGGCCTGGTCATCAATGCTTTCCTTCCTTTCCATGACCCCTTGCCCTACTTATTGATTTTTTTAAGTGTCACAAATACATTAATCCATTCATTCATCTCCTATTTATTTTTATAGGAACTTTTAAAAGGGGGCAGTTATATGTAGTTTCCCTAAACTGCTTGATATGCAGGAACAATCAAAACTGCCCAAGAGGCTCAATGTTAGAAAAAAAATATTCTGAACGGAATACAATGAGAATGTTTCTGTAATTCTCTGAATGCAACATAAGAAACTATGCACTTATGAACATGGACACATCTGCTGCACTCTTCATCCAAGCTCCACAGTCAACACTGGTTTGATCTGGTACCACTTACCTCTCCAGGAAGCATCTAGTAGTCCATAAAAGCAAATATTTTTCTCTCCCTCTTTTTCCCTCTAAATCAGGGGTCCCCAAACTTGGCAACTTTAAGATTTGTGGACTTCAACTCCCAGAATTCTCCAGCCAGCATAATCCACAAGTCCACAACAGAGGCAGGCTTCAGCAGGTTCTGACCAGTTCTGGAGAACCGTTAGCGGAAATTTTGAGTAGTTTGGAGAACCGACAAATCCCACCTCAGACTGGAGATTTTACAGTTTCCTTCCCTTGCCCACCAAGCCTCGCCAATAGAACCAGTGGTAAAAAAAAATGGAATCCCTCCACCGGTCCACAAGTCTTAAAGATGCCAAGTTTGGGGAACCCTGCTTGACATTAACCATCACATTTTCCTTTTACAGCTCTTTGCCAAAATTCTCCATGCTTCTTTACATCAGAACAGTAGCAAGGATAACAGATGGGTTCCAAATGAAACCATGCCCAGAGTTCCCAATTCCTCCTTTCCACTTCATCCCCTCACCAAATCCCAGCCTCCCTCAGATTCCCAGGCACCGGCCAGATTCCTTGCCTTCC
This sequence comes from Hydrophis major, assembly GCA_033807585.1. NCBI lineage: Eukaryota > Metazoa > Chordata > Lepidosauria > Squamata > Elapidae > Hydrophis > Hydrophis major. Next base: position 115,622,382 of record CM066331.1, read on the forward strand.
GCCGCGTCAGGGTTCTGTGTTGGACCTTGAGGGGCCGTGGTGGGCATGGCCAGTTTGACATCACTCGTTTTAAGAGGCAGCCCAAGTGCTCTGCCAATGAAATGGGCTCCCAAGCTCCATTTTCACCTGCGACGGCCTCCTGCAACCCTCTGCCAGTGAAAATGAAACTCAGGAGGGCCGCATGGAGTCCTGCCGAGCTCCATTTTCACTGGCAGAGGCACCACAGTCCAATGCTTTGTTGTCACCAGGGCAACCCCGTTGGCCAGATCTAAGCATGCCCCTGAGCCCAGGCCTTGAGTTTGATATCCCTGTTTTAGAGGGTTTGTATCTGCCCCAAGCCAAGGACTGGGTGGGTTAGCCATTCCCCTAGAACAGGGGTCTCCAGCCTTGGCAACTTTAAGCCTGGCGGACTTCAACTCCCAGAATTCCCCAGTCAGCTTAGCTGGCTGGGGAATTCTGGGAGTTGAAGTCCGCCAGGCTTAAAGTTGCCAAGGCTGGAGACCCCTGCCCAAGAAACCCTCACAGCTCAAGAGAAGACAAAATTGCCCATTCAAAATATATTCCTTTAGCAAGGCCATCCACCCTCTATGTTTGCTTGTGTCTCCAAGTCAGGGTTGACTCTTGCCCACTTCCAGAAACTTCCTTGGCATTTTCAGAAGTGGTTTGCTCTGGCCTTCTTCAGAGAGAGAGAGAGAGGCAGGGAGGGAGGGAAAGAGAGAGACAGAGAGAGAGAGAGAGAGACAGAGACAGAGAGAGAGAGAGAGACTGGCCCAAGGTCACCCAAGCAGGCTCTGTGCCCAAGGCGGGACTTGAATCAGGGCCTTCAATGGATGCTACTTTAGAAAGGTTGCTTACCCACATGGTGAATTATTTCATAATATGGTCAATAAACGGAATACTATAAGATCTGGAATGTATGGTACCAGGAGTTAGAGAATAGATGTAAAGTTGTCACATGAAGAATATGTGGGAGTTATAGTAAAATGGAGAAATATTGTACATATATCTGTAAATACTGCTATAAGTTAAAAGTAGAAAAAAACTATATAGTATATAGAATTGTAACAATTATGTCAATATGAGTGAATACCATAACCTGAACGCTGTAATGAGTGTAAATGTGGTGTTTTAGTTTGAAATATAAAAAATTACTTTGATTTAAAAAAAAAAAAAAAAAAGTGGGTGTCCAGATAGAGACATTCCACTACCTCCTATCAGGAGGAGCCAGTGAGAGCTAGAAGTCTGTGATGTTGGGCATCCATGTCGCAAGAGCCGAGGCAGATTGAGGGTATGCAAAGATATGAGGTCCTATCACTCTTCGTCTGAAAAGTGAATTCCTGTCCAACCACACAAGATTCAGGGAACAGGCTGTGAGAGAAACATAAAAGAGCCATCGCCCAAGCAAAGAAGACTGAAACATTATTTAAGTCGTGAGGAGCAAGACAGGATCTGGATGTGGCTCAGGTAGGTTCCCCTTTTCTCCTTTTATTGAAGGGCAGTGTGAGCCACTTAGGATTGTCATGTATAATACAGACATACAGACACCCCCATAGACCTCTTCTAAATAAAAGATAGATTGGCCATTAAGTGAGATTCTACAAAGGCAGAATTCCATAAGGCAGCCTTGGAACAACAGGCAAACTCTAAAGGTCAGTGCACAATTTAAAAAATTCAGCAGTGAAAAGGAAGATTCAAAATATTATACAGCCTGGGAAAACTGATATAATTGGATAAATAATAGAAATCAGCAAGTAAATCAATAAGGAAGAATACAAAGACGTTAAAGTAGCCGTAACAACCAGATATATGAAATAAGTATTAGAATAATGTTTGATATGTAAGCACCATCTAATTAATTTGTAATGCATATGTTTTTTTTTCATTTTTAACAAAATGTTTTGTATTTTGTATTTATCTTAATGTTTAATAAAACTTTTCTAAAAAATAAAAAAAAATAAAAAATTCAGCAGTGCTGCTGAATCCACGAATTTTGATAGTGATGCTTAGTGCCAGCAACGCTTTTTACATACCATAAGTTAAAATTATGCTTATCGGGTGAAGGACCCAACTCTGGCTTTCTGGAGGGTGAATCTATCCTGATTGGTTCCAATCCAACCCCCAAAAGCACTAGGCTGGTATTTAGCACTCCTGCCCCCCAAGGGTGGGATTCAAAAATTTTAACAACCGGTTCTGTGGGTGTGGCTTAGGTGGTGGGCGTGGCTTGGTGGTCATGTGACTGGGTGGGCGTGGCTTGGTGGTCATGTGACTGGCTGGGTGTGGCCAACTCAATATCACTCACATTGAGGCACGCATCTCTTCACCTGGGGAAAAAGGAGGGGGGGAAAACTCCAGAGATGTTCCAGAGACAGGAAGTCCAGTCCTGCCAAGAATGTAATAAGGGTTAGCGGAGAGGCAGTTTCTGTAAGCAACACCAGAATGTTTCCTTCCTGACTTCCTTACAGGATTAGGTAATTTCTTCTAACAATCGGTTCTCCGAACTGCTTAGAATGTTAACAACCGGTTCTAGCAAATAGGCGCAAACTGGTAGAATCCCACCCCTGCTAGCCCCCCTGCCCCCATCCCAAATTCTCTCCTTGGTTCTGGTTTGATACCAGCAAGGATTTTTGCAGGCCCAGGTTCCTCTGTAACATAACCGTGTTTTATCTTCTGCAGTTTTTTAGAGTGAGGGACTAAACAGAGAAAACAGAAGTGAATCTCTACAGTTTAAACCAGGGGTCTCCAACCTTGGCAACTTTATGCCTGATGGACTTCAACTCCCAGAATTCAAAGCTGGCTGGCTGGGGAATTCTGGGAGTCGAAGTCCGTCAGGCTTAAAGTTGCCAAGGTTGGAGACCCCTGGTTTAAACCATCTATCAAGCCTGTTTTTCCATCTAGCCTCCTGATCCAAAGGAAGATAGAGCACAATTACACCAATGAGGCTAGCACCAAAATTGATCAGAGCTGAAGAACCAGGAGAGGCCAATAATAAAGGTTATAGCTGCTTCTCCAATGCCGCCTCCGAGGGCTTGCATGAGACGAGGGTGCCCTCTGCTGCCCCGCTTCACCCTGCACAGCTCTCTCATCCGCCAGATTATCTCCCAGCACTCAACGCTGATCATGCTTGAAAACAAAGGAGCAAAACCACCAAGGAAAAGACAAGATTTGGGTCTGGAGGAAGGGAGGGAGAGAAAGGAGGGAAGGTGGAAGGGAGGAAAGGAGGGAGGGAGGAAAGAGAGGAAGAGAGGGAGGGAAGGAGGGAAGATGGGAGGGAGGAAGGGAAGAAAAGAGGGAGGGAAGAAAGGAGAGAGGAAAGGAGGGAGGGTGGAAAGGAGGGAGGGTGGAAAGGAGGGAGGGAGGGAGGGAGGGAGGGAGGGAGGGAGGGAGGGAGGAAGGAAGGAAGGAAGGAAGGAAGGAAGGAAGGAAGGAAGGAAGGAAGGAAGGAAGGAAGGAAGGAAAGAAAAGATTATCCATGTCTAACCCTCCTTAGTTTTTTTCTGAGATCACCCAAGAATAGCTCGGTGTTCCCATTTAGTTATTTTATGAGATCTCTGGATATAAAAACCTGCATGATCAGTACAGGTCCTGTCATAAATCTACTCATCCAATGTTTTAGAAAACCTCCATGCATTTTTTTTTTACCCTTTAGTTCAGCTACACGGTCCCTGCTCGGTTGTGGCAAGCTTTCCTGAGGTGGCTCTTGTTACCAGAGTAGTAGTGCCCGGCAGATGAATTCTCCTCACCCTCCAAGAGTTTGGGCAAGTGACAGGCCCCATAGTCCAATAACTGAGAGAGCCAACAGCCCAACAGCCCAACATCCACAACTCAAGTCTTATTTATCTTCTGTATTCCCTCATTCTGCAGGCACTGATTGCCTGGACTGGACCTTTCCTAGCAGGCTCCTGTTGTACCATAAGTTTTGTGTATGACTAGGAGGCAGGAGGCAGAATTCGCCCCAGAAGAGTAGTAGATCTTGCTCACAATAATAAAGTGTCACAACAAGGCCAGCAGCCTGATAAGGTAGAACTGGCATTTGACTGCCCAAAACAGATTTGGCCAAGTGACTGGCCATCCAGGAATCTCTCCAGAGCACAAGGGGCTGCCAGAGGAATCTGGATCTCGCACTACAAAAGCAAAATGTACAACACAACAACAACGCTTTTTAAAATAATTGCTTTAGCACAGTAGTCATTCAATTACAAAGTTTCTAAAAACATGAATGACTCACTGAACAGTTTTGGTTTTCAACTTAAAATTGAAGTAGAGTTATTTCCTGTTCAAAACCGAAATTAAAGGAGAGATGAAGTAGCTGCCACTAAAGGCAAGCAGGATTCCTTTTTAGAAGACATTGGTGCTTTTAAACAAACAAGCCAGTTCTTCGGAGAACGTTTGGTGTGTCAGATTGGCAAAAGTAAACCCGCCTGAACTGAGCTTCACCCCCATTCATTAGATCAGGGGTGCCAAACTCGCAACATGGATCTTGACAGACTAGAACTCTGGGCTATGTCTAACAAAATGAAATTCAGTGTAGAGAAAAGTAAAGTCCTACACTTAGGCAAGAAAAGCCAAAAGGATGCATATAGACTAAGTGAAACCAGGCTCAATAGCAGTAACTGGGAGAGGGATCTTGGAGTCTTTGTGGACAACCAGCTAAAAGAGTTTGGGCAAGTGACAAGCCCCATAGCCCAGCAGCAGCCGAAAAAGCTAATATAATCCTAAATTGCATTCACAGAGGGATACAGTTGAAATCAGGTGAGCCACTAATACTATTCTAAAAGGCCTTACTAAGACCAAACATAGAGTACTGCATCCAGTTTTGGTCACAACGCTATAAAAAAGATGTTGAGACTAAAAAAAAAGTGCAGAGAAGAGCAACCAGGATGATTAGGGGACTGGAGACTAAAACATACCAGAACAGTTGCAGGAACTGGGCGTGGCTAGTCTAGTAAAGAGAAGGACCAGGGGAGACATGATAGTGGTCTTCCAATATTTGAGGGGCTGCCACAGAGAGGAGGAAGGGGTCAAGCTATTTTCTAAAGCACCCGAAGGCCAGACAAGGAATAATGGATGGAAAATGAACAAGGAGAACTTGGAAATAAGGAGAAACTTTCTGACAGTGAGAACAATCAACCAATGGAACCTAAGTTTCCCTCGGAAGTTGTGGGAGAGCCATCACTTGAGACTTTCAAGAAGAGATTGGACTGCCACTTGTCAGAAATGGTGGAGGGCAGTGGTTCCCAAAGTGGGTGGTGCTGCCCCCTGGAGGGCGGTGGGATGACTTAGTGGGGCAATAAGAGGCAAGGGGAGTGGCAGGGCGCAATTCTGCCTGGGGCTCTGTTGGCCGCCAGTCAGCTGAGCAGTTCCGGTTCCAGCCCGACTTGGCCCATCACCTGCTGCGCCTGTGCATACCGTATGCTGGCAGCCATGCTAAGCCTCGTGCGTGCTGCTCTGTATTGCCTGACTTGGCAAACTTTCCCTGTTTTTTTAAATTAAAAAGCAGGTTTCTACTACTTCCTCCCCACACTGCAGCTATAACTCTTCTCAAATCAGATGTGAACACACACATATTGTAAGTATTCTGATTTTCAGAGCAGAAATGGCAGAAGCAGAAAAATCAAAGAAGAAATGTAGACAATATTTGTGTGGAATATCTGAAGTATGGATTTATACCGGCGCCATCAAACCAGCAGTTACCACAGTGAAAAAAGTATTTTCTAATGAGGCAATGAAGCCTTCCAGGCTGAACTAACACTGAAGAAGGCACATCCTGACAAGGCAGACAAGAACCTAACTTTTTTTCAATTTCAAAAGCTCCCTACACTATCATGCATGTTTTACAATGCTTCCCAACAAAACACTGATGGTTTGTGTACTTCCTACAACATTTCATTGCTGATTGCTAAGTCTGGAAAGCCACATACTATTGGTGAAGAACTCCTCCTACCAGCCATTAGTGAGGTTCTGAGTACTGTTTTGCGTTAAGTCACCACATGATATAATTAAGACAATTCCTCTCAGCAACAATTCAGTGCAAAGACGCATAGAAGTGGAAGGTGTATTGTGCAGCATACTACAAACAACAGACTTTGCTGGATGAAAAATGAATCGTTGCTTCTTGCTTATGTGCCCTTTATTAAAGACGAAAGTTTGACTCAAGAGTTGTTATTTGCAAGGCAACTAAAAACAGATACTAAAGGGGAGTCAATATTTTATGTTGTTGAGCAGTTTTTCGAAGACAAGGAAATTCTGCTTACCAACATACTTGCTTGTGCAACTGATGGAGCACCATCAATGACTGGTCGCTACCGTGGGTGTGTTGCTTACTTGAAAAAAGCAGTGCTAAATGTCTTTACCATTCACTGTGTCATTCATCGCCAACATCGGGTTGCAAAAAACATCAGTGATCACTTGCACAAGTAATTACACACTGTCATTACTGCAGTGAACAAAATTAAAGTACATGCTCTCAATGATCAACTATTCCAACAGCTCTGTGTTGAGAATGATGAAGATTTTGATCGTTTGCTGCTTCATACAGAAGTTCATTGGCTATCAAAAGGCAACTGTGTGAGATGTTTTTACAATCTTTTTGACACTGTTGTGGGTTTTTTTGAAGACAAGAATGCTTTGCTCAGTGATGAACTCAAAGAGATCAGGCATGACATTGTTTATTTATCAGAACTGTTTGCAAAGTTAAATGAAGTAAATTTGCAGTTGCAAGGAAATGAAGTCAATCTTATTAAGGTCAAATCTGTCATCTCTACATTTATTTCAAAGTTAGCGCTATTCCAGTGCAATATAGGCCGTCACGAGCTATACCAATTTCCGAGTTTGCCTGAGCTAGAAGAGAAAGGTGGGATACAAGATGATGATCTGCAAGTTTTTTGTGACCATTTGGACATGCTGCATAAAGATATGTCTGAGCTGTATCAGGATGTTCTTTAGATGGAAATTCCAGATTGGGTGATAAATCCATTTTCAGATACTGAGGCAGATGGGGTAGTGCAGTGGTCCCCAGCCTTTTTTTGTACCAGGGACCAGTTTTATGATTATTCATTTTTGCGGCCTGGTACAAAATGATCCACGGACCAGTACCGGCATCAGCACGCACGACCAAGGCAAGGTGAACTGAGCAACTGGTCAGCCAGCCTTCCCCTGCTTCTCCCCACCACCTTCAACTCTTCCTTTGTACCTTCTCGTGGTCGATGGGCTTTTTGGGCTCTTTCTTAATCTCCTCCTGAGTAATGCGAGACTCCACCGCCATCGGGACAGATCTTCGTTTGAAGCCGCCCCCCCCTTCGATGAAACTAAGGCGCGAGGATTCCTTCAGCACCCAAACGCCGCTTTCCAACCGACGACCGACAAGCTCACCCGGAAGCACTTTCTCAAGCGCCGTCGAAACAAGATGGCGGCGCCCAAGCAAAGTAGGCCCTACTTTCATTCTTTGCGGCCCGGTACAAAATGATCCACGGACCGGTCCGGGGCCCAGTGGTTGGGGATCCCTGGGGTAGTGGAGAAACAACTAATAGAACTGCAAAATGACATTGAGCTGAAGCCAAAGTTTAAGAAATCATACCAAGAGTTTTGGTTACATAAGGAAATTTCTGATCGCTATCCTGCACTATGGACAGAGGTTAAGAAGCTCCTTGTTGCATTTCCAACATCATATTTGGTGGAACATGGTTTCAGTGTGGTTATCTAACTTCTCTCCAAGCAAAGAAATTGACTCCAGATTACTGAACGTGGTGGTTTAAGACTCCTGCTAAGAGACTTAAAACCAGACATTGGGAAACTGGTATTACTTCATCAAGCCCACCCATCACATTAAGAATTTACTGAACAGTGAAGTAGTTACTAAATTTTACTGAGTTTACTAAGTTACTAGTTACTAAGGTTCTTGATAAATGACTATCAGACTTTGAAAACCTGGTATCACTGGATCATGTTCAACAATTTTGTTGAATTAACATTAACTAAAAAGATTTTAGACAACACAGTATCAACAGCAGAGACCTTCAAATTTCTAGGTTCTACTATACCACATGACCTAAAATGGACACCTAATATCAAAAATGTCATCAAAAAAGCACAATCAGGAACGTTCTTTCTGTGCCAACTCAGAAAGCTCAAACTGCCCAAGGAGCTGCTGATACAGTTCTACAGGGGAATTATTGAGTTTGTCATCTGCACCTCTACAGCTGTCTGGTTTGGTTCTGCAACCCAACAGGACAGACACAGACTTCAGATGACAATTAGGACTGCAGAAAAAACAATTACTATCAACCTGCCTTCCATGGAGGACCTGCATACTGCATGAGTCAAAAAGAGGGCTGTGAAAATATCTACAGACCCCTCACATCCCGGACATAAAGTGTTTCAACTCCTTCCCTCAAAACGATGCTATAGAGCACTGCACACCAGAATAACTAGACACAAGAACAGTTTTTCCCCGAAAGCCATCACTCTGCTAAACAAATAATTCCCTCAACACTGTTCAACTATTTACAAAGTGTACACTACTATTACTATTAATCTTCTCATCACTCCTTACCGCCCATCCCCTCCCACTTGTGACTGTACGACTGTAACTTTGTCGCTTGTATTCTTATGATTTTTAGTGACTGTTTCCTAGTATGATTTGATTGCTTATTGTACCCTATGACTATTATTTAGTGTTGGACCTTATGATTCTTGACTCTTGACGAATGTCTCTTTTATGTATACTGAGAGTATTTGCACCAAGACAAATTCCTTGTGTGTCCAACCACACTTGACCAATAAATAATTCTATTCTATTCTATTTTAAATTGGATTTTGAATAAATGTGCAATTAATTGTTACAGTTTGAATTTTACTGTTACTATCTTCCTTAGTGGGTTGTGCAAACTGCTATTCTGAATAATGCTATTTATAGGAAGTGGGGGGCACTGAGGATGAGTTTGTAGCACCAAGGGGGCAGTGAACTGAAAGTTTGGGAACCACTGGGTAGGGTCTCCTCCTTGGGCAGGGGATTGGACTAGATGACCTACAAGGTCCCTTCCAATTCTGATTATCTGTTATCTGTTATCGTCACAGAGGCATCATGTGACTTCCCCCCCTTCTCTAAACCAGACGGGGGCAGGGCTAGCATGTGACGCATCCAGCCTACGAGTTTGACACCCCTGGATTAGATGGTTCCGCAGCTACGGCGGTGACAACAGCACAGAAAAGGGTTGCTGTGGCCTTCTTGGACTTTTATTTTCATTGGTTGATGATCTTTCCCTAAAGCCTATCCCAGTCAGGTGCCCCAGAATAAGATGGAGGACAAAACCTTAAACTCCACTTCTGCCCCTAGAGGTGTGGGAAGACCTGGGCCTGAGCTTTTCAGGGATGATGGGCTACTTCAGAGGAGGTATTCAGCAGGTTTTGACCAGTTCTGGAGAACCAGTAGCGGAAATTTTGAGTAGTTCAGAGAATCAGCAAATAATAGCTCTGACTGGCCTCATCCCCATCTATTCTCTGCCTCTCATTGAGTCCCAGCTGATTGGATGGTCTTCTTTTGTTGCCCTGCACAGCAGAACAGAGCTGGAAAGCAGGTTAGTGGGGTGAGGAGAGCAATATCCTTCCCCTGCCACGCCCACCAAGTGTCATGCCCCTGTTGGAGTCCGATTCCGAGGGAGAGTTGGAATAGCTGGCAGGGAGTGGGAGTGTGGCTGCAGTGGCTGTGGAGGAAACTGGGGAAGGGCACAGGCTAGCTGGGCATTCAGAGGAAGACCCTAGGCACACCCCCTCTTCATCCTAGAGCACGCAGGGAGGAACAGATAAGGGAGCAAAGTGGTTTATGCGGGAGGAAAGGGCCCTGATCCCCTTCATGGACTGCAGCTGGGAAGACTGTTAAAAAGGGCAAACTGCGCGTGGCAAAGTTGCTGGAAGCAAAGCGTACATTATCTTTGTCGAGGCTTATGTGGGCTTTGGCGTGCTCCCGACTGTGTGTGCCTCATTATCTTTTGGAAGTCTGCAATTTATTATCCTGGTCTGTTGTGTTAATTACTTCAGTGTGGTTTGTGTTGTTTTTTTATTTCTTTATCTGTATTTTGGGTTCAGACTGCATTTCTACCTTTTGTAGACTCTTTTTGAAAGAGTTTGATCTCCCGCTGAGGATAATTGGACATTGGGGGCCCAGTTGGAGGCATTAAAGGGAATTTATCCACTTTGGTGACTTTGTGATTTTTGTACCACACCCCAAGTCATCACACCAAGCCACGCCCACCAAGCCATACTCACAGAACTGGTAGTAAAAAAAAAAATGAATCCCACCACTGGTCTACTTGGCAGATTTACTTTAGCTATTCTTTTACACTTTCCTTCTGGTGCAGCTTCAAGGCTACATAAGGTGAGACGGTAGGCATCCTGTCTAGCTTGAAGCCCTCCTCACCCACCTCCCAAGCTTCTGGTGGGTGCTGTGTTCTGATCCAGCAGACCCAGCCTTACATTCTTCTGGGCACCCACCTAAAGACTGGTTCATTGTGAGGAAAATGCCTCTTGCCTTAACTTTCCTTCTTCCCGGGGCCTAACTCCCATTGCTGCTGCCAACACCGCCCTGGAGAACTGGTTTTTTGTGGCTTTCTCATTCAGGATCTGCCTTTGGAGATCCCAGGTTGTACCTGTGTCTTCTGCAGCCTCATTCAAATTCCCATTGAGTCATTACACTCCTGGGTGGCCTTCGGCAGCTCTGGCTCCCCACCCACAACCCACAATCCAACCTGTCAACCCAGGTGTAACTTGATATGTTATATGAGGCATGATGATCAGCACTGAATGCTGGAGAAATTCAAGTTTACCATTAACACCTATTTATCGCCATCTCCCTCTTGTTTCAAGACACAAAATGAATTTTGGTCCAGAGCTGTGCAGAGAACGTTTCAAGAACTAAAGACACTAATCTGGAAATAGCTAGACAAAGTCACTCAACAGAGATAAACTGGTTTAATGGCTTCATTGTTCAAGAACTACCATCCTATTTCACATGGAAAACAACAAACAAGCACCAGACATGGCCTGTAACCATGATGGCGAACATGGTGGCACATAGAGACATTTGTACGGGCATGTCAGCCGCAGGCAAACTTACCTCACTGTGCATGCGCATGCCTCAGAGCTAATTTTCGGCCTGTCTGAGGCCTTTTTCGGCCTCCCACAGTCTTGAGGAAAGACTTTGCAGACCAAAAAATAGGCCTGTTTCATCACTTCCTGTATTTCTGGAAATACCGGAAGTGACTAAATGGGCCCATTTTTTGACTTGCAAGGGCCACAGAAGCTATCCTCAAGCCTCTGGGAGGCTGAACAAGGCGTCAAATGGGCCCAAAATCAGCTGGGAGGCACAGCGCAGGTAAGGGGGGAAATTGCGTGAGCATGCGCAGGGGGCATGGGGGTTGGGCTCACTTTGCCTTCCAAGTGCTGACACATGAGCACACACGCACACAACTTTTGGCACAGAAGCCCAAAAAGGTTAGCCACCACTGGCCTATAACATGTTCATTTTTATCAAATGGAATAAAAGTGTGTGAAAAATCTCTCAAACAATGCTGATTGAAAAGCTGAATCTTTTTTTTTTTAGTACTTTGTTGTTTTGAGGGGATATTGCTTTGAATTTGCAGCAGCAACAACCATGGATTCTCTCACAGGGAATGCCTGCAGTACATTTCAGAAAAAGTAGCGATGCAAAGAAAATGAACGGTGAGAGAAAACAAAAGGTTACCCTGTTCCCAATGCAGGAGGGCAATTTTTGAAGATGGCAGAAATCAACTTAATGATCCTTCCCAGATGACAGACAAGTTGTGAAGCCGGTCAGCAATTTAAAGTTGCTCACAAGCGGGATCTTCTGGTGAGTTTATTGGGAAATAATCATCACTTCAACCTTCCCAAGACACTGTCACTGTTGCAGCTGATGGTTGTGTTTTTCCAAAAACCTTCTGAGTTAAGAAGTGGCCTGCAAATGCCCAGACCCAACCATTTCCTTCCCCTTCACCTCATTGGGGCACAGTTGCCTAAATGCTGACCAAGTTGACAAGTTGTTAGGCAATGCCACGCCTCACCAAACACAACAAGAGAGCTGCCCATAGTGCTATGTAGGACATACGGTAATGCAATAGTTTGAGTTCGGTTTGGAAGAGACCTGGGAACACAAACACAGCAGCTACATGTTTGTATGGGAAGGAATTCAAAGTTGATCTTGAGGAAGGCAGGAGAGACCTATTACGGAAGGACTTGGAAAAAAGACTCCACAGCCCAGAGATGGGGGAGGAGGAACGTGAGAAAGAAACTGACAACAACCCTGACCTTCTTTCATATGAGAAGCCTGGTTGTGATTTCACAATTCTGTTACTACACCCTACTGTGGTAGAATAGCATTCCTGGGATACCTGTAAGTGTTTCCACCTGCCCTGCCCTGAAGGCTCATTAAAGCAGCCGTATCCGTTTCTAGGACTTCTTGGCTGCTGCAGAAAATATTTCTCTTCCAAATCCTATCTGAAGTTCTGCGGGCATCCAGGTCCCTCCTGGCTGCTGACTTCCCGCCGTGAGATTAGGACACTCATGCAGTTGAACCTTCCGGAAATTGTACCTTGTGAATCTTTACTGCAGGGCAGTTCTACAAAACAAATCTATCGTAAGCATCAAAACTGCTTTTTCTTGTGCCACTGTAATCAGGATACCATGAACAACTAAGGACAATAATAAAAATAACTTTTTAATGTATCTTCTCTAGAGGCATGCAAACAAACATGAGCCAGGGAGCAAGAAACTAACACTTTGAGGGACCTTAAATATCATATATTTAGCTCCTCAAGAAGGTGGCTGGATTTCACAGCAACTGGCAGCCTAAGGAAATGCTGAAAAAAATTATTCCAGGAATTCTTCATCTTCTCTCTCTCTCTCTCTCCCTCCCTCCCTCCCTCCCTCTCTCTGGGTGTGTATGCATGCACACACAGAGAGACACAGATTAACAGAGTTGGAAAGGACCTTGTAGGCCACCCAAGCAGGAAACCCTACAACATTTCTGACAAATGGCAGTCCAATTTCTTCTTGAAAGCCTCCAGTGATGAAGCTCCCACATGTCTTCTAGTCCTGCCAACCACATGGCAACATGTTTGGAAATGGGTTTGCCTTTGCTTCTTTCTTTCTGGGGCTGAGGAGGGAGGGAGTCGCCCAAATTCACTGTCTCCCAGCTCATCTCTGGTGCCTTTAACTGCTGCACCTGACCTGGTTTTCTAAGGCAACATATTACTTTAAAAGCATGTAACATCCTCCACGTGCTCTTTAAAATATTAATCGTGTGGATGCGCTGGGATTCTGATGCAGTCTGCAAGCTTTTCAACAAATGGCATCCGAGTTTGTAAATCAGGGTTCCTTGTGGCAGAAGAACCTTAGACAGATGGCTAAGCTGCAGCTAAGGCGAAGCAGAAGAGAACAACTGTGCCTGACTCTGCTTCAAGTCTGGAGCAGGTACCAAGGAAGAACGAAAAGGGAATTGTTATCTCAGATAAGAGCAAAGCGAATGAGAGGGAAAACCTCAGCATGCCACTTGAAGCCACCATGAGTTTAAAGCTGACCCTTTCCTTCCGCATTACTCTTCTGACCAGGAATCCTTGTTTGGCTTTGCTGTTCAACTTTCCAAATGCATCTGGAAGTGCGTTGAATCAAGGAAGAAGCACGCAGACAACAGGTGCAGATTTCTCAATTTTGTTATCCTGCTAGGAATCCTTTGAGTTGTTCTACCTTTTGATTGGTGGCTGATTGGTCAAGTCCGGAATGTGGCCTCCAAGAGGTTCTGCCCTGATTTCCCACATTCGTCAGAATGCAGTCCTGCAGGCTACTTCTGTTGACTGCTGGCTCCCAGCAGTTCAGCAGTTCAAGTCTCACCAGCTGAGGGTTGACTCAGCCTTGCATTCTTTGGAGGTGGATAAAATGGGAGCCCAGATTGTTGGGGGCAATAGGCTGACTCTGTAAAATCACTTAGAGGGGTGTTCTGACCCAAACCTTCTTCCAAGGAAACAAACTCCAAACAGAAGTAAAAGCAAAACCTTTTAATGCTTCTCTGTGAATTCTGTTAATTCATGGTTAAAAGGCGATTAAAACTAATTGTCTCTGATAAGAACGAGCCTTGTCAAGGTTGTGCAAGGCTGCCAAAAACACTAGATTAAGTTGCCAAGAAATATTCCAAACAAATATTCAGCACAAACCAAGATACTTTGAACGTCCACAAGGCTTGAGTGCAAAAACTTCTTTGCTTCCTGCAAAGAACTCCGGTTTCTCAGCTGGCTTTTATCTCTTGAGGGAGGGGCCGTTACTTTGCAGCCTTACTCCTGAGTTGCCCGTGCTGCTGCAGCAGCTTTTTTCTTTGAGCAGCTGTGCATGCATGCACACTGGGCACAGTCTCCTCGGGGGCCTCTTCATCACTGCTGCCAGCCTCCACAAGCTCCGAAGGCAGCCCTCCACTCCCTGATGGTCCTGGCCCCATCCCTGCCTCACACGCAGGGCCCTCATCTGAGTCCTCACTCTCCAAGACCTCAGCCATCCACACCTGCTGCCGATGAACCACAACAAGAGGACTGTAAAGCACTATGAAGTGGCATATAAGTGCCATTGCTATTAGCAGAGCACTTTCCAGCCCTGCCGGTCTAACATTCGCAGCTGTCACATTTTTCATCAGCAAGGAACAAGAATGTCACCATCAAGTGGGGAAATTCCTGAAATTTCCCAAGGTTGCCAGATTCTCTCCCTGGTGACCTCTGATTCTCCCAGCTGGCTGGCTCCTGAACCAACCAGGCATCAGCTGGACATGGCCCAGGGCAAGAGGAGGGAGGAATCTAGGCAAGTGCACTAGCCACCTGTTTCAACCAAGGCTCCTGGAATCTCCATTGCATCAGCCAAGTTTGGAAAGCAGGATCTTAGCAGGAAGCCCTGAGGTAGCTCAGCAGATCAGCGGCCCAAAGGAGTTTTCTACAAGCCACACACATACACATACACACACACACACACACACAATACTAGAATGCATATTTGGGTCAAAATGACCTTGACTACAATGGGAAAGAAATCAGGAGCATATTGGGAATGGCGGAAGAATTAGAAACCATAGTGGAGATCAGGAATGGATTAGTTGCAATTTCTCTTCACTGTCCCTCCACCCTACAAATCAGTGGTTCGGTTGGGCTTGATGCTCTGCAGCAAAAACTCTGACCCACAACATCACAACATCGTAGAATTGGAAGGCACCCACAAGATCGTGCAGTTCAACTCATCCTGTGCAGGAAAAGTAATGAGAGCAACCATGAGAGATTTAACTCCCCTGACAAGGAATAAGCAAGGGAGTGTCCACCAACAGACTCCTTGGCCTTCTCCCCATTTCTTGTCCCTCTTGAGGGTAGCAGCTGTCATCCCACCCAGGGTGAATAACCTCAGTCCTAGATAAGAGGCCTTCGTGGAACCACATCAGAAAGTAACCAAGAACAAGTGAGCAAAAGTGGAAGTAACAGCAGCTGAAAAACCTGCTTTCCTGGGCAAAAAACCCCCCTCATTTCAATATTGAATTAAATTTCTCAGTTTGATATCCGAGATTCCTATCTTGCCTCTTCTCCAGGAGTGGCTGGGGTGAATTCTCCTTGCTGTGCTTGAAGGAACGTGATTTAGTAGGAAGCGCACAACCGTCTCAGGAGGTTTCAGAGTATTGTGAAAGATTTTCTTCCTGAGCAACTTTTGAAAAACATGCACACACAAACATATTAAAGCAATAATACACAAACCAAGCAAGGTTGCGGTTGTTCCCAGACAGAGATGTGACCAAGGGAGGAGAGTCACCTCTAGAAGTACCACTCATGCATCATCACGAAATCTCCAGAACCGTAAAGCCTACACAATTTCCTATATTATTATTATTAATAATAATAATAATAATAATAATAATAATAATAATAATATCACACGCAGATGCTAAGGAGTTCTACTCTCCCTCCCCACCAGAAAAGAAATCTCTTCCAACTGCAGTTGAGCTAAGCCACGCCCAAGCCCTTTGCTCTCTCCTTACTCACACAGCAAATACTGTTTCAGTTTCCAAACAGCCCTCAACTCTCTCACACACTGACAGGACATTAACCAGATTGAATACCGATGGATGCTGGCAGGCAGAGGCAGAATTTCCCCCCTGCCTTTGTATTTTCCACCCCAAAAACTTGCCCGATCACATAGTTGCATAACGAAGCATGGGAAACTCTAATCGAATATAAATAAGCCAACCTGAATTAGTCACTTTGTGGACATAATCCCAGGCTAGTCCAACCTTGTCCCAACAAGGAGGTCACCCCCATACACACACACAAACACAAACACAAACACACACCTGTGAGCAACACAAATGATGCTCAGAAACAGCCCTGCCCCATCAAAAGCCTTGAGGGTGTCTTCCTTGGGGGGCTTCATCGGTTGCCTGATTTTCAGCATCTCCTGAGCATGGGAAAGAGTCCTTGTGCGTACCACCTTCCTATCCAAGCCCCACCAGGGCTGGGTGCTCCTTTCCTCCCTGATCTAAGGCAGAAAAAGGAGGAGGTTGCTAGACCTGCAAGGGGGGGATGGGGGACAACAGGATGGTCCATTTGGGAACAGAGAAACAACCTGGGAGGGGGAAACAGAAGAAACCTGGAACTCTGGACAAAATCAATCTGTTTTGTGTTCAGTGTATATTTTTGCAATATGTTTTGTTGTGCATAAAAACAACCGGAGTTTCGTGTGTTTGCATCCTACTCTCGACTTTACATACTTCTAACCAAGCATGAATTAACAATACCTTTATACCTTTTATAAGAGAGCAAATACTACATTAAATGAACCCTGGCAAATGTCTATGGGAAAAGCAGGTTCTAACATATGTTGGGCGACAACGCCACCACGTGAGAAACAGAACAAACTGAAGGGGGGAAAATGCTGACATTTAAAAACTTGGTCACGGTTTCTTAATTTGCTAAATGTTGCTTTTATGAAAAACCTAAGTCTAAATTATTGTTTATGGAAAATGTAACATATGTTTTTCACAAAACACATTTTATGAAAAACAAGCGCATTTCTCAATTACTAAAAGGAAAATGACACAAAGGGACTTGGGATCCCTTGAACTCTTAAATGGCAAGGCTGAAATCAGAGGTCTCCAAACTTGACCACTTTAAGACTTGTGGACTTCAAGTCCCAATTCTCCAGCCGGCTATGAGCTAGCTTTGAGAATTCTGGGACTTGAAGTCCACAAGTCTTAAAGTGGTCAAGTTTGGGGTCCCCTGGCTTAAATAATAAAACCAGCACATTTCAAAATGCTCCAGCTATATAATTTGGGAGAGACAGAAGGTCCAGCATGAGACAAAGTCCAAGGAGATGGATTCAAGTCCAAGGAGATGTCTAGTCAGTTTCTACTAGACAATCCCTTTACGTCCAACCTACCTGGCACAGTAGTTGTTTGTGGGGGAAGTAGTAAAAAGAAAATTTGAATCCCACCACTGTACTACAGGCTTTGGAATGTTATCAGATTTCAGCCCAGAGCACTTTTTTGCCGCTTTGAAGTTGCTGCTTTGCCTTGATGCCACTTCTCCAACCAAGAGAGGAGGGCAGGAGTAGTGTTGGGTTCCTTAAAGCAGGGAGGTCTCCAACCTTGGCAACTTTAAGACTTGTGGACTTCAACGCCCAAACTTCCTCAGCCTGTTTTGATGACTTTTTTTTAATCCAGCATTTTAAAAAAAGTATTGACCCCGATAGCCTGATCCTCCACTTGAAGTCAAGTGTTCTTCGGGAGAAGAAGAGAATGTGTATATTTCAGGATGGAGTTATGGGGTTCTTGGTGTTCTCTAGGTCAGGGGTCGCCAACCTTTTGGACCTCAGGGACCACCAAACTCATCATTTTAAATCCCTTGGACCAGAAACCTTGGGAAAATCCCCCCAAAAGGCTGCAGGAAAATTCTCCACCCCATTTTCCACCAGTTGATCATTCTTTATTTAGGATCACAGGATACCATCTCCAGCTCCATTCTCAGGGTGGGGGAGACAGAGAGAGAGAGAGAGACTTTTGGCTTCATGCAAGGAAAGCAGCAGAAGCAGCAGAAGTCTTTCTTTCTCTCCCTCAAACTCTGCCAGAAATGAGTCTTTCCAGAAGAAAGAAGCGGGGGCCAGGCCAGGCATGTGGGGCAAGTGGGAAAAGTTTCTCCTCCCTCCCCCCCTCCCCTGATTACCTCCTGTTGTTTGCAATGCAAGGGACCCAACCTGCCATGGGCCATGTGGTCAGTGCAGCCTTGGGGGGGGGGTGACATTTCTCTGGGGACCAGCAAAATTGTCTCATGGACCACCAGGTTTGTCCCCGGCCCACTGCTTGGTGACCAGTGCTCTAGAGCAGGCAGGGGTCCCCAAACTTGGCAATTTTGAAGACCCGTGGACTTCAAGTCCCAGAATTCCTCAGCCAGGAATTGTGGGAGTTGAAGTCCACAGGTTTTCCAAGTTGCCCAGGGTGGAGAGCCCTGCTGCCTTCAAAGGAACAAAAACTGAGGATCCCTTCCAGGTTATTTCCAGCCCCGAGAACCTCTAGACGCTGCGGGCGGAGCCGCTCTGGCTGCGGAGAGGCCCGTTGGGCAGAGAAGGTCGCCCAGCGAGCCGCCGGGGAGGCGGGGGGGGGGGAGAAGCGAAGCCGACGGGCCTGGCCCCACCCCCGAGCCTCCTGCCTGGGCCGCCACAGGTGGCGGAGGCTGGGATGCCCAGCTCCTCCCTCAGCCGCAGCACCGGCCCCTTCTCTCTTGCTCTCTTCCCCTCCAGCCGCGCCCACCGCCCGCGGGCCTTTCGCCTCGGACCGGCTTCCTCGGGGCGTGGGTTTCCCCACCACCACCTCCCGCCGAGTTCTCTTAGGGCAGAGGCCTCCAAACTTGGCAACGTTAAGACTTGTGGACTTCAACTCCCAGAATTCTCCAGCCAGCTGGCTGGAGAATTCTGGGAGTTGAAGTCCACAAGTCTTAACGTTGCCAAGAGCTGCCTGGAGAATTCTGGGAGTTGAAGTCCACAAGTCTTAATGTTGCCAAGAGCTGCCTGGAGAATTCTGGGAGTTGAAGTCCACAAGTCTTAACGTTGCCAAGTTTGGAGGTCTCTGTCTGAGGGCTCCGACCGGAGCCTTCGCCCTCGCCCTGCAAGCCGGGCTGCGTGGAGGGAAGGCCCCTTTCGGAGGCTCCGCCGGGCAGAGCCCAGGCACGGTCCAGAGCCGGCCGCGCCCACCGCTCGTCGGAACCCGCCGGGACGCCGCCTCGCCCCCACTCCCGGTTCCCTGCCCCCCTTTTCCCCCGGAGGATTCCGGCCCCCGCGGGGCTCACCTGCTCGTAACCCGAGGCCATGGCCGCCTTGGAAAGAGCCGCTGGGACTCCCCCCTCCACCCCGACGGTCCCGAAGAACGGAGCCGTTCCGAGCTCCCCGCCTGCCCGGCCAGCGGGGCCAACAGGTGGCGGCGGCGGCGAACAACCGGCGGATCCCAGCCGGGCGCCCCGCCCGTAAGCGGGGCGGGGGGCGGGCGTGGCGTGGCTGGCCCGGCCCGGAGAGTCCTGACCGGCCATAGGCAGCCCCTCCGGCCTGGGAAGGAGGGCAGGCCGGGCTGAGAGGCCGGCCGTTTCCTTAGCGCGGCTCCCTCGATGAAAAGTTGGGGGGGGCGAGACGACCTGCGAGGGCGGCGGCGGGACTCGAACTTGCATCGACTTCGAGCCCAGAGCCTCGACCCGTTTCCAACCGGTCGGGATTTGCTGCCAGGGACGCAGGTCTGATGGACCTGCCGGCTAAGCGGGCGCCGCATTTGGGGGGGGGGTGCGGGGGTCTTCCGGCTGCAGCTCCGGCTAGTTCGCTGCGGGGAAGAGGGAAAGGCTCCCCGCTTGACTCTGGAGAGGCCGCGACGCCTTTAAATGCCGCGCCTGCTTCTGTTTATGGGCACCGACAACAGGTCAGGTTACCTGCTTAGCTACCAGCGGCAACAAAAGGATCCCCCATTGTGATGGGTTGTGCCCAGCTGGGCAAACCTAGCGGCCTCCCGAAGCAGAGAATTTGCACCTGGCTTTCCACGGCCACCTGCACCTTTTTTTGTTCCCTCAGGGCACCCTCTGATCCACCCGCCCCCCCCTTCAGCAAGAGGGCAGGTGTAGCCCAGGTCTCCAAACTTGACAACTGTGGACTTCAAGTCCCAGAATTCTCCAGCCAGCAGAGCTCATAAAGTTGCCAAGTTTGGAGACCTCTGGCTTAAATAATAAAACCAGCACATTTCAAAATGCTCTGGCTATATCATTTGGGAGAGACAGAAGGTCCAGCATTGGACAAATTCCAAGGAGATGGATTCAAGGCACAGAACTACATCGGTCAGTTTCCACCAGACAGTCCCTTTACACCCAACCCACCTCGCAGGGTGGTTGTTGATGGGGGAAGAGAAAAGTAGCATTCTCTGCCTGGTGTGCCTGAAGGAAGGCAGGAGCTACACTGAACCTGGGGGAGGGTTGAATTCCTTCAACACACACAGCCACATTTGGGTGTAGACCCACACCTGCTGGGTTCCCACCTGGGAAGGGTTGCCAAGTACAGCCTCATTCTTGGGATGCCCATACTTGGCCAGCTTCCAAATGGAGCCATTTTCTCGGTGGTTCCTTTTCCAGGAAATGGGAATAAAATAAAAGCTGCCTGAAAGTTTCCTGGATGAGGAGAATTGGCAAAGGGGTTTGCAGGTTTCCCCAGCCCTGCACAAAACAGGTAAAGCAACCCAGGAGCCACAACGGACACAGCCACAAAGAAAGAGTGTGATCAAAACTGGGGGAAATGAACAGATTCCCATAGAAGAAGAGGTGATTTATGAAAATATTGGAATGTGCAGAAATGAGTAGATTAACATTGGCAATTAAAGAACAAGACGAAATGGGATCAGATAGGGTATGGGATTTATTTTATAAATGGTTGGAAAATAAAGTCAGAAGTTAAATGAATATTGTTATCATGATAAGATATATCAGGTTGAGTAGGTTGTAACATGAATGCAACCTTAGTAAGAAATGTATACAAAATATAAACATTTGCACAAGATATATGTACCCAGTCGATACACTGTATAACTGAAAGATGGATTTGTTTTAAAATAAAAATATTAAAGAAGGAAGGAAGGAAAAGAAAGAAAGAAAGAAGGAAGGAAGGAAGGAAAGAAAGAAAGAAAGAAAGAAAGAAAAAGAAAGAAAGAAAGAAAGAAAGAAAGAAAGAAAGAAAGAAAGAAAGAAAGAAAGAAAGAAAGAAAGAAAGAAAGAAAGAAAGAAAGAAAAAGAAATCTCTTCCTGCATTTCCAATGCAGGTGTGCGGCCGAGATTCTGGCTGTTTGCCTTGTGTCCCAAAGCACAGAAGCTGGGAGGGGAGGTTAGTGTGAGTCTTTTCTTATCCTGCAATTAGCCCCTTCGGTGTATTTAGACACAACTCAACATGCAGGCCGCAACAATGTGCCAAGATGCGAGGATCCAGGCTGGAGACTCTTTGGAGCAGGAAGCTGCCGGGTGAACCACGACTTCCCCAGAGCCAGGCAGAATGGAAATGCAGGCCTGAAGGGGAAAGGGCCGATGAAAGGCCTGGCTGGCCAGTAATTGGCACCCGAAGGACAGACATTTGACTTGGAAAGCCTCCCGGGGGAATTCTCCCAGCCTCGCCAGGGCTTTGTTAGCTAGACGTCCCTCCCACTCACCTCTCGGCAGACTGCTGCGGTCAGCAGCCGTCCCAACGTCCCTAGGCAGAGGTGCTGCTGGGTGAGGCCAATGGTCCCTCAGCTAGGAAGGAGGCCCAGTTGAAGACACAAGGGACAGCTCTGGCATGGACGGGGACATGATGGGAAATGGCACCCACTTTGCCCAGGTTGTGTTATTATTTCATGCTGCATGTGATAACATGCCCTTATGTCAGCACTACAGGTAGTCCTCAATTTAAGACTGCGTTAGGGGCCCTATTTCTGGTAGTAAGTCAAGGATCCCATGTGACCACCTATGACCATGTGGTCGTAGAGGGAGGGCTATGTTATAGCTGTCCCAGGTGCTTCAGAGCAGCGGTCTTTGGTGGCTGAGGAACTCTGGGAGTTGAAGACCATAAGTCTGAAAGTAGCCAAGGTTGGAGAGGCCTCCTTTACAGGCTGTCAAGGTAACTCAGCAGGTCCAGCATTAGGCTAACCTGCAGCTGGCTTTACCACAGGTGGTAGAGGCCCCCCACCATGAATCCCAGGGTCTTGCTCTCCTCCTGGGCTGAACTGCAGCAGAAGCAAACCCTGATGGAGAACTGAGCAGGCCCCTGCCAAGAGCAGCACCAGCCCCATAGGCAGCTCTTTCACAACTACTCCTGGTTTGCGCAAGGGAGAAACTCCCCCTCTGGGCCGCATGGTTCAGCCTCTCCCTTCCCAGCCTACCTGCTGCTTTGGCTTGCAGGTGCCCCTCCCTGTCATGGGCATGCAAAAACACAGGAACAGGTGGAGGTTGGACGTCCTTCCCTCTTCAGAGAGGTGGGTGAAAGGAGCGGATGGAGGACAGAGTGACTCTTCTGCCTTGTAGAATAGGATAGGAATAGAGAAGAGAAAGAGACGGGAAAGGAGTGGAGTGGAGTGGAGTGAAGGGGAGTGGAGTAGAGTAAGTAGAGTAGAATAGAATAGAATAGAATAGAATAGAATAGAATAGAATAGAATAGAATAGAATAGAATAGAATAGAATAGACTTTTTTATTGGCCAAGTGTGTTTGGACACACAAGGAATTTGTCTTGGTGCAAATGCTCTCAGTATACATAAAAGAAAATTTACATTCATCAAGAGTCAAGAATCATCAGGTACAACACTTAATAATAATCATAGGGTACAATAAGCAATCAAATCATACTAGGAAACAGTCAATATAAATTGTAAGGATACAAGCGACAAAGTTACAGTCGTGCAGTCACAAGTGGGAGGGGATGGGTGATAAGGAGTGATGAGAAGATTAATAGTAATAGTAGTGCAGACTTTGTAAATAGTTGGACAGTGTTGAGGGAATTATTTGTTTAGCAGAGTGATGGCATTCAGAAAAAAACTGTCCTTGTGTCTAGTAGTTCTCATATGCAATGCCCTATAGTATCATTTTGAGTTGACACAGTTTATGTCCAAGATGTGAGGGGTCTGTAAATATTTTCACAGCTCTCTTTTTGACTTGTGCAGGATACAGGTCCTCCATGGAAATAATTGTTTTTTCTGCAGTATCTCTAAGGGCTCAGATGTCCCCCCAAAAGTTAAATGGTCAAAGAATTATCGGGGTTGCTTCCATACCTTATTAAGGACAAACTCACTGTGATGACCACCGGTTCAGGTGACTTCAAAGGAAAGGAGGATTGGCTCCTTGGACTTTCCATGTCTCTGGAGAGGCCTCCAGAAGCAATGTAGACCTGGCTTGCTGAGGACAAGCCCAACCTCCTCTTGAGGGAGGAATGAGAGCCACCCTTACACGGTATTCTCTGAGCAGAGGTCTCCAAACTTGGCAACTTTAAGACTTGTGGACTTCAACTCGCATAGCATGGCTGGCTGGAGAATTCTGGGAGTTGAAGTCCACAAGTCTTAAAGTTGCCAAGTTTGGAGACCTCTGCTCTGAAGAGACTCACATGGACCAGTGCTCAATTTCATCATCCTTGTAGAAGAAACCCAAGGGCCTGACTGGGTACAGCACAGAAGTATACATGAGAAGCACCTAGGCTTGGTTTATACTTATCCTAGGCTCCTGTGGTTGGCTGGTTGGAATTCAGCACACTTGCAATCACAGGGTAAGATCATTTATTTTATTTTATTTTATTTATTTTGTCAAGCTATTATAAGGTAACAGGTATAAGTATAAACAGTTATGAATACGTGAAATGGATATCATAAGAAAAATAAAAGAAATAAAAGAAACAATAACACAGGGATGGTAGGCACGCTGGTGCACTTATGCACGCCCCCTACAGACCTCTTAGGAAAGGGTTGAGGTCAATAGTAGATAGTCTAAGGTTAAAGTTTTGGGGGTTTGGGGAAGAAATCACAGAGTCTGTGTCAGTCTCAAGATATCTTCTACATCTTTTCTGCATCTTCTCTGCTGCTATGCTCACTACTTTCTTTCAGCTGTCATTAGCAATGGGGGGGGGGCCTTGGAGGGGAAGAGAGCTGGAGGTGTTACCTTCCTGTGCTGTGGGTAAGAAAGGGGAGCGGGTGTATACATACATTCTTGTCTTTAACTTTCTATTTCCTTGCTAGCTTTTTTGCGCAGCTGCGAAGTTTTATCAAAATATGTCAAGGTCAACGGACAGAGGCCTCATCCCCACCTGAAGATGGCCACATGATCATATTCAGAACTTTTAATTGGAAGAGTCATTTGGACTTTGGGGGGTGGGAACAATTCCATTCCTTTGTATATGTGATCTGCGCGCCAATTCCTCACATTCGGAATTCAATCTGTAGCTTCCACTTTGATTTCCAGTAAAAGGAGAACTTTGCTCTAACCCATGGAGTCTGAGAATTTCTTTCTTGGATCTTGAAGGAAGCACACACTGACAGTCTGGTAGAGTATTCCAGACATTGACCACTCCGTTGCTGAAGATCATCCAAGCCACAGATGGACTTATGACCAAGAGAAGATGGAGACAGCAAGTCTTTGACAGAACAAAATGTTCTCTCAAGACGCCAGCACCCAAAGGGTAATCGGGGTGGGGCGGTGTTCCAGGATGAGGGAATCTGCACATTCTCTCCTGCATCTGCTGGGGGTTATGCCCACACAAAGCAGATCTTCGTGCATATCCAGGTGAGAGCCCGCCCTGCACCCTCAACTGAACAGGCTGGATTTCGCAGCCCTTCCAGTTCCGCCACCCAACACAGGCACTTCTTTTCTCAGAGAAAAGCAGGTTCCTTCGTTGTGTGGGTGGGAGAAGAGATACCAGCAGGTCTTTTAGCAAAGCTTGTCGCCAGGAAGTGCAGGGGTAGGACTTGGGGGGTGGCAGCCTGGTTCCAGCTCATCTTTGCACCCAGGGGACCCAGAGCGAATTCCCTGAATGTGGCTTTTGGTGACAGGCAGCCTTTTCTCTCTCCCTCCCTCTTCACGAACATTTCCCCTCCCTCCAACCCCTTTAACATCTCCAGCTCCCATCAGCCCCAGCCAGGACAAGGAAAGCTTAGCCTGAAAACTCCTCTAGGATATCCGCCAAGACAATTGCTTCCCTTCTCATCCCCCTCAGAGGGTTTTGAGAGCTGCTGGGAGCCTCTGTCTTCTGCTAAGCCAACATATACGCAAGGAAGAGGGGAAACAAGGCCATTGCTTTTACACTCGTTTCTGGGTTGCAGTTTTATTCTCGGAAGCCACCAAGAGTCACCAAAAAAGAGTTGGGCAAAATTTTCTGAATTTTTTTTAAAAAAGACGCAAAGGCGTCAAATTGATAGTGTATGAGAAATTATAAAGAAATACCATTTATGTGTAAATAAATGTATATATCTATATATGTATCAAAAATGCATAGAATAAGGAAGAATCTAATACAGCCATGGATAACAGTCATAGATGTTATTAACCAATGTACACACTGTTACAGTATCATTGCAAAATGTGGAAATCTGTTTTAATTGTTGAAACGTTGAATGAATATAGATACAGCACTGAAATAAATAAATAAATAGATAGACAGGAGGGGTTGCCTTTGCATAACCAATAGCAATAACAAGAGCACTTAGACTAGTATACTGCTCCATAGTGCTTTACAGCAGGGGTCTCCAACCATGGCAACTTTAAGCCTGGCAGACTTCAACTCCCAGAATTGAATCCCAGGAAAGCTGGCTGGGGAATTCTGGGAGTTGAAGTCCACCAGGCTTAAAGTTGCCAAGGTTGGATGTTGAGGTAATTCCCCATTAGGAGAATGAGCGCATACAGGGAGACGTATTTAAGAGAAGTGTTGGAATAATACACACACAGCGCGCGCACACCGTACAGTAAATGTAGGTTTTTACTTCCAGAAAGGTTTTAGCAAAGTCCAAAATAAGCAGTCCAAAATCATTCACAGGTAAAATCAGTCAGTTTTCAATCCAGGGATAATCCAAATATCTAAGTCCAGTGTCAAAAAACAGTTCAGTATCAGACTTATTAAATCCAATAATATCAGTCAATTAGAAGAAATGGAGCAATACTATCCAACAGAAGGAAACAGATACTCACTCAGGCACACTCTCTTCTGAGACTAAGACTAAACAAACCAGGTTTCTGGCTCCATCCTATGGCCGTTTGAGTAACCACACCCAATTGCATGCTCTTGTATTCCCTTAAAGATATAGTACTAAAATGTTTATCCTGGTTGATATATTTCTAACCCAAATACCTGT
This sequence comes from Hydrophis major, assembly GCA_033807585.1. NCBI lineage: Eukaryota > Metazoa > Chordata > Lepidosauria > Squamata > Elapidae > Hydrophis > Hydrophis major. The sequence goes on from CM066331.1 coordinate 115,648,766, forward strand.
TAGGTGACTTATATTCCTAACATTGGAGACCCCTGCTTTACAGCACTCTCTGAGTGGTTCAGAGTCAGTCTATTGACCCCAACAATTTTACCCACCTCAGAAGGATGGAAGGCTGAGTCAACCTTGAGTCTGTCAAGTGTCGAACTGCTAGCAGTGGGCAGGGTTAGCCTGCAATACTGCATTCTACCCACTGTGCCACCAGGGCTCTTAATCATAATCAATTCAAGATACGGCTTCTCTCATTAAATGCAACCCATTGTGATTTTATTGGTCATCTCCTGTAGGATTCGACCCAGCACCCCATTTGCCACCCAATGGTTTATCTTTCCAGAGATTATGTGGCAAATACCCCAATGCAGCTGGGTCAATTTGGGAGCAAAGCAAATAGATTTTCAAAGTGGTTTCATTTGGTCACACACACACACTTTTATCTTTGTTCACTATCATATACAGGAAAAGATGTACAGGATTTCTTGGCAAATGTATCATATAGCATGATACATTAAAAGATGGAATTACACGACACCCACAACCGTTTACATAACTCCAGAGGTGGTATTCAGCAGGTTCTGACCAGTTCTGGAGAACCGGTAGCAGAAATTTTGAGTAGTTTGGAGAACTAGCCAATCCCACCTCTGACTGGCCCCGCCAATCCCATCTCTTCTCTGCCTCCCATTGAGTCCCAGCTGATCAGCTGGGTCTTCTTTGGTTGCCCTGCACAGGAGAACGGAAATGGAAAGCAGGTTAGTGGGGAGGGAATGGAGATTTTGCAGTATCCTTCCCCTGCCACACCCACTAAGCCACACCAGTAGTAAACAATGTTGAATCCCACCACTGAGTAACTCAGTTATGGGGATTGAGCCTCACAACTACAAAGCAGCAGGGTAGGAAGTCCATGAATGTCTCAGTACGGAATATATTCTGTGATGATGTGATGCTCACGCTACACGGAATCAATCTCAGCTCTGTAGTAATTTTGCAGCGGTGGTGAAATTCTGCTTACTTATTGCAAAGATGCTCTGCCTTTCTGCCAAAATGAGCCCGCTAATAATAATAAAACAGAGATTACCCTGAAGTTGTAAAAATCAAAACACACAACTAAAAAAGGAATATGCAATGCAACTCTTTTGTACAGGTATATAGCCTATCAAGCCAATTCACTCAACCAGGGACTCTCTCTCGTGGAGGGGGGAAGGGAAGAGCCTGCATTGGCAGAGGCAAGGAGGGGCTGTGTTTCGCGGGGGGGGGGGGGGGATCCCTGGGCCTCCCAGCCAGAGGGGCCTCTCCTGGCTTCCCTCCAACATGACAGGATCCCAAGAAGCACCAGGCTCTGGTATAGATCTGGGCACGCCAGTGTGGAGTTTTCCAGGCTGAAAAACAGCCTTCAGTGAAACAACAAGGAAGGGGCACCCAGGTGAGTGGCAACACCCCAGAATTTGGCTTTCAAAGCCTCTTCCACTTTCCACCCCAGATTGTCCACCAAGGTGAAGACAGATGGAAATAAAGGGGAGAAAGTCCATGATATCCAGAAGCTTGGAGCGGAGATATCACTACCTGTTTTAGACAGGGGCCTCCAACCTTGGCAACTTGAAGCCTGGCGGATTTCAACTCCCAGAATTCCCCAGCCAGTTCCTGCTCTAGTCAGCTGGCTGGGGAATTCTGGGAGTTGAAGTCCGTCAGGCTTCAAGTTGCCAAGGTTGGAGACCCCCGCTCTAGACAATCATAGACACAAATGGTTTTCAGAGATAGCCAAAAATTATCCTGTTCGGGAATTTTATTTTATTTTTTAAACCAAAGTCCTCACAACTGACTTTCTGGTGAAGAGACTTCCCTGCTTCTTACCCATTTTTCTGACAAAGGTCTTGAAAACAAAACCAATAATTCTCCCTTAGTTGAACATCTCTTCATAAATCACCCCCCTGACTTCTGCCACAGCAAGTGCAATGGACACATCATCCCTCTCTCTCTCTCTCTTTTGTTTAAACCAACCTGATTCAGATTCTTCAGTAGGCCATAGGCCTCAACATTATGTAAAAAGCAGAATATACTTTCTGTTCCCTTTACAGAGGCATCATTACTGCAAGGGAGTATAATATGTGTATGCTAGAGACAAAACTGCACTGAATCCTGCAGCTGCTGCCCGTCGGAACAAAAGTCCCTTGTGATGGCGATCCTGGAGGATTCCTGGCCATCAGTAGAAGGACCACCCTATGTTGGGCTGGTGGCTGATAGGGGAACAAGGTCCACAGTGTTTTAGGCCTGTGACAACGAGCCATTACCAGCAGAACCAGCAGAAAGACCTGGAAAGGTTCAGAAGACTCATCTATATTACAGATTTCAGTCTATGTTGCAGACAAGACGATTTCTGCACAAAGTTTTAAAAACGTAATTCAAAAGAAAAAAGGAAGAAGCTGAGAAGCAAACAAGCCACTTCTCAAACCTTGCTCTGATGATCACATTAGTTATTTTGAAGAACAGTTGAGCTTGTTGTCCAGTAGAGGGGTCGCCAACCTTTTGGACCTCAGGGACCACCAAACTCAATCTTAAATCCCACAGACCACTAACATGCTCTTCCACCCGGGTGCACCGGCCTGCCATGGACTGGAGGAGCTGTTCTGGGATGACCAAAGGGCCAGTCCTGTGACTACTGCAGCTCTGGAATATGGAACCGACTTTCCCACCAACATCAGCAAGCCACCCCGGGGCGGATTTCCCTCCCCAGCCGTTGGTCTTACCTTCCAGTTCCAACTCACATGGCTCTACTCAAGGCAAGGTTTGTGCTTGGCTGAAGGGTGAAGGCCAGTGTGTTGGCAGGCCATGTGGGCAGCACAGCCTTGTGTTCCCATGCAGCCTGGATTAATTGCTTTGGGGAGACATTTCTCTGTGGACAACCAAAAATTTCTTGCAGACCACCAGTGGTCCCTGGCCCACTGGTTGGCAACCACTGTTCTACTGAACAACTGTTCCCAAAATAACTAAAGTCATCATGAGATATACCAGTGATGGTGAACCTTTTTCTTGTGATGTGCTGAAAGAACATGCATGCACACCGGCACCCACAATGAAATGTGCTGGGCCCCCCCTGTACATGCAACACCCTATTTGAAACCTTTTTCACCCCCTCTGCAGAGGCTTAAGGGAAGCCTCTGCAGCCTTTGGAGGCCGAAAAATGGGCTCGTTTTTTAGCCTCCAAATATCCAAAGTGATGAAACCGGAAGTACTGGAAGTGATGAAACGGGCCCATTTTTCGGCCTCCAAAGGCTGCAGAGGCTTCCCTTGAGTCTCTGGGAGGCCGAAAAAGGCCTCAAATGGGCTGAAAATCAGCTGGGAGGCGCACACATGTGCAGAGCAGGTAAGTTTGGCTGGGGCTTGTGTACCTGCATAAATGGCTCTGCGTGCCACCTGTGGCACATGCAGGTTCACCATCATGGAGATATAAGGTATATACTCTGTCATCTACTGGACAACCAGCTCAAATGTTCTGTTCTCCAAAATAACTAATCCAGCAATTAGGGTGTTCCTGTAACTCCTTCTGTAATTTCACCATTAAACATTAACTCCATTCAACTATATTTGAACCTTGCTTTAATTGTATACAATACAGTGATCCTTGACAGAACGATAGTGGGTACATTTTTTTAAACTTAAAAAAAAAATAGGTACCCTCCTTGTAAATGTATTTTATGGTCTCTGAAGCCATTTGCCTCTCAACAGAACAATGTTCCTCCATAGAAACCTGTTCCTACCCATCCTGGGGATCAAAGCCATTTAAGGAAAAAAGAAAGAAAGATACAACTTTTCATTCACTGTAAGCTATTTTGGTACTGAAAAATCTGCCCGCATGTAATAATTGCCACTAAGCAGTAGAATTGGCTGCTCCTTCTCTTCTGTCCAATGCTCTGTGCAAAGAAGCTGGCTTGGCTCTGCAAGGTTCGAATCCTTAGAGCCATGTAACGGAATGAGTTCCCGTTCCTGGTCCCAGCTTCTGCCAACCTAACAGTTCGAAAGCATGCAAAAATGCAAGTAGAAAAATAGGGACCCCTTTGGTGGGAAGAGAACAGCATTACGTGCACCTTTCGGCGTTTAGTCAAAGACAGAAGCTGCCGTTTGTGCAAACAGAAAGAAAATGTAGCTTCTAGAGTCGAGTCTAGGGACAGAAACTGAGCTTCTGCTTCTTCCTTTGGAGACTGTGGGAAGAAATCGAAAGCCCAGCCAGGGCAAGATTGCCACCCTTTAAGGCCCAGGCCAGACTGGAGGTTCCTACTAGAGCAGGAGCAATTTTCAGCGACCTGCAATTTGGCAGTTCGAATCCCACCAGGCTCAAGGTTGACCCAGCCTTCCATTCTTCCGAGGTGGGTCAAATGAGGATTGTTGGGGGCAATAAGCTGATTCTCTAAAGCAGGGGTCTCCAACCTTGGCCACTTTCAGACTTGTGGACTTCAACTCCCAGAGCTGGCGGAGCAATTCTGGGAGTTGAAGTCCACAAGTCTTAAAGTGGCCATGGTTGGAGACCCCTGCTCCAAAGCATTGTGAAGTGCTATTGCTCTTCATTCCAAGCCTCCGGATATACCAAAACGGCAGGCAACAACCACTACGCACCTTTTTTTACACAACTCTCAACTTTCTGGAAAAGTCCCCCCCCCTCCCCCCAACTTTGCAAACTTTGCAAGCTCCCTCTGCAAGTCTCGGCTGCCGTGAAGAGGCTCGCTTAAAAGCCAACCTCCCCGGCCGGAGCGCAGCGCCCATCATCCCCAGCCGTGCAAGCGAAGGCGCAGAGAGGCACGTGGGGCGGCGGGTGGGGAGGGGGGAAAAAAGAGAGAGAGAGAAAGAGAGAGAGAGAGAGATAAAAGCGACCGCCGGAAGAGGCGGGAAGGAGCGCAGCAGCAAGAGCGGCCTTAGGATCAGCGGCTGCGCGGGTCCCTCTCTCTCCGTCCTTCAGGAAGCGCCCAGGTGAGTTCGCCCCTTCGCCCCACCTGGCGTCTGAATGCAGGGAGGGAGGCTGAGGCTGGGAGGGGGGTGCGAGCCAGCTGGCCGAGGCAGCCCCTCCAGCCAGCCAAGCCACCGGGCCTGGGGGGGGGGAGAGGTCCAGCTGCCCTCCCGGCGGACGGGGCGCGCCAGGAGGCAATGGAGGGGGGGGGGGGGAACTTCAGCCCAGCTCCAGCGGGTCTCCTTCCAGGCGTGGCCCCAGCCGGCCGTTTGCACCGGTGGGAAAGGGGCGCAGACAGCAACGTCCTGGAGTGCTTGGCTGGACGGGGAGCTGCGCCCTCCCGGGCCGGAATCCTCTTAAGAGCGGAGGGGGAAACCACGACGACGAAGAGGACTAACGCCCGCTCGCCTTGCCGGGCCCGCCCGCCTGCCTTTCTTGCCCGCTCCGGGCCCTCCGCTTTGGCGCCGCGCGCCGATTGGCCCGTTTGAAAGCGGCGGCGTCGCGTCATTGGCGGGCGGGCGGCTGCGGAGCGACGCGGTTAATTTGAAATCTGCCGGCGTAGCTCGCAAGGCAGCGGCGGCGGCGACGGCGGCGCTTTCGGTCCGGAAGGCTCTTGCGCCGCGGAGGCACCGGCCGAAGAGCGGTAAGGGGAGGCGCCCATGGGCGCCCTGCTACAAGCCTCCACCCCATCCAGGCAGCGGTGGCGGCGGCGGCGGCAGCCGAGGCGCTGGGCTCTCCCGCTGAGCGCTGGCCCCCGGGCTGGGAGGTGCTCGCCCGGGTGTCCCCTTCCCTCCCTTCTTCCCTCTCGGCCTGGTATGCAGCTGAGAGAAGACGTCCTCGTGGAAGGGACTCCGCGGTTGTCCTTTCCCAGGCGATTGCAGGGCTGCACCTGAATGGAGCAGAGGTCTCCAAATTTGGCACCTTTCAGACTTGTGGACTTCAACTCCCAGAATTCTCTAGCCAGCTGGCTGGAGAATTCTGGGAGTTGAAGTCCAAAGGAAGTGGGAGCCTTTGCTGGGCAGCTCTTGACTGAAGGCCAAGGGGTCAAAGGGAGGAAAATCAGCTGAGTTGGGTGGAGGCCGGGAAGAGTAAGTATCCAAAGGGGGCAAATTGGCTACAAATGGTTACTCTCCTTGGTTCTTTCAGCTCAACTCCTTTGGAATGATGGACGACTACACTAAGATAGAAAAGATTGGTGAAGGTAGGTGCCCCCTGATCTGCCCCTCTATTATACAGTTATCTCCCCTAACTAAGATTAACTAAAGCCCTGAATGATAATAAATTAAATTTTAGTTTAGCTACACATAACATAGTTAAATGTTTGTTTATACAAGAACAATATGCAGTACTTTCACCCGATGCTTTAATCTTCCATCCATTTGCCAGTGATACATGTTTACTCGTGGACATCTTTACAAACCTTTTTCTGTCTTTAGTAATGCACTGTGATGCTCCACTATCAACAACCCACAAATCATGGTTTACAGTTGAATTGCTAGACATAGCCAAACTAGCGTTCTTCTTAGCCTTCTGGTGTTTGCCAGTATTCTGTTGTTTTCCTTTCTTACAGAATTTAGCTATATGTCCTCTAGTCCCACAAGAAAAACATTTCCTAATAGTATAGACAGTTGAAGATAAATCCTCTTCTTGTGGTTGTTCCTTTCTCAGTCGGTCCCTATCCAGCCGTTCTCTTACTTCCTCTAACAATCTTCCAGTTATGTCAGTCAATGTCAGTTTATCTCTGGGCAGGACTTCCAGTGAAGATACATAGTCATCATAACTTTCATCCAACGAGGAAAAAATGATGTAAACTTGATGTAGCTCTGAAAATATCAGTTCTTTTTCATGTAGCTCTTGAAAAGTTATTTTCATGAAGTTTAAATGAGTTAACTTATCGCCACCTTTTAGAAGATGTGCTCTAAACAGTTTATGTGTAAGGTGTATGTGTGCACCTACACTGTCACGAACATAAATCCTCTTCAAATTCTCCCAACACTTAGCAGCAGACTCTTCTCCATGAATATGGACTAGCTGCTGGTCACTCAGTGTTAGTCCAATTATGCAAAGAGCTTGTTCGTTGTTCTGTTTAAAGTCAGCAAGCTTCTTGGCATCATCCTCATTTTCTGGATCCCAAGTATTTACATCCGGAGGGTCCTGAACTACATTCCATAAGCCTTCTTTATACAGAAGTAGACTGCACTTCATAGACCAGGAAACATAGTTTGTTCCATCCAACTGGGTTATCAGTGATAGACTTGTTGAATGGTCTTGTGCCATCTTTATCAGGATAGTAAACCAGAATTAAACAGTAAACAGCTGTCTGTATACAGTACTGTGTGCATTCACACTAACTCTCAGTTATCTGAGCCTGGTATGGCCTAGGCCCATAACCAGTGTTGAGGTAATTCCCCGTTAGGAGAATGAGCGCATACAGGGAGACGTATAGAGAGTAGTGTTGGAATAATACACACAGAGCACACAGATACACTGTACAGTAAATGTAGGTTTTTACTTCCAGAAAGGTTTAAGCAAAGTCCAAAATAGGCAGTCCAAAAGTCATTCACAGGTAAATCAGTCAGTTTTTCAATCCAGGGATAATCCAAATATCAAAGTCCAGTGTCAAAAAACAGTTCAGTATCAGACTTACATTAAATCCAGTAATATCAGTCAATTAGAAGAAATGGAATGGCAATACCTTCCAACAGAAGGAAACAGATAAAACTCAGACACTCTCTCCTGAGACTAAGACTAAACAAACCAGGTTTCTGGCTCCATCCTATGGCCATTTGAGAAACCACACCCAATTGCATGCTCTTGCATTCCCTTAAAGATATAGTACTAAAATGTTTATCCTGGTTTATATGTATTTCTAACCCAAATACCTGTTAGGTGACTCATATTCCTAACAGGGTCTTTGTGCATTCTCCAAGCATCCAAGTTCATCCCTCTCGTGTGCCAAGGTGCTTTGTTTGATGTTCTTTCTTGGCTCCCCTCTTTCAAGCCTTGGTGAGCCCTTCTGTCGCTTTATCCAGAATTACAAAGTCAACACACACACACACACTGTTGCTTTTCCTCCTTGTGCTAGGAACGTATGGCGTGGTGTACAAAGGCAAGCACAAGGCCACTGGCCAAGTGGTGGCCATGAAGAAAATACGCCTGGAAAGTGATGAAGAAGGTGTCCCCAGCACGGCCATCAGGGAGGTTTCCCTGCTGAAAGAGCTACACCATCCCAATATTGTGTGGTGAGTGGCTCCATTTGGCAAAGAAGATGATGCTTTGTGTATGTACAGAGCCAGGAAAGAAGCAACACCACTCTTAATTTTTGCACAGGGTTTACCCGAACACACATCCCAAATAGGTCTATTTGCTAAGAAAGGCAGCTTGTTAAGTGAATTTTACTACCTTTTTTGGCCATGGTTCTTAAGCAAATGACAACAGTCATTAAGTGAATTACACAGGGTGTAAGGCAGAGGTCCCCAAACTTGGCCACTTTAAGACTTGTGGACTTCAACTCCCAGAATTCCTCAGCCAGCATAGCTGACTTGAAGTTCACAAGTCTTCAAGTTGCCAAGTTTGGAGATCTCTGGTATAATGGAATCCAGCTTCCTCCCATTGACTTCACTTGTTAGATGGGAAGGTTGCAAATGGTGATCACAGGACTTTGGCATGCTGATCCACCATTTCTGCCCTCCAGCCTTCAGATCTCCCAACTGCAGAAACAATACAGTTTAACTCAGGACTTTCTGAGGTTGCAATACTACTCTTTGGAATGGCACTTAAGCCAGGCTTCCTTCCAAGTGGAGGGGCTTGGGGTTATGTTACAGGGGGTTGATTTTTCTGGATCAGGGTGCATGCTAATTGATCCCACCGTGTCTATTTGCACCTGGTGGTTCTGCCTTATTGCTACAGAATGTTTATTTAGTTAAGAGGAATGTTAACTGGGGATACATCTAATGGGCTAGTAACATTTCTTGCTTTTGAATGTTTATGTCAGCCTTCCGAGGGAAAATGCAGAGAATGTTAACTGGAAATGATGTTTGCGTGATAAGAAAAATAAATGAAAATGTCATAACAGCTTTTAGACGTGCTAAACCAGACATATGTTTAATCTTCTCCAGAGCCACCATTGCTTCTCCCTGGCCCTTCCCAGCGGTGGGAGCATCTGAACAAACTAGAGAAGGCTATTAATTAATGATACAATTAGAGAATCATTAATGTGGCATTTTGTGGGGAATGAGAGCTTGCAGAGGGAGCTTTTTGTGCTGACTGTAGAGTGAAGGAGTTTGAGTTGTCTACATTTGTTCAAATCTCTTTAGTCTTCAGGATGTGCTTATGCAAGACTCAAGGCTTTACCTTATCTTTGAATTTCTTTCCATGGATCTCAAGAAATACTTGGATTCTGTCCCATCAGGACAATATTTAGATCGTATGCTTGTTAAGGTAAGAAAGAGTAAAATAAAAACAAAAAGGAGGGTCTGGAAAAAAATGTCCTTTTCTAGCTCGTTTCTGGCACGAGCCTCTTAAGGTGGAGATTGCTGCAAGCAGCATAAAAGCATGCGAATGCTTATAAAAAGTCATTGTTTTGGCCAAGTGAATCCCTGAACTGCAAAGCATCCCATCAGCTAAAGGCAGCTGTTCTGAAGTTCAGCATGTGCCAAATAAGCTTAGATTTCCTTACTGCTTTTGCAAAGTTTCTCTGCCAGAGGTCTCCAAACTTGACTACTTTAAGACTTGTGGACTTCAACTCCTAGGAATTCTAGGAGTTGAAGGGCACAAGTCTTAAAGTTGCCAAGTTTAGGAACCCCTGGTGCACGTTCAGGGGCATCCATAATGACCCCTTGCTGACAAAAGTCCTCACACAAGCCTAGGACTTACGAGCTTGAATTGGGAATGCAAGTACACAACCTTAGTGTTGGCTGATGCATGACTGCGCATCACTTAATAACGCTGACTGGGAGTTTTCTGGGGAGAAGAGGTGGCCACGTTCTGAAGTGGAAGTCTTTGCTCTTGTGGTTCTTTCAGAGTTACTTGTACCAAATCTTGCAAGGTATCGTGTTCTGCCATTCAAGAAGGGTTCTGCATAGAGACCTGAAACCTCAGAACTTGTTAATTGATGACAACGGTGTGATTAAACTGGCCGACTTCGGGCTGGCCCGTGCTTTCGGCATCCCTGTGCGTGTCTACACACATGAGGTAAGGGCGTGTGTGGCTCTGCCTTCAGGCAGGATCAGATTTTCTCTGAAGAGGTTGAAGAGCACTTTCCTTGGGGCAGGGGAGACGAGGGCCCTGTGGGGGGAAGAGAGGGATGGTCTCCATATGGGGGCCACTGGGAGTGCAAGGCACTTCCCAAGATGGCCCTGTGGGAATAGAGGTTTGGTAACAGCTAATCTCATGTCTCAAATTGTGTTCCAACTTGAAATGGCTCAAAGTCTGGTTTCTTTATTTTTCTTTGGAGACAACGGGGCTAACGTGGGCTCTATTGAAGGGGAAAATGGGTCTTGGGTGCCCGTTAATCATTCATCCTGAACAGTTCAGATAGTAGCCGGCTCAGGTCCAAACCTGCCTCTTAAATTTATGAGGTTCAAGATGAAGGATGCTACCAATAATAGCGATAGCACTTAGACTTATATACTGCTTTATAGTGCTTTCCAGCCCTCTCTAAGCAGTTTACAGACTCAGCCTTTTGCCCACAACAATCTGGATCCTCATTTTACCCACCTCGGAAGGACGGAAGGCTGAGTCAACCTTCAGACTGGTGGGATTTGAACTGTCAAATTGTAGGTGGCTGGTTGCAGCAGAAGTAGCTTGCAATAATGCACTCTAACCACTACGCCACACAGGCTCCTTTTAATCCTTTTGTGACTTGGATGATAATCCTACCTAGCACTTCCAAAATGTGTGTGTGTGTGTGTGTGTGTGTGAATAGCAGGTAAAAATCTTCTGATTGCTGATTTCCTTTCTAAGGTTGTAACCTTGTGGTACAGATCCCCAGAAGTCTTGCTTGGCTCTGCCCGCTACTCTACCCCCGTAGATATATGGAGCATTGGGACCATCTTTGCAGAAATGGCCACCAAGAAGCCGCTGTTCCACGGTGATTCGGAAATCGACCAGCTCTTCCGGATCTTCAGGTATCCAGCCTAGGAGGATCAATCAGCTGGGGCAAGAAGCATCGGTGGCTTTGGGCCGGGGTGGTGGTGGTATCACTTCTGCATGCTGCTCCTTTGAGATAGTGGCGTTCCCTGATGAATTGGGATTGGTCTGCTCATGATTCTTCGCCATACTCAGACAGCTCTATGGGTTGTTGTATCCTACCACACCTGTAACACCTGTTGTGTCGTACTACATTTCTCCTGCTGGAGCCATGGAAGCAAAATTATTTTTTCCAGCCTGAAGGTGGTTGCCCGTTTCTTGCCAGTTCTGATGATATGCAAAAGACTTATGATATGGAGAAGACCCATCAGGCACAACCAAAGGACCCCCATATTCTTTCTTCCTTTCCCTTTCTTTTTATTTCCTTTCCTTTCCCTTTCTTTCTTTCTTTCCTTCCTTCCTTCCTTCCTTTCCTTTCTTTTTTCTTTCTTCCCTTTTCCCTTTCTTTCTTTTGTTTCTTCTGTTGCCAAAAGTTTCCATGTCACTTTGTGACTGGGTGGTGGGATAGGAGCCTCAGCCAGCTGGTCTTCACACTCCAAGGGTGGGACTCTGAAAGCCTCCTTCCCTCCTTATGAGGTCTCTATGCGGGACAGATTCAACCCACCTTTTTTTCCTCTTCCTGGCAGAGCATTGGGGACCCCCAATAATGACGTGTGGCCGGAGGTAGAATCCTTGCAGGATTACAAGAACACCTTCCCCAAATGGAAACCAAGCAATCTAGCAACTCATGTGAAGAACTTGGACGATGAAGGCCTCGATCTGCTCTCGGTAAGTTACTGCGTCGCTCTTCTGCGGGATGTGGAAGTTGAGTCCTGGCAAGTGGACTTCTCTTTCTTTTGAGTTTGAAACCATTCACTGCTTATCCAAGTACCCTCTTAAGTCCGACCTGTAGGGGGGGTCTCTCTAAACCAGTGGTAGCTAACCTTTTGGGGCTCCTGTGCCGAAAATTGCATGCTCATGAGCTAGCACCCAGAAAGCAATGTGCGTGGCCCACTATGTCCCCTGTACATGTGCGCGCGATCCTTTCCCATGCCGCCCCCTTACCTGCACTGTGTATGCATGCACCTCCCAGCTGATTTTCGGGCCTTTTTCGGCCTCCCAGAGGCTCAAGGGAAGCCTCTGCAACCTTTGTAGGCAGAAAAATGGGCCCGTTTCATCACTTCCGGTATTTCTGGAAATACAGGAAGTGACAAAGTGGGCCTGTTTTTTCGGGCTGCAGAGGCTTCCCTCAAGCTTCTGGGAGGCTGAAAAAGGCCCGAGAATCAGCTGGGAGGGGCGTGCATGGGCACTGAGGTAATTTTGCCTGGGGTTCGTGTGTCCACACAAATGGCTCTGCGTGCCACAGGTTCGCCATCATGACTCTAAACCAACTTGGTCACCAACTTGGATAAGCAGCAAAAGGTTTCAAACTAAAAATTTCCAGACAACTTTAGCTGGATGACTGCAAATCTTCAACAACATCTGCACACCCTTGAATCAAAGTGGGCCTTTTGATTCTTCCGAAGGGGGAAACCAGGTGTCTCTCTTGGTTGCTAGACTGGGTAGCGAGTGGAAAGCAGGTGGTCAGGCTTGAGAAAATGTCTTCAGGTCTGCAAATTGGTTTGGCGAATTGTTGCTTGGAAAAAAGCAGAATTTGTAGTAGGTCATATTTACAAATACTTTTTGGTGTAGCCATTTGTTTCAAACCCAAATGTATCCCTAGCACAAGCTTGAAACCTGGTGTGAGGATAGCAGTTTGGTCATCTTGTTCCTTCTGGATTAAGGGCAACGTAGCTCCAACTGGCAGAATCCTTGATTTGCCCACACAGTTACTTTAATCGATAAACTATGAGATGCATTTGTATAATCTGCCAGAGGGAAAGTGCCAGGAAGGGTTATGGCAGATGAGATCCTGTCCTGCATTTTCCTTCGTTCAACATTTTTTTTTTCTAGCTTCTTCCACATGTGCAGGGTCAGCTTTTTTCACATCAACAGGATGTCATTCTGTTTCTCTAGGTGGTCGTCTACTTGTCTAGTGGTCTAGTATATATCTGTGTTTCTGGATTTCCATGTTCCAGCTTGTTTTGAGGTATCATATTTTTGGTGTATAAGACACACTCTCCCCCCCCCCAAAAAAAAGTGGGTGGAAATGTCTGTGCGTCTTATACAGCAAATGTTGCTGAAGCCTCGCCCATCCGTTGGCTCCCACCCTTCAGCCTTTGCCTCCCAGCAATTTGTCTCCTTGCAGCAAACAGCCTGTTTCAGCTTCAGCACAGCCTGATTAGCACCAGCAGCTGATTGTCGGTTGAATCAGCCTCCGGACAATCAGCTGTTTCAGGCTGAAGGGATTGCCTATTGCTGCCTCCGTGAAACCCATTTTCAGCCTCTGCATCCATTTTTGGTCTCCCCACTTTCCATTTTCTGCCCGTTTCCACCTCCCATTTTCTGCCCGTTCTGATCCCCGTCGCCCAGAACGGGCAGAAAATGGGGTGCATGACTGCTGAAAAAAGGGCATGCAGAAGCCAAAAACGGGACGTGCGGAGGCGGCGATGGCGATCCCTACAGCCTGAAACAGCTGATCATCGGGAGGCCGATCCAACTGACAATCAGCTGCTGGTGCTAATCAGGCTGTGCTGAAGCTGAAACAGGCTGTTTGCTGCAAGGAGACAAATTGCGGGGAGACAGAGGCAGATTTTTTTTTCTTGTTTTCCTCCCCAAAAGCTAGGGGCATCTTACACTTTGGAGTATCTTATACTCCAAAAAATACATTACTTCTCATGAGGTTCTGTAGAACAAGGTTGGCAACCCCCTTGACAAAGCTCCAAATTGTGCTCTATTATTTGTCTTAATGTCTACAAGATATTGTATTTCTCACCTTGCAATAGCTATCCGCCACCTTTCCCAAGGTGACCACTGGTTTCCCTTTGGGTTACCAGTTTAGATAATTGACAGATTATACGCTAGCCCGCTGCGGGGCAACTGGCAATGTACTTCCAGGAACCCTTTTTGGGGGCTCCAGAGGTACATTTAGAAACTGAAAATGGGGGTTAGTTGCATCTAGTACCTCGCTTGGGAGAGCCACAACCCCATGGACAGGGAGGGAAGAAGACAATACAGGTAGATCTCAAACAGTGGTGGGATTCAATTTTTTTTTTACTACCGGTTCTGTGGGTCAGCTATTTTGTGACCATTTTATGCAATTGAAGCACCAAAAGTGGCTGCAGAGATTGGAGATCTTCTGACCTGGGACTGAAGAGTATGGGTCGAAAGTGGCAGGGGAAGGATACTGTAAAATCTCCAGTCAGAGGTGGGATTTGCCAGTTCTTCGAACTACTCAAACTTTCCACCACTGGTTCTCTAGAACTGGCCAGAACCTGCTGAATACCAACTTCTGGTCCTCAAGTTACAAATGGAATGGAACTTGCGCATTCCATTCATAACCCGAGGATTCATGGGAGTGAATCGCGCACTTTGAACGGAATCACTCCCTTTCACCCACACATTTGCTAATCGAATGCGAGGCTCATTAAGTGCATATGAGGTATTTGCAGGGGGGCGGCACTGATAGAACAGGCTGGATTCACCTCCCCCCAGAAGCTCCATTTTGGCCTGCAACGGGCTAGGGGAGGCCTCTGGTTGCCCGAACGGAGCTTCTGAGGGGTGGATCTGCCCCTCAGAAGCTTCATTTCAGCCCGCAACATGCAGGACGAATGTTGCAGAGCCTCTGTGGTTGTTCGTAAGGGCGAATAACTGCCACAGTGCTGCAAGAGGTCGTTTTGGGACTTGTTTGCAAACGCTACAGGGAGCTTATCACATAACTTCAAATGTCCACTATGGGAATGCTCGTAACCCAGGGATTACTTGTAACCTGAGGAGATGTTCTTCTTGTTTCTTAACACTTTGTTTTACCTGGTCATGCCAACTGGGTCAGCTATTTTATGACCATTTTATGTAATCGAAGCACCAAAAGTGGCTGCAGAGATTGGAGATCTTCTGACTTGGGACTGAAGAGTATGGGTTGAAAGTTTTCCTGCTCTGCCTTGGAGGTCCTTCTTGCCTGTGGATTGTCAGTGGGTGATGTGTCCTTTTGTTCTGAATTGCAGAAAATGTTGATCTACGATCCCGCAAAGAGGATTTCTGGCCGTGTGGCCCTCAATCATCCCTACTTTGATGACCTGGACAAATCAAAACTCCCAGCCAACCGGCTCAAGAAATGCTAACTTTTGGTTTGGGGAGAAGCTGCTGCTGATGTTTTGCTGCAAGAGTGCAGAAATTGTTGCTCTTGTTTTTTCTATATATGTCTGTCTTGATCTGTTCTAAAATTATAGAGCCCTATTTAGAGTTCCCTGATGTAAAATCCTCCTCAAATGTAAATACTAAGCAATTCAGTCCTCAATAAATTTGTGCACTGTTAATTATTCCCATTGTTATATAAATAAACCCTTCCAAACTAGGGTGGAATGTTTTGTTTCTTGCAGATGCTTGGCCTTATTGCCAGAAACAGCTAAGGGATTTTTAGCCTTTGGGGTCTTTGTAGAAAAAGACCCCCCCCCTTAGGGAAACCAGTTGGACGAACCCGAAATCTCCCAACAGGTACAAGTCTGGTCATCGTCCACCTCCTGTAGGCATCCCAGAGAGGTCCTTGCATGACTCCCTTGATCGAGAGAGCTCCATTATGCGTGGCTTTAGGGAAGGGGACAGTCTCCCTTCCTCTCCTCCTTGCCTGGAGAACACATGGGCAGCCCCTGCTTGTGATCTGCAACTCCCTCTGTGGCACTGTGGATCAACCCCTAGACCCGTGATGGCAAACCTACGATAGGCATGCGTACCACAGGTGGCACGCAGAGCCATTTGTGCGGGCACGCAAGCTCCAGCCAAACTTACTGTGTGCCTCCCAGCTGATTTCCGGCCTCCCTGAGGCTCGAGGGAAGCCTCTGCAGCCTCAGGAGGCCGAAAAATGGGCCTTTCAGAAATACCGGAAGTGCCTCTTTTCAGCCTCCGGGGGGCCTCTGGTGCCCGGGGAGGCCATTTTCGCCCTCTTGGAGGCTCGAGGGGAAGCCTCTGCAGCCTCAGGAGGCTGGAAAATGAGCCTTCTGGAAGTGCCGAAACAGGCCCATTTTCAGCCTCCAGAGGCCTTCCGGAAGCTGAAAACGGGCACTTCCAGTACTTCCGGAAGGCCTGTTTTTCATCCTCTCAACGCTGCAGTGGCTTCCCTCAAGCCACCGGGAGGCAAAAACTGCCTCAAACAGGCTGAAAATCAGCTGGGAGATGCGCGCATGCACAGCGCATTGCATTGTGGGTGCCGGCACGCATGCTTTCGGCACACCACAAGAAAAAGGTTGTTGCCATCCCTGCCCTAGACCACCAGCAGACTGGGGAGCAGCCTCATGTCATCTACCTCACCTTGAAGAGCAGCAATAGAAATTGCAGCAGACCATTGTTAAGTCTTCTGAAGCTGATTGATTGTTTCTCCTGTGAAACCCCGAGATTTTGCTCTCCGGCTGCTTCCTGAGGATCTCAAGCCACGGAAACTCAGATCGCTCCACTGCTGATAGGCAGGCATTCAACCGAAGGAGCAGCTCTTGCTTTATCGAGCTGGCTTTGGCTTGCTCTGTAGCGGAGGAGGAAATGAGGTCATCATGAAGGTAATTCAAGTGACAACTTATGGCTGCTGCATCCAATGACTCAACAAATTGACTTGTCAATGTGCCATTTCCTCTTGAACCACAAGATGTCAGCACAAAATCTCTACATAATCATCTACAATGATCAAGGCGTGGTATGAGACTGACTGCAGGCTGGAGCTGAATCACCCTGGCATAACTTGCAGGATAATTAGAGGGTTGTGTGCACTTTTATGTGAGTTTATGGGGCAGAATGACAACACTTAAAAAGATGGCAAACTGTTTAAAACCCTTTTCTCCCTTCGCTCATCATGGATTTTGCTTCCTGGGAGCAGCTAGTGGATTGGGAGACGACTGCCTTTGTGGAAGAAGGAGTGTTCATCAAATCTGCCAAGTCTGCTGAGATCGTATTTACTTAATGTAAATGTAATACCTCATGTTTTGCACTGTTAAGAGTGAAAAGTGCTGCATGTTTCGTGCAACATCTTCTTCAACCATAACAAGCAGATTTCTGCCTTCCCTTGACCTGTGAGCATCCTGAGCTGAAGAAACAAGAATAGGAAAAGTATGTTTTTCTGTTCCTGCTCACAGCTTCCCATCTTTGGCTAAGTGTGAAACCCAAAACGATTTTCAACATATGTCATTTGCACTTAATGCAGATGGGAAAGTTCTGCTGGTGGGTCTCTGCTCTTCCCCTTAATTAGAAGTGTGATAGGAAAATATTGTGCTTCCAGCTGGCCCTTCATTACCCCAAAACGTTCAGGATTTCTGAACAGAGTTAAATGGAGGGATTTTAATCTGGTATTGGTAAGTTATGCTTCAATTCCAGGCTTTTTGTGTCTGCTTGGAAGAAAGGTTTATATCTTTGGTTTTATTTGTCATCCACATCTTAACATGTGGCAATAACAAACTGGTGGCCTCTGGCTCTGATGATTGAAACTTGTCCAAAAGGCAAGACTCTCCTCTAAATCTTTTACTTGCCACTTGAACTGCCTAGAGTTGGGGTGGGTTGTCAGAACTTCCTTGTCTCAAATCATCCTAAACACGTAGGGTCTCTCTTATAGAATAAAGTAGAATTCTTTATTGGCCAGGTGTGATTGGACACACAAGGAATTTGTCTTTGGTGCAAATGACCATCTTGTGACCTATGGAGAAATATCACATACATGAACGTATAGAAACAAACACTGCCTTAGGTTAGTCAATTAGAAAAGACGTGCACAAGGCCACTTCAAACTCTAGCAAAAGGTTGGGGTAAGAAACAGAAGTGAAACCTTTTAAACACCTCTCAATTCAAATTACATCTTCAAAGTTGATCTGTTCTTAAGGAGGGCTTAAACTAAAGGAGGCATTCCCCCATTGAAGCAGGACTGTAGCCACCAACATTGTGCTTTTAGATATTTCACAGTGGGCCCAAATCCTCAACCCCTTAATAGGCATTGCTGCCTTTTAGGATGCCTTTTCCATGAACAGATTTAGGGAGACAAGGTGCAAGTGAAGTCACGGCCAGAGGGGGAAAATGAAGGTGAATTCGGAGGGCTTTCCTTGTGGCTTGCACTGTGCTCCTAGTTGCAAAGGGAACCTGCAATTAGGGAAGGGGAAAGGAGGGGCTCTGAGCTGACCAAAAGGGCACCAGGACCTCCCACACCTGAAGTGCTCTGTATGGCTTAGGACAGGTGCTTGTGCAACAAACACAAGGCAGCAAATGTGAGCTTTCAGGTATGCCTTACATCCCTGGGATGCAAACTGTATACTCTGGTTCCATGTCTTCATTAGCCTTGCAATCATACATGGCCATTTGACCCAGTTGGGTCCTGGGACAAGAGTTCTAGAAAAAGCATGAATTGCTTTTAGCACATTCTTTAAAATGAGGAGACGCAAAGATGAGGAAAGATGGTATAGCTAAACCGTTTTATTGAGATGCTTTTCCCAAAATAGAAACCAAAGTAAGTCTCCCATCAAGCTTAAAGGCCACAGACAGAATTACACCAAATGGACCAGCCATTTGGTTCCAGAAGCTCTTAAGTAGCTCAACCATTGGTTATTGAGAGTAGCCCTGGTCCATTGACTCCTCCCGCTGTGTCAAGAGTACCCTTGATCTTGTCAGGCACAGTGATGTTTATACAACACACAGGGTGCCAACATTTTACAATCGGCTGCCTCGATTCAGCGGCCAGGTAAAGAGCTGAGCCCAGAGTTCCCCTGTTCAGAGGTGGTTATTAAACTGGACTCCAGAAGGAGGCCATCTAAGCAGCCTTAGGCTCTCCTCCATGTGAACACATCTCCCTTTGCGTCCATCCCTCTTGCTCTCGGGAGCCAAAGGGATGAAATCTTACTCACAGATTTGTTTCTTCAGCTTCCTCTGCAAGGATCTTTATATGGAAATACCCTTTGCCTTCCCAACCCTTTGCAACAAACAGTACATCGAGTTTTTGAAAATAAGGGTTATTTAATGTAATTAAAATAGGGGGTAGGGGGTGTCTGGTAGGGGGTGAGCAGCCCAGGTTCACCTCTGCCTGAAGGGGAGACAGGTAGCCCTCGGTTTTTGACCGTAACTGAGGCTGATAATTACAGTCGTAAGTCGTGACAGTCATAAAGCAGATGGCCATGTGGCTGGGCCAGCTTTTATTTCCTTTTTTGCAGTGATTGGTAAGTGAACGCCATGGTTGCAAAGTGAACCTCGCAGTTGCTAGGCAAACGCCGTGGTCATTAAGCAAACTCATGGTTTACTCTGGATGCTTTTTGATGGACACTGGAAGTAAACACTGGCTTCTGGCAAATATCATAAATTGTGGCTCTGTAGCAGTGGACAGTTGCCGGGTGTCCCAAAAGTCACCTGACTGCAGGGGGGGAGGCGGCCATTGGAACCGGCTCTAAGTGTCCATCATAACTTTGAATGGGCACTAAGCACTAGGCTGTAAATCAAGGACTAACCATCACAGCTTCAGGTCTTCCAATGTACCCTCCACTGTTCTGACCCAGGAGGTAGCACATTTATTCCTAAAGTATTTTTAAAAGCACTGCTAATATAAATAGCCTCAAAATGCTGGAAATCTGATGTCTACCTATATGTCTTTAGCAAAAGATATTTACCAAAACATCAGGGGATTAGAGGAAAGATTTCCCAGCATTTTTAGAAGCAACAAGATACTCGGCTTAGTTAAGATGCCGTCCTTTCAAAAATGGGATTGTTTGGGCCAGAGTGAGGCTACTGAAATGCAGGTTGTCCTTTTGCAGAATAATAAAAATGGAAGAAGTTGTTTCATTTAAGGAGCCCTTCACATGTGAATATGAATAATGAACCAAGGAATATTATGCAGAAGTTTCTCCAAAGAAAAGCCATAGACAGTTCTGAAGAAACCACCCAGAGTGTTCCTGCCGTTGGATTTGAAAGAGAAAAGGATCTTTTCCTTAATTTCACTCCTGAACTAGATAAAAAGGAGAAAATTACACATGGCAGTTGCCTCCTGTCCTAACAGGCCAAACATTCAACATACATATTTGATCAGCTAGCTGAAAAAAAATTGTGTTCTTTGGCTGATTGACAATTACAATCCTCATGACTTCTGTTGTTAATGGATCTCATTTTTTCAGATAAACAAAACAAGGATTTAATAGTTACAAATGCAGTCCTTGGGAGAAGGAAAAACATCATTTCACCAAGCAAAATTGGACATGTTGCTAGGTTAAGCAATTTCAGGGAGATTTTAAAGCCATTGCTTTGTTTTCAGCACTATGGTGACCAAAGGTTGGTGAAAAGAAACAGAGATGATTTAAAGGCTTGAGTAATTTTGCAATCTCCGAGAGAGAGAAAATGTCACAGACATATTATTTAAAGACCTTCCCTTACAGACCCCATACAGAAACGCTCATTCACGAGTATAAAAATAGGCTCACTTCAGAGATCAAAACACTGGTGCTGAATTTCTTGTTATTGAGTATAAAATGGTGTGTGTGCCAGTTTTAGCTTATTAAAATGGCAGAGTGAGGGTCTAAGAAAGAAATTCACGCTCCTGAGGTGAACTTGTGCTTCCTAACCTTTGGTGATCCCTGAATTCAGATGGAATACAAGTGGTACCTTCGGGTCTCTTCGGCCCAGTCTGCTAAGCCCTTGGTCTGGGGAGAGACTCGTTGAAATGAAGTGGAGGAAAGTCTTTGATAGTCCCACCGAGTCCAACTGTGCCCAGGAACAACACTAGAAACTAACTTTTTCCCAGCTGAGCCGAGATCGGTTGGCCTTCTCTCGACTCAGGCAACCACAGCTGAGGAACTCCAGAAGCACCACTTCCTTTTTGAATGATGTTTATTGAGGGCCAGCTCTTCCTTCTCTCGCTCCTTCTTAACCCGCTGGAAATGGTCTTCCTCCTTCAGGTACCAAATGGGAGGCCAACGGTGCTTTTCAAAATATTCCTGATTATCTGGTGAACAAGCGATACCCAGTAAGTTTAACAATAAATTGAACCAACCAAGTCGTAGGAACTTGTCTATTTTCTTGAAAGACAAAACCTAGGGAACATGTTATCTACCTTGCAAAAGTCATGGAATGCAGAACCTGAAATCTTGATTTCTGGGGGGTTGGGGAACGGGAGAGTCTCTTTTCAAAAACTCCACCAAGTTTCAAGTTGTTACAGGATGGGGATGAGAACATCTGGGATTTCCTATTCGTGGTGGAGGATGTAGCTCTTTGTGTCTGCTTTTGGATCGTCTCAAATAGAAAACTCAGAAAGAGACAGTTCATTTATGAAAGACACAAAATGCTAGACTGCCATAACTCAAAATGGACCTTCCTAGTCTACAGAAAAGATCATCAAAGTGTTTGAAATTGAAGTGTCCCAAAGGCAGAATAGGAAGTTTCAGGGAGGATCATTTCTGCAGCTCAATGTCATGCATTTTTACATTTCAGTGATTCTGCAAGCTCTAAAAAAGGTCTTATAAGTTATGTTACAATAAGCAGTAAACCATATAAATATCTACAGGTGGACCTGCAGACATAAATATTGTGAAAAGGTGATGAAGAAAGCTTGCCAGAATCTCTTACCAGGAGATTTCATTTTAATTTCCTTTCGGAACTTCGAACAAACACTGTTATAGTTAGTGCAGATGTAATGCAAGCACCAAGCTGCCAGCTGCTTAGCATTGTGGAACTGGAAAAGAAACAGAAGGGAGTCAAGGCAAGAGAACATCATCCCCACTCCTGGAGCTCTGGGGGACCTCTTGGGAAGCAGGCTTCTTGAAGGCTGGACGTTTCACTGGAGCAGGGACTGGTTCTCAAACCATCCTGATTGATAGCCCAGTGGGTGGTTTGAAGGGGAACTTTCTGAGGGGACAGAGGTTACTCGCACGGGAAACAGGCAGATATTGGCAGTAGAAAACTGAGGGGCCAAAAAGGGAGGGATTTCACCCTGCCAGTCTTTAGGAAAACATCCCCCAGCCACCTCGTTATTTGCTCCTGAAACCTCTACTGCTCATAGTCATCCCAACCAGGATGATCATTAAGGCTGATTCTTGTAGACCAGAGCAGGGCTCTCCAACTTTGGCCACTCTAAGCCTGGTGGAACTTCAACTCCCCGAATATGCTGGCTGGGGAATTCTGGGAGTTGAAGTCCACCAGGCTTAAAGTGGCCAAGGTTGGAGAACCTTGAACCTTGAACCAGGGCACCAGGCTCTCCTCTTTTTTCCCACCTGGAATTTTCTCATTCTGCCTTCTGCCCTCTCTCTCCAAGACACACATCATGTCACTCAGGGCAGATGGAAAAATGGAGGTTTTTAAGGTGGTGAGAAGTTGTATCCTCAGCTTTCCAAAAGGAACAGCAGGATGAGAAGCACACCCCAAAAGTAATGTTGAATCTCCTTTTTATCCCTGGGGAAGAGTACAGTAACTCTCCACCCACAAATTCTTCACCCAAAGGAAGTACAGATGGTCCTTAATTTACCACTCATAAGCCACTTTTTTGAGTTCTGTTGTAAACCAAAGGTTTTAAGTCGAGGACCACCTGTGCATATGTTTTACAATGTCATAAGCATGTAAGACATTTTCAATAGAGTGACACCAACCTGGGCTATTTCCAAAACACACAACACTTCTCCATCTATGCATACACCGCTCATGGCTGTTCTGGTGAGTGTCTGCACTGTGTGCTGCTCTGTTGAGGGAAAGAAGCAGACATGAGCCGCCCTTGTGAGACCCCTCCCCTATATTTCATAGGTGGCCCTCCTTCCCCTGTCCTTCCCCACCTGTCCTTTGCCACGTCCCCTCTCTCTCATCCAGCCCCTTCTCTTTGAGGCTAGGGGAGCAGCGGAGGGATAACTATTAGGATAGTTAATTCCAAGAACACTAACATAATAATTAACAAGGTCAGGGTAGACTAATAAATGGATCTTGGGCTCCTTCCTTCTCAAAATTTGCTTAAATTCAAATTGCTTAAGATGTTATTAAGCTCTCAGAGTAGAGAATTTACAATGGAAACTTTAATATTCTCACTCTTTCAATTAAGAATAATCAGGCTGCCTAAAGGGCATTATGAACCTGATATTTGCTTTCGGTCTCTTTAAGCAAGCACACACTTTTTTTGGGGGGGGGGGCGGCAGGTGCGGTCAATTAATTCAGCACAGAGAGAGATCTGATGAAAGGAACATGACTTGTTTCCCTCATTGGAAATGTAGATTGCATTTCAGAAAACAAGGCGGCCAAAAGCTGATCCTTCTTCCCAGATGCCTTGGGGGGGGGGGCAGGGGGGCAGGGAGGCGAAAGGCTGGAAAGGCTCACCTGCCAGTGCAGCCAAGTGGGGCAGGCAGAATCGGTTGGCCAGGGCAATTAATTCAAGGGGGTCCAAATCCTGGCTGCAGGAGAGTTGCTTGGTGTACAGGTAATCCAGAACCGCTTGCATGGAAGTCTTAGTGATGTTGGGGAGAACAACCTGAAACGTTGGGGAAGGCATTTTTAAATGTTCAGAGCGAGAAACAATCCAGCCTGGGAGAAAGAGAGTTGTGCCACTGCTTTCCACCTAGGTTGTAAGGTGTCTAGAAAAAGAGAGAAAGGAGGGGAAGGGGTGGCAGAACCTGGAGGGCGGAATTAAAAGAGCCTTGAAACTCTAGATCGCCACAAGCAGATTTGCTCAACTCAAGGATTTAGACTTCCTCTGTGGCTACGCAGAAATTCTAGGCTAATCCTTCTTTTAATGCTGCCCCCACATTCTGCCACTCCTTCCCCTAAAGGAGGGTCCTTATTGCAAGGGAAGGGCCAGCCTACTCCCAAAGTAAGAGAAGGGGAGGACAGAGGAGGACAAAACCGGCCTGTCTTCGTTCATAGATCGAGGCTTCCCATGAGCTTGGAAATGTACCGTATCCACCTTCAGAGCTAATTAAATCATTATCCTTGGAAAGATCTCATCTCACACATGCAGCACATTTAGGTCTATGGGAAAGTACACAGGATTAAAGTCTCCATTAAGATTGGAGACCACTGAACTGCCAGCACACCTGACCCAACGCTATTATTCTCCTTCGTGAATAATAGCGCTTCTTATGGAATTTGTACACAGACATACAAACAAGTTCTGCAGCTTAAGTTTGGAGCTGTAGAATCAGTTCCCACTGTAAATGTGTGCTACAGCACGCTTACTAGTTAGTTGATTTACTAAGCCATTGCTCAAAGCCCTGGTTCTCATTAATGAATCTCACTTTCGGTGAAATGCATCCTCACCAAAGGAAGCTTGTTCTACTACCAAATCTACAATTATTAGAAAGAAAAATCTACCATCCCATCAGAAGTACTCATCTCAATTGATCTAAGTGCTAGAGCCCACTGTAACTACATAGCCAAAAAGGCATTAAGAGTTGTTAACCTAATCCTATGTAGTTTCTTCTCTAGTAATATCACACTACTAACTAGAGCATACAAAACATTTGCTAGTCCAATACTCAAATACAGCTCATCAGTCTGGAACCCACATTATATATCTGATACAATTGAGAAAGTCCAGAAATATTTCACAAGAAGAGTTCTCTGCTCCTCCACTTGTTGCAGAATACCTTATGCCACCAGACTTAAAAATTTAGACCTAGAAAACCTAGAACTGCACCACCTCTTGTCCAATCTAAATATAGTATATAAAATCATGAATTGCAATGTCCTACCTGCAAATGAATACTTCAGCTTTAATCATAACAATACAAAAGCACACAATAGATACAAACTCAAGATTAGCCTCACCAAACTTGACTGCAGAAAATACGACTTCAAAATATGACTTCAGCCTTTTCACAATCTTTCTTCTACATACAAATTCTGCTTTCATGTGGTTGGAGTAAAATTGGCTCTTTGACCTTGCAAAGTATTTTGGCAGCAATTCAGCCATTTATTGCTTCATTGAGTCATCTTGGCATTTCTTAAAAAATTTTGCTTCATCAAGGCAATGCATTAATCAGGATCTCATCTTACAAGAAAAAAATCCAAGATGTTAGCCTACATCTTAGGCTCTTTCTGTTCTCTGTGGTGAAATCATTTTCTAGAGACCATGGAAAAATCTAAACTGGACATCCCAGAAGGGATACCATTTGTAAAATTTGTAAATTTTACTTCGTAAATGACAAAACCGTGTAAATGGTAAATTTGCAAATGGCAAATGGAAAGCCATTTCCAAAACCGATTGTATATGTACAGGCTAGATGAAAGTTGACTTAATGCCAGTAATAGTGAGAGCGATCTTGGAGTCCTAGTTGACAATCATTTAAATATGAGCCAAAAGTGTGCGGCAGTAGCCAAAAAAGCCAGTGCAGTCCTAGGCTTCATTAACAGAAGGATAGAATCAAGATCACGTGAACTTCTAGTACCGCTTTACAAAGCCTTAGTTAGACCACATTTGGAATACTGCATCCAGTTCTGGTCACCA
Organism: Hydrophis major; assembly: GCA_033807585.1. NCBI lineage: Eukaryota > Metazoa > Chordata > Lepidosauria > Squamata > Elapidae > Hydrophis > Hydrophis major. Next base: position 115,674,337 of record CM066331.1, read on the forward strand.
CAATATAAAAAAGATGCTGAGACTCTGGAAAGAGTGGAGAGAAGAGCAACAAAGATAACTGGGTTGGAGGTTAAAACATATGAAAAACAGTTGCAGGAATTGGGTATGTCTAGTCTAATGAAAAGTAGGACTAGGGGTGACATGATAGTAGTGTTGCAATATCTGATGGGCTCCTACAAAGATGAGGGGGGTCAAACTATTTTCCCAAACACCAAAATGCAAGACAGGCAACAATGGATGGACCCTAACCAAGGAGAGAAGCAACCTAGAACTAAGCAAAAATTTGCTAATGATGAGGCTTTCAAGCAGTGGAAAAGCTTGCCTTCAGATGTTTTGGAGACATCACTGGAGGCTTTCAAAAAGAGACTAGACAATCTGAAACGGTATAGGGTCTTCTACTCGAGCAAGCAGGGGGTTAAGACTAGAAGATCTCTGTGGTCCCTTCTAACTGTGTTATTCTTTGTTCTGTATCAGGGCTGTCAAGCTCGTGAACCACAGGCCGGATGCATCACGCGCTGGTCATGGCCACACCCAGTTTAGCAAAGGGGCAAAAAAGTACCGATACATTATGTGACAATGCCATAGCGATGCACTTTTGACACCCCTGTTCTACATGATTGCTAAGAAAATGACAAGGTTTTGTCCATTCATAGTTGACCTGAACTTCAAGGAGGCTGAATTTCTATAGACAGAAAAGATGAAGGTTTATGAAAAGCTTTACACTAAAGCAGAGGTCCCCAAACTTGGCAAAGACTTGTGGACTTCAACTCCCAGCAATTCTGGGAGTTGAAGTCCACAAGTCTTAAAGTTGCCAAGTTTGGAGACCCCTGCAGTAAAGCATCCAGTCTGGGGAGGGGGGGGAGCTGATAGATACATTTGAAAATCTGAGGAACTATCATGATGCCAAAACAAAATGGCTGTGCTAGAGGCAAACCTTGGATGAAGCACATAATGAAACAATTCTCAGAGGAAGAGAGAAGGACATCTGCCTCAGATACCTGATCATTCGATGCCAGATGCTCCCAGCTTTGCCTAAAGCACAGATAAGTCACCTCCTTCAAAATGCACCAGCTGAGCAACCTGAAGGCAACCTCTAACTCCCTTTTAGAAAGAACTGGCCCTCCTGAAACTCTTCAACAGCAAAGGAAGCAATGCTTGAAAGCAAATGACGGAGCTTGAAGTTTCATGGAAGAAGAAAATCCACCACAGGAGGCAGCTAGGCAACAAAATTCTCTTGATAATTCAGTTTCGCTATCCTTGATGGTTTGCATTCCTATGCCTTCTTCTCATTTTTGTGAGATTTGGCTGACTCGGAGCCCAATTTATGATTCCGTTCTAGTTTATCTTCCTAATTCCCCCAACATAATGGCTAAACTATGAGCAGCAAAGTTCTGACTTCCATCATTCACAAATACATTTTATTAGAAAGCTGCAGCTTCAGGCAAGACAACAAAATCTTTGTCAAGATGGGCAAAGTCACCCACGAGTTCCCTTCAGCATGGAAGACCCCTGCCAAGATGTCACTTGGAAAAGTGGGACCCTAGACCCTTAGCTCCCTGAGTTCTCATCCACTGACCCAAGAGCAATTTAAATAAAACACTGCACCCATAGAGGCATCCAAGTGGCACAACTGGGCCACCCCATTGCTGATTTCTGCAAACAGAAGCACAAGCTGATTGTGGATCAGAACCATAATAATGGCGGATTGTGGAAAAACGGAGCAAGGCCAGATCTTAGATGAGAGGCAACCACAAAGTCCCCAAAATGAACAATGAAAAGAGCCTTCCTTTGTTTGTCAGGTGTGCAGAGGCACACATACGTCTACCCATTAGGGATCTGTGCCAAATGCCCCTCCAAGAAAGGGAACTAAGCGGGGTAATAATGAAGAATACATAGGTACAGTGTGCACACAAGGTCAAGGACTCTTCATTTTGGGGCTCTGCGTTAGCAATTTTCTGCCCTTAATATAAACACCATGGAGCTAAAAATAGTTCAGAGATGCTTTCTTGGGATGCTGATTATTTTTCAGCCCTTCCTGGTATTACCTTTCCTAGGACAACTGCTTTCAATAATTCTGCAATGTTCTTTTCACTTTCAAAATCATGTTCTGCAAAGAATCAGTGCTTATACTGGGGAATAGAGGAGAACAGAGTGGAGCAAGAGCAGAAGCTCCCTCAAAACACATCAATGCCCCAGGTTTTCAAGATTTCCCGTGCTGACTGCTCATCTTCCCTCCTAAATTAAACCCAGAGAGACAGGTTAAAGTCCAACAAGGAGAAAGTATTGACAAAGGTCAATCCAGATCATCAAGACTGGACTTGTTCTTCAGTGTCCTGCAGCTCATTGCTTCTGTTCTGTTGAGACCAATAAATCTTCTCATACAGAAGAATCCTATGTCCTCATCCCAACAAAGGGCCCATGGCTGGTTGTGGGAAAACAGAACAGGCTCAGATCTTGGATGAGACAAAGTCCCTGAGTTACATGTGCTTTGAGCCCAAACTCTTCTTCTCCAGGGTTTCTCTCCTGGTGGAGATGATCGCCGCACAAAGTTCTTGCATTATTCATGCAACTTCTCAGAGAACCTTTACTAGACACAAGTATCCATGACAACCACTTTATAAAACACACAAAGCCAGGGGGAACGTGTAAAGTTGCCACTAGAGGAGGGTAAAGACCCACCATCTCAGCAATAATTCAGGAGAGATCCTCCCCCGCCCCTCCCTCTCTCTCTCTCTCTCTCTCTCTCTCTCTTTTGCTGGCTGTTTCAGAGACTGAGCACAAATGCCTGACTTATTGCTACAAATAACCTGTTCTTCCTGCAGAATTTCAGAACAATAAATAAATTAGAAGGGACTCATTATATTTAGGTGGAACTGCCTCAGTCCATGCTACCCACATCTTGAACCAGACTCTGCTCTTTTCCATTCCCATCATTCTCCCCGAAAAAGGCAGTGAAAGACGAGGGACACAGAGAGCTTCATGTGCTATGAAAAAATAGGGTTTTGCAATTAATATTTAAGATTACCAAGAAGAATGCATGTTATTAGTGATTATAATTAGGAACCAGATTGTATGCGTGTATATATATATATATATATATAAATATATCTATATATAATTTCTTGTTGTAGAGTACAGCTTACTGAATCAAGGTATGTATTTTTAATGAACCACCTGCTGGGGGTGCCTCCAGGGAGGGAATTATGCTTACTGCTGTTTCAAAAGTAATGAGAATTTTTTTTTTTAATGGAACATAGCTTCCAGAATATTAAGTGTATAATGTGGGTCTCTCCCTCCCTCCCTCCGTGTGTGTGTGTGTGTGTGTGTGTGTGTGTGTGTGTGTTTGAGAGCTAGCATTGCTGATCCACATTATTTTCTTTTGATGGGCAGAAGAGACCCCTTGACAATCAAATGAAAAGCAAAGTTTCAGCAGCTAAAATATGAGGAATAATGTGAAGATCATTTCAGGCAATGCTAAAAAAATCATCAAAGCTGCTATCACTGTTCTTTGAGGTCATCCATACTGTATTACCAGAAATGAGCATGTGGCTCCTCATCTTTCAGTGCTCCACCCCAATATTTCATGTCAAGGTAGGAATTGAAAATTGTTCTCTTGGATAGCCTTGGTGACCCACTGATTTTTCTAACATTTCACATTTAAGGTTGTGCCAATTTTACACAGCGTTTTGAAGCCCTGCAAATTAAGCAGAATGGAACGAAGACGAGGTTCACTTGGTTCTCCATGGGGTTTGGCGTTCTCGCTCCTGGGACTGAGATCTGATAGGGGATGGAGACCGGTTTTTCCACCTCCCACCTCCCCATCCCACCAACTCCCGACAGTCAGGAGCCAGGTATCTTCTAAGAACTAAGACAGATTGGAGGAGTCCCCAAAGAGACATCGCCAAGGGATTCCCACACCCTTTGAGTCCTTGCAATTTCCGTCTCCAGAGCAAAGTGTTGAGGGTAACAGGCCAAAGAGGACAAATACCTCGCTGTTTGAGCTTTCCACAAAGGATCCTCCAAACATTGCAGACATCCATTCACAGCTACAGATTAGAAGTGGTTTATGAGCATTTATCTTTCCATCTTCCAATACAAATGTCACATCTGTTAAGGGATCAAAGAAACACAATAACAATTGCTGGTGCTTGCAGGCAAATGTGAGAATTAGAAAGAACATGGAAGACAGCACACATGACCTGCTATTTCACAGAATTTCTGCAAAGAAGGTCCTTCATTGAGGATGCCCAGAAAGGCAAACGTAAATGTTTAAATGAGCAAAAGAACAATTAAACTCTGAGCATCTATCACAGGAACCACGGCAGGGGTTCCTGTTTGCTGAGGTTATCAAGAGTTTCAGTGACAAAAATTAAATTGGGTCAAATGTATCAGTGTCATACAACATGTAAATGCCACAGCACATTCGTAGTAGTATTGCTAATAATAACAATTCTGTCGTGAGGTGGCTTAGATGGGGATCACTCTTTGTTCCTGTCTGCAACCACAACCCTATGAAGTAGGCTGAGTGGAGGGTGGCCTGGCCAAAATCACCCCGGGGACCTTCATGGACTTGATCCTGGTCTCCCCAGTCTCAGTCAAGTCCCCCAACTGTGGGTTCTAACAGAGCTTCTTAACCTTGGTTGCAAAATTCCCTATGGCCACTAGATGGAACACATACCTTATACTTTCCATTTTCTATGGCTGCTACCTAGTGGAACTTGAAGAACCCAGCTTCTGTAGCCCAAAATACCTGTCTTTTCATTATCTTCCAATTTACATTCATATACTGCACTCCATTCAAACAGCTCCAAGTCACAGAATTAGGTGAAGAGAAAGGCAACTCATCAGCTGTGTCACAGCAGAGAGATTCAAATCTAGTCCAGAAGGCCTGGGAAAATCTCCTGTCTGAAGAACTAATGCCAGAGACCCTCTTGAGTCAGATGGCAAAACATCACTTCCCATTTAAGGACTAGAGAGTTACGCTGGGGTCCTTGCAAGCAAAGCAGCCCATGTAAATGGTTGGAGGGGGAGGCTTGCATCCCTCCCACCCCCCAAAAAGCTAGAATTGTAATTTTGGTGGTGGAAGAATAAAAGAGAAAGGGGAAGCAAAACTGGATGAAGATGAAGCAAGATAAGAAGGAACTGGACAGGAAAGGGAAAAGGGAAAGGAAAGGAAAGGAAAAAGAAAAGAAACCCCATCCAGTTATCACCAAAGGAGTTAACATTCACCAGGACCCTGAGCAAAGTCCCCCCAAGATGCCTTGGGGAGCTGATTGTCAAAGGCACCCACACCTCCTGGGCCAACAGGGCCAGCAAGGAAGGAAAGCAGGAAGAGGCCTCCTATTTCTGCCCATCTCCCTAGGAATTCTGACTTTTTCCCAATGCTCGAACTGGGTCAGGCTGTCTTCTGAGCAGAAGAGGAGACCCCACCCTTGGATCCCTCTTTCAAAAGCAACTGTATCTTCCCCCCATTCTACAACTGGAGGACAACCCCCTCCAGGTTTCAAAAATGATTGGGCAGAGAGGCAGATTTACCTTTTAGTGAAGATGTATTACGTTAGCATCAAGGAATACAGAATTACCTGTCGTAGGGCACAATTTTTGGCTGTGGGCACAAAGCTTCCCTTCCTGGACCCTTCAGAATGTCCCAATTGGATCTTGGTTTGCAACACAACCATCCCAGGTGTCCTTATTAGCATTGGAACAAATGCAAGGTAGAGGAATATTTCCATGTAGACTCACCAGAAAATGTCTCCTTACAGAGGCATTCTTTTATTCTGTTAGCCTTCCGGACATGGAAAGCCTTTGTAATTTCCTGGTTCATGAAGGCTTCCTTGTTGGTAATGTTTTCTACCATCATTCGCAAGTCAAACACTTCCAGGATCTCAGCAATCTGAGCTACCCAGGTGAGGTCCCTTTCATTTTCCTCCAGCTGCCCGGTGTATAAAAACTGCAGGACGGTTTTAAAAGGTCCCGGTTGGATGGAGGTCTCCATCTTGACCACCGTCACTGCACAGACCCTCTTTGAAACAGGATTAATCTGCATCTCTTGATGTAGGCTAATGAAACCTTTGCCCCAGAGCGTTGGACCCTGTTTTGGGCAGGTGACTTCTCCTGCTTCAGACTCTCCCTGGAGGCCCTCAATCGAAGCAGAAGATGGTGCAGCTGCTCCTTCCACTCCCTGGTCAACTGCTTCAAGGCTACAGGTTCTGGTTGGGAGATTACTACCTTCACTACAAAAGCTTTCAGTCAAGTCTGGTGTTTCTTCACATTCCATTGAGAAAAGGTCGTAAAACTTGGATGAAGAGGTAGCTAAGTAGATCTTGTGAGCGAAAATCTGAGTCTGTTCCTGAAGAATAAAAAGCACGTCTGCACCCAAGGGATTGTCCAGTAAGTATCCCACGTCATTAATCTTGAGGATGGGGCACTCTGGGATCTTTATGACAGGGGGAGGAGCCTTTGGAGGTAGAAATGGAGCTTGGAGCAAAGGCTTCTGGACTTTCTTCAAATGGGATTTCCAGAACTGTAAATGTCTCCTGGAAATCAGGGCTGCTCGGATTGCATTATCAAAAACATCCTTGACGCCAAACTGATCAAAGACACTGGTTTCGTAATAGGGTATTCCAAGCTCTTTAGCAACTTCCCTGCCTCTTTCTGGCGGCAGGATGTCTCCCCTCTTGATAGGCCTGCAAACAAAATGAAAAAAGAAAGAGGTCAGACTCTGGTCAGACTCACTGAACAGCACCAGTGGACCCCACCTATCAAGGGATGCTTCTTGTAATCCTTTGGCCTTCATGCTTTCCCTCTCTGGATGCACCATGAAGACCACACATGTGGATGCCCCAAAGCCCTCAACATCTGAGAAGACTTCCTGCTTACCTGAGAGGCCCCTTCTCCAGGTATGGAATTGTCAATTTACTTGGTATTCATTTTGTTTTTATCTTTATGTATTGTATTATAAACTAAAGAAATTGGACACGCAAGGCCATTTCAAATGCTTCCTCAGAAGCCAAGATGTTGCCCTTTCTGCAAAGGTCCAGCATTGCCTTCCCATGGGGAAACAAAGTTTTATCTGCACTCAGCTCTACCTTGCCAATGGCCTCCTGGCTCGATTGACAGCTTCCAGATCAGCATAGCGAAGATCCAGTTGGCAGCCCACCAGAATCACAGGAGCGCGAGGACAAAAGTGCTTGATCTCTTGACACCACATTGTCTTCACATGATTCAGGGAGTTAGGATTAGCAATGGAGAAGCACAACACCACAACGTCGGATCTGCAAAACAAAACAGTATTTGTTTTAAATAAACTTTGTATCTCAATTGCTTTGTTCAAAAATGGGTGGAAGGAGGGAATAATCAAGATTTGGTTTATTTAAAAGTACACCAGGATCGTGAAGCTGAAGCGCATAAACATTGTCACAATTCTATGTTCCACCACAACAACCAAAGACCCTCTTATCCATCTCCCAAGTGGCATATCGAGGTCAAGTAGGGCAGAATAAGGGCTCAACCCTACAGCAAGCAGGCCATCTCCCCCTTTTCCTGAGGCAGGTCAAAGACTTTTTGCAAGGGGAAGTTGGGCCAACCAGTTAATACCGGCAAACATCAAACAGGCCCTGAGATAAACCAAGGGGAATCTGTGAATAATGATTCTAGACAATTTCTGGAGGAAAATCCAGCACACCAAGGATCCCTTTTAAGATTCAGGGTCCACAAGGGAAAAAAAATAATAAATCTTACCCCTCTTCCAAACCAAAGTGTGACTCAGGCAATTAAATTGTATGCTCCCAGCCAGAAACTGCAGCCAACGTGTCTCTTTCTTTTCAGGTATCTTTATGGAGACAAGTATTTACAAAGCAGCATTTTCTTTCTTTGCACATTAGGAATATATTTTAGAGTCCCTCCCTCCTCTCTCCCTCCATCCCTGAACTGAGTAAAGGGAATTGGGAAAAGAATGTGATTTGGTCCTCCTCTCAATGCACACATTGCTGTGACAACCAATGACTTGGCCTTGTTTTCAAATGTTTGCTGGTGGTCCTCAAAATCTACCACACAATAGTGTCCTCATTGTCCCCTGAAATCTGAGCCAGGAGCATCATATCTAACTTTGGATAGGTCATCAGCTGCTCCCTAGGAGGACATTCTTGCTAGTCCCAAACTACCTCTGGCTTGGAACCACGCAGGAACCAAAAGTGGCAGCTGTGGGAAGTCCATGCCCAACCAGAAAGAGGTATGTTTGAGGTACTTGTCCACCTACAGGAAAAGTGGGGTGCTGTGTTCTCTGCATGGTTCCAAACTAAAATGGATGGAGGGGTCTTTTTGGCAATGGCATTTGTGGCTTTCAGCACAGACGGGTATGAGAAGGAGAGAGAGAGATTGGCAGGAGCTAAAGGGAGAACAAGATGAAGTTTGCTTGGAAGAAAAGTAGTGGATTGGCCAGTGGACGATGGTGCCCTGATGGTGGTGCCTGCAGGGAAACAAGGTGCTGGAAAGACAGAAGAGAGGCTGCTTTTTATAAGTGCACCTCTCCCAAGATTGACAGGTGCTTTGCTGGTTTCTAGCATGAAGTCGCTTTGAATCAATTCTTCTGACCCTAAAATAATCCAGATTTCAATAAGCTGAGAGTTGAAGAGTTCAGAAGTTCTACTCAAGTAATTATCCCCAAAGATCTTGTGCAGAGACATCACAGGGAGATGGAAATAAGTCATCTCCCAACCGTTTTGTTTCAGCAAATGCTGGGACACTCATGGCTCTATCCTCACATCTCAACCCAGCTGCTTAATGACAAAATGTTGGGTTGTGCAGCAGAAGGCGCCTCCAGGAGGAGAAGCAAGGATTCATATAAACCTGCCAAATCAATAAGAACTGAATTTTAAGCAGGCAGACATTTGGCAAAGGGGCAATGCCCCTGCCATTTATTTTGCAACCTTTAGGAAAGACATTTAAATGTTGTTTAAATATTTAACTGTATTTGTTAACCAAGGCTGGGAAGGCTGTTAAACCTGGCTGTTAAATGACTTATTCCCCAGAAGGGGGAACTACGAGGTCAGCAAGAGAAAGCCAATGGTCAACATTCCTGAGCCCTTTCATGTCTTTTATGACCTTGGCTATTCTTCCCAGGAGACACCAAGTGATCAGCTAGAAGCAGCTGGAGGCTTCCATGTCTTTCTGCATCAAGAAGCCCCCCCTCCCTTTGTGTTTCCATCCTGGTTGTAGGGTTCTCAAGGACTGGTACATCACTCCAGATAATTCCTTGCAGAGGCATCTCATTTTGGGGCTTCTCCCAAAACAATTTTTGGAAATAGGAAGCCGGAAATGAGTTACTGATGCACATTCTAAATTCAGTGGATTTCAGTTGCTTCTGGAAGGAAATCCACAAATGCTCCCAATTTCCACCCCTACTTGATTCTCTACCTGATGCTGTATAGATCTGTCAGACTTCAACTTCACATTGGCACAGCAATTAGCCCTATTGCTTGGGAATTATAGAGCTGAAGTCCAGTGGCACTGAGTTGGGGAAGCCTCTTTAACCTTCTGCAGATTATAGCACTATCTAGAACAATGTAATCAATATTAAATCAAAAGGATTAATGTAAATTGAGCTTCAGCAGCTGGAACATTTCCTTGGACATAAAGGCCTATGAGGCTGATCTGATCAGCCTTTGTGCTTCATCCTCTTCTGTGGCATATAACAAATCACTTTTGATTCCTGTGCAAAAAGTATTTCTGGGTCTCAATTTCTGTTGCCAGGATTGATGTTAATGTATTTGACATGTATGCAATTATGACATAAAGGTGTTTCATATTCATCCACAAAGTCTGCTCCTTTGGGTAACTTTTAAATTAAAAAGGAACCAAAACAGTCAGTCTGAAACAGTTTCAATAAATCTCAAATGGTTTGCAGGAATTTTAAGCTAGCATTGACTTCCAGTCCTAAAAAGACTGCATCATCTAATGCATTTTTAGGATAACCAAATATTCTCCACTTGTACCAACATGGAATTTAGTTAATAAAGGAGCTGGACCTTCCTTATTAGTCTGATCCCACTGTTCTAAAAACGATAGGCAAAATTTCACCCTCTGCAAATTTTGAAGATTGCAGTCTTCAAAACTCTCCCAATTCAGCAGTAATTCTTCTTTATGATCAGCTGAGCAAATAAAACTAGTAAAGGTAGTCATTAATTTAATTATTTAACAGTTAATTTAATTATTCATTTAATAGTGCTGTTTCTTCTTCACATTGTTTGTAGATGATCTATGAAATATATAGTATTTTGTTCAAATTCATTACTCCAAATGTTAACCCATTAAAGAGGTAATTATTCTCCTATTCACTTTGCTTGCCACAAAAGGGGCATCTAACTTAGACTGACCTTCCATAAGCAAAACGTCGGTCTTTGTGGTGGTCTCCAAACGTGTCCCAGAGCCTGAGAGAAACACTCACTTCGTCAACTACATCACGGGACCGTTCAAGAACCTGGAACAGAGAGAGAAAGACAAAGGTTTGTGGTGAAAGCAGTCAGAGCTTGGAGTGGGGGATGGGAGGTGAGGGACCTGAGCAGATAGCAGGGACCTAATTCCCAAAAATTTAAGGCCAGCAAAGTTATAGTCAGGGATGATAGAAAATATCAACTTCTGGGTTGCAGTGAGAAGATGCCAACTTCTGGTTGGAGACCATCAGATGTTCAATTCAGATAACCCACCAAAATTTGATTGGACAGGAGCCCCAAAGCAAGAAATCATTATTGCCAAAACTCAGCAAGTATGATTTGAAGTAAATATTGTGCTAATTATAATCTGGTATTACACCTGAACGCTTGGCCATCAGCCTTCCAGAGGTTACTGTGTTATGCAGAAGAATTTATAAAGCTTAGAGGACGCAGATATGCAAAATTAAATCTTGGCTTTTGGATGCAATCTAAACTGTGGTCAGCAGCAGGCATGGTTTAATCTGGGACTAAGCTGACAGATGTCATGCCTTTGTACATAACACAATTTCTTAACAAAAGATTTAAGTCTAGACAATCTAACTAAGCCTCCAATGAAATCAGTGCAGCCAGTGATTAGTGAAATGAGCAGCAATAATGATGCAACATTTTAATATATTCAGGTGGGACACAAAAGGAAAATGCACCATTGAAGTCTGGCATGACGATAATATGCAAAGAGTAGAATGGACGGCTGGCAGATTTAAGACCCAGCATGGAGTTTATGAAGAAGACCAATAGTTACGAAAATCAGCTGGGGTACAATTGTTGCACTGGAACAGTTGCACAGAAAATGCAACCCTATACATTTTTAGATCACATGAGCTGGAATGCCTTCTTTACTAACAATTTTTGCAACAATTGGGGTGGAATTTCTTTGGACAGTTAACTGCAAAGGTGGGCAGCTAAAAAGATGGAAAAAGGAGGATACGTTGGCCAGAAGATCTGAAACTTCAGAAGCACAGGTATGCAAAGATACGATGCACCTTCCACCAAGTAGCAATGACATAAGCATGCAAAGGCAACAGGAAAATACTTGAAGTATTTCCACATATATTCTCTAAGTACAGTGGATGGAAGAGTCCTCCTCTGGCCTGCTCTAATCTACTGTACTCCTCTCTCTGATTCCTTCCATCCAGCCCACTTTCCCATCATCCCTTCTAGATGGAGGCTCAGAATTAAACACATTTCCATGTCAAAGCCATACCTACCTCTTGGCATACTCTATACTGATCAATTGCCCAGACCGTTGGGACGTGGGTTGCCAGCAGCTGGTACTGGTTCAGGGTGGTGTTGCAGGCTCTTGCACAGATCAGGCGAGTTTTGCCTACTGCGTTATCCCCGACAACCACACATTTGATGGTTTCAACATTTGGTCTTTCGTAGTCCATGTCAATATCCATCTACTGGGGGCTGCAAGGAGACCAGAACACTGGTTACCACCTCGGACAAGCTTCTCACTTGGCTAGCTGCCTCTTCGACTTTTCGAAGACCAGGATGGGAGTTGCTTCTTACTGAGGCTGACTTAAAAACCTCACCCAGTTCATAAATCAGGCAGCCCCATCCCTTCATTCAGTTTTCTATAAACACAAGCTTGCTTAGAGAAGAGAAAACAGGACTGAGTACAGATTACTGGCCGGACAGCAGAAGTCTCAGCCTGCAAGCTGCTCCACGCTTGAAGTTTCAATCATGTTTATACCAGTCCTCAGGAATATGCCTCCGAGGCAAAATCAAAAGGCAAAGTTTGGAAGTTACAAAACAAAACAGCTGCATATTACCAGAGAAAACAAATCAAGAGTCTTCATTAGCACAAGATTCTGAGTAAGCCCCAAACTGGTGATTCAAAAAATAATCCATCACGCCTCTGCATGATATAGAGGCCCCTTCCCCCCAAGACCTTTTCCTGGCCCAAGTCAAGCATTTTAGCTACAAGACTGCAATGCTCTGAAATTGGGTCAGTGAAAATTAATGTGCAAATATAAAATTGGGAGGGTTCACCTTTAGCTTTTTGAAAGAGCAGAAAGAACCCAATGAAGATTCACCTCTATTTAAGATCAGGGGGAAATCCAATCCATGGTATTGTACAGTACACTAATGTTTTAAAAAAATTTTAAACAAAAATACTTTTGGAAATATTTGATGGGTGTCTGAAACTTTTACTGTTACAATTTGTTTTCCTACACAGACAATCAGTTTCAAAATTAAGTAACAGGTATAATTGCAGAGTTGAGAAAATCCTGTGTTATTGGTGGTGTATAATCACATTTTTTCACTTATCAGAGATAAGGAAAAAGTATTGCTCAAGTAACTTTAAGTGCTATTTTTCTCTTACTATTTGCTGTGTCTCATCAAATATATTTTCCAACATGAATGTTCTACAAATCAATGAACTGTAGAGTTTTAATTACATCTTACCTTTATTTGCCATGACTTTTGAGATACTGAACAGTTAAACATTACTGAACTAGTCAAGAAGAATGAAGTAAAATTAAGGGTTTTGATCGATAATTAATTTTAACATTTGTTGGAGTAATATCTTTGCCTTAGCCTGACTCCACAGAAAAGTCAACAGAGAAATGCTGCTGAATATGATGTTCAGTGACTTCTGTGGAAGACTTAACAATGTTCTCCAGCCTGATGGGGTGCTAGACTATAGGTCTAAAACTCCTACTTCTAAAAGTAGTATCCCAAACGTTTAGGAAACTTTAAGTTATGGAAGGCTCATTTATTACAGAGCTCACACAAATATCATGGAATGTTTAGGAACCAAAGTACACTCAACAGCAGAAGAAAATAACCCTACAAGTCACATGGACACAACTGGGACTAACGTTATCTAGTAAGCTTATATTTGGGACATGCCATTTCAGTCTGCAGATAGAGTTGTTGCGCTGAACACTCTACCACACTTGAAAAACAATGAAGGCAGGTGAAAGGGTGGCTTATGACTCTTCATATGACAATGTTGTTATCAGTGGAGGAGTTTGAACAAGGCAGTTGCAAAGCAAATTCACAATAGAGAACCAGATGGGAGTGGTGATTCAACCACACCAAATGCAAGATAACCCAGCCTATGCGGAGCACAAGAACAGCTGTTGACTTGAGTTGACCGTCTGCCAAGAGAACTTGGATGAGATCCAAGGTCAAGCATGTCAGAAAAAGATACAGTGTGTTGAACCTCTCTTTCCTCGCTGGCAGCTGCCAAGGAGAGATGTTTTCAAGAGACGTTTCAACAGGAGTATGGTGATTTTATTGACACAACTGTTGGAGTTTACATAAAGCTTAAACAGCTTGTCATGTGGTAGGGTTTTTTCTTTTTCTTTTTAAGATCCAGACATAATCACATTGTGCAACTATACAGGAAAGCAACAACCCAGGACATTCGCTGGAGAAAATGAATGATATTTCCTGACTTGCCACCAAGAAAGTATAAAGAATTTATTCAAGTCCATGTCATCAAGCAATACAGAATAAATATCAGGGAATAGCGCAGCCAGTGACTAAAAGAAGTCAGAAATGCTGACATGAACTTGTTGTTTTATATAAATAAATATATTTAGAGTAAATAAGAGAGGCAAACGGGAGCATCATCAGGTAAATCAACACAGCAGGAACATCATGAGGTAAATCACGGTGCACAGAGGTAAAAAGGTGGGAAACAAGGAAACTCCCCCTTTATACCCACAGCAACCAATCACAGCTTAGATTGCCTCATGCAGGAGCTTGCTCTCACCAACCGATCAGCTTTAATTGTGTGTTCTCACTCGTTACACACTTCACTATTCCAGCTATTCAATTAAACATCTTAGCAATAAATATTTCCTTACTCTGGCAGATTACATATCGAACAATAGGTCATCCCTCCGTTACCATTTGCATGATTTCTGAAGCTCGTAGACAATTCTCCCAGCAGACAATTACTTCATATTAAAAGCTTGTCCATGAACATCTGACCAAGTTAGCTTCTATCTACTTGCTTCAGTAGAAGAGTAATTCCACATCACTTCTGAGCCTTAAGTTTCAGTCTAGCTCCACATTAATATAACACACAATCTTACCTGCATGAGGACTCAACCGGGAGAAGAAGCTGTGAAATTTTCCGACTGGTCTTGAGTTAAAGGCGTGCACAGGTATTCTAGACCTATTTTCCTGGGAGTTGACTTAAAAAGCTCCTGGCAAGCTCTGCCCCAGAGATCACAATGGGAAATACCCACTTCAGAGAACTTTGCCCGAACAGCTTCAGAAGGTTTCGCCCACAGAACTTCTGGCTTGAGCTCTTAAGAGGGGGAACTCCCTACACAGCTACGTGTCTGGCTAGGGATACACCTCTTTGTTTTCAGGGATTTGTACACAAACACACCTTTCTTCCAGCATCGTTTCCTCGGGGAGCTAAGAGCAACAGGCCCTATGATGACTTCCCAACATCTCTGTCCTTCGATGGATTGGCTTCCCCTAGAAACTGGCATAAGGATGATTGCATGATCCAGACATGCAGTCAACTCTCACAAACAAGGGACTATACGTGTCACAATGGCAAAAGCTAAACTTCTGTTATATTGTACATCTATTGTTGAATGTACACCTATTGTATGAAAGCCTTCTCGGCTTTCATTTTCTCTTACTTTCACAGCTCATGAAAAAGTGGGGGGCACAGTTTTTTTTTTTCCAAGAGAGTGAAACTTGTATACATTCAACATTACTGAGAGTCAGAGAGACCAGGAGAGGTTGTGAAGAGAGTTACAAGTGCCTCCTGTTCCAAAAGATGAATTGTGGGGAATTCTCACAAAGGAAAAAAAATCCATCTCCTCTGATAGGGGGTGTTTATTTTTTGAGCTCCTAGTATTTAGGAAATGATAACACTTTTGCAGTTGCGTTTCTTTCTCTTGCAATGTTTGTCCGCCTTAATTTCAAATGCACAGTCAAATTGCCTTTAAAATTACATAAACTTTCTGGCTGATGTCAGCCAATGAAAAACACAAAATATGACTCGAAAATAAGAGATGTGCAACCACAATCAAGTGCAATAATTCAACGAAGGCTTTGACTTAGCAAAAAACAAAAACAAAAACCTCTGCTTGGATGGCTCTTATTATTATTAACTGGAGCATATTATGAAAGTATAACACGTTTAACTCCTCACCTTTCCTTAGAAAACGGATATAATATTCAGTGATGTAGAGGAAAAAGAGCTCATGATTAATAGCCATATGCCCAAGTAGAATCTGCATTCACACCCTCGGAATGTATATTTATCCCTGGATTTTCTATTTTTAATCCTCAAAGAGCTGACTTTCTGATAAAAACTCTCAGCACACCCTTTCGTGTGCATGGTTAATATCATCTCCCTCTCTCTCTCTCTCCCTCTCCCTCCTTTTCTCTCTCTTTCTTTTTTTCTTCTTGGGCATTGCATCCATTTATTGCATTCTTCCTGTGTTGCCCAGACAGTTTATAGTTAATTGGGAATTGGGATAGTCAGTTAGGAATTGGGAGCTGTCCCCTCCAGAACAATACCTGCACAGTTCACAGCAGAGAGAAAAAGTGATGATAAAACAGCCTGGTTGCAGCGTCCTGGGATCACATGATCCCCATTTGTTACTTTTCCACCCAGCTTCTGACAATCAAAATCAATTTTTCATTGCTTGAAAAGAGTAACCTTATCAGTTCTCGAAAAGACACATGATCTTTTTGGCCTGGTGAATTTTTTAAAACCTCAGCCTTAATGATCACGTGTTTCACTTAAAAATTGCACTGTGTCTCTTAACAACATGGCAAAAAAGGTTGTAAAATTGGGTATGATTCATTTAACAACAGAATCACTTAGCAACAGAAATTGCGGTCATAACTTGAATCTAGCTGTACAGAATGACAACTGTCAAAGGGAAGCAAACGGGGTTAATCATTATGCATTTGTGCTGTATAATCACAGCATCAGTTGTGAAAACAGACAGTCTGGATGCAGCCCAAATGCATAAAATATTTCAGGATTCCCCTCCTGCAGAAAGCATTCCAGAAAGTAAATAAATAAATGACATTGGGAAGAATAACTACATTCAAAGGCTGAGCTTTTAAAAAATTCACCAGGCCAAAAGATTGTGTGTCTTTGCCAGAACTGATAAGGTTACTTGTTTCAAGCCATAAAAAAATAAAAACTTCAGAAAAGTAGCAGGTTGGATGGCAGAATAAGCAGACTGAAGAATGATGGGAGATCATATGGATGCTTCTATGTGTTTCTGAACAAGCAATGCATAAACAAATGAAGAAAAACCCCACAGTGATCTCAAAGTAAGACATGATACAACAAGATGCCGATGCTATCTCACCCAAAACTGATATTAGTAGGGGAAGGAGACATTGCTAGTAAAGCCACCGTCTTCCCTGGGACCCAGAGAGCATCATATCCAGACCTTCCCTCCTTTCTAAGGGAGCTGGGCATTCCTTCCCACATTCAAGCTTTACCTGATGGAGACACAGAGAGGAAGGCCTCCTGTATGGCCAGTTTCAACTGGTCCATTCTTTGCCACTTTCCCAGCCTCTTTCTAGTCTTTCACACATGGGATTCTGGCCTGCCAGCTACTCTAAAGAGGGCAGATGCCAAGTTGCTAAGAGCCCAGTGAAGCAAAACTCCCATTTATGAGAGAAAGTTGCTGGGGGAGGGAGGGGGGAGAACCTCATGACCACAGAGATAGTTGTCTTCTCGGAGGTATGGTCACAGGGCAAAGTTTGAGCCAAGAAAAAAGCAAGACTTAGAGCAAAGGTCTCCAAACTTGGCAACTTTAAGTCTTGTGGACTTCAACTCCCAGAATTCTGGGAGTTGAAGTCCTCAAGTCTTAAAGTTGCCAAGCGTGGGGACCCCTGACTTAGAGGGTGGAATGTGCTTTATTTGAACTGTTCAAATTTTAAGGAACCAATTCCAGGATTGCTACCCTACAACGTCTTTCTATCAGCTTTGATAGTATCAAGCCAGCATGTTCTTTGCTTGCCCTTCTTCTTGTTCCACTAACCTTTCCTAGCATTGCTAACTTCTCCAATGAATTTGCATGCATGAGGTGGCCAGAGTAAATCAGATGTAGTCTTGTGATTTTGGCTTCTAGTGATGTTTCTGGTTATATATATTTACTATATAAATGTATTTCTTAACCTGATGTATTCTGTATGAATAAATCCCATATTTCATTATACTTACCTCTACTAATAAATCCACTTGTAAGTGGCAAGTTTAATCAAGTCCTCAATCCATTGGGTGAAAAGGACAGTTCATTTATCTTTGAAGTACTGCAGTATTAGACTTTTACATTACCTGTTTATCAGATTCCAAGTACTTCGTATGCATTATTTTCCTCTGAAAATGTTAGCCTTTGTTGTACAATTATATTTATATAACTCATAACTTCAATAGCAAGAGCATCAATGGATCACAAATCACCACTTAGACACCAAAAAAATAACATTCAGAATGTATTTAACTATGTTAACGTTTATATAGAAAACGTTTGTCAAAACCAGCATTTTGTTAGCAATGGATTAAGGATAATGCTTTTTTAAAATACTTTTTTTTTTACAATGTATTAGGCTTATCAAGTTTTGGGAGAAAGTGTTTGATTTTGTAAATGATGACTTCAACTTCAGTGAAAATAGTAAGAAATTAATATCAAAAAGTAAACACTGGACTCCTGAAAAACATCAGTGCGTTCATCATGGGAATTTTATGCTCACTTCCTTCTGGAGAACAAGAGCTCTCTGACACATTTTCCTTTTGGTATCTGTTAATCTTGCACAGTGGCAGCTTTTCCCTGACTTAGCTTTGAGAAAAACTGCTCAGAACAGCAGATATTGCCAAACAGAGAGAGATCCTTGCCTGCCTGTGCACTCTTGGCCTGGAAATCTCACTCCATTTGTAAAATTCACACAATTCCACCAGGCTCATTTCAAGGGAGGCTCTCACTGGAGCCCCATTAGAAGAGACCAATTCTAAGTCATCCCTGCAAGGGTCAGTTCTACATTACTGGGTTCCAAGGCATGAAAGCCTTCTTAGAAAGTCTGCAGAAGATTTTCACATTCCTCAGTTGAGTCCAGCCAAGGGGTCTGAAATGTGAGGAAACATTTCAAGCACCCCTTTTGCAGTTTCTTTTCAGGTCTTGAAAAGTGCTGCCCAAAAGCCATCCGAAGGAGTCTTGCAACAGTTGGTGCCTGGTGTATTGAGGTTGTTGGGAGCTAGCTGTTCTTGCAAGGACACGCTCCTTCTCATCTGATGGTCAAGCAAGATTTTTTCAGTGATGGCACCTTAACTTATGTGCACGTAAAGATTGTTACCAATATTTAAAAGCACATGAAATTATCAAGGCAGGGAGAGATAACACAACACTAATGAAAAACTAATGTCTCTGAAAACCCTAAGCAACATCCACAGACCCAACACAATTGCACAACAATTTTTTTAAAGGTCAAAACTCATGAGATTACGAGAGTTTGCAAAATTACAAGATTATCAAATGGGATATTCAAAGATGGGGTGTTTTGTTCATTTACCTTTTTAGCATTTTTGTGGGTATTCAACATACTCCCAACCGAGTACTTCAGTTGACTATCTGAAACTGTGAAACTAGTAACTATTGTCACTATGCTTTTGTCCTTTTTTTACCTCATTTTTAATCAGCTGGAATTTGAATCTCTATTTTGAGATCATCTGATGAAAAGCAGCCAAAGGAACTTACAAATAAATAAAAGCTGCCTCCATTCCAATATTAGGGTGAGCCATATTTCCTTGGGGTGACATAAATCTGGGTTAGAAACATACTCCCATCCAAGTCCCATGATTTGGAATCTGATGAGGTCAACGTATTGCCTAGGGCAGAAATATCTGAACCCTTTATTGTTTAAGACAGTGATGGCGAACCTTTTTGCTGTGGTGTGCCAAAAATGCATGCATGCACGCCGGCTCCCACAATGAAATGTGCCCTCCCTATGCACGCACGCATGCACAACAACCCTGCCCCCTTATCCGCACTGCACATGCATGCGCTTCCCAGCTGATTTTTGGCCTGTTTTAGGATGTTTTCGCCCTTCCAGCAGCTCGAGGGAAACCTCGGGAGCCTTGGGAGGCTGGAAACAGGCCCGTTTCGGCATTTCCAGTATTTCCGGAAGGCCCGTTTTTCGGCCTCCAGAGGCTGCAAAGGCTTCCCCTCAAGCCTCCATGAGGGCAAAAATGGCCTCAAACAGGCCAAAAATCAGCTGGGAGGCCCGCACATGTGCAGTGTAGGTAAGTGTGCCTGGTGCTTGCGTGTCCGCACAAATGGCTCTGCATGCCCCCTGTGGCATGTGTGCCATAGGTTCACCATCATGGGGTTAAGATAACAGTGCATTACTTTTTAAAGTAAGTTTTGCTTTTTTTGAAAAAAAAAAAAAACTGGCTCAACTTTGAAAGGCTCAACAGTCAAAAACTCCAACCCCCCAAATCAGAAAGCAGAGGGGAAATTGTTGGCTTTGTTCCCTCTGGGATATTTGGGGTAGCCACGGAACATAGATGCAGGGACAGCAATGCTTATGGCTAATGAGAGGATGGATGACCTTTACACCCTCAAACGCACCGCTTCTGCCCTACCCGTGGACAATTGCAACGTTTGAAAAATTGGCCCCAAAGATGCCACGAAGAAGGAAATGCCCTAAAAAAACCCTGTGTTTTAGGATCTCTTTGTCAGCTCCACAAACAGCCTCTTTTCCTCATTGTCTGAGTATGTATTTGATCCCTGCTGTAAATAGTTCCTCTCCCATATGAACGGGCTCCACAGTCCAATGTAAACATTCTTAAAACAGCTCATTCTGCCATGGAGGTCAATGGCCACTGGCTTAGACAAATACTCTGGCGTCCAGGGATATGCTACAGATATGAAAGCACACACAGCTCTTCTTCCTTAGAAGACTTGCCTTAAACTTTAAGGTCTCTCAGAGCTGAAATCAACTCCTGGGGATGTCACTGATAATGTACACGGTTCTCTTGGCCACAGACCTCTTCCAAGAGGTGTGCCTGTCTTCCTTCCTGCCCTCAGCTATTCCCTGAGACCTTTAGCCAAGAGTTCACCAAGTCCAGCTCTGCTTAGTTTTCCAAGATCAGCCAAGGTTGGCAAAGGGCGACCACAAGCTGAGCATCCAGGTACCATCCTGGTTCTGGCTAAGTTAAACTCCTGACTGTTGAATTTTAACTGACCCCGATAATCAGGAAAAGTGCAATAACCACCTTTCAGCCCTGTAATATGTTTATTTTTTTAAAAATTAAATCTTTATTGAAAAATTAAAACATGAAAATACAAAATACAATACAAATATTTAAAATAAATGTGTTATATATATATTACGATCTATTTTGACAATGCTTGCATTTCAATTATTGTTCCAGTGCATATTTTCTACTCCTATGTATGTATGTATGTATGTATGTGTATATATGTATGTATGTATGTATGTGTGTATATATATATATATATATACATACACACATACACACACATACATACATACATACAGGCGTGCACACACGCTACAATTCTACATTATACATTCCTTATTTAATTAATTATTTATTCCTTTCATTTATCCAGTACCAATTTTCCCATACTGTATAATAAATTGAGTTATCCTTCTCTAATGAAAGTTTTGCCCTGTAATATGTTTAACTGAGGCTAGGAGAAGAACAAACGTCTGATGAGAATACCAAAAATAGGGCCAATTTAACCACCCAGGATTCATTTTAACCCAGGATGGATTTCTTCACTAAACACGCTAAATTAATTGTACACTGTCGGTTGTGTTGCAGGAAGACCAACAATCAAGTCCCCTGACCCTTTCGATATTTAAGTGCCCCTGACTGAAGAGAACCCTATCCGTTATTGATTGGAACATGTCCCAGACACTGATTGGCCCTCCAGGCAGAAGGGGGTAGGGCTTGTCCCTCTTGCTGCCAATGGGAAAGAGCTAGTAATGCCCTGAAGCCTTTCCTGGGCATCATGACAGAGTTGGCTTTTCCAGAGCAGATCCACAGTTGATGCTTTTGACCTAGTTAATGTGACTATTTGTTGTCCTGGTGAAGAGACCTGGCAGAATTAAGGGCTGTTGCAGGAACAGGCTTTTCTCATTCAAAAAACCCCAAGAACTGCTAAGCACATCAGAATTTTCAGTTCTCCCTTCCTCCCCACCCATAGCTACCAGTAATTGCAAAACTGTTACCCGAATCTACTATTGCAGATTGAAACAACATTAGAAGAGGAAATGTAGCAAACAGATTAAATATATTTAATACACATATTGACAGCAGTGAGGATAGCATTTGAACAACAAAATAACACGCCCTCCGAGGAATTAGTAATTCAAAAAAAAAAAAGAAAAAGAAAATTTAGATTGTGCTGAAATGGATAAACTTACATTAAATTAAAGGATAAAGAAGAGTTGGAGTATTATGAAGTTTGGGACAATTGGTATAAATGGTTGGACAATAGAAATAAGGCTAACGGAGACAAGAAAATGATAGATCAATGTATATAAATGTACCTATTTATATGAGACTGGTATATGATGTCACTGTAACCCTTAAGGTTAAGATTTGTAAAATGTGACAAAGAATCATAAAAAAAAAATATTTAAGAAGAAGAAGAGAAGGAAATAAGATGTCAAATAAGTTCATCCTCCTGCTTGGAGTTTCACCAGAGACACCTAGGTTTGCTCGTTAGACCCACAGAGAAAGAAAAAAAAGTTAAAGAAAGGAAAGGGAGGCTAAGCAAACCATCCTTCTTTTGGGATTCAAAGTCGCCAAGCCAGGTATGTCCACCAGGTATGCCTTGCAAAACAACAACAACAACACCCGGGCAGAGCAAGGATTCATTCTGCAAAGCCCCATAATAAAAGGCTGCGGGCTGGGATCCAAAACCTACCCGGCGGAGCAAAGGACCCAGATCCGCCGCCGCTTCTCTCCTTTCGCCTTTTGCCGAGCGGTTCCCAGCCCACAGCTCGGTCGAGGCCACCCCCACCCCAACCCCTCCGGCGCTACATGTCTGGCTGCCGTTCAACAGAACATCCAGGAACAGAAAACAGACCGCGGGAGCGCCTGTCAGTCACGGACGCCGTCCTGGCCCCGCGCGCAGCAGCCGGAACGAAGGACCAGATGCGCCGCCGCCCACCCCGTTGCCAAAAATCGATCGGCGGATCCAGACTTGAGCGGAGAATCTCGGAGACCGCCGGAAAGTTGGTGGGGAAAAAAAAAAAATCTCCCCAGCGGGGAAATTCTTTCAAGAGTTTGCTCAGACTTTTTCAAGCTTGGCCGCTTGAAGCCTGGCGGACTTCAACTCCCAAAAGTTGGGAGCTGAAGTCCGCCAGGCTTCAAAGCGGCCAAGCTTGAGAGACTTTTCCAAGCCTGAGCATCCCTCGGAAAGAAACGGAGCATCCAAACCACCCAGCCAGCTCCGTCCTTTGCAAAGCAGGCGCCCAGAAGCGTCCAAACTCCGGACTCGGCTGCATTTGTGAGCCGGGGCCAGGCTTGCAACTCACACGGGCAAGTCCCAGGCCGGCGCGCTTCCCACTGCCGATCCCCGCCTTTTTTGCAAGCAGGGCGAGCGGACGGAAACGGGGGACAGACACACACACACACACAGCCCCACCACACACACACACACACCCCAGCAAGCGGAGCCGGGCGCACGTGCCGAAGGTTCCCGGTTTCCCTGCCCCGCCGCCCCAACTTTCTGCCCCGCGGACTTCGGGCGGAGGAGAGCACGCGGCGGAGGCCACTTACCGGCAACCGAGCGACCCTGGCAAACGTGCGTCTCGCAAGGGCGGCGGAGCGCGGAGTTCAAGCCGTCAGCTCTGCCGCCGGCTAGGCTGCATGGCGAGGAGCCCAGCCGCTCTTTCCGCAGCGGCAGCAACCCAGGCACTTCGCTCGCCACTCCGGCCGGCCAGCTGCTCCTCCTCCTCCTCCGCCTCCTCCTCCTCTTTCCCTCGGGCAGCTCCGCTCCCGAGCTGCTCCTCTGAGGGGGTGACGTCGCCGCCACCGCCGCCTCCCCGCGCTATTTATACCCGGGGCCTGACGGTTCATGGAGGCAAAAGAGGCAAAGCCGGCGCTCCGGCCAGCCAGCGAGGCCCGGGCGTGGCGCTCCGCTCCCCTCAGAGATTTCAGCGGGCCGGAGGCCGCCCACCCCACCCCACCCCACCCCACCCCTCCCGGGAGGCTCCGGCTGAAAGGCCGGGCACACCTCTGGAAGGCGGGCGCCAAGGTGAGGCAAGCCGAGGCAGGAGGGACTCACTTCTCCGAGCTCCTGCCTGACCGACCGCCCCACCCCCGCCCCCACCCCGTGTGACATCATCATCGCTGGAGCCGATGGCGCGAAATTCACCGGGTGGGCGGTGTTGCTGCTTCCCCCCCCCCCAAACGAAGGAAGGAAGAGGCCCTGAACCCAAAAGCATCAATCGGCGTCTTTTTTGCAGAAAAAACAATTACTTCCAACCTGCCTTTGATCGTATCCTGCACGAGTCAAAAAGAGAGCTGTGAAAATACTGACAGACCCCTCACATCCCGGACATAAACTGTTTCAACTCCTTCCCTCAAAATGACGCTATGGAGCACTGCACACCAGAACAACAAGAACACAAGGACAGCTTTTTTTCCCTGCATGCCATCACTCTGCTAAACAAATAATTCACTCAATACTGTCCAACTATTTACTAAGTCTGCATTACTATTACTATTGATCTTCTCATCATTCCTTGTCGCCCATCTCCTCTCACTTGTGACTGTAGGACTGTAACTTTGTCGCTTGTATCCTTATGGTTTATACTGACTGTTTCCCAGTATGAGTTGATTGCTTATTGTACCCTATGACTATTATTCAGTGTTGTACCTGATGATTCTTGACTCTTGACGAATGTACCTTTTCTTTTAAGTACACTGAGAGTATTTGCACCAAAGACAAATTCCTTGTGTGTCCAATCACACTTGGCCAAGAAAGAATTCTATTCTGTTCTATTGAAGAACAGGAAGCATGAGCAGAGGTGCCAAAGCAGATGCTATCCCAGCTCTACCAATCCATCACAGGTGGTCACTGAGTTTCATCTAGACATGTCCCACTGACTTAGCATATACACGTGGGGCAGAAATCCAGCAAGTGAACCTGAATCCCATTCCTATTCCTATTTTATTGTATACCACCCAAAGTCCCTCTTTGCCCATGTGCTATCCCAGCCAGCCTATGGGAATTGGATAGTTACTTAGGAATTCCTTAAGGGAATGCATCATGGTAAATGTAATTAAAGGTATCCTGGGATATGTAGTTCATGTCACGTGGCCACATCTGTAATCCTGATTGGTCACTAGTTTGACCCTTGAAGGGTGGGGGAGTTTTTCTTCACTTTTGCCTGAACTCCCTAACTCATGGCAGCGTCTTTCTATCGCTAAGAGATGGGTTAGGAGATAACCATCTTTTACTATAAGGCAGATATACAAAGGATTGGTCATTAAAGAAGAAGTTCATCACAAACGTGAGTTATGAGGATACCTGATGAACCAATAAATGTAATTTGTTATGGACGTCTTGCTGAGTTATCTATCTGCATCTGTACAGCTTCAAATCCACCTCTGTGCAGAAGGCAGGAAAGTAAAAGATGATCTCCTGAGGCCCATCTATATATGATTGTTAATCTGGATTTGTGATAAAGCAAAGTAATATTGAAGCCAGGAGTGAATGTGCAATATTAATCTAAACCTGCATTTCCCATCGTCTGTCTGTGAGCATCGGAACTTTTTACGTGCTGCTTGCATGGTGGGAGGGGCTGGAGTTCCCCACATGCTACAAACAAAGAGAATTTTCCAACCCACTCACCCCCTCTTCTCTGCTCAATCCGTCTTCCTGCTATCTCAGAGACTCTATTTGCATAACAAGGAGAGTTAGAAATTCCCAGTTCTCAAAGGATAATCAAACCTCTGTCTTAAAACCCTTTACAAATGCAGTTAGAAAGTTTGAGAAATCTTGTTTGTATTTTTAAACGGAAACGAAAAGCTGATTCTGCTATGCTTATCTGGAAGGGAGACAAAGCCATTAAAAAAACCCTTTCCAGCCAATTTACAACTGAAAAAGACACATTGTGGTTCCAGGAAGGGGCAAATTCCCCCTCCTTTTCTCATCAGCAAAAGAAGTGCTGTTCCTCAAATTACCACTCTTAACTCAGAAAGAACTAATTTGTAAAAGCAACGGAGGGGCCAAGTATCTCTCATCATCCCTGTATTCATCCAATTACAAACCCTTTCCAAATGCAATGAGAAAGTTTCATAATCTTGGTAGCATTTCTAGAAAGGAAAACTAACTTTGCCCTGCTCGTTCCACCTGAAAAGCTTGTGCATTTTTCTAGCTCAAAGGCAATAAGAGAAGCCTCTCCAGCTATTATTAATAACCATTCTGGCCGGTTTATTGGGGTTATAAATAAAAGCTACAGCAAGTAAGCTATGTGAACAAAGAACAATTTCCTTTTCCTCACGAAGCACAGAGTTAGGCCATCTTATTTCTATGCTAGAAAAATTTAAGTATAACAAGACATATTGCATGTAACCCTTTAAACTGTTGTACTTGTTCGATGAATTTCTCTTTCATCGAGTACGGAATAAATATCTTTGGGACCCAACCACCCCTCTCCTAAAGGGCAACATCACATCTTGGTAAAGCAGCCTACATCCCAATTTGGTGGTCAAGAAGAAATTTACAGTGAAGTTAAAGAATCCTTACCATTTTTTTTCCTTTTTTCAAGAATAGGCAGAAAATTCTCCCCCCTCTTTTTTCTTCCACAAAGAAGTGAGACCTAAGCAACGCAGCCCACAGCTACATCTGGGGCTCAAAGAGAAATTTCCCAGACTTTGATTATTTTTTTTACACAGTTTCTCAAATTTGACCAGAATGATTATCCAATGACTATCCCTTTTTTGAAACCATTGTGGACAATTTAATCAATTTAATTCAAAGGTCCCAAGAGTAACTGCAACCTAACATGGGCGTAGCAACAGCATCTTCCTGACCCTTTGCTGCCACCTTGTGAAGCAAGTGACAACAACAGGCATATTTCTGCATTCTGCCCTCAAGTCTTCAGACTACACTAAGCATATTTCTGTGTTCAGCCCTCTAGTCTTCAGACTTCGTGACACAACCTCTAGTGCCCCCTTGTATTGCAAGCTCACAACACACCCTAGAAGCAGCCATATTGTGTGCTGTGCTAGCATCGCCCAGCCTCTGCAGTGCCACCTACATGCTCAAGTATTAAATCCAGCAGCAATTCTACTTTTTGCTACCTGCTTGCAGCACACCTAATACAAAAAAGGGAATTGCATGGAAAATCACTAATTTTTTTCCAAAGTCACCTTTTACCAATTTGAAACATGGCAACTGCTTCATCCATGACGGATGTCCCTGCAGTACCAGAGGACTTGAACTCTCCACCCACCCTTGATGTAAATGTGGAGTCATACTTGAGGGAGGATTGGGACTGGGAGTATCGATGCCATACAAATTTGTGGAAGAAGCTGGAGAAGATCTACGATACCCCCACATGCAGGCTGTCTCCCGAGATAATCTGCACATTGCAACATGATCTATTTTACCTTCATGTACAATGGAGAGCCAGCGAAAGTGAACTCAAGTTCATCCAGTCAAAGCTGGGTGACCCAAAGCTCCAAGAACACATTGAATGCTTCGAGGAGCTACACAAGGAACGCGAAGACTGCATTGAGGAAAGCCATAAAGGCCTCCAGGTAGCACTCCTCAATGTGCTTCAAAAGGAACAAGGAGAAAGGGAGAGGGCCATATCCAAACTAGGTCTTCAATCACAAGCAGCCTCCTCCCTCCATCCCAAACCAGCTAGATCGCAAGCAGGTTCCAGTGTCTCGCGCCAATTCTCTGCTGCCGACTCTCACCATCCTTCCAGAGCATCCTCCTGTCATAACAGCGCATTTAAGGCCTCCAAAGCCGCAAGTTATGTTGACAGGGCTGCAGAAGCTGCAGTAGTGTGGTGGTCTCCCATGGAAAGAATGAGACACAGGCTGGTGTACTTGGGATGGGAGCCCAGAGCAAATTCTAGTGCTCCCTTTTATTGAGAATTTTGTACATAGTAAGCATTCACATTGTGGATTAAAATAATTACATATAGTACACAGAATTGTTTACAGTCTGAGCTGCTTAAATGTTTCTGGTGTTTGCTTTTAATTTCCTTGCTTATCTCAGTGACCCTTAGGCAGACATGTATGTATAAGGTCTTAGACTAATCATTACCCAATACTGAAGTCAAAGTTTATTCCCACATCTCCCCTGTTTTAGTTTTTTGATGATCGCAGATGCCTCGGTAGCTTTTCGCCATCTGCAACAACAGTTCTCCTTCCGTAGGCTTCACCCGACACATTCCTAAAAGTCCAGGGAGACATTGGATACAACAGCATACACAAAGAGAAAGTATAAAAAGCAATATCACTCCAACAATTAGGTGACGAATCCATGAACCATCTGGCAACCAGGACCAAAGTGCAGACTACACGTCCAGTCCCTCATCCTCCGATTGTAATGGATTCTCATTCAGGGTTTGTTCCATATGCTGTATAGTAGTTGTAACGTTTGGAGAATAATGAGAGATATACATGCAACAATGCGTATGAATCACAGCGCAAACTCCCCTTGCGCAGCCAAACTAGTGTCCACCGCATATCTGGTTTGCAGGACAAAGTCAAGGATTTTTCCTTGCTCTTCTTCAAGCAGCTTTAGAGTTTTAATGGTGTCTTTAAACATAGTAACTGTCCAATTGTTCAAACGATGCAAATCTCTATAGTTCATCATGACTCCTAAAGGAGGAATAACTCCCCTTGATATCTGTGTCCAGTAGTCATGATTCAAAACAGAGTTTACTTCCGTTGCGGAACGCGCATTACGGATATGAGCAGTCCCCAAAGATTTTAAAATGACATGAGATGGGATTACTTTCCCAAAGGTGCAGACTCCTTTCCATCGTGCTGGCATGCGATCATAGGCCATCCGTCCACACAGCAACCATAGATTTGCTCCCAGGAGATGACCAACCGTATTTGGTTCAGCATAGATTAATTGTGCAAAGGATTCCATTAACATAGCCAAATAAGTGGGTGATGATGCATATTTCCCATTTGCACATTTGGGCAGCTGGTTTTCTCTCATGGTGGGACAACATGTGGCAGGGATAAATGGACACTCATTTTCATTGATCAAAGATATGATATCAAATTTAGAAATATTATGTACAAAGTAAGTGAGATTTTTAGTTTTCATGTCATCCGGATAAACCCGACTTCCATTGCCAATAATAATTGTTTTGTTACAAAATGGATATGTTCCCAAGTAAGTCATATTCTCTACTGTCTCATTGTGAGTCCAGCAGATACCCGCCACCTCTTGGATTCGGCTTCCAAGATGCAATGTATTTATGTTACTTTTAGTCCAACTGTTAGACCACATCCCTAAACAACCATAGCATTGTCCCTTATACCAGTCACCTTCGGCCAGAGGTACTGCAACCATTGGAAGCCCTGATGTTTTGTGAGTTGGCATGTGCATATATATCCAACAATCAGTTTTATTATGAAGGTTTGCTAGCTTTCCCATGTCCTGGATCAACGTGTTTCTTTTCCATTCCCCCAAATCCATCCCCTGATGATAAGGACTCACACAGCGAGCAGGAACCCAAACAACTGTCCCCTCATCTTTAACAGCAGCGTATCCTCGGCCCCAAGTTATCAGCGGGACAGGTCCTTTCCACGTTGGATCTGGTAGTCTCTTATACCGAACTTTCGGTCTTGGCGTACCTGCAGAAGGGGAGGAAGCAAAATGCCTACTGGCTGTTGTAGCAGCGGGAGATCCTGTCATGTTTAAAAAATTTTAAAGTGTATAGGGTAATATTAAGAATGTTTTGTATGTAAGGAAAGCCATATCCATCCACTTCCCCCGTTTTTGTTTTTGTGTGAAGAAAAGAAGCAATCTCACAAATCTACTACAACTAGATCCCAATTGCGTGGAATCAGGTTTGGGTTAGGCAAACCACATTGTAACACTCCCATTGGTTGAAGGATGGAGTTGACAGCTCTCAAATCATGTGTCTTAATTGTAGCTGCTCAGCTACTAATTGATGTAAATCTGTAAGCTTTTCTTTTGGAAGTGGCCATTGGTCAATTCAGACTGGCTGAGAGGTTAACAATTATAATTTTTCCATTATCCAATAACAATTTTTGTGCGAAATTGTGACAGCAAATCTCTACCCCACAAGTTTATATGCAGGGGCAACACAAGAGGTTGAATCCTTGCAGTCTCACCAGCTTCTCTATGCAATGCCTTCAACCAATGTACACTACTTCTTGCAAACTGCATACCACCCACTCCACGAACAGCCGGAGAGTCCTCAAGCCATTCCTTTTGACGTATCACAGAGACATCTGCTCCAGAATCTATAAGGCCAGAAAATGATTTTACCTGAATTTCAATTGTCATTTTTGGTTGGTCTGTAGTCAAATTTTTTGTCAGTGCTTGCAATTCTGCAGCAACTGGAGAACTTGCCATTTCAGTGGACCCAAAACCACCAGTTTGTGGTATCCCAATTAAAGGATTTATAGGGATGTATAGAAGCAATAATAACTGGGCAATAGAGTCACCGGCCATTAATGATGCAGGAGTATCAGTGTACAATTGTACCTTAATAACCCCTTTATAATCATGATCAATAACTCCTGGAATAACAAAAAACCCTTTTTCTGATACAGAAGACATGGGAAATACTAATCCCACTGTTTTTTCTGGCAGTGGCCCATGCAAATGAGTGTCCTCAATGGACACTTGATTAGGAAAGATCACATTAATTGAGTTCAACATTTTTAAACCCAAACCTGCACTTCCAGTAATTGCAGGCGATGCTTTTGTGACAGCCTTGGGAGCAGGGCTAGCTGCACGCCCCAAATTTAGTTTCCCGGATTTTGGTTCTGATCAGAGAGACATTGATTTGCCCAATGAAACCCTTTTTTGCATTTTGGACAGACCGATTTTGGACGGACGTCCTTAATTTTGTTTTTGTTAAATGCCAACCCCCCCCCCGCCCCCAGGTGCACGGCACTGGGCTTTAAAATGGCCAGGCTTTCCACGATTAAAACAATTCCCTGTAGGTTTCATCCCTTTTTGCAATGCCATAGCCAAAGTCTCCATGTTGTAAGCCTGAGAACCCACCACTGCACATGCTTTTAACAGATCAGCCAGAGTAACCTCACCTCTAGCCACCAAGGGCTATAAGATACGCTTGCAATCAGCGTTTGCATTTTCAACTGCCAATTTCAGCAAAAGTTCTTTTGCAGTTTCCTCATTAGAGATTTGCCTGGTAATAGCCAATTGTAGCCTTTCCACAAAATCATTATAAGACTCAGATGCTTAATTTGAGAAAAAGACCGTGCTGGAATTCTCACATCCTGGATGCGGGATAACGCCCCAAGGACAGCTGCCATAACCACTGGAAATACGTGATCAGGCAAATTAGCAGCTTGATCAGCAGTGGATTCAAACAAGCCTGCCCCATAGATTTGATCTGGCGTATACAGCCCCACCGAATTCCTTCCCCTAGTGACAGCTTCCCTTTGGTATTCTGAGTCAAAAACCACATACTGAGTAGAGCTCAATATCATTCTCATTAAATCTTTCCAGTCACTAGGAATCATGCGTGAGGTAGCCAAACTTGTCAGGAGCCCCTTTGTAAAAGGACTTTGAATACCATAATCTTTAATTTGCTTTTTTAATTTCCCTAAGAACTGCTAAAGGAATCTGTTAGATTGGAGGCAGATCGGTTCGACAGAGACGCGAGACCATTTTGTGAGTTCAGCTCTTTATTAGGTATAGGTAAAGGTCTGGGGATGTGAGCCACAGCAGCCCTTCATATAGGGCTGGCTAGTGGCTCGGCAGCCAATGACAGCACTTTGAATTTCCCGCGATTGGCACAGCCAATTGCGGTAGATTCCTAGTGCTCCAATCACGGTTGACTTGTTGACCAATCAGGTCTCTGCTGGTCCGGACCAATCGGGTGCGAGGGTTTCTGAGTATGCTAATACTGTACACCCCTCCCCTCTTGGTTTCATCCTGCGGTGCGTAGTGATGTTGTCGCAAAGATAGGCGGGGCTTTTTCCCTGCCTCCTTGACCTGCGCGGTTCAGTTCTGGTGTGGTCATTGACCAGTTCGGATGCCTTCTCTGTCGCTCCGGTTCCTTGGGATGGAACCGTCTGGAAAGTTGAGCTGGGCCTTTCTTGGTAGCTCCCTCCCAGTTCTCCTGGGCTGGTTGAGCTGCCGCTTCTGCTCCCGCTGGGTTTTTCCTGGCCAGGTGAGCTGATTTGGCTGCTCCTTCCAGGTGAAGACCCCGGGGTTTCGTGCTCCATTGGTCCTGCGTCTACGGGTGAGTATCGTTGCTTTATTTGTTTATTTACTCTCGGTGGAGGGTGTTCTGTTTGCGTTAGTTGGTTTTCTTCGGTTCCTTCTCTATCACTTATCGGTTCCCCCCCCTTCTAGTTTCTTGTTCGGGTGTTTGGCTGTTTGTGGCGGCTATTCTTGACCTAAGTTGGTTTATGTGCCGTTTCCAGTTTTTCCCATCGCTAGTTTCCAATCGGTATGATAGGGGCCCGCTTATCTGGGTGATTGTTGCTGTCACCCAGAGTAGTTCTCCTGTGAGATTTTTGGCGTATACTGGGTCCCCTATGTTGAATGTTCTGTGTTTGCTGGAAAAACCTGGGGGTTTGTCTGGGTTATATGTTGGGTGCATTCTGTCTAGTGTAGAGCATAGTTTCCGGCCCATCATTAGTTCCGCCGGGCTTTTATTTGTGGTTGCGCTAGGTGTAATGTGTTGAATGAGGAGCATTTTATTAATTTTGTCCTGTATATTGGCTGTTTCTATTTTCTGGATAGCTTTCTTGGTGTATTGGACCATGCGTTCCGCCCGCCCGTTCGCCGCCGGGTTTGCCGGTGCAGTTTATGCATGATGTATCCCTTGGCCTGCCAGAAATTGTTCAAACGCCAGTGCGGTGAACTGGGGCCCATTGTCTCACACTATTACATCTGGCAGGCCATGCGTAGCAAAGAGTTTGCTCAGTTTCCTTATCACCGCTTCCGTCGTGGTTGACTTCATAGTGCTTACCTCCAGCCAGTTGGAGTAAGCATCTACTGTGATAAGGTACATGTGTCCCTTGGTTGGCCCCGCGAAATCTATATGAATTCTGGACCACAGACCTCTTGGTTTTTCCCATTCTTGGGTTGGGACGGCGGGTGGATTGGCTCTGGACTCTTGGCATTGTTTACATTTGGCAACCCAGGTTTCAATCTGTTTATCCATTCCTGGCCACCATGCATAGCTTCTGGCCAGGCTTTTCATCTTAACCATCCCCGGGTGCCCCTCATGCAACATTCCCAATACCTTTTCCTGTAATTTTTCAGGAATTACCACTCTGTCCCCCCAAAGTATGCAGCCCTTTTCGATAAAGAGTTCGGTTTGTCTGTTCCGGAAGGGTCTGAATAGTTCGTCTATGTCCCCTTCTGGCCACCCTTTTCCCACTCAGCTCAAGACTCGCGCCAGCTGTTTGTCTTTATTTGTTTCTCTGGCAATGTCTGGTGCGGTCACGAGTGGGTTGGATATTGTCTCTATTTGCAGTACCTCTGTTGTGGGTGCTGGGTCGTCTTCCCAGTCCGGTAAGGGTGACTGGCTTAGGGCGTCTGCATAGGCGATATCCTTGCCGGGCCGGTGTATCAGCTGGTAATTGTATGCTGCTAGGAATTCGGACCACCTCATCATTGTTGGCAATGGAATGTTCGGTGTGGCCCTGTCCCCCGCCAGGATTCCTAGCAGCGGCTTGTGATCCGTGATGATTGTAAAAGTCCTACCGTAAAGGTATTCGTGGAATTTCTTGACGCCGGCGACGACTGCTAGGGCCTCTTTGTCGAGCTGGCTGTAGTTCCACTCTGGCTTTGAAAGTGTCCTTGATGAGAAAGCGATGGGTGCTTCCCTCCCGTCTGGTAGCTGGTGGCTGAGGATGGCGCCGATTCCAAATGGTGACGCGTCGCAAGTTACCGTCAATGGCAGAGTCTCGCTATACTGGATTAGTACCGTGTCGGATGTTAGCAGGTTCTTTGTGTTGTTGAAAGCGCTCTCCTCCCGTGCTCCCCAGGTCCAGGTGGCTGTTTTATCTAACAGCCTATGTAGCGGTTCCGCTACGGTCACCTTTTGAGGTAGGAAGACATTGTAAAAGTTTAACAGTCCCAAGAAAGCCTGTAATTCCGTTTTGTTTTTGGGTCGCAGTGCTTCCCTTATGGCTCTCAGTTTCTTTTCTGCAGGGTGAATCCCTTGTTTGTCTAGGAGGTACCCCAGAAATTCGACCCTTTCGGCCCATAACTGGCACTTCCCTTTCTTGACTTTAAGTCCCGAGTCTCTGAACTTCTGCAGTACCTCCCTCAACCTGGCTTCTAGTTGTTTCTCATTTTTCGCGGCCACCAAGACGTCATCAAAGTAGGGCACCACCCTTTCTATTCCCTGGAGGAGTCTTTCCATAAGGCTTTGGAAGACCCCAGGTGCCACGCTGACTCCAAACTGGAGCCGGTTGCAGCGGAAGGCCCCTCAGTGCGTTACGATGGTTTGGGCTTCTGCTGTTGTGGCGTCAACTGGCAGTTGCTGGTAGGCTTGCGCCAGGTTGAGCTTTGCGAAGATCCGGCCTCCCCCCAGTGAGTGCAGAAGATGCTGGACTACTGGGACGGGATATGCGCTTTGTTGGAGCGCATGGTTTAGGGTGGCCTTGTAGTCACCACAAATTCTCACTGACCCATCTGGCTTGATGGGGGTGACAATTGGAGTCTCCCACTGGGCATGATCGATCGGTTCCAGCACCCCTTGCATGATGAGCTTATCGAGTTGCTCATCAATCTTGAACTTGAGTGCAAATGGCACTTGCCTGGGCTTAAGGCGGATTGGCGCGATGCTTGGGTCTATGTTAAAGGCAATAGGGGACCCCCGGTACTTGCCTAAACGGTTGTCAAAGACTTCCTGGAAGTCCCTCATGAGCGCCGCTTCCCAGTCTGCCTCTACGATGTGGTGTATGCCTGTTACTCCGATGCCCAGGTGTGTGAATCACTGTAGTCCCAACAGGCTTGGCCGATCTCGATCGACGATCGTCAGGGGTAGCACTTCTGTGTGGCCCTTGAACGTGACTTTAAAATGGCCTCTACTGACTACAGGGATTCGGTTTCCCTGATAGTTTTTGAGGGTTAGTGTTTGGTCTTCCAGTTCTTGGCGGCGGATGGTGGGGACCAGGTGCTTGAGTGTGCGCCAGGAGACCATTGAGAGGAAAGACCCTGAGTCCACCTCCATGTCGCATTGCTGGTCTTCTGTCCCAACCGTCACGTATACCTTTCTGGCATCGCTGGTAGAGGAATGACCAATGACGACAGTCTGGTGCGTTTCCTCTCTCTGTCTCGTCTCCTGGAGTCGCCTGTTCCGACCTTCCCGGCTCCAGCAGTTCTCTGTCTGTCGATCTCAGGTCCTGGTGGGGGTGCTGTCTCTCTGTCGGGGGCTGGCATCTCGTCGCCGCGGGCTGTAGTGCTTCTTATTCCAGCACACTTTGGCGATGTGCCCCCGTTTCTCGCAATGCCTGCAAATGGCTTCAAGAGAGCAACAGTCCGCTCGGGGGTGATCGCCGCCGCAGCTGGCACACTGGAATCTCGACTTACGACCTCGTGGTTCCCGCCACTCCCACGCTGATTGGAGACAGTGGATCTCCTCCTCCTCGTCTTCAGTTTCTGAGAAGGAGTCGATGTCGCCATGGTGTGTGGTTGTGTGGTCTGTCACGGGCCTCCTCTCGGGGGTCGATGTTGCCTCTCTGGTCGCCGCTCGTGGCATGATGCTCGATTGTCGCATCCGAGCTGCTGATTTCTTGGCTGCTTCCGCTGCAGCAGCTTCGGTGAGGGCATCGGTGAGGGAGATTGTTAAGCCTGGTTTTCCCAACCAGGGTTAGGGAGACAAGCTAAACAGAATGTGCAGCTTAGTCAGATAGGCACACAGATAAATGAGTGAGCTAAGCTTGTGTGTTTATTAACATACAGTAAGAATGACAGATACGCTTGTGCTATCAAATATATAGTTTATTCCATTATGAGTTCATAGCATAGTCGAAATAACAGTCCAATAGTCATGTATCATTTAGTCAGTCCATTCAGGGATATTCAGTTAGCAAAGTCCGTGTTGAATACCTATGTCAATACACTTACAAGTCTGTCCTTTGTTTTCTCTCCCGTTCGAGGAATGCAGTCTTGTGTCCTTGCAGTAATCAGGTTTCATCAAAGCCAGAGAGATAGCAAGCTGCAGCCTTGCTTCTTTTAAAGTGCTTTCACAACCACTCCCTTAATTACTATCCCACAGTTAAAGTTGCAGACACTTTAACTTACAAATTATGATTACATATTATTATTTACCTAAACCAGTTAGGGTAAAACAATGTTATCCCTAACATTCTCCCCTTTTAGGAAAATAATAATAATAAAACTATTTATATCTTTAAATCATATTTGTTACAACTCTCTTTAAACTTAATTACTCCTTGAGCTTTTGTAAATTGGTCTGCAATGTTTTCTTCTGTCATGCAGTATTCCAATTTAATTAGTCCATTCTTTACAGATTCTCTAACATTTAAGTATCTTAAATCAGTATGCTTTGATCTAGTTTTTACAGCAATACTAGTAGCTAACTTTATAGCTGCTTGATTATCCTCGTACACAATAATGGAATCTTTTACAGTTATACCCATGTCTAATAATAACTGTTTGTACAAAATCAAATCAGTGCATAGTAATGACAGACATGAAGCTTCCATTGTGGACAAGCTGATATGCTTTTGTCTGATTGACTTCCACCCTATTAGTGTCTTCCCAAATAATATAGCCATCCCAGATGTTGATTTTCTAATGTTTATATCAGTTGCAAAACTTGCATCTGCATAGGCAC
Source organism: Hydrophis major (assembly GCA_033807585.1). Taxonomy (NCBI): domain Eukaryota; kingdom Metazoa; phylum Chordata; class Lepidosauria; order Squamata; family Elapidae; genus Hydrophis; species Hydrophis major. The sequence goes on from CM066331.1 coordinate 115,710,855, forward strand.
TAAGACTCAAATCACCCTTTGGTTCTATATACAATGCATGGTTTATTGTTCCTTTAAGATATCTTAAAATTCTCTTTAATGATTGCCAATGACATTGTTGTGGTTCTGAATTAAAACGTGCCAGCTGATTTACACTATAAGCTATATCAGGCCTAGACCAATTGCTTATATATGATAAGCTTCCAATCAAAGATTGATAGATTGACTTATCAAATTTGGGACTTTGATCATCAGTTTGGCAAACTTCCTGACTCATTGGAGTCTTTGCCGGTTTACAAAGTTCCATTTTAAACGTTTTAATTAATTGGCAAATTTTATCTTCTTGAGATATCTTAAAACCATTTTTTGTTTTGTTAATTGTCAATCCTAGATACCTTTTAATTTCACCTAAATGCTTTAATTTTATCTTTTTGGCTAATAATGATATAATCTCATTAGCTTCATTATTAGTCTTAGTTATCAAAGCAATATCAACTGTAAATAATAACAATAATGACACCGTTCCATTATTTTCTCTTTTAAACACACATGGATCTGCTAAACCAGATTTAAAACCTATATTGTTTAACTCTTTCACAATATATTGGTTCCACTCAAACCCAGATTGTTTCAACCCGTAAAGACTCTTTTTGAGTTTCCAACAATCATTACTATTTACTTTATTGTCTTTTATACCTACTGGTTTTCTTAAATATATAGTGTGCTGCAATGGTGCATGTAGATAAGCAGTTTCTACATCTAAATGGTTAATCACATAGTTTTTCTTAGCTGCCAACACTAATGCTGCTCTTAAAGATGTTGCTTTAAGGCTTGGTGCAAAAGCTTCATCATAATCAGATGCAGTTTGATTAAATCCTTGAGCTACTAACCTAGCTTTATGGGTAACAGTCCCATCATTTCCAGTTTTTACTTTAAATATCCATTTGCACCCAATGGATTTTTCTCCTGGAGGTAATTTAGCATCTTCATAAACTTTCATTACCTTTAATGAATTTAGTTCCTTTTCCATTGCCTTTTGCCAATTCTCCTGATCCTTAGCAGGATACATCCTAAGTTCATCTACACTACTTGGAACTTTAGTTACTTGGCAAACTATACTTGCTTGATACCTATCAGGTGGTCTAGTTACACGTGTAGTACGCCTAGGTATTACAGGACTTACAGGTGGACTTTCATTTATTAACTCTTCTTGATTATCTAACTCTTCCTGATCAACTGTTTCCTCTTGTTCTGGTCCTATTTGCTCTTCTTGGACTTCTTCTTTAATTGGACTCTTCTTATAACTAATCTGATCTTTCTGCCTTTTGTAGGGTTCAATAATTACTTCATTATTTAAATCTTGCTCTAATCTATTCCATCCTACATGTTCTAGGAATTTAGCACTAGCACTGGTGTAAACTCTAGATGTACCTAGTTCCCAGAATCTATAAGATCTATGATTAGATGTATATCCTACAAAATATAATCTTTTAGCTCTATGTTGTCCTTTTTGTCTAAGTTGTGTAGGGATATGCACCCATGCTGGTGCTCCAAATGTGTGCATGTAACTTAAATCAGGTTTTGTACCATGCCACAGTGTGAATGGTAATTCACCTGTTGTTGAATTAACAACATTATTTAATATATGATTACCACACATTATTGCTTCTCCCCATAAATTGTCAGGTAATCCTGAATCAGACATCATAGTTCGTGCCATTGATTGTAATGTTTGGCCTCTTCTCTCTATAAAGGCATTATGTTGTGGCCTATATGGTGCAGACATTTTATGTTGAATACCTAACATTCTTAGTCTGTTCTGGAATTTATTATTTGTAAATTCCGTACCATTATCTGTTATAAGAGTTACTAATTTCTTTTTAGTTTTTCTTTCTGCAAATTTAATCCAATTAAAGAGATTTTGATACGTTTCAGTTTTGCTCTTCATTAAATAGCAAAACCCATATCTAGAATAATGGTCCATTATACTTAGTATGTAACGAGCTCCTCCTACACTTGGTTTTTTAGGACCTATTAAATCTGCAAATACTACCTCTAAAGGTTCTTTGGTAGTAAATCCATCAACTCTATTAGCCGGTGTAACCCTGGCTTTGCTTTGATTGCAGATATTACATTGCAAATACTTATTACAAGGTTTCAAACTTATTCCCTTAGATAATTCAACAGTTTTCTTAAGCATTTTAAAATTTAAATGCCCTAGCCTTCGATGTAACAAGTGAATACATTCATCATGAGGTTTCTTATTTTCATAAACTGTGTTAGCCACCTTTAAACCATCATCATTTAACACATATAATTCACCTCTTAAAGATGCAGTAATTTTCTTATTTTCTTTTTCAATTATGCAGTTATCTCCCCTAAATGTAACTACATATCCTAGTTTAACCAAAATTCTAACTGAAATTAAATTAAACTTAAGTTGTGGTACATATAACATTTTTACATTCTCTTTTATAAAAGAACAATATGCTATACCTTGACCTTTAGCTTTCAGTTTCCAGCCATTGGCTAACGATATCTGCTGTGTACTCTTGGACATTTTAATAAAATTTTTCTTATCATTAGTTATACAATGAGATGCTCCACTGTCAACCACCCATAAATTATTTTTTACAGCTCCGTTAGTATACATGGCTAACTCTAAATTTTTCTTTATCTTTTGATGACTTTTTGTATTCTGGCCAGCGTTCTGGCTCTTTGCCTTTTTACAAAATCTTGCCAAATGTCCTCTTCCTCCACAATTAAAACACTTTTTAATTGCATATGCAGTAGGAGATTCATTATCTTCTTTTTGAGGTTGCTCCCTCCTTAACTCATCTCTTTCAAGCCTTCTTCTGGCCTCTTCAATCAATCTGCCAGTTATATCAGTTAAAGTTAGGCTTTCCTTTGGCAATATTTCAAGTGAAGTTACGTAATTGTCATAGGTTTCATCGAGGGAAGATAGTATTATATAGACTTGGTGTAATTCAGAGAAAATAAGCTCTTTCTCGTGCAGTTCTTGAAAAATGCTTTGCATAGTTTTCAAATGACTCAGCATATCACCATTCTTATGGAGATGTGTACTGAAAAGTTTCCGTGTTAGATTTATGTGAGCACCAACATTATCTCGAACATAAATCCTCTTCAGCTTCTGCCAACACCCAACAGCTGTCTTTTCTCCATGGATATAAACAAGTTGTTTATCAGTTAAGGTTAAAGCAAAAATGCAAATTGCTTGTTCATTTTTATGCATAAATTCTTCTATCTTTAATTTATCTTCCTCATCCTCTGCATCCCATTCTTCTACGTTTGATGGATTTTCAATTATGTTCCACAAACCTTCTCTTCGTAGAAGCAGACTACATTTCATAGACCATGATACATAGTTTGTTCCATCCAGCTTGGATATAAGGGACAAACTTTGTAGATTGACTTGTGCCATGTTTTCTTATATGGATATAAAACTATAATTAATAAAACACAGCTGTCTGTTTACTGTAATGTAAAACAACACAAACTCTCACTTTTACATAAATCTGTTTTATCCTAGTTAAACTGACTTTGCAGCCTCTGGGCCCATAACCAGTGTTAAGCCTGGTTTTCCCAACCAGGGTTAGGGAGACAAGCTAAACAGAATGTGCAGCTTAGTCAGATAGGCACAGAGATAAATGAGTGAGCTAAGCTTGTGTGTTTATTAACATACAGTAAGAATGACAGATACGCTTGTGCTATCAAATATATAGTTTATTCCATTATGAGTTCATAGCATAGTCAAAATAACAGTCCAATAGTCATGTATCATTTAGTCAGTCCATTCAGGGATATTCAGTTAGCAAAGTCCGTGTTGAATACCCTATGTCAATACACTTACAAGTCTGTCCTTTGTTTTCTCTCCCGTTCGAGGAATGCAGTCTTGTGTCCTTGCAGTAATCAGGTTTCATCAAAGCCAGAGAGATAGCAAGCTGCAGCCTTGCTTCTTTTAAAGTGCTTTCACAACCACTCCCTTAATTACTATCCCACAGTTAAAGTTGCAGACACTTTAACTTACAAATTATGATTACATATTATTATTTACCTAAACCAGTTAGGGTAAAACAATGTTATCCCTAACAGAGATGTCTCCCTTTTCCATGATGCAGCTCTGGAGGACGGGGTCGCAGAGTCCCAGGATGATGCGGTCTCGCAGGGCCTCGTCCAGGTCGGTGAACTTGCACAGACCCCCCAGGTCCCATAGTGCCGCTATGAAGTTGGCCAGCCCTTCGCCCTTGCATTGATCCCGCCTGTAGAAGTCATGCCGCCGGATGAGGATGGGCACGATGGGGACATAGTGGCTCCGCAGCAGGGGCTCGAGATCATCCCACTCCATCGCCTTGATTTCCATCGGTTTGGCCAAGGCTTTGGCCATTTTGAAGACTGTGGGCCCGCAGTGTGTGAGGAACACGGCTCGTTTCTTGTGGCCGTTGGCGTCCTTGAGGTTGCTACTCTCGAGGAACATTTGGAACTTATCAGTATAGGATTCCCAGTCCTCAGTAGCAGGGTTGAAGGGAGCGGGTGGCGAGTTGATTCCGGCCATGTTGCTGGTTGCTGCGTGCCGCTTTGCCACATGCTGGATGGTCTCTTTGTCTCACGATCCCACCCTCATCGCCAGTGTTAGATTGGAGGCGGATCAGTTCGACAGAGACGCGAGACCATTTCGTGAGTTCAGCTCTTTATTAGGTATAGGTAAAGTTCTGGGGATGCGAGCCGTGGCAGCCCTTCATATAGGGCTGGCTCGCAGCTCGGCAGCCAATGACAGCACTTTGAATTTCCCATGATCAGCACAGCCAATCACGGTAGATTCCTAGTGCTCCAATCATGGCTGATCTGTTGACCAATCAGGTCTCCGCTGGTCCGGACCAATCGGGTGTGAGGGTTTCTGAGTATGCTAATACTGTACAGAATCGGAACCCATTCAGTCTGCAGATTGCCTTGAGCATCCACTTGCCTATTGACTGGAAATAAATTCATCTGAGGAATCTCATCAGGCTCTAATTTCCCCTCATTGAAAGCCTGATGCATCATTGCTTGAACTTTTCCCATTTTTGGTTGGATTTTCTCATCCACAGGTAGAGGCGCTGTTGGAAATGATAAAGCACACTCCAGTTTTGGGGTAGGAGGGTGCAATACAATTCCTTTATAAGGAGGAGGTTCTTCTAAAGTTTTTAAAAGAGGTTGTTGCTGGGTCTCTAAAGCAGTCATAACAACCTTCCAATATATCAAAATTTCAGCTGTTGCCCGTGGCTCTTCATGAAGGATAGTTCCAATTCTCCTCCATGTGTCTAACTTCAAAGAGCCTTTCTCTGGATAACAGGGACATTGCTGCCAGATCTCTTGCAACAACTCTCTCACATTATCTTTTGAAAGAACAATTTGCTCCCCCCCCAGAGGGTTTAAAGATAAAGAAGTTTGTCCTGACTAACTTCAGCACTCACTAACATGCCGTTCCTGTGGCTGAGAGAGTTTTCCTCCCATGTTCCCTGAAAAAATCCTGTTGTCCAGCAATAGTTAAGTACGTACTTTATCTATTCCAGGCGAGGAAACACGGAGGTCCGGACACGTACCACCTGCAGTGGATCACGTCGGGGTCACCACTTGTGGTGGTCTCCCATGGAAAGAATGAGACACAGGCTGGTGTACTCGGGATGGGAGCCCAGAGCAAATTCTAGTGCTCCCTTTTATTGAGAATTTTGTACATAGTAAGCATTCACATTGTGGATTAAAATAATTACATATAGTACACAGAATTGTTTACAGTTGTCTGAGCTGCTTAAATGTTTCTGGTGTTTGCTTTTAATTTCCTTGCTTTATCTCAGTGACCCTTAGGCAGACATGTATGTATAAGGTCTTAGACTAATCATTACCCAATACTGAAGTCAAAGTTTATTCCCACACAGTAGAAGCTGCTGTCGCACACGCAAATCTACGTGCCAGAAAGGAGGTAGCATGGCAGAAGGCGGCAGTAGCGGCTCAACAAGCAGAAATGGCCAAAGCCCAGGCCAACCAACAGGCAGAATAGGCCAAACTTCAGGCCAAATTGGAGTTGGCAAAGAGAATCCACAACAAAGACGGCATAGGCCGCAGCATGGCGGAAGATGGCCGACAATGCCTCCTTCAACTTAAACCTCAGAAAGTTGGAAAGAGAAAGCCCAGATAAATGTGCCAAGGCCTGCTTGAGCAAGCAAATTGGCCCACCAGTTACATCATAGATTTGTCAACAAGTATACGTGCAAGCAGCCACAGTTGCCACACTCAATCCACAGGTAAAAGAGTTCCTACCACACCCGCAAGGCAACTCTAATGCAGATATGGGTCGAGACGAATGTGGTACCCAGCAACAAGAGAGACCACCTGCGCATGTGTTAATGGATCACAACCTCCTCATAAAGTACGCTGAGGAGACCCATGAACCGTCTACAACACATGCCCTCGAGCCAGAGTGCCATACCTATGAGGATGCGGACAGAAACGAGCATCCAGCTGCTCTGCATTCAGACTCTGGAAGCAAGTACATCCTAAAAAGCCGCCCGAGGTGACCAGCAGACTTGCACCAAGAGGCTGAACTTGAAGATTGAACCTCAAGCTTTGCATGCTTTGCTTTGTTTGATGCTTTATTAATGATTACTGTTTTTGTCGTGTCCGTTCAGCAAGGAGACCAGGAGGCAGTGACTGTGGTTTCAGCTCTTTATTAGGCCCCCGGAACCGATGATGCTCCAAGGGAAAACTTGCGGCTTTTTATTCTCAAGCCGCGGCGGCCGTGGCCAATGGCACCGCTTTGAATCTCCCGCGATTTGTATCCGCCAATCACGGGAGATTCTCAGCGGACCAATCAGCATGGCTCGCTAAACCAATCAGATCACCCCGCGCTTTGACCAATCAAAACGTGGGGTTTCAAGAATGCAAATGAAGGTACAGAACAGTTTTCTTAGTTATATAGTTATCCACTATTCAGTTAATATTACTGTCTACTGCTTATCTTAGTTTATAGTAAATTTTTTCCCTCCTTTTCTTTTAATAATGGAATTTACAATTCCAGGCGGGGAGTGTGCTGTCCCAGCCAGTCTATGGGAATTGGTTAGTTACTTAGGAATTGTGAGCTGTCCCCATCATGGTAAATGTAGTTAAAGATATCCTGGGAAATGTAGTTCATGTCACATGGCCACATCTGTAATCCTGATTGGTCACTAGTTTGGCCCTTGAAGGGTGGGGGAGGTTTCCCTCATTCTTTGTCTGAACTCTCTAACTCATGGCAGCTTCTTTCTATCATTACGATGGGTTAGGAGATAACCATCAGGCAGATATACAAAGGATTGGTCATTAAAGAAGAACTTTGTCACAAATGTGAGTTATGAGGATACCTGATGAACCAATAAATGTAATTTGTTGTGGACGTCTTGTTGAGTTTACCTATCTGCATCTATACAGCTTCAAATCCACCTCTGTGCAAAAACTGAGGGAGATGGGCAGTTTTTAATGATAGATAGATAGATAGATGATAGATAGATAGATAGATAGATAGATAGATAGATAGATAGATAGATAGATAGATAGATAGATAATTTTCCTGCAACTCTTTGGTGGAAAAAGGCTGCATCCCACTATTAGAAAATTCTGAGAAAAAATGGGCATTGATCCCTGACCTATTTTCTCAAAAGGCAGTCATGAGAGGTTTTTTTTTAAATAGAATATTCTTGTATTTTTCTGCCAACATGACTCTCAAAGCAGCTGGTTCAAATATTTGACGAAGTAAAAGTATCATGTCTATAAATTATCATACCATAGAACAAAAATCAGGTGTCTGTAGAGGCCTCCCTTTCTCTTCTCTTCTTCTCCACCCCTTCTGGACAGCCGTCCTGGAGAAGGATAATGTTTTCCAAGAAATGACTTCCAGATCAAAACACCAGGAAAGGAGCCTCCAAGTTGAGGGGTCACAACTTTTAAAATTTCAAGGGTAGACCTGGCAGGAAGCACTAAAGAAATCAATTTGGTGCCTTCCCTATTAATTTTGATGCCATTGTAGCTAACAGAGATTCCTTTCTTAAAATGTTTCAGATTTCTTTCTGAGATGAACCATCCACCTTTTCCAATATGATTTGCACTTTTATATGCTATAATTATTCCAGAGATGTGTTTCCTTTGCACAGTTATTCATATTTGACATAGGAGAACATTGCTACAAATTCACAGAGAATATCAGTATGTACAAAAGTCTTGGTGCCACATTTAAAACAATGTCTGTCTAGACACAGTGGCTGCTTTTACTCACCAATCCTACCATTCTCCTGTAATCACATATGCCTCTCAAAAGACAAGCATCCTACAACATGCAATTTACACGCTGTTACTCAGCACTTTGGAAATAAGGCATGTTTTATGTTCTGAGAACTACCTAGCTCCGGTTTTGTTCTGCCAGAGCTTCCCATCTTCCTCACAGAGGGATATTTAAAATTAATGCTTCTCTCTTAAATGGAAGCTGAAAACTTAAGTGATCTCCCGTGTATAATCCTAGGAAATGCATCTCAAGATGAAGTAACTGCTGCGCACATGGTTCACATTGATCACAAGTGAGTTTAGTAAAAAGATTTTGGAAATTGGATATGATATCCTTGTGACAATTCCCTTCAAACAATAATGTTGTTTAAGTGGGGTCTTGTCTCTACCCCTCAATGTGACTGTGGTACTCCTCGACAAAATATCCATCACATAATTTTGTCCAAATGTCCATCAAGAGCTTACACCAGCCCAATGTCTGATTTTTTTTCAACCCTGTTCCTGAATGACTGGGTGGACTGGACATTAACATTTGAACCACTATAAGTCCATGTATTTGCCATATGCTAAATAAAAAATAATGAACTACAAAACTGTGTCTTATCAGATGAAACTGATGTGTTTTGCATGGCCCTGAAGATTGCTCTACTCCTGCAACCAGCTAGGATCTTTCCAAATGCCAGCAACAACTTTCACCTTTCGTGAATTTATTTGGAAAGGAGGGTGTGTGTGTGTGTGTGTGACTTGAAAAATGGCATCTATTCCACCTGGAGGAGCCTGCCACGAAAGTCAGGATGTAGCTTAAGGGAATCTTCTTCAAACTTATTGTGGCTGTCGTGTCCGTCGGGAAAGAGACCCGGAGTCGGTGACTAGGTTTCAGCTCTTTATTGGTCCCCGGAACCGAACTGGGTTCCAAGGGAAAACTTTCGGCTTTTTATTTCCAAGCCGCGGTGGCCACGGCCAATGGCACCGCTTTGAATCTCCCACGATTCAAATCCACCAATCGGGGAAATTCTTAGTGGGCCAATCAGCGCGGCTCGCCCAACCAATCAGATCGCCCCACGCTTTGGCCAATCAAAATGCGGGGCTTTCAAGAATGTAAATGAAGGTACAGAACACCCCTCCCCTCTTGGTTTGGTCCTACGTAACGTAGTCCCGTAGGTAGGCGGGTCTCCGTACTTGTCTACTGGACCTGCGCAGGTCAGTCATAGGTTGGTTCCCGGCCGGTTCGGTCGGAATCTCCATGTCTCTCGGCCTCGTCGTTGGAACCGCCTGGTATGTCTTGCTGGGCCATTCTTCGCAGCTCCCTCCCGGTCTACCCGGGTTGGTCGAGCTGCGGTTTTCGCCGCTCCCGCTTGGTCTTTCCGGGCTGGTTGAGCTGGCCTGGCTGTTTCTTCCTGGTGAGGTTCCGCGCTGGCTGCTTGCTGGTGAGTATGGCTGGTTTCTTTCTTCTGGGGTTTGGTGTCCGGGGTATTCCCTCCCCTCTTGGTTTGTGTTGAGGGGGTTGGTTGTGTCTGGTTGCGTGTTGGCAGTGTCTTTTGTAGCTGTCCTCGATCTTAATTGATCGATGTGGCGTTTCCATGCTCGTCCGTCGGTTGTTTGTAACTGGTACGAGCGTGAACCTGTCAGCTGGGTTATGGTTGCTGGTATCCATAGTGGGTCTCCGGTTAGGTTCTTCGCGTAGACGGAGTCACCTGGTGCGAAGGATCGGTGTTTGCTGGTGGAGTCTGGGGGTTTCTCTGGGTTGTATGTGGGGTGTAGTCTATCGAGTGGGGATCTTATTTTCCTCCCCATTAGTAGCTCTTCCGGGCTTTTATTTGTTGTAGTGTTCGGGGTTATGTGCTGTATAAACAGCATTTTATTTATTTTGTCCTGGATCTCCCCGTGGTCTATTTTCTGGATGGTTTTTTTTGTGAATTGAACCATCCGTTCCGCCCTTCCGTTCGCCGCCGGATGTGCCGGGGCTGTCAGTGTGTGTCGTATGCCCCATTCCGCTAGGAATTTTTCGAATTCCAGTGAGGTGAATTGGGGCCCGTTGTCCAACACGAGGACATCTGGGAGGCCGTGTGTCGCGAAGAGTTTGCAGAGTTCTTTGGTCACGGCCTCCGTGGTGGTGGTTCTCATGTTGCTTACTTCCAGCCAGTTGGAGTAAGCGTCTACGGTTATTAAGAATGTGTGTCCCTTTGTGGGCCCGGCGAAGTCTATGTGGATCCTAGACCAAGGTCCCCTGGGGGTTTCCCACTCTAGAATTGGTGCCGTGGGTGGGCTTGGTCTAGTTTCCTGGCAACGTTGACACCTTGCTACCCAAGCCTCGATTTGTTTGTCCATCCCTGGCCACCAAGCGTAACTTCTGGCCAGGGCTTTTGTTCTAACAATGCCCGGGTGCCCCTCGTGTAACAACTCCAATACCTTCCCTTGCAGTTTTTCCGGGATGACCACCCTATCCCCCCATAGTACACACCCTTTTAGTAGCGAGAGTTCCGTTTGCCGGTTCCGGAATATGCTGAAAGTCTCGTCATTGTTCTTTTCCGGCCACCCTTTCTCTACCCAATGCAACACCCGCGCCAGACGTTTGTCTTTATTAGTTTCTCGGGCAATGTCTGACGCGGTTATGGGTAGATCGGGCAAAGTCTTGTAGCCGCCTTGTCCAAAAGCCTATGCAAAGGCTCTGCTGCGGTCGCCTTTTGGGGCAGGAACACATTATAAAAGTTAAGTAGTCCCAGAAATGCCTGCAGTTCCATTTTTGACCTGGGTGTGGGGGCCTCTTTGATAGCTTTGGTGTCGGTGGGGTGGATGCAATGCTGGTCTAGGAGGTACCCCAGGAATTCGACCCGCTCTGTGTAAAGCTGGCACTTTTCCCTCTTCACCTTTAGCCCGGTTTCTTTGAATTTCGTTAGCACCTCCCTTAGGCGACCCTCTAGTTCGGCCTGGTTGGCTGCCGATACCAGTACATTGTCGAATAGGGTACCACCTCCTTGATGCCTTGTAAGAGTCTTTCCATGAGGCTCTGGAAAATTCCAGGTGCCACGCTGACTCCGAACTGGAGTCGGTTACATCGAAAGGCTCCCCGGTGGGTGACTATGGTTTGTGCCTCTGCAGTTTCCTCGTCGACCGGCAGCTGCTGGTATGCTTTGGCCAGGTCGAGTTTCGCAAAAACCTTGCCTCCCCCCAGTGAGTGTAGAAGGTGCTGCACTACTGGGACAGGGTAAGCGCTTTGTTGCAAGGTGCAGTTTAGGGTAGCCTTATAGTCCCCACAGATTCTCACCGACCCATCAGGCTTGACTGGGGTGACTATTGGGGTCTCCCACCGGGCATGGTCTATTGGTTGTAGGACCCCTTGCTTGACGAGCTTGTCAATTTGCTCGTCAATTTTTGGCTTGAGTGCGAAAGGTACCCGCCTTGGTTTTACACGTCTCGGGGGAACGTTTGGGTCTAGGCTGAAGGATATAGGGGCCCTCGGTACTTGCCTAGGATGCCATCAAACACTTCTTGGAAGTCCCGTGCCAGTTGCTGCTCCCAGTCGGACTCGGCGATGTGGTCGATGCCCGTGACTTTGATGCCGAGCGGTGCGAACCATTGAAGTCCTAACAGGCTGGGTCGGTCTCGATCGACGATTGTTAGGGGAAGCTTTGTAGTGCGTCCTTTAAATGTTACTCTGAATTGTCCTGTTCCAACTACCGGGATGCGGTTTCCCTAGTAGTCTTTAAGGATTAGTCTCTGGTTCTCCAGTCCCCTCCTTTGGATGATAGGCACCAAGCGTTTAATTTCTTGCCAGGCGACCATGGAGAGGTAGGACCCGGAGTCCACCTCCATCTTGCAAGGTTTGCCTTCGATGCCTGCCTCCACGTAGACTTTGCGGGCGTCGGTGGTTGTTGCGTGGCCAATGATGACCGTCTGGTGCGTTTCTTCCCTCCGCCGGGTCTCGCCACCTGGTCGGGCTCGTCCGCTCCGGTCCCAATGGCTGTCGGCTGATTTCTGATTCTGGGTGGTGTGCTGCCCCGTCTCCGCTCACTGTGGTCCCACCGTCTGGGGCTGTAGGCTTTCTTAAGTCGGCAGACGCGGGCGATGTGACCCTTTTTGTCACAGTGCCGGCAGACTGCATCGAAGAACCAGCACTCGGCTCTAGGGTGGTCACCTCCGCAACCGGCACACGCGGTTCCTGACTTACGACCCCGCTGACTGCGCTGGTCGTGTCATGCCTGGAGCCGGTGGATTTCCTCTTCCTTGTCCGAAGTATCAGAGGTGGAGTGGAATTCGCCATGGTGGGTGGTAGTTTCGCAGTGACTTGCTTCCGGTTGGGCCTCGGTTGCCCGTGCAAGGTGGTTGTTCGCGGTGCGGTCCCCGGCGTCCGGTCTCCGCATGCGGTTTTCTGACTGCCGGGTGGCTTCAGCTGCGGTAGCTTCAGTGATGGCATCGGCGAGGGTGATGTTGCCTTTGGCCATCAGTTGACTTTGTAGGATGGGGTTCTGAAGCCCGAGCACGACTCGGTCCCGCAGGGCCTCGTCCATGTTGGAGAACCCACATAGTCCTCCTAGGCTCCGCAGCTCTGCAACAAAATCACTGAGGCTTTCACCCGACCGTTGGTCCTGCCGGTAAAGCTCATGCCGTCGGATGAGGGTGGGCACGGCAGGAGCGTAGTGCCTTTGGAGTAATGGCTCGAGGTCGTCCCAGTCCATCACGTTGATGTCAGTGGGTTTCGCTAGGGCTTTTGCCATCTTGAACACTGCGGGCCCGCAGTGTGTCAGGAAGACAGCTCGTTTCTTCAGCCCAGTGGCGTCCTTCATGTCGCTACATTCGAGGAACATGCGGAATCTGTCCGTGTAAGATTCCCAGTCCTCACTGGCGGGGTTGAAGGGTGCGGGCGGCGCGATGCCAGCCATCTCGTCGGTCTTGCTTGCTTCCGTCGGACATGTGCTTATGGGTTCAGGATCAGTATCCCATCCTCGTCGCCAGTGTTGTGTCCATCGGGAAAGAGACCTGGAGTCAGTGACTAGGTTTCAGCTCTTTATTGGTCCTTGGAACCGAACTGGGTTCCAAGGAAAAACTTTCGGCTTTTTATTTCCAAGCCGCGGCAGCCGCGGCCAATGGCACCACTTTGAATCTCCCGCAATTTGAATCCACCAATCGCAGGAAATTCTTAGCGGGCCAATCAGCGCGGCTCGCCCAACCAATCAGATTGCCCCGCGCTTTGGCCAATCAAAACGCGGGGCTTTCAAGAATGTAAATGAAGGTACAGAACAGTGGCCGTTGTGGTACACCAAGCAGGTTTCTTCCAGATAGTTAGACAACATCTTCTATTATCTTGGCTAGGGATGTGTGTGTTTGTGTGGCAAGTGGGGAACTGTTGGAAGAATTATCCCTCTGGGTTCAGTTCCAAGTGGGGAAAAAGACACTGGAAACATGGAGGCTGTTTGGAAAGATGGTTTAATGGTGGACAGGACCACGTGGCTTGAAGTTCCAAAGAAGGAAGGGTCACATGCTTCAAGATGAAGGAAAGGAAGGAAGGGCCGATGTGCTGAGTGTGCCTGGGTTTTATACCCTCTGTTGGAATTTGAATTTGAGCTTGTATTCTGATTAATTGTTAGACTCCCATGGGTCCATGCAGGGGCAACTCTGTCCTGAGTCCCAGGCTTGGTTGAGTTTTGCTGGATGATGATGTAATGAAAAGGCTTTGGGCAATTCCTATAGCTTTACCTGGAGCAGATCTTTGCTATGTAAAATATTCTAGCCCAGGCCTTAATGGCCCACCCATTGACAAAGGTGGGGGCTGAGTTTCTGCTTCTGAGTTTCTACTCTTTTTAGGGGAAATATTCTGTCTTTTTAATATTTTCTAGAATATTTCATTTTTCTAGGAGAGGGGTGGGTGCTAACTTCCTTCAGGACTCAAGATATTTCAAAGAGCAGCACAGCCTGTGCAGTAGTGTTAGGTTAGGAAGAAGGACCAGCCGCATCCTGGAGATCTCTGGGCGCTTCCTTATTCACTGCTTTCTTAAACCACGGGTTAAGATTTCCTGGGCGGCACCCTCAAGTATTTTACTGCAGAAGACTGGGTGGATCTAAGCATGATAATTTTGCGGTTTCTATGTGAAAGTGCCAGTTTTCATTGGTTTAAGGGAACCATGGATATTATGAAAACAAGAGCTCTTGTAAATCCTAGCAGCAGCCAATGGGACGTTGTGTGCTTGCTGGGAGGGTCTTTCTGGTTCAGCCAATTTTTTGTAGATGATTACAAGGGAAGGTACATTTTGGTAGATTAGGGAACCCATAACAACTAAAGGTCTGAAAGTCTAATAGCAGTCATGCATTCTACAATTTGTCCACGGTTATATACTGTACATTATTGATTTAAGCTTTCTCTGAAACAGAATATCTGGAGAGTGGACTGCTCGCCTAATGGACTCATCTAAAATTATTCAGTGACTTTAGGGCAGGGCAGGCCTTTGACTTCCAAACTCACAAAAGGCCGGGCTAAAATCCCAGTTGACAACAGATGTGGTCTAATGTGATCCAGAGAAGAGGAAAGAGATGCCTGTTATTCTGTTATCTTCAAAGAACTAAAATGGGCTGGATTAAATGGTAAAATCAAGGACATCTTAATCTAACCCCTGTTAATCTTTGCAGGATAGCCTTGTCAAAAAACAGTTTACTCTGCAAACACATAACAAAGATACATAGCAGTAAAAGGCAATCAGCTGAGCCTTTTAGAGGCCCACCCAAAGATCCCTTAAGCTGTATGCAACTTCTTCCCTTTGCTGTTTTCCCAGAGTTTTGGATACAGTATTTTAATGTCCGGCGTGCTTATTTATCGCCCAAAATGTCTCCACAGTCAAAAAGAAACAAACAGAGGCAAAGCCTGTTGTACTAATAAAATTGTGTGAAGGTTTGCAGGGTTCAGAAGTGCATTTTAGCTTCCAAAATATATCAATAGGAAGCTTGGTTTCAGTCAACTGACCTTGAAAACATTCTGAAGAATTGGAGTTTTCCTCTACACATTCTTGAACTTAGGGCGGTGGGGAACTTGTGTGTGTGACACGTTGCCTTTGATGCCCTGGCTTTGTCTCTCCAGATATTTGTTTTGCTCTTCTGGCCCTCTGAAGATCTCCATTCCACCTCCTGAAGGGCAAGGAAGGGGTGGGATTTTACTTCTGACTCATCTCTCAGTTAGGTGGGGAGGTAGGGAGGTCCTTTCCATTGGTTACAACACCCGGTTCCTACCAGGATCCATTTATCCATCCATCCAATTTGTAATCCCCCACCTTCTATTTTTATCTCCCTGTTTATTGGAATGTTCAGGGTTGGGCACAAAGATAGGATGCAAATCCAATGAACCATGCAAATAAGCAAAGATAAACAAAGCTGAAATCAAGATGACATTTATACAGCCATGCAATTTGTTTAAAAAGTGGTTGACCAGTTTTTATAATATTTCAGCGTGAATTCATGTTCTTTTTTTTTTTGAAGCTCCTCAGATGCCAAAGCCAATGGGAGAAAATGCTCTTTCAAGACACCCAGAATTTTCTCCCTGAAGATCAGATCCATATGGAGCCAGGCATGGGATTCCGCCTGGTCGGACTGGCTCTATAGAACCGGTTGTTACAATTCTGTGCAGTTCAGAGAACCAGCAAATCATGCCACTGGCTGGCCCCGCCCTGCCCACTCACTCTTGACCTGGCAAACTTGCCTGCTAAGCTGCTATTTTTCCTTTCTTTTTTCCCCCCGACCATCAGCTGTTTCAACTATCAGTTGTGCCGGGAGATTTAGATTAGCTAGAAAGCAGGAAATTGTGGGATTTCTTGCTTTCTAGCTAATCTAAAAGCAGAGCTGAACCTTCCTTAAGACTGAAGCTTCTACTTTTCAGTGCAGACTCAGGCAGCAGATTTCAGAAAGGTCGATCTCTGAGTGAATCTGTGATTCTGTGAGCAACTCAATCTGCTTGCCTGCTTTGCTTGGTTTTGGTTCAAGGTTGCTCTTTTTTATTTATAAAAAAATTCAATATTTACATAAATATTTATAATATTTACATACAAGCCATGCCCACCAAGCCATACCCACAAATTAGGCCATGCCCACAGAACCAGTTGTTAAGAAATTTGAATCCAACCCCATATGGAGCCCCATAGGGGGATCTTAGTCTACAGACCAACTGCTGAGGAAAGAAAAGTCTTTTATCTTCTTTTTTATCCAAAAATTCAAAGGGTCCACAGATGGCCCTGTCACATGTATTTGTAGGTACACAAATTCAGCTCAAGGGATTTATCCAGATCAGCAATCTATGGAGTTTGTGGACGTGCCCCCTAAACTCTACCTTCTCTTCATTTTAATCCACCACAGAGGGAGTGGTCACCCTCTCAGCTGCTTTCTGTTGGTCTCCAAGGGATGGGGCCACCATCACATGCTCGAAAACAGCATAGTTTGCCGGAAGCAGAAGCCCAGCGTGATCCCTGATCCTCCTGCCTGGCTGGTTCTTTCCAGTCATCAGTCATTAACTAAACGAATTGCTCTCCTCTCCTCACTTCATTTATAGCTCCTCTGCTCACTGGGAAGCCTCCCTGCCAGTCGCAAACACCTGGGCAGAGGAGGCTGCTGGGGCAGCAGGAGGCATGGAATGGCAGCTGGGGCACCTGAAAGCTCAAGATTTTGGGCCCCTAAGGAGGGAAGTTTTAAAAGCAGATTTCCCTCCTTTGTGTTTCTTTTAAAGGAAGAGTCAAACCCCAGAGAGGAACAGAGTGAATGGATGGGGGAGGGGGGAGAGGAAATACAAGGCCCAGGAAATGAGAAAAGAGCAATTGCTTGGAGGGAACACAAACTAAAAGCCTTGATGATAAACTAATGAGGAAATGGAGGTTAGTCACCGCCATCTGATGTTGTCCCTTTTATTAGTCGAGCTGGGACTTTCCACCCTGAGACAGGCTTCCCGCTCTTTCCTGAGGGCAAAAGGGGCCAATGTTGTCTTCGGGCTGCTCCCAGACTGTGGGGAAGGCCAATCTCCCCCAGGAGTTTTTCTCCCTCTGCACCAGACATTCACTCCACTCTGCAAAGAGACGTCCCTTCTCAGCGGCTGCGGCTGCTCTGAGGACAGGGACCCTGTTAAGTTTTGAGCATGGGCGAGAAAGAATGGAGACAAGCCTCTGAACAGTGAACTTCAGCTCTTTATTTACATTGTGACTTCTTCAATTCAACAGCAGTAAAACCCGCCTTATATAGGCAAACCCTGTAACATTTAACCAATAACGAGCTAGGAACGCTAGCTCTTATAACCAATAAGAACTCTCTGTTAAGGGCCAATCGGATTCCCCGGAACGGGCCAATCCGGTCCGGCCGTTTAACAGCCAATCAGAAGTGCAGGGCCAGAACTCTGCACTTACTCCAAGCTCACACTTTATTAATCTTTATTGCATACACAACACCCCTTCCCCTGGCTTCTTATTTGCAGGGCGCAGTTACATAGTCCCTTAGGTAGGACGGTTGTCTTATTAGTCTTTTTGATTTCCGTTGTATCAGCTGGTTGCAATCACGCTGAGGTAGATCGTTGTTTGGCAGTGGGGCTGTTTCTGGTTCAGAGTTCACATTCAGTTGCCCACATTCTCTGCAATTCCCTGAGATGCAACCGTTTCTCCCTCCAGCTCCGCTTCCTGAGTTTCTATCAAACTGTCGTTTCCTTCGAACGGGTTTCCTAGGAATTCATCTTCTTTCGTACCTCCCCCCCCCCCAGTTTGGTCATAGGGGAGTTGCGGACTGGCCGCTGGAATTCGCGATCGTAATTGATTGATATGCCGTTTCCAAAGTTTATCATCAAGGCATTGCACAAGGTAGGATCTGGGGCCGGTTATACGTACTACTGTCGCTTCCACCCACAATGAGTCGCCCGATAGGTTTTTAGCATAAACCAGGTCTCCTACCTGGAAGGTGCGACAGCGGCCGCTGGATCCTAGTGGTTTCTCCGGTTCATAAGCTGGGTGCAACCGGTCGAGGTGGGAGCGGAGCTTTTGTCCCATTAGCAGTTCGGTGGGAGTCTTGTTGGTGACACTATGTGGGGTGATGTGTTGCAAGAAGAGGATTTGATTGACCTTGTCGTCAATGTTGTCGTAGTCTACCTTTTGCAAGGTTTTCTTCACAAATTGGACCATGTGTTCTGCTTTGCCATTGGTCGCAGGGTGCGCAGGCGAGGTGAGCGCATGGCGGATGCCGCGGTCAGTGAGGTACTGCTCAAATGCTAGTGCGGTAAATTGAGGGTCGTTATCGGATACCAGGACGTCTGGTAATCCATGGGTTGCAAAGAGTCTGTTTAAGATTTTGATAACCACCTCGGAGGTCGTAGTCGTCATGCGGTGGATTTCGAGCCAATTCGAGTAGGCGTCGATGGTAAGCAGGAAGGTGTGGCCTTTGGTTGGCCCCGCGAAGTCCAGGTGAATTCAGGACCAGGGTCTACGTGGTGTCTCCCATTCAGTAGGCATGGCTTTTGGTGGGGCGTTGCTGACTTCTTGGCATTTGGGACAAGCTTTAACCCACTGTTCGATTTGCTTGTCAATGCCCGGCCACCATGCGTAGCTTCGCGCAAGGACTTTCATTCGCACAATGCCGGGGTGGCCATCGTGCAAGGTTCTCAGCAGCGCTTTCTGGAGTTGTTCTGGAATAATGACTCTATCGCCCCAGTTGACACAGCCTTTCTGGGAGAAGAGCTCGGTTTGTCGAGTCTTGAATGGTGTGAAGTCATCTGATAACTGGTCCAATGGCCATCCGCGTTCTACCCAGCTTAGGACTCATGCTAGGGTGTGGTCGCGTTTGGTTTCTCTTGCGATATCTCGGGCGGTTAGTGGCAGCGAGTTGAGTGCCTCGATTTGCAACATGGTTACTGTCGGTGCAGGATCGTCGTGAGTCTCTGGAAGCGGTGCTTGGCTCAATCCGTCGGTGTGGGGAATGGCTTTCCCCGGGCGGTATTGCAGCCGATAATTATAAGCAGCTAAGAATTCTGACCTTCGTGTCATCCTAGGGGATAATATGTAGGGAGTCGGCTTATCTCTGGCTATTATCCCTAATAAAGGTTTGTGGTCAGTCACAATAGTAAAAACCCTGCCATACACGTACTCGTGGAATCTTTTCACAGCTGAGACAATTGCGAGGGCTTCTTTATCAATTTGTCCATAGTTTCGCTCCATTTTTGAAAGAGTCTTTGAAAAATATGCAACAGGGGCTTCGTTCCCATTAGGCAGTACGTGGCTCAAAATGGTGCCCACCCCGAAAGGCGATGCATCACAGGTTATAACTAACGGCAAAGTCTCGTTATACTGCATGAGTACAGAGTCAGAAGTGAGCAGTTTTTTAACATTTTGGAACACCTGTTCTTCACGGTAACCTCATAGCCAATTTGCTTTTTTATCTAACAACCGGTGTAACAGTTCAGCGACAGTTGCTTTGTGCGGCAAAAATACATTATAAAAATTGATGAGGCCTAGGAACGCCTGGAGATCGGCCTTGTTTCATGGCCTGGGAGCGTTTTTGATCGCTTTTAATTTACTTTCAGTAGGGTGAATGCCCTGGCTATCAATCAGGTACCCTAAAAACTCAACACTGTCAGTACACAATTTACATTTGTTTTTTTTTTACCTTAAGACCGGCCTCTTGGAATTTTTTTAGGACTAATTTTAACCGGTCCTGTAAGATTTTTTTGGTAGGGGCTGCAATTAATATATCATCAAAATAGGGGACCACACCCTTAATTCCTTGCAATAACCTTTTCATAAGGCTCTGAAAAATCCCCGGGACTACACTAACTCCGAATTGCAGCCGGGTACATTTAAAGGCACCTCGGTGCGTCACAATAGTTTGGGCCTGTGCCGTTTTTTCATCTACTGGTAATTGCTGATATGCCTGAGCTAAATCCAATTTAGCGAAAACTTTCCTGCTAAATTTCCCCCCCAGGGAATGGAGGAGGTGCTGCACCACTGGAACTGGATATGCGTTCTGCTGCAGGGCGTGGTTCAAAGTGGCCCGGTAGTCCCCACAAATTCGGATTGACCCATCTGGTTTAATGGGTGTTTCAATAGGGGTTTCCCAAGGGGAGTGATCGATGGGCTCTAACACCCCCTGAGCTATCAGTTTGTCGAGTTGTTTGTCAATTTTCGATTTTAAGGCAAACGGAACTCGACGGGGCTTTAGGCAAATGGGAGCTATTTTTGGATCTAGGCTGAATGAGATCGGGGTCCCCTTGTACTTGCCTAAGCTGTCCGCGAAGACATCCCTGAACTCATAGATAAGGTCTTCCTCCCAGTCACAGCCACCGACCCGGTTTACGCCAGCCACTTCAATGCCGAGTGGCGTGAACCATTGGAGGCCTAGTAGGCTAGGCCTATCTCTATCGATGACTGTTAAAGGTAAGTATGCTGTGTGCTTCTTGAAGGAGACTCGGACTCGGCAGGACCCGATGACAGGGATTCGATTCCCTTGGTCGTCCTTGAGGATGAGGCGTTGGAAACGGAGATCTTGGTGTTGAATTGTGGGGATGAGTTGCTTGAGTGTCTTCCAAGACACCATCGAGAGGGACGATCCCGAGTTGACCTCCATGTGGCAAGGCTGGTTCTCGATGGCTACCATCGAGATTTTCTTAGTGTCCAAGGCTGAGGCGTGACCGATAGTGATAGTATGGTGAGCCTCTTCTCTCTGCAAAGCTCGATTTCTGTAGGAGTGGTTTACTGGCTCTCGCCGTACAGGACGGTTTTCTGTCGATTGGCGATAGTTAGCCTCTTTTGAGGCCTGGCTGGGTCCTGCCAAGCTGCGGCATACCCGTCTGATGTGACCTCATTTTCCGCACTCATGGCAGAGTGCGTCACGGAATTTGCATTCGGACCTGGCATGGTTGCCTCCACAGCCAGCGCAACGGTGTAAGGGCTTCAGGTGAGGGTCCCGGTTGGACCGCAGTCGATGGACCCCTTCTTCATTGCTGTCTGACGACGAAGAGAGGTCTTCGTGGTGCGTTGTCGCAAGCTGCCCTTCTGAACTAGGTGAAATTTCGCTGGCCGGTGGTGGTACCGGAGTGCGGTTTCGACATAGTTGTGCAGCCGACTTCCTGGTTGCTTCTGCTGCAGTAGCATCAGCGATGCAGTAGCATCGGCGTCAGCAAGGCTGATGTCGCCTTTCGCCATCAGCTTGCTTTGTACGCCTGGTACATCTAGTCCCAGAACTATGCGATCTCTTAGTGCTTCTTCTAAATTGGTGAATCCACAGAGGCCTCCCAAGTTTTGGAGGTCTGCTATCAAGTCAGCCATGCTTTCTCCCTTTCGCTGGCTTCTCTGATAAAACTCGTGGCATCTCACAAGTGTAGGCACGGTCGGGGCATAGTGATCTCGCAGGATAGGTTCGAGGTCGTCCCAATCCATGGCCTTCACTTCTCGGGGTTTGGCTAGTGCTTTAGCCATCTTAAATACGGTTGGACCACAATGCGTTAGGAACACCGCCCGTTTCTTTCCTGGTGTGGTGTCCTTTAAGTTGTTCGTCTCTAGGAACATTTGGAAACGATCCATTTAAGACTCCCAGTCTTCTTGGGTTGGATCGTACGGAGCGGGTGGTACGATGCCGCCGGACATGGTTCCGTTGTTGGCGTCGTGTGTCACGTGCTCGGTATTCTTCGAAGTTTCGTTGGTTCAGATTTCTCCATATCCCATCCTCGTCACCAGTGTTAAGTTTTGAGCATGGGCGAGAAAGAATGGAGACAAGCCTCTGAACGGTGAACTTCAGGTCTTTATTTACATTGTGACTTTCTCCTTTAACAGCAGTTTAACCCGCCTTATATCGGCAAACCCTGTAACTTTTAACCAATACCGAGCTAGGAATGCTAGCTCTTATAACCAATAAGAACTCTTTGTTAAGGGCCAATCGGATTCCCCGGAATGGGCCAATCCGGTCCGGCCACTTAACAGCCAATCAGAAGTGCAGGGCCAGAACCCTGCACTTACTCCAAGCTCACACCCCATTAATCTCATTGCATACACAACAGACCCTGTTCTGTATGATCCATTTGCATACTTGTAAACCCCGCGTTGTGATTGGTCAAAGCGCACGGCAACATGATTGGCCGAGCGAGCCACACTGATTGGCCCGCCGCGAATCCCTGCGATTTGTGGAAACTAATCGCGGGAGATTTGAAGTGGTGCCATTGGCCGCGGCCGCAGCGGCCGTGGCGGCCAGGGAATATAAGCCACCACCGATCTCCTGAAGCCCGAGCCGATCTCGGGATTTAAATAAAGAGCTGAACTGGTCACTGGTTCCCGAGTCTGTTTCCGACGGTGGACATAACAGACTCCTTACCTGCTCTCTGCCTGGGACACCCATGAAAAGGTCCTGTGCCACAAAAGATTGGGCCTTGACTTCCTTCCTTCTGTTCCCAGGGTCTTTTCCCCCACCTGGAACTGAACCCAGAAGGATAATTCTTTTAACACACTTCTTTCCTTACTTCCCTCCCTTCTCCTCAGGTTCCGTAGCAGAACAGAATCCTGGCTGCCAGCTTTTTCCTCTTACTTTTAACAGGGTAAAATTGGCCAGAGTTCTGAGGAGGTTCCCCTTCTCATCTGTCTCCCAAAAACGTGCCTGCAAAATGGGGAAAGCAGCTGGCAGGCCTGGTGGGTAGGGAGAGAGAAGAAGCACTTTCAACAATCGGAGGTTACTTTAACCACACCTGGCCATTGTGGAAGCAGGTGTGACAGATACAGATTAATAGAGTTGGAAGGGACCTTGTAGTCATCACCCCGCCCAAGCAGGAGACCCTAGCATTTCTGATAAATGGCAATCCAGTCTCTTCTTGAAAGCCTCCAGCAATGGAGCTCCCACAACTTCTGAAGGCAACTTCTATTCCATTGGCTGCTGATTGTTCTCACTGTTGGAAAATTTCTCTTTATTTCTAGGTTGAATCTCTCCTTGATCAGTTTCTGTCCATTATTTCTTGTCTAGCCTTCGGGTGCTTTGGAAAACAGCTTGACCCTCTTCCTCCTCTCTGTGGCAGCCCCTCAAACATTGGAAGACTGCTATCGTGTCTCCCCTGGTCCTTCTCTTCACTAGACTTAGCCAGGCTCAGTTCCTGCTTTATGTTTTAGCCTCCAGTCCCCTAATCATCCTGGTTGCTCTTCTCTGAACTCTTTCTAGAGTCTCAACATCTTTTTTATAATGTGAACAAAATGGAATGCAGTACTCTAGGTGTGGTCTTACTAAGGCTTTACAGAGTGGTATTAGTACCTCACTTGATCTCAATTGTATCCCTCTGTTAATACAACTTAGGATTGCATTAACTTTTTTGGCTGCTGCTGCACACGGCTGGCTCCTATTAGCTGGTTGTCCACTCAGACTCCAAGATCCCTCTCACAGTTTTTGCTATTGAGCCTGGTTTCACCCAATCTATATGTATCCTTTTGGTTTTTCTTGCCTAAGTGTAGGACTTTACTTTTCTCTACATTGAATTTCATTTTGTTAGATAGGGCCCAGTGTTCTAGTCTGTCAAAATCCATCTGGATTTTGAGCATACTGTATCTTCTGGGAGTTAGCTATTTCTGCCAGCTTAGTATCATCTGCAAATTTGGTAAGTTCTCCTGTTCCCTCTTCTAAGTTGTTTAGGAAGATATTGAAGAGTACTAGGCCTAAGACGGAGCCTTGGGGCACCCCACTTCTTATTTCTCTCCATGTAGATGTTGTAGACCCATTAAGGACTACTAGTTGAGTACGGTTTGTCAGCCAATGTTGTTTGAACTGGTTTCATTTCCAGCAAGTTATGCAGGAGAAAAGGGTTCTCTGTCTTGGAAACGTTGAACACACAGAACTAGCAAGTTCCTGATTGTTCTGATCTGGTGGATTCTGAACAGGACTTAAATTCTGCAGATTGCTCTATGCCAGGGGTCCCCACCGTTGGCAACTTTAAGCCCTGTGGACTTCAACTCCCAGAATTCTATGCTGGCTGGAGAAATCTGGGAGTGGAAGTCCACAAGTCTTAAAGTTGTCAACTTTGGGGGCCTCTGCTCTATGCAGAGGCTGGAAGCACCTCCTGGATGAGACAGTTGAACCGACATCTGATTCCTGAGCTGCAAATGGGGGACGGGTGTAGATCTGGGCTGTGGTTGTATCCAGAAAACATACTTAATTTCAGATAGATGGTGGGGCAAAAGCTTCTGAGGTTTTTCTTATCCACTGAGAAATGGATCCAAGGTAGCATCCTTCTATATCAGCTATGAAAAATGTTGACAGATAGTGGAACCAGGCAAATATTATGGCAATGCCATTGATTTGAAGATAGGTACATATTTTCTCTAAAGCTGAAGTATTTGTGGAGAAATACCTGCTGGAAGAGATTGAAGGCCAGATGTCTTCTAATATCAATACTGATGTACGGGACCCATTTAAATCCCTCTCTGTAACCTTTCCTTAAGCATTGCGCCTGCTTCTCTTTGTTCGTGGTCCAAATTAAACTCCCTCTCTGCAGCCATCTTCATTTTTTGAGATTCCAAGGAATCCAGAATGTTCCCCCATGAAGAGTGTTAAGTTCGGTGCGTGGCGCAAGAAGCAGAGACGAGTCGACGAACAGTGAACTTCAACTCTTTATTTAACATGGTGCAACAGCTCTCGGAACGACCTCAACATCCCCCTTTATATAGGCAAGCTCTTGGGTATTTTAGCCAATGAAAACACAGGAACGTTAGCTCTTTTTAACCAATGAGAAGGGCTCATTGATAGCCAATCAGATTCTCCTGAACGGACCAATCCGATATTGCTATTATCGGCCAATCAGAAGTGCAGGGCCAGAACCCTGCACTTTGCTTTAAGGTTTCAACAAACTTTATTCAAGCACTTTTATTAATTCACAACAAAGAGGCTTATCTTTATCCATCACTAGCTTCCTTTCCTGGCATTCCCAGAACTCCTTCTTCATATCCTGGGCATTCTTGCTTTCTTGGCCTTTTCCAGCACATCCACTGTTCCCAGTGGCAGGATTCAAAATTGTTTGCTGTCGGTTCTGTGGGCAAGGCTTGGTGGGCGTGGCCTGGTGGGCGTGGCGGGGGAAGGATACTGCAAAATTCCCATTCCCTCCCCATCCCACTAACCTGCTTTCCAGCTCCGTTCTCCTGTTCAGGGCAACCAAAGAAAACCCAGCCGATCAGTTGGGACTCAATGGGAGGCAGAGAATAGATGTGGGTGGGGCCAGTCAGAGGTGGGATTGGCTGATTCTCCAAACTACTCAAAATTTCTGCTACCAGTTCTCCAGAACTGGTCGGAACTTGCTGAGTGCCACCTCTGCCTCTTCCAATATAATAGGCATAATTTCTTATGCATATTATTTGTATATATCATGCAAAATAATATTTTGTAGTCTTATGTTGGTGATGTGGTCTAAGTTTGATATCCTCTACAATGCTGTATCTTTACAATGGTGTGATGGGGGGGGGGGTTTCTTGAAAAACTTTGAGACAAATATTCCTAGGATCAGACATTTTTCTGTAAATGTAAATTACCTGCTCTTTAACCTGGGAAGAACAGTCCCTAATTCAATTTACTTTTTCCATTATCCACTTACTTGCACTGTTGCTTCTTTCAGTCTGCTGATTAATATTTAATTGCCTGGCCCAAATTTTAAAGCAATTAGATTGCAGTCTCCTTGCCCAGCTGGACACAAGCTTTGCTGGACTCAATAGGACTGACTTCTGAATAGAAAGGTATAAGATTGCACCGCATTGTCTACTCCTCAGCTCATCGGCAGCAGAATCCTGTAAAGGCACACTCAGAAATGACACCCACAAACTTCAATTCAATCAGCCTCAAGAGGGAAATCGCTTTCAAAAATTCTGCTCCTATCCATTTTAACATTGCTGAGTCCTATTCCGGGCATTACACATCTTAAGAGCAAAATGTCAGAGGAACGGTATAGAAAACATAGTAGACTTTATGTTTATTTTCTCCTCGCAATTTTTTTCATTCATTTCAGAGATTCTGGATACAAGCAAACTAAGTCTGTGGAAGAGAAGGTCACATCAAAACCCAAGAGAAACTAGGCTTATTTTAAGCTTTTTTGGTCAGCGGTGCCTGTGTGTGAAGAAGTGAGGAACTTACAGGAAAGTGAGATTTAAGAAGGAAAATGAGAAGGGGCTGCATAGATGAGGCCTTGAATACTGTGTCCCAGAAGTCTCCAAACTTGGCAATTTTAAGACTTGTGGGCTTCAACTCCCAGAATTCTCCAGCCAGCATTCTGGGAGTTGAAATCCACAAGTCTTAAAGTTGCCAAAGTTTGGGGACTTCTGCTGTACCCCTTTGCAAGAAAATGAACCTCATAGAAGTAAATGAGGCTTAGTTCAGAGTGTATTATATTCCGGGGTGCAGTTTTTTTTTCTGCAGTTTTTAAAATCTGAAAAACTCATAATTGATTTCCCCTCCACATCTCTCAGGAGTTGGTGGCACCTGCTGGATGAAAGCATTATTGCTGTGATTTGTCTCCAATAAATTCATGAATTACTGCCAGACAGGCTCTGAACTTCCATGCATGTGATCGTAAAAACCCCAGAATCTGAAAGAGTTTTCTTCCTTTCTTTGCTGCCTGGAGGGACTGCTTGATCTGAGCCACCCAGATAAGATAATCCATCCTCCACAGACCTCACGGACCTGTGACCTCACTTAATGCTCACGAGGAAGGTCGCCTTGCCTGCGTAAAAGCATCTGAGAGATAAGCTCAAGCCACCAGGTAAAACCTCCAGAGGAGACAACATGCAGGAAGGAACTCTGTTTATAGTTTTATCAGGAGGGGAATTGGTTTGGGACAGTAAGTGTTGGGAGTAGCGAGATTGTCATGAAATCACAAAGCTCTGATAATAAATTTGGAGGATACACAAGGATAAAATGAGGCTTAAACATTGATTGCAATCCTGTCTTAATGGTTTCCTAATGAAACCGTCCTATCAATTGTTGCCCATAATCTTTCTGGCTATGAAAATTTTCTTTAGTTATAGCCCTGCAATCAGTGCATAAAAATTTCAGGGCCAAAAACTTTCAGAATCAGAGCATCAACAGTCAATTGTTTTAAGCAAGCGTTCCAACAATATAATTCTTGTTGTTCTTTGTCCATCATCAGCGATGCAGACCACATCATAAGTCACGTCAAAACTTAATGGTGGTGTGTCTAAAGATGATTGGTCAGGCCAATTCAGGCACAGAATGTCCTGGTACTTGTTGGGCAAACATGTGTACACAACTGTAATCGTTGCACTGATGCCTCCAGGCTTGTGCAGCCCGTGCTTATGCTGTGCTGCTACAGTGCACTCTACTTCCTTGTGGAGGAAGTGATGCCAGGTAGAGCAATTTTTTGCTAGCATTTTCCAGGTGGCAAAAGGGTAAATAATTTCAAATCGATTGTTTGTCCTCCACGGAAGCTTTTTCCAGCACAGAGATTCCCAGAAAGAAGATGCTGGTCAGGCATACAGGCAACTTTCAACCTGCCGGATGGGTCTATGCCAGAGGTGGTATATTCAGCAGGTTCTGAACCAGTTCTGGAGAACCGGTAGCGGAAATTTTGAGTAGTTTGGAGAACCAGCAAATCCCAGCTCTGACTGGCTCCGCCAACCCCATCTCTTCTCTGCTTCCCATTGAGTCCCAACTGATCAGTCTTCTGTCAGCTTTGAAATTCAGCTGCCACCTTTAATGGAAGGAGGGTGGAGGAGTTGAAAAGTTCAAGGTTATTCTGTATGTGTGCTAAGAAATTCCAGTTGCAGTTAATTGGTTCTCGTGATTTATGAAGTGTAGAAGTGGGAGGAGAGAAGGTGGATTCTGTGTAGCCCTTGGAAATGCTTTCACTTTGGGAAATGGCCTTAGACATACCAGATCTGTTCGTAATAAATCAATTGGAGAGAATATGTCTCGGAATGATTAATATCATGGATACTTTCTGGATGCCTTACATCTTCTTTGGTTGCCCTGCACAGGAGAACAGAGCTGGAAAGCAGGTTGGGGGGTGGCAAGGGAATGGGGATTTTGCAGTATCCTTCCCCTGCCATGCCCACCAAGCCACACCACGCACACCAAGTTACGCCCACCAAGCCACACCCACAGAACCAGTAAGTAAAAAAAATTGAATCCCACCACTGGTCTGTGCTCTTGTCAGCAGGGGCAGATGTGCCCTAGAGAGAACTTCAGTGGGTCTGGAACTTCATCTGGGATGCCTGATATTCTGTGAAGACAGAGAGTCCCATGGAAATGGTTGAACTGCTCTGCAGGCTCCAGAGCTGGGGTGTCCAACCTTGGCAACTTTAAGACTTGTGGACTTCAACTCCCAGAGTTCCTCAGACAGCATTGCTGCTTCTTCGGAATGTTGGATTTAGTCTCATTTGGCCACATTGGTAGGCAAGGGGGCAGGATCCAAATCCCACCAACGTTGCTTAAATAACACAGTTGATCTAATCAGGCCTTCATGAGCTGTGACGATAAACTCAGCATCTGCCTGCTGCCCTGTGCACTTTGGTCATGAGAAATTAGACAAGTCCAAGGAGGCAGTTGATGCTGCAGGTTATCTTTGGGTCAATCCCAGAGGGCAAGGAGGCAACCTCACTTCAGTCTGGGCCAAACCAACAACAAGCTAATGAGATTGTTCTGTGGACTTTAAACGGCAGGCTTGCATTAATGTTTAATTATTCTTATCCACTTATGCTTTGGGGTGCACGGGATCAGGGTGGTTAAAAACAGTCTCCTTATGGCCTTTCCTTAAGAGCCATGGCAGGTCCAAAGTGAGACAACACTTTTATGTCCACAAAAATCTTGCAAGGGAGTCTTCGGCTTTTGAGTTGCTTTTTGACGATCCGAAGCAGATGCCTCTTTATCTGTGGCAATGCTGCCAAATAAATACTTCCCAGCATGTCCATCTGTGCATGGCTTGATCAGAATGGGAAAAACTCAAGGAGAAGTTAAATTCCCAGTCTAGATCATGGTCCTAGGATTTTTTTTAGGGCCTCTCATTTCAATATTCAACAGATATTATTGCGCTTCCCTTTTTGAAGATCATTTACAGGATTAGCTGTAAATGTTTAAAATTAGTAATAACAACAAAGAAACAATTATGTGAAAAGTCACTTCCATTTGGAAGGATACACCAAACTTATTTATCCCTCCAGGGAAGGAGCACATCCAGAAGAGCCCTACAGGATGAGACCAAAAGCCCGTCTCATCTAACATTCTGCTCCTCACCAGAACAAGCAAACTGTCTTTGGGATTTGATCAGCTCATGTTTCTCAACAGATGATCTGCAGAGGCTGTCATTCCATAGCAGGACGATAATATTTAGCCATGTGACAAGTCTCACTACTACCCAACATCAATCATCTAATTGCCTTTGGAAGCCATCTAAAGTGGTGTCCGGCCACACCACTTTTCCACTTGAGCCTTCTGTGTAACTGGAATGGCATGTTTGCATACACAGACCAGTTCACAAAACATTGGCAGCAAATCAGGGGTTGACCCACTGCACAATTTCAAAGACTCTGTTTCTTCCTCATCCTTGTAAATGTCAAGAATTTAGTTGGCTGGATATTATATGTTATTCTATATTTGTTTGATGTCGTGTTTGGTCACTTTTCAACTTGTCTTGTCATCCCTCTCCCATTTTCCCCTTTATATTAGTTTTTATTTTAGTCTTTGTTTATGAAAGATAATTAAAAATGGATACTGGTTGGGTAGGTGGTTGATTTGCTCCTCCTGCCCTCAGCACCAAACGAAATGCACATTTAACTTGGAGCATCTCTTGGGTGCACATATTTCCATCCACTAATGTGGTGGGACATTCAAGAATCCTGCATTGTCACAAATTCATTGGGATATAACGCAGTTTTAATGTTGATCCCTTTGTTAATGATTCCCAGAAAGAATTTTCATTTTTCAGCTGTCATGCACTAACCTGAAGTTTTGTCACAATTTATAGTCTCTTTCTTGGTCACTTATTACAAGTTTCTACCAGTGGGTATGTGAAATGAGGTTCCTTCATGAGCAATATTATTCAGAATGCAACGATTGATACTGAACTGGAAGTCCCTTGACTCTTGACTCTTTTTTCATTTGCACAGAGATTCTTTGCAGTGCCTTTCCAGGTCTGAATAATTTACTAACAATATGACGGTCCTCTAAATTGTCTTTCCTGCAGAAAGACTGTTAATTACAATCCCACAAAAGACAAAAACTACAATCATTAGGAAGCAAATGCTGTTTTCTCTAGAACCAGCCATAGCTTCTTATTCCACACTGAAGGCGGCTTTATCTTACCGAGAGGAAAGCTGGGATGAAGTGAGGAGCTTTTTCCAAAAAGGCAAAATCTGGGTCAGCAGAGAAGTGAGGGAGGGCCTCACTGTCATTGAACATGCTTAAGCACAGGATGGTCAGCCATTCCCACTTATGACTATAACCGTGTTGCTTGTATCTTTCCAATTTATATTGTTTTATTTGTTTTATGTTGTATCTTATGATTCTTGATGAATATATTTTATTTTTTCTTTATGTACTCTGAGAGCTTATGCACCAAAGACAAATTCCTTGTGTGTCTAATCACACTTGGCCAATAAAGAATTCCTGTTCTGTTCTATTCTATTCTACTCTACCATGTTTCTCACATAATAAGGCCGGGCCTTTTTTTTTTTTGACCCCCGAAAAAATGGCTAGGACGTCTTTTCGGGGGTGACTTAATTCCCCCCTACTTGCATCCTCGGGTGGGTGGGTGGGCGGCGACAGCTTGGATATTCGGGAGACTTTCGGATTCGGGCCACTGTTGCTTTCCCTTCTCCCTTGCTGCCCTTCTCCCTTGCTGCCCTTCTCCCTTGCTGCCACGGTGTTTGGCGCAGCCACATGGGGCCAGTCAGGGCTCCTCCTTGCAACCGGAGCCCCGAGGAGACACTTGGCTTCAGGCGCTGAAGTCTTCCCTTTGCTTTCGAAGGTAAAGCAAATTATTTTACAAAGCCTCCCCTGCCCGAGAGGGCAGCCCAACCCCACGTGGGGAGGCTAATTTCCCAGGGCCTCCTCTGTTCCTCCCCGACCTCCCTACATTGTGCACCTCTGATGCACCGGTCCCTTCAGCCCAGCGAGCTTTTCCACCTCAAAGAAAGGCCAGGCGGGTGGCTGTGGAGGAGGAGCAGTGGGTCCGAGCCGCTCGCAGTGGAAACAGCTACCACCCTTAGCCCGACGCGGGGAGAACAAGCGAGGTTAGCGCCCGCCAGCCCGTCCTTCACACCTCCGCGGCTTGGTTTCCCCTACCGGCGGGTCCTCCTTTCGTGAGGAAGATGCTCACCCAAGAGGATCTCTCCCTCTCTCTCCCCGCGAGGTCAACGTCTGCGCTGCGGAGGAGAGGGCTGCAGCCAGTTCCTCCTGCTTGCTGAGAGGTGAGGAAGCTGCGGCTTGCCAGGCGAGATTTGGGAACGAGGGGCAGGAGGAGGCAGGCACACACCCGCGGCTCACTTTCCCAGCTCTGCCCAGCCCTCGCGGCCCTGGCGGGCATAGAGCGCCACCCCGCTGGACCCTCCACTCATCCTGCCAGGGCCGCGCCAGAGCCGTAAGGGCTGGGAAAATGAGCCGCGGGTGTGTGTGTGCCTCCTCCTGCCCCTTGTTCCCAGATCTCGCCGGGTGAGCCGCGGCTTCCTCACCTCTCAGCAAGCAGGAGGAACTGGCTGCAGCCCTCTCCTTTGCAGCACAGACATTGACCTCACGGGGAGAGAGAGGGAGAGATCCTCTCAGGCAAGTGCCTTCCCCGGCAGCCCTCCGCACGAAAGGAGGACCCGCCAGTAGGGGAAACCGAGCCGCGGAGGCAGAAAGGATGGGCTGGTGGGCGCTAAACTCTCTCGTTCTCCCCGCGTCAGGCTAAGGGTGGAAGCTGTTTCCACTGCGAGCGGCTCAGACCCGTTGCTCCTCCGCAGCCACCCACCTGGCCTTTCTTTCAGGTGGAAAAGCTTGCTAGGCTGAAGGGACTGGCGCGTCAGAGGCGCACAGTGTAGGGAGGTCAGGGAGGAACGGAAGAGGCCCCAGGAAATTAGCCTCCCCACGTGGGGTTGGGCTGCCCTCTCGGGCAGGGGAGGCTTTGTAAAATAATTCACTTTACCTTCAAAAGCAAAGGGAAGATGGGAGCTCCTGAAGCCAAGTGTCTCCTCGGGGCTCCGGTTGCAGGGAGGAGCCCTGACTTGCCGCGCATGGCTGCGCCAAACGCCACGGAGTTGCTCTAAACGCTGCGGCAGCGAGGGAGAAGGGGCAGCAAGGGAGAAGGGAAAGCAATGGTGGCGGAAGGTCTCCTGATATGAAGTGGCCCACCAACGCAGGCAGCACCATATCTGGGCATGCAACAAAAGTACTTCCTAACGACAATCCCCCCTCATTTCGCATTTTTAATATGGGTCTTAATTTGGGGGGGAGGGGCTTAATTTGATTTTATGCCAGTAAAACATGGTGGAGCTTCCTATTGGTGGAAGCCGTATTGTTGGAGAAACACGGTACTCTATTCTATTCTATTCTATTCTATTCTATTCTATTCTATTCTGCTCTGCTCTGCTCTGCTCTGCTCTGCTCTGCTCTACTCTACTCTACTCTACTCTATTCTATTCTATTCTATTCTATTCTATTCTATTCTATTCTATTCTATTCTACTCTATTCTACTCTACTGTATTCCACATTCTATTCTATTCTATTCTATTCTATTCTATTCTATTCTATTCTATTCTATTCTATTCTATTCTATTCTATTCTACTCTACTACCTGGACTAGCTCTATTCAGAGCCCTGTCCTGAGTGGATGGACTGAATGATTTTGATGGCTCCTATCTACTCTCAAATTATATGAAGAACCTCACAGCCCATCCTTGCCAGCAGCCATGGCAGGATCATGAGTAATGGTTTGATTGTAACAGATTTTCAGATCTCCCTGACTCCGTTAGGAAAATTCCCATCCCCACCATGCTGTGCTGGGGCAACAAACTTGAGACAGGTGGCTGGACTGTGTCTCTATGCCATTCCCAGTCCTTTGAGGAAGAGCTCAGCCCCAGAGTTGCTCCCTTGGCCCCCTTTTTCAGGGGCTGCTGGTGGTTGCCAACCAGTGGGCCAGGGGCCACTGGTGGTCCATGAGAAAATTTTGGTGGTCCTCAGAGAAATGTCACCCCCAAAGCAATTAATCCAGGCTGTGTGGGAACACAAGGCTGCACCGCCCACATGGCCCGCAGGAACACAAGGCTTGCGTCACTTGCATTGTGAACAACACGAGGTAGTGAGGGAAGGGGGGAAAGGGCAGAGAGGGGAAAACTTGCCCCACTTGCCCTACGTGCCTCACCTGGCCACCGGACTGCTTCTTTCCATTTCTTTTTTCTTCTGCTTTTGGCTCCATGCAAGGAAAGCCGCAGAAGTCTTTCTTTCTCTCCCCCAAACTCTGCCAGAAATGAGTCTTTGGGACCCTGCAAAGCCTCCTGCTCCAAGAGGCTGCGCCAGCAAAGACTCGTTTCTGGCAGAGTTTGGGGGAGAGAAAGAAAGACTTCTGCGGCTTCTGCTGCTTTCCTTGCATGAAGACAAAAGTCTCTCTTTCTCTCTCTCTTCCCCTGAGAAGGGAGCCAGTTTGCAAACCCAAATAAAGAATGATTGATTGGTAGGAAAATGGAGTGGGGAATTTTTCTGCAGACCTTTTTTGGTGATTTCCCCAGAGTCTCTGGTTCACAGGATTTAAAATTATGAGCTTGGTGGTCCCTGAGTTCCAAAAAGTTGGCGACCCCTGAGCTTGGCTATGGTTACCCACCAACCAAGCAGAGAACCTGTTGATAAAATTTTTGAAGCCCACCCCTGCTTCTGCCTCCCCCCACCCAAACCCCCCACCCAAATCTATGAGCATCACATGATGATTTTCGCTCTGCATTTCCACATTCAAAGCCAGCCCTGAAGAATTATCCAATTGGGCAAAAAAATCCCCTGACCTTGGCAGCGGTAGAGATCACCACAAAACCCAATTGTCTTTGGAGGCACCCGAAGGCTGGCCCTGTAAAGGAGCAACAGGTTGCATTCCAAGAGATGCATTTGGGGGCCATTTTATCCTAGTAAGCAACCAACTTTGCTGGCTGCCATGAAAGATGATTTATTCCCTCCAGGGCAGAAAGACAGAAATTCTCCCACTGTGATTTGATTCCTGGTTCTATATCAGTTCCTGCTATCTATACATCTCATTCCTCAGAGGGCTGCAGGGACATTTTGTCTCAGTGTCCAGTCGCTCTTCTTTTTAAAGGCCAATCTGTAGCACCTCAGAGTGAACTCAATGCTCTGCCTACAGGGAAGGTCATCAGGGTTTTTCGGCAACTTCAATTTTTCTCAGGAGCTTCTTTTTATGCATGGATTCTGCTGTGTCAGTGGTGGGATTCAAATTATTTTACTACCGGTTCTGTGGGCGTGGCTGGCTTTGTGGGCATGGCAGGGGAAGGATACTGCAAAATCCCCATTCTTTTCCTACCCCCCTAACCTGCTTTCCAGCTCTGTTCTCCTGTGCAGGGCAACCAAAGAAGACCCAGCCAATCAGCTGGGACTCAGGAGGCAGAGAATAGATGGGGGCGGGGCCAGTCAGAGGAGGGATTTGCCAGTTCTCCAAACTACTCAAAATTTCCACTACTGGTTCTCCAGAACTGGTCAGAATCTGCTGAAGACCCCCTCTGTTGTGGACTTCAACTCCCAGAATTCCTCAGCTAGCACATTGCTCTGGCTGGAGAATTCTGGGAGTTGAAGTTCACAAGTTTTAAAGTTGCCAAGGTTGGAGACCCCTGCTTTACTCTTTCTTTCAAGGCAGGAAGCACACGACAGATGCTGCTGGTTGGTGCAACTCCTCTTCCTGGTCTCTGTGGTGCAAAGGATTTCCACCTCCACATCCCCCCCAAGGACAGAATGCAAATCCTGGAGCTCCAAATGAGGTGTGTTTTGCTCAGGGCTCTCCTTGAAGCCTGAGAGGAAATTCCAACGCTGTAGAAAACGCAAGGCCTGAAAACAGCTGTGCTTTTCTGCCGAATGCGATAGGTTCTTGGAGATGCACTACTGACCATGCTGTGCCCTGCATGCTCTTATTTGGACCGTATTGCAGCTGCATGGCATATAGCTCACACTGAACCTTCCTGCCTTGAAAGAAAGAGTAGAACAGTGGACTTCCACTCCCAGAATTCTCCAGCCAGCATAGAATTCTGGGAATTGAAGTCCACAAGTCTTAAAGTTGTCAAGGTTGGAGATTCTTGGAGTAGAGGATTTTGAGGGGGCCATCATCTTTCACCTTTCAAGCTGAGCTTTGCAAGCCAAGGTCACCTGTTCAGGGTAAGTCAATCCATGTGTTGAAAGGTGTCAAAATGCCTTTCTTTCGAGGATTCAATTTTCCCGCTGGGAGAGCTCCGGCGCAAGGATACGTACAACTGCTTGAAAGCTGGATCTTTTTATTTTTCAGGAAAGCAGAGAACAGCGAGAAGTCTGCGTTCCTGGGCTAGCTACCTACTTATGGTAAGTCCCTGGTTTTTTATACCCTTTTCTCCTTTGTAAGTTGATTTTGTGTGAATGTTTCTATTTGTGCTTAATGTTTCAAATCCTGTTTGAGTTTGTCTTCATTCCTGCCGGAGGGCAAACTCTGCGGGGTGCAGAAGGCAAACTCTGCGGGGTGGCTAAATTGTATTATTGGTTTTCTCTAATCTCTTTTAGCTTTAAGATAGTTTTTCATATTTGTTCTGGGGCAATCTCCTGTCTGTCCCTTTTGTAATTTATATTTTGTGTCTTTTGTCTGTTTGTTTTGCTTATTTGGTATGTCCTGTGTTTGGGTTTTCTAAGTTATCTTTTTGTTTCCTTTTCTTATTTGTCTAGTTTTCTTAATTACTTAGGCTTTTGTCTATAGGGATTCTTTAATACCTTTTTTATTTAATTCCTTTTCCTATGTAAGTTTGTTTTCTGGCTGGCCTGATGTTCCCCTTGGGCTTTTCCTGTTTTTGTGACACTCCTGTCTTCGTGAAGTTCCCTTTCCACACATGGAATTACAGTTCTCCTCCTCCTCCTCCCTCCCACCTCCAGCTTCCTCAGCCTTTGGCCCCTGCCTCTCTTCAGAACCTCTTTCCCAGGATCTACAGCCCCAGATTTGATAACCACTAAGTCTGCTGAAAGGAAGCTGCCTATATATAGCTTCCCGAATGTTTTGTAATCTTCTTATGGGTGGCTTTTCATTTGTTCATTCTCTTTAACTTCGTTTGCAGCTAAATTAGAATGTTAAAGATCAGTATTTATTTTTTTCGTGCCAAAAGGAAGGGAGGGAGGAGAAAAATGAAAGAAGTCACACGCGAAGTGTCTTATTTCATGCAATATAAAATATGGGGCAGCCTAAAACTCTAGAATAAATAATTGAATCTCAACCACATTCCTTCGTCTTCACACAGCCTTGGCAGAAAGGTCATCCATGGAAAGTGAGCATGTGAGTGTGAGACAAGACTGGAGGTTGATCTCAATGGTGTAGAACAAGGGTCTTCAAATTTGACTTCAACTCCCAGAATTCCTAAGATGACTGGAGGAGGAATTCTGGGAGTTGAAGGCCACAAATTTTGAAGCTGTCAAGTTTGAAGACCCCTGGTGCAGAATATATTAAGAGCCGTGGTGGCGTAGTGATTATAATGCAGTATTGCAGGCTAACTCTGCCAACTGCCAGCAGTTCAATCCTGATTGGCTCAGGATTGACTCAGCCTTCCATCCTTCTGAGGTCAGTAAAATGAGGAACCAGATTGTTGGGGGCAACAGGCTGACTCTGTGAACCGCTTAGAGAGGGCTGGAAAACACTTGAAGCAGTATATAAATCTAAGCGCTATTGCTATGGGTGCAAATGCAGACTGAATGTTACTTGCAAATGTCTGTGAATTTATATGATGGCCTCATCCCCGAGCAGCAGCCACTTCAGCTGCTGAAGTCAGAAAATTGCCAGCACCCTTGCAAGCTCCAGCAGGCAGCAGCATCCCAGCTCAGCTCCTAAAGGAGGCCAGCGGATTGCTGGTGCTAATCCTGGCTTTGGGATTTACCTTCACTGCCAAACAGCCTCTCTTCTCAGCACCCGAGGATTAATTGGGATCATCCCCATCCTTAAAAGGCAGCAGGGCTAATCTAGGGACATCTGGCACAGTCTCTGCAGCTTCCTGTGCAGGACCACTGAGTGGAAGATCTCAGCACTGGCTAGAGCAGGGGGGGGGCACATCCCGGCAAGGAACTGGGCAGGATTTAAACATGCCCTGATTTGTGAAATTTCTGCAGGGGAGGGGAAGGGCCCAGGAAGCTCCAGGCAGTGTTATAAGCAGCACGGCAGGATTTCCATCTAGTGGGACAAGTTTAAGCAGGAGTGGTCTTCAAAAATGTCAGCCATCGGTTCTCTGCCCAATTGTGTTTTTGCCTTCCCAGACTCCGGAGGTTTTCCTCGAGCCTCTGGGAGGGCGAAAACTGCCTCACCGGGCTCTGCAGACCCCCTGGAGGCCGGAAACGGGCTCATTTCCGAACTTCCAGGAAGCCTGTTTTTCCCGCTACCTGAGCCTCCACGTAGACCCTGCACTTACCTTGCATCCAAAATGGAAGGAGACTCCTGGGAGGGATGAGTGGGAGGGGAGGGGAGGGGTGGATGGAGCCAGACAGGGATGGGATTCGACGGTTTTCTGAACCAGCCATAACATTAGCAACTGGTCTGCTGGAAGCCAGGTGAACCTGTAGCAGCAGCTCACCCCGCAGTTAAGGCCTCAGAGGAATGCCTGCTCCAATCCCAAAGCTCTATGGGACCCTCAGCCTGCAAAGAAGAGGCAGGCCCTTGGAGATCCGATGACCTCCACCCAACTCAGAAAGAGCCCAAAGAGGGCAGGTGGGTGGCCTATGGGCCTCTGTAGTTTTCAGCCTCCAGACAACAACTTTGCCAGGTCTGGACATGTACAGGTCTTCAGAGCTGCAAAACGATGCAAAGTCAAGATTCACGCAACGAGGCTGGCCAGGGGTTGTCAACCTTCTGGACTTCAGGGACCACCAAACTCATAATTTTAAATCCTGCGGACCACTAATATGAATTTTGACTGACAGTGGCTTGCTGACGGTGGTGGGAAAGTCGGTGTCAGGCTACAGAACTTTTCCCATTCACTCAGCTAGAAGGAACTTCTGAAAACGTATCCAAACGTATCACAAAGGAATCCTTTATTGAGATGAGACAATTCCTGTAGGAGTTCAAAGCAGCGTCTGAGGTCTCTCAGGCATGCAGGGATACATAAGGAACTGTACGGTTCCTTTCCTCCAATTTATTTTTGGATTCCATTTCTGCAGCCATGTGAGACCTAGGACTAGCGGCTCTTCCATTCCTGGGGCTACAATGAATGTGAGCATCTCCCTGTGGTTCCCTAGTCTTATTTTCAATGGTTCTGTGGTAAACCTGGCTGGCTCCCCCCCCCCCCACTATAGTTCCATCTAATTGGCAGAAAGCGATGGGATTTTCCATTTCTTTCAGTTGGATCCCCAAATTCTCTGCAAGGAAGGGATTTATTAGGCATCGGTTGCATCCCGAATCCAGCAACGCTGCAACTTCCTCCCCCTTCCATCGGCTGGGGATAAACAGTCTTAAGGGTAGAGTGATTGGTTCAGTTGGGTTGCTTACCAGCGGGTCGTCTTCCAGATCGCTTTCGACTGGCTCAGGTGCCCTCAGAGCATTGGGGGTTCTTCCTCTGGGTTGGGGGGATCCCACATCTACTCGGTCCCTCAGGCCAGAATCCTTTCCTCGAGGGTTGGATGTTCTGGGTTTCCCCTCTTCTGGGTGGTCTAGCTTTCTGGCAGGGGTCTTCGAACGGCATTCTGCTGCGGGGTGTCCCTCCTTTCCACACTTAAAGCAACCAGACATTCTTGGAGTCATGGTGGATTGGGGTTTGAAGACTTCCCCTTTCCCCAGGAATGGGGATCTTTTCCAAGACTTGCCACTGTGGTACTGGTTTCGAGTCATGTCTATCTCCGCCTCCTCTGCCATCATGTACCATTCATGCAAAAGGTTTGGGGTTCCATCGGCCAGGCAGGCAGTATATAGGTCATCATTTAGTCCATCTTTGAACCAACAGACTAGGATATCCTCTGGCCAGTCTATCCGGCCGGCCAGGTCACGAAATTCCTCAATTCTGCTACCGAGCGACGGGCTTGTTTTACGACTCTAATGCGGTCGCGGGCTTTTCTATCGGTGAGGGGGTCCTCAAAGCAGTGGCATAAGACCGTCATGAAGCGATCGAGGCTTCTTAATTCTGGGGCATTGACATTGTGGAGCGTCACCATCCATCTGGCTGCTGCCCCTTCAAGGGCCAGGGTGACGATTCGTACTCGGGAGCCCTGGGTTGGGAAATCCCGCCCATATTCTTGCATGTAGGTGAGCACTTGCGCCAGGAAAAATCCCAGTTTCTGGGGGTCTCCATCGAATTTTACCCCCAAGGGTGGGACTTTCCTCTGCAATTGTATGTCTCTGGGTTGGCCAGGGTTAATCCCCTGATACAGGGTGTTTAAGGGTCGGGTACCTGGTATGGATGCTGGTTCTTTGGCTTGTCCCTCTGCCTGCTCAATCTCCACTGGATCCGAGGTGGCAGCTTGGATTTTCTCATTTTCTGGTTCCTTCACTCTCCTGCGTTGTCGTCCTGGTGCATCCCTCACTTCGAGGTGGCAGCCTCCAGGGCTTCCCTCACGAGGCGATTTTTGTACTGTCTCATTCGGTCGTCGGCTGGTGGCTCCTTGTCCCATTCTTCCTGATTCGATAGGGCCTCCAGCTCCAATTTCCACCCAGGTTTACGATTGCCCTGGGTGAAGGTCACTCCTCTGGTTCTTCCATCCCAGCTGTCTCTTTTTCCTACACCTATAGACCACCGCAGCTTGGTAGAGGTTTTGTAGGCAGCCTCGCTGTCTTCGATGGGGTGC
Organism: Hydrophis major; assembly: GCA_033807585.1. Lineage (NCBI taxonomy): Eukaryota > Metazoa > Chordata > Lepidosauria > Squamata > Elapidae > Hydrophis > Hydrophis major. The sequence goes on from CM066331.1 coordinate 115,751,050, forward strand.
ACTGAGTCAGTGTCTGGCTGGACATTTCTCCCCAGCATTTGGCTTCCCCTTGGTTCTTGCTGCCCTCAGACATTTTCCTTTCTTGCAGGGTCCCCTCGGTAGAGTGAAAGGGTTTTTTTTTAAAAAAATAATAATAATAATTCCTCTCCGGGCTGACCTCTGTTGCAGACGCTGCTTTATGTCAGGCTACAGAACTTTTCCCATTCACTCAACTAGAATGAACTTCTCAAAATGTATCATAAAGGAATCTTTTATTGAGATGAGACAATTCCTGTAGGAGTTCAAAGCAGCATCTGAGGTTCCTCAGGCATACAGGGATAAATAAGGGAGTTTAGAACCCCTCCCCTTATCTCGATGTGTATTTAGAGAAACAAAAGCCAGTATGTTAATTCCTGCCCTTCTGTAGGGACGATCTTTTTCACAGTTTCCCAGGACAATTTTCCCTCACCCCCTTTTTAGAACGAACTTTTTCCAGAGATTCCCAGGACACATCTCACTGTGGAATTTTTATGATCTTCTCATCTCCTGGCTGTGCCTCTCAGAGGTGATAGGTTCCGGCCATTTGGGTTTTTTCCCTCCATTGTATCATGTGAGGGTTATACAAATTCAATAAAAGGTTAAATATATTCAGGTTACATCAAGAAAGGATTTCTTTATCAGCCTCCCCTCCCCCTTTTCTTCTTCCACTGAAGAAATGACAGATACACGGATCTGACAGTTGGTCCCATATTCCAGAGCTGCAGTAGTCACAGGACTGGCCCTTTGGTCATCCCGGAGCAGCTGCTCCTCCACCTGGGTGCACCGGCCTGCCATGGATTGGCAGAGTAGCTGTTCCAGGATGACCAAAGGGCCAGTCCTGTGACTACTGCAGCTCTGGAATATGGAACCGACTTTCCCACCAATGTCAGGAAGCCACCCTGGGGCGGATTTCCCTCTCCCGCCGTTGGTCTTACCTTCCAATTCCAGCTCACGTGGCTCTACTCAAGGTAAGGTTTGTGCTCGGGGAAGTGGGTGGGTGGACCATGTGGGCAGCACAGCCTTGTGTTCCCACACAGCCTGGATTAATTGCTTTGGGGGGAGTGCTTTGGGAGGGACATTTTTCTATGGACCACCAACATTTTCTCAAGGACCACCAGTGGTCCCCAGCCTACCAGTTGGCAACCACTGGTGAGTCCAGCAGAAAAGGGAAGGGAGAGAAGGGTTCTTCTTCCTTGCACAGTTCCCAACCTATAGACAATGTTGTGCTGTAGGGTAGGTCAAGAAGGATCAATGTGTGAAGCACAACATTCAGAAGAGATTTGTCTTCAAGTGAGGCTCGTTGGAGGAAATCTCCATGGTTAGCACTTACTACGTGGCTGAGACAGATGGAAAAGTATAATTGCCTCCATTCACAAGAAGGATGGACTCTGATGTCCCAAATACCACACAGGCACTGGGCTATTGATATATTTTTTTTGGGGGGGGGTTCTTAAAAATGACTCACTCTCTCCTATTTGACTCCTGGGAGACAAGGTGCATCAACCTGCCCCTCCTCAGCTATGACAGATTGTGGAACCTAAAATCTCAATACTTTTCCTGCCATCTTGTAACATGAATGCCAGCTGATGACCTTTTAATCTTCCTTGTTTCAGGGGTTATCTTTGTTTTCAAGTCTGGTTGCTTTTCTGATGAATTTAGTTAATCCAGCCATTCTGTTGCTTTTGAAGTTCTGTTCTAATATTTTTTCTGATTTCCTTCTCATTTTTGATTCTTTGAAAAACCCACCTTTGTTGTGGTTCACTGGCAGCAGGTGCGGATGGCTGAGGTCTCAAAGAGCAAAGACTCAGATGAGGGGCCTGTGTGTGAGGCAGGGATGGGGCCAGGACCATCAGGGAGTGGAGTGCTGCCTTCAGAGATTGTGGAGGCTGGCAGCAGTGATGAAGAAACCCCTGAGGAGCCTGTGCCCAGTGTGTGTGCGCGAAGGGCTGCTCGAAGGAAAGAGCAGCTACAGCAGCATGGGCGACTCGGGAGTAAGGCTGCAAGGTAATGGCCCCTCCCTTAAGAAATAAAAGCCAGCTGAGAAACTGCAGTTCTTTGCAGGAAGCAAAGTTTTATACTCAAGCCTGGTGGATGTTAGGAATATCCGAGTTGGTGTTTGGAGACTCTTTGTGTTTGAATTATTGCTTAGTAACTTTATCTGGTATTCTTGGAAGCCTTGCAAAATCTTGGCAAGGCTCTTTCTTATCGGAGCTAATTGGTTTGAAGCAACCTTTTACCTGTGAAGGAACAGGATTCGTAAAGAAACATGAAAAGGTTGTGCTGTTACCTTTGTCTCGTGTTTGCTTCCTTGGAACCAGGTTTGGATGGAACAACCTTGTTCTACCAGAGGGAGAAGAAGGGATAAACCATCCTCTGAGCGAATGAGGCCCATGCAGCAAGAGCCTTGTGGAGGGCTCAGGGAGCCAGGCAACCCTGGCATGGCCACAGCTACAAGCCCCAATTGCCCACTGCTTGCAGTTCAGGCAATTGGCATCTTTCCTCCTTTGCAGATAGCTAGTAACATAAAGCAGCACAATAAATTATACACGAAGACCATACAAGGTAACTCTGCTGTGATACAATTTACATTAAACTGTTAATCAGAACGACAATCTTCCTCGGTGGGGAATTGAACTCTGAGACAAACGAGCTGCCACCTTTCAATGAAGCCTCTTGCAAATTTCCTTGGCGCTCAGAAGAAGAAAAATCACCCCATTAAAACCAAGGCTTTAGAGAAGAAAAGCTCTGTAGATTGCACCCCAAATTAGCCTGGCCTCCAACGGATGTCCTCTTTAGATGATGATGATGATGCTTCGCAGGGTGTTGTCCAATATCTGCCACGTGGTGGTGAAAGATCTGGCAGACACAGCCAATACCAGGGTTTTCTCCTCTCACCCTGTCAAAGGCTGGAGTGCAAGAGAAGGTAGCGCTCAACAGCAGAGGAATTCTGATATCAGAAGCCAGGTGAACATTCAGCAGACACCAGTTTCCCCTTTCAAAACAGCACTTCTTAACAGATCACAGATAATCAGAGTTGGAAGGGATCTTGTAGGTCATCTAACCCAGGGGTCCCCAACCACCGGGCCCCAGACATGGTACTGGTCCATGGGTCATTTTGTACCAGGCCGCAAAGAAGTAGGCGCTGCCATCTTGTTTCGACGGTGCTTGAGAAAGTGCTTCCGGGTGAGCTTGTCGGTTGGAAAGTGGCGTTTGGGTGCTGAAGGAATCCTCGTGCCTTAGTTTCGTCGAAGGGGGGGGGCGGCTTCGAACAAAGAGCCGTCCCGATGGCGGTAGAGTCTCGCGTTACTCAGGAGGAGATTAAGAAAGAGACCGAAAAGCCCATCAACCGCAAGAAGGTACAAAGGAGGAGTTGAAGATGGCGGGGAGAAGCGGGGGACCGCTGGCTGGCTGGCCGGTCGCTCGGCTCGCCTTGCCTTGGTCATGCATGCTGATGCCGGTACTGGTCTGTGGATCGGTCCGTGGATTGTACCGGTCCGTGGTACAAAAAAGGTTGGGAACCACTGATCTAGCCCACCCGCCCCCAAGCAGGAGACCCAACACCATTTCTGACAGATGGGAGTCCAATCTCTTCTTGAAAGCCTCCAGTGATGAAGCTCCCATAACTTCTAGAGGCAACTTCCGTTCCATGGGTTGATTGTTCTCACTGTCAGAAAATTTCTCCTTATTTCCAGGTTGAATCTCCCCTTGTTCAGTTTCCACCCATTATTCCTTGTTTGGCCTTTGGGTGCCTTGGAGAACAGCTTGACCCCTTCCTCCTCTCTGCGGCAGCCCCTCAAATATTGGAAGGCTGCTCTCCTGTCTCCCCTGGTCCTTCTCTTCCCTGGTTCTCTTCTCTTGATGCCCAGTTCCTATAACCGTTCTTATTCAAGGATTGAATCTCCTTCTTTCTGGCTTAGGGATGGAGCCCCCCCCTTCTCAAGCCTTGCCTGGGTGGGTCAGGGTGGAGCAGTGGTGGGATTTAAATGTTTTTGCCATTGGTTCAGCAGGCGTGGCTTGGTGGGCTCATTTTGCATGCACACACATGCCAAATGTGCACTTTGCATAGGCGCAGAGGCATTCTAACTCACCTCCTACACGATCCCAGTTGCTTCAGCAGCTGCCCTCCAGCACTCTTCTGGGCCATACAGAGCAGCTGTGCTTCAAATGCAGAGGATAAAGGTGAGATTGGTGTTATGTATGTACCATAGTTAATAAAGTATGAGCTTGAGGTTAAATGCAGGGTTCTGGCCCTGCACTTCTGATTGGCTGTTAGGCGGCCAGATCGGATTGGCTAGTTCTTAGGAATCCGATTGGCCCTTAACAGAGGATTATTATTGGTTTAAAGTACTTGTGTTCATAGCTCGCTATTGGACAATTCTCACAAAGGTTGCCTATATAAGGCAGGGTTCACTGTTGTTGTTTTGAGAAGTCGCTATGCTAATAAAGAGCTAAAAGTCACTATTCAGAGGCTGTCTCCATTTACTCCAACCCATGTCCAAGTACATAACAATTGGGGGCCTGGGTAGGCGGCTGGGTCCAATAGCAGAGCAGCAGAGAGAACTGGTTTGGTCTCTGCTGCTCATCGCTCCTACCGGCTGACCAGAACTGGGCCAAACTGGTCAAATATCACCACTGAGCTAACTCATGTTTAAGTATCATCCATCCATGGGTGTGGAGAGGCCTGCAGTCCCCCTCTGGAGGTTGCCAGTTGGGAAATGCTGCACAACACCAATCAAAGCCTTTCTTTGTTACTCAACAGTCAGCTGAATGGTTGAGGAAATTGCTTCAAGGGTCAGGAGTTGTTCTTTTCTGCCCATTCCTGCATTTTGGCCCATGTTTAGGGATTGCTGGCTTAATTAAACTGGTAATTGAAGAACACTCAAGGAAGGTGGAGGAGGAATGTTCCTTAAATGATAACCAGCTCACTTGTAATTGACTGGCTTCATGGCTGAACAAATCCTGTGGTAGTCTGCCAAGGGAGAACATTAATCTCGGAGCCCTGGAAGCAAATCTCTTTCATGCAAAGGTAGCCTCTGCTTCCCCCCTGGAAATGGCTGCTGAGCCAGGCAGCCCAGCACTCTGGGCTCTGGCCATGTAGGCGATGGGGTTCCTCCTGTTGGAAGAATGATCCTTCTGGGTTCAGTTCCAAGTGGGGGAAAAGACACTGGAAACAAGGAAGCTGTTTGGAAAGATGGTTTAATGGTGGACAGGACCACATACATGGCTTGGAGCGCCAAAGAAGGAAGGGCTGCATGCTTCAAGATGAAGGAAAAGAAAGGAAGGGCCAATGTGCTGAAAGTACCTGGGTTTTATGCCCTCTGTTGGGATTTGAATTTGAGCTTGTATTCTGATTGGTTGCCAGACTCCCATGGGGCCATGCAGGGACAACTCTCTAGGCTGTCCTGAGTCCCAGGCTTGGTTGAGCCTTGTTGGATGATGATGTAATGAAAAGGCTTTAGGCAATTCCTATTATAGCTTTACCTGGAGTAGATCTTTGTTATGTAAAATAGGCTGGCCTAGGCCAGAGTCATGGCTCATTAGCAAAGGTGGGGGGGGTGAGCTTCTACTTCTGAGTTTCTACTCTTTTTAGGGGAAATATTCTGCCTTTTTAATATTTCCTAGGATATTTCAATTTTCTAGGAGTGGGGTGGGTGCTAACTTCCTACACCCCCTTGGAGGAGCTACCCACCACCTGAAACTCCCTGTGACTGTAATGTTCATTTTGTCCCTCCTTTTGTGGCCTGGCCAGGAATTCTGTTCCTTCCCTTTGGCCTTTCTGGGGTGCTAGCAATGAATCCTATCCACCCAGCTGTTCTCTCATTTGCTCTCCAGCCTTGCAAAGTGGAGGCGGGGACCAAAGTTGTTCTCTAAATCTTGGGCTTCCTTGCAGAGGCCATTCTGTTGGAATATTCTCTTTGTTAATCATTGAAAGGGCACCGTTGTACTTTATGAGGTTAAATGGAGCATTACAGCATAAACCCCAGTGACATTTGAGATGTAAAGGAAGTTCTGACTTTCATAAAATATTTTCCAAAGTGCCATAAATAGAGAGAACGCTTGTTTCGTTCTTTGTTTTGGATGTAGAAACCAGGAACTGGTCCCTGCCTTTTGGGGAGGGGGAGAGAAACCCACTCCTGGTCAGATTCCATTCTGTGCCAAAGGAAACATTGGAAACCCCCCTAATGGCTATCACTGCACCCCAGCTTCCAGAGCCCCTCCTCCTCTCCATGGGCCATGCTCCCTAAGGATCCAGGGAGGTGCTACAGTCAGTGGTAGGATTCAATTCTTTTTTACTCCCGGTTCTGTAGGTGTGGCTTGGTGGGCATGGCAGGGGAAGGATACTGCAAAATCCCCATTCCCTCCCCACCTCCACTAACCTGCTTTCCAGCTCCATTTTCCTAGGCAGGGCAACACAAGAAGACCCAGCCAATCAGCTGGGATTCAGTGGGAGGCGGAGAAGAGATGGGTTGGCGGGGCCAGTCAGAGGTGGTATTGGCCAGTTCAACGAACTACTCAAAATTTCCACTACCGGTTCTCCAGAACTGGTCAGAACCTGCTGGATATACCACCTCTGACTACAGCCCAGAGTCCTGAGTAGATTCTGAAGAATCCTGAACAAATCCTCATCTGAGGTTACATCTGAATCTGACTCGAAAGGTGAAGATGGGATGGTTTGAAACCCACAAGACAGGAGCCAAATCCACAAGATTTAGGGGTGGGTAAGTTGGAATCCCCCAAAGTAGGACATTGGCTTGGTTCTGACCTTTCAGATCACAGAATGGAAGATTTTACCCACAGACTCGATGGAACAGAATAGTCCATTGGCCAAAGAGGACCATGAAAGGCAGCCCAAGGATAAGCTCTGCACCCTGCTCAGAAGGAGGCACAAAGGCAGAGCAGCCCTAAGGGGTTCCTTGGCAATCGTAAAGCCCGTTGGATGAGTAAAGGTTGAAGCATCTTCAGCCAGGCCTGGCTTGGAATTGCTGGGAGGGATGGAAAGGAAGCTGCAGGGACGATTTTGACCTGGAGCTTCTCTTCTGGTGGGACCTTCCTGGGAATTCAGCTGTGTTGTGACCCCGTCCTCCACCAGCAGGTGGCAGAGTATTTGTATGATCAAGGGAAGCTATAAAGATGAAGGTTAGCTACATGCAAGAATAAAGTTGGAATGCCCCGAATTAACAAATCTATGTTTTAAATGAAATATGCTTTTTTAATGGTTTTAAGAAAAGAATAATTCAATTCCACGGTGCTGGAAGAATAAAATGGAAGGGATACTCCCTGATATATTAGGTCACAGTGGTGGGATTCAAAACAATTTACTACCGGTTCTGTGGGCATGGCTTAGCGGGCATGGCAGGGGAAGGATATACTGCAAAGTCTCCATTCCCTCCTCACCCCACTAACCTGCTTTCCAGCTCCGTTCTCCTGTGCAGGGCAACCAAAGAAGACCCAGCTGGGACTCGATAGGAGGCAGAGAATAAATGGAGGGGGAGCCAGTCAGAGATAGTATTTACCGGTTCTCTGAACTATTCAAAATTTCCGCCACCGGTTCTCCAGAACTGGTCAGAACCTACTCAATCCTACCTCAGGATTAGGAGCTTTTACAGCTATGTTCCATTTTGGTTTAAAAAGCTTGAGATTGTTTGTATGGTTTTGTGTGATTGACGAATTGATTCCCAGTTTATTTAAAGGGGTTTTATGGCCACCCCAAACTTACCACGATTCACAGTGGTTTACAGCTAAGCACTAAAACATTTATAATGAAATAATATAAATGTTAACAGTGAAAAAGTTAATCCAAATAATAAAATCTACACATAATGAGGTCATAAAATAACGTAACATGAACTAATAAGGTGATAAAATATTTAACCAAAAATTATTTCAGTACAATTACTGTGGTGAGATAGAATGAAAATCTGGAATGTATCAGTATATCAGGAACTAGATTAATCTCGTGTTCTTCTATTGTGATGGAAAGGTTGTTTGCTTCCTCCTTCACCCTGGACTGACAGATTGATCTGTGTTTGCTCTCTGTTTTCGAGGCTCTCTCTCAATATAACACAAACTGATCAATAACACTTTGTAGAGTAAACCTTTAATGCTGTGTCCAGCTGTTTTTCATAAATATCATAACATATTTTGCCCTTGCCTCTTTTTTATTTTATTTCTGCTTGTTGATGTGTTTTCCTTTTCTGTAGGTTTTGTTTGTTTGTTTGTTTGTTCCTAAATAAAGGAATAATTTCAACAGGAACGAAGACAAGACCTGTCCCCTTAGAGTTTGGGCCGCAGCCTTGACCCTGGGACCAGAACACGCTGGACAGATCAATGGGGAATCAATGGGCAGCCTGACAGGAGGGCCATTTATCTGCAAAGCAAAGACCAAGATTCATATGTGGGTGATAGGAGGGACCTGGGAATAGTCTGCTGCCAGGACATTGCAGGAAGGGTGATCCACAGAGGTCCCTTTCTTTGCTGGGATTATTCTTCACTCTCTCTCTCTCTCTCTCTCTCTCTCACACACACACACACATTGATGCCATTTCTCCAAAAATAAATTGCATTAGTTGTGGAAATGTAGCTAGTGTGGCCCTGGATCAGTGGTGGGATTCAAAAATTTTTTACTACCAGTTCTGTGGGCAACTGCAAAATCCCCAGTCAGAGGTGGGATTGGCAAGTTCTCCGAACTACTCAGAATTTCCACTATTGGTTTTCCAGGACTGGTCAGAACCTGCTGAATCCCAACCTTTGTCTTGGATGGAAAAAGTCTTTGGCCAAGTCTTGACAAGATCTGCTCCCAACCATTTCATAGCCCGCCAGCATGAAATGAAATTCAGTAGAAATCTTTCACGGGAAATTATATCAGGCTGTAAAAGGCTTCGTTGACTCAATTCTTTCAAGCCAGACAGAGGCTAAAAACGGCAGACGAGAGCCAAGAAATGTTTGCCCAATTAAATAGCATATTTAAAAATCATCTACTGAAAAAAATGGAGCCTAGTGGTGTTTCCCTGTTCTGTACTTTATTGCTATGTTGTTGCCTTTTACATGTGATCGTGCATGGGTGGTATGCTTAGCTTGCAGCCCTTAAAATGATTTCAGCTGGTCTCATTTCCCCTAGGAGAATTTTGTAGCAAAAAAAGCTTCCTGGGCTGCCAATTAAAATTTCCTGCTTCAGCTTGCATCCTTGCATTTGTGCTCGATTATTACGGCGTGCGTTTCCCTCTCGGTGCCGGCACAGGGTGGAATCCTGCCCTCTTGCCTCCTGCCACAGAGGCCACTTTGCCAGTTGCTATGAGGAGTCAGCTCTCTTCCCAAACTACAAAAAGAGGAAGGAGTATGTGGCTGCTGAAAAAAGGAAGCGGAGAGGGGGCCATCTCCGCTTCCTTTTTTCATCCTGTGTCTTGAGGCGATTCCTTGACAGAGGTGATTCTGCCACTGTTCCTACAGCTGGACCTTTCACAGAGTTAAGGAAGCTTCTCCTGGAAGTGGGCAGATGCAAGAAGAAGAAGATGCTGTGGACCAGAGGTCTCCAACTGTGGCAACTTTAAGACTTGTCTGTGGATAAACTCTGCTTGTTGCTCACAGAGCACAAGCAGCGTGGGCTGCATTCAGGGCTGGGATTCTACCAGTTCGTACCTCTTCGCTAGAATCGGTTGTTAACATTCTAAGCAGTTGGGAGAACCGGTTGTTAGAAGAAATTACTGGCCTAATCCTGTAAGGAAGGCAGGAAGGAAACATTCTGGTGTTGCTTGCAGAAACTGCCTCTCCGTTAACCCTTATTACATTCTTGGCGGGATTGGACTTCCTGTCTCTGGAACATCTCTGGAGTTATTTTTTCCCCTTTGCTGGTACTTTGCTTGTGTGGAGTGACCATTCAAACTTACAATGGGATTGAAAAAAGTGACTTATGACCACTTTTTAGACTTACGACTGTTGCAGCATCCCTGCAGTCATGAGAGGCCAGGAGTGGAGATGTGTGCCTCGATGTGAGTGATATTGAGCTGGCCACGCCCATCCAATAACATGACCACCAAGCCACGCCCACAGAACCGGTTGTTAAAAAATTTGGCTGCATTGATAACTTTGTGTGATGACCCGGGGCATGGCACAAAGGCAACACAGTCACTTAAGTAAGAAAAGTTCCTTTAATACCTCCAACTTTGCCCCCAATGTCTAGTTACCTTCGGCTGGAGAAAAAAAAACTCTCCCAAGAACAATAATTATGTGGAGGAAATTCAGTCTGAAAACAAAATACATACAAACTGTAAATAAAAATCCACACAAACCACACTGCAGCAGTTAACTGGACAGGGCAGGAGGAATTGCAGACTTCAAAGACCAACAAAACACACACAGTTGGGAAGACGCCAGGATCCCAGATAAGCCTCCACGTTACCAGATAATTCACAGTTTGCTCCCAGTAGCATTCTGTGTGCAGCTTCCTTTTTTAAACACTGTGTTCCCAGCTACAGCTAATGAAGGGAATCAGGGCTCTTTCCTTCCCTGAAAGCAACAGCTTCCTTCTCTGTTGCATGCCCTAGGATGAAGAGGGGGTGGGCCTGGATCTTCCTCTGAATTCCCTCCGCCTTGCTCTACCTCTCCCCTGCTGTGCCCAGCCGGCCTTTGCCCTTCCCCAGTTTCTTCCACAGCCACAGGAGTCACACTCCCACTCCCTGTCAGCTGCTCAGCCTCCCCCTCGGAATCAGATTCCAACAGGGGCATGACACCATTAGGCAGGATAAGGAACAAGTCTGATGTAGGTAGGGAAAAACATGAATTCTAGGTGAAGCTCCTGACAAGTGCCTTCTGTGGCAGTGATTCACCTCATGATCCCTTTTGAAAGAAGTTCAAGGCCTCTGAGGACCTGGCCTAGCTGGAGATCACTTAGATCTCTTCGTCACACACTGTGACATTGGACCATGTTTGTTATGTTGATGAAGTTGCAGCTTTGACCGTGCAGTCTGCAGAGACCTCAAGGGTGTCAGAGTATATTCATGAACTGGAATAGAGCTTGGTAACAAGGTCAGCTATAGCAACTAAGTCATCCAATGAGGACTGTTTGAAAACTGAAACTAGAAGTCGCCTAGGCATGGCTCTGTATTAAGCTCTGCAACTCTGCAGCTCTGTGAAGCTCTGAGTCTGTCTATTGAAAATGAAACTGCTTCTCTCCTCTTGCTTGCCTGCTCAATAAAGTAAAAGAGAAACTAACTTGCTTGCTGAAGACTGGAGCTCTGCTCTGAACTTGAAACATGTTTCTGTTTGAGTTTGTTCCATCCTGGAGAAATCTACAACTGGTTTGTAAAATCTACTTATTCTGTTTGTAAAGATGTTAAATGAAGCACCAGCCATCTGTGTTTATTTTTCTGGCGCTGAACTAACGCTGCAAAATTGAATGGAGGTCACTGCGGGATCAGATTTTCTCGGAAAGTTTTTACTCTGGCTGTAGGGCTTGTTGCAATGGGAAGTCACGATTCTTAATTTGCAGGCTTTAAGGCTGTGATATAAGCCACCTTCAGAAAACCTGATTCTGGAGGTTTTAGAATATTTTTTACTGTTATCACTATTAATAATAATTACAAATAAAGAAATGAAACATTTTTACACATATAAGGTAATTAGGACTGTTCACGGATTCCTTTTTGCTTCCTAATGTGAAGCTTCAATTAATTTCCTTTGAGCACATTTACATACTTTCAATACCTCTATATAAAGGGCTTTTTAAAAGTTGCTTCAGTGTCAACCTCTTTTTCATTTCTTATTGAAAGAAGATGCTGTTATATGTATTCATACATCTGCAAAGAGAAAAAGTGTTATTAATTCCCAGGTTTCTCAGTAAAAATTCCCCCTCAGCTATTAAAAATCACGCTTTTCTTGCTAATCAATTGAAATTTAAGCTGATTGCTGATTAGTGGTGCAGGTTTTAATCAGAAAGGTTGCACCTTGGTTGATTTTTTATTTTGTTTAAAGAGGGAACCATTCATGTTCCTATGAGGTACAAACTACATCTCGGAACTCAAACTTCTGGGGGTCCCACACCTGCCCCCAGTTTAGTTACTGAAAGCATCTGGAGAGAATAGAAGCTGCAGGAGCATGAATGGAGCAGTTATACCAGAAAGGACATGGCTGCTTTAAAGAGCTGGAGAGCTGCTTCATTGCGTGCTAATGTTCACTGCATAGAACTGTAGGAAGTTACCACCCACCCCTCTCCTAGAAAAATGAAATACCCTAGGAAATATTTAAAAGGCAGAATATTTCCCCTAAAAAGAGTAGAAACTCAGAAGCAGTAACTCACCTCAGAAGCCAACCCCGCCCCCATCTTTGCTTATGGGCCATGACTCTGGCCTAGGCCAGCCTATTTTACATAACAAAGATCTACTCCAGATAAAGCTATAATAGGAATTGCCCAAAGCCCTTTCATTACATCATCATCCAGCCAGGCTCAACCAAGCCTGGGAATCCGGACAGCCTACAGAGTTGCTCCTGCATGGCCCCATGGGAGTCTGACAACTGACCAGAGTACAAGCTCAAATTCAAATCCCAACAGAGGGTATAAAATAATTGCACTCTCAGCATATCGGCCTTTCTTTCCTCAACCAAAGCATGTGATCCTATCCACCATTAAACCATCTTTCCAAGTAGTCACCATGTTTCCTGTTAAGTTTGGAGCATGGGCGAGAAAGAATGGAGACAAGCCTCTGGAACGGTGAACTTCAACTCTTTATTTACATAGTGACTTCTCAACTCAATGGCAGTTATAACCCTCCTTATATAGGCAACCCCAATAACTATTAACCAATAACAATCGAGGAGCGCTAGCTCCCTTAACCAATAGGAACTCTCTGTTAATGGCCAATCCGATCCTGCCGTTAACAGCCAATCAGAAGTGCAGGGCCAGAACCCTGCACTTTACTCCAAGCTCAAGTTCTCTTTATTAAACCTTATGCATTCACAACACCCCTTCCCCCTGGCTTCTGTTTGCAGGGCACAGTTACATAGTCCTTTAGGTAGGACGGTTGCTTTATTAGTCTTTTTGATTTTCGCTGTGTCATTTGGCTGCAATCTCGCTGAGGTAGATCGTTGTTTGGCAACGGGGTCGCCTCTAGTTCAGAGTTCATTTCTTCATTGTTGCCATTATTCTCGGTAATTCCCTGAGGTGCATCTGTTTCCCTCTCTGGTTCCACTTCCTGTGTCTCTATTACGCCGTCGTTCCCTTCGAACAGGTTTTCTTCTACTTGGGATTCATCTTCTTCCATATCTCCCCCCCCCCTCAGTTTGGTCATAAGGGAGTTCAGGAATGCCCGATGGGAGCTGCGATCGTAATTGATTGATATGGCGTTTCCATAGTCTATCGTCAAGGCATTGTACAAGGTAGGATCTCGGGCCGGTTACACGAACTACTGTCACCTCCACCCACAGCGGATCGCCCGATAGGTTTTTAGCGTATACCAAATCGCCTACCTGGAAGGCACGACAGCAGCCGCTGGATCCTAGTGGTTTTTCCGGTTCATAAGCTGGGTGTAACCGGTCGAGGTGCGAGCGGAGTTTTCATCCCATTAGCAGTTCGGTGGGAGTTTTGTTGGTGACGCTATGAGGTGTGATGTGTTGTAGAAAAAGGATTCGATTGATCTTGTCATCAATGTTATCATAGTCTACCTTCTGCAAGGTTTTCTTAACGAATTGGACCATGTGCTCTGCTTTGCCATTGGTCGCAGGGTGCGCAGGCGAGGTGAGCGCATGTCGGATGCCGTGGTCAGCCAGGTACTGCTCGAACGACAGCGCTGTAAATTGGGGCCCATTGTCGGATACCAGGACGTCTGGTAATCCGTGGGTTGCAAACAGTCTTTCCAAATTTTTGATAACCGCTTCAGTGGTTGTGTTCGTCATGGGGTGAATCTCAAGCCAATTCGAGTAGGCGTCGACGGTTAGCAGAAAGGTGTGGACTTTGGTCGGCCCCACAAAGTACAAGTGAATACGGGACCAGGGTCCCCGTGGTGTCTCCCATTCGGTAGGGATGGCTTTAGGTGGGGCGTTGCTCACTTCCTGGCATTTATGACAAGGTTTAACCCAATTTTCGATTTGCTTGTCAATGCCCGGCCACCATGCATAGCTTCGTGCGAGGGCTTTCATTCACACGATACCGGGGTGGCCATCGTGCAAGGTTCTCAGCAGCGTTTTTTGGAGTCGTTCTGGGATAACGACTCTATCGCCCCAGATGACACAGCCCTTTTGGGAGAACAAGTCCGTTTGTCGAGTCTTGAATGGTGTGAAGTCATCTGATAATTGGTCCAATGGCCATCCACGTTCTACCCAGCCCAGAACTCACACTAAGGTTTGGTTTCTCTTGCGATATCTTGAGCTATTCTTTGTCCTGCTGCGTAATCAACTTTTCATAAGTACATAACGCCATTTCTAAGAATTGAAACAAAGTGCCCAAAGTATCTTCTTTTTTATATTTTTGATATTCAATCTCTAGTTCATCCACAAACGATGCCATTATGAAAAGGGAAACTTTTTCCAAAACAACCACAAGTATTTTTAATCAAAGACAATCAAAAGCAATTAAAAAAAAAAATTCCAAAAGTTAATACTTTTCTTCCTTCTTCTCTTTCTCTTTCTGGGGTTAATTTTTAATCAAAGAGGTCCAATTACCATATATCTTCCTTTGGGATTCTAGGCAATCTCCTCCTTTTTCAGCTTCTGCTCCAATTTTTTTTTCTCCCTTCCCACTTGCAATGTCAATTTTAAATAATCAGAAATCCATACCTCCAACAAGGGTTTTCCAATTTCTTAAGTTTTTCAATGTCCAAAAATCCTTTTGTCTCTTAGCTTCAACTTTCAAAGCAATCCACTTTCAATGTCCAATATATCCAAATATTTCTGCTGTTTCCATGGGGTGGGAGAGTAAAGAAAAAAAAAGTTCCCTTTAACAGCTTCTCCGCCGCTTTTCGCTCTTCTTAGGGATACAATGTATCCTCCAGCAAATCAAACAGCTCAATTCCAGGCAATTTAAAAGATGTTACTTGACCCGGCTCAGACAGAACTTTCACTCTTCACACTTCCTCCAGCACAGTCTTACCTGGTTGCTGGCTTCTTCGTGGCGGCCATTGCTGACCGCCGCTCCACCGCCTTGGGAAAAAGGGGTTTTTCCAGAGAAGGGGGGGGTCTGCGACACCCCCACCTCCCTATCCGACTCCCCTCTCTCTTCAGCTGTCCCTACAGGGCAGCCATATCCCCCTGACCCATCTGGATCGGGGGTACCTCGACGGCTAGCACAGCAGGAATCGCGAGCTGTCGTGAATTCCTGCTGCCCCGAAGCCACGCGAAACCGGAAGTTCGCGATATCTTGGGCTATTAATGGCGGCGAGTTGAGTGTTTCAATTTGCAACGTGGTTACCGTTGGTGCAGGATCGCCGAGAGTCTCTGGAAGCGGTGCTCGGCTCAATGCGTTGGCGTGGGGAATGGCTTTCCCCGGGCGGTATTGCAGCCGATAATTATAAGCAGCCAAGAATTCTGACCAGCGAGTCATCCTGGTGGATAATATGTAGAGAGTCGACTTATCTCCAGCTATTATCCCCAATAACGGTTTGTGGTCAGTCACGATAGTAAAAGCCCGGCCATAAACGTACTCGTGGAATCTTTTAATGGCCGATACAATTGCGAGGGCTTCTTTATTGATTTGGCCATAATTTCGCTCAGTTTTTGAAAGTGTCTTTGAAAAATATGCAACAGGGGCTTCGTTACCATTAGGCAGTACATGACTCAGAATGGCGCCCACTCCGAAAGGCGAAGCATCACATGTGATATTTAACGGCAAAGTCTCATTGTATTGCATGAGTACAGAGTCAGAAGTCAGTAGTTTTTTCACATTATGGAACGCCTGTTCTTCTCTATGACCCCATAACCAGTTTGCTTTCTTGTCTAACAACCGGTGTAACGGTTCAGCGACCGTTGCTTTATGCGGTAGAAATACATTATAAAAGTTGATGAGGCCTAGGAACGCCTGGAGATCGGCCTTGTTCCGAGGCCTGGGAGCTTTTTTTATTGCTCTTAGTTTACTGTCGGTAGGGTGAATACCCTGACTGTCAATTAGGTACCCTAAAAACTCAACACTATCTGTACACAATTTACACTTATTCTTTTTTACCTTAAGACCGGCGTCTTGAAATTTTTGTAGGACTAATTTTAAACGATCCTGTAAGATTTTTTTGTAGGTGCAGCAATTAATACATCGTCAAAATAGCGGACCACGCCTTTAATCCCTTGTAGTAGCCTCTCCATTAGGCTCTGAAAAATCCCCGGGGCTACACTGACTCCGAATTGGAGCCGGGTACATTTGAAGGCACCTCGGTGTGTCACAATCGTTTGTGCCTGTGCCGTCTTTTCATCAACAGGTAGTTGCTGATATGCCTGAGCTAAGTCTAATTTAGCAAAGACTTTTCCGCCCCCCAGGGAGTGGAGGAGATGCTGTACCACCGGCACTGGATATGCATTCTGCTGTAGGGCATGGTTCAGGGTGGCCTGGTAGTCCCCACAAATTCGGATCGACCCATCTGGCTTAATGGGTGTTATGATTGGGGTTTCCCAGGGGGAGTGATCGGTAGGTTCTAGCACCCCCTGAGCTATTAGTTTGTTGAGTTGTTCATCGATTTTTGGCTTTAAGGCAAACGGAACTCGACGGGGCTTAAGGCGGATGGGAGCTATCTTTGGATCAAGGCTGAATGAATTTGGGGTCCCCTTGTACTCACCTAAACTTTCTGCGAAGACATCCTTGAACTTATGGATGAGGTCCTCCTCCCAGTCAATTCCGCTGATTCGGTTTATGCCTGCCACTTCAATGCCAAGTGGCGTGAACCATTGGAGACCTAGCAGACTAGGCCGATCTTTGTCGATCACAGTTAGCAGTAAGTACGCTGTGTGCTTCTTGAAGGAGACCCGGACTCGGCAGGAACCAACGACAGGGATTCGATTCCCTTGATATTCCTTAAGAATGAGTTTTTGGAAACAGAGGTCTTGGCGCTGAATTGTGGGGATGAGTTGCTTGAGGGTCTTCCAGGACACCATCGAGAGGGACGATCCCGAGTCGACTTCCATGTGGCAAGGCTGGTTCTTGATGGCTACTGTGATTTGGATTTTCTTGGCATCCAAGGCAGCGGCGTGACCGATAGTGATAGTATGGTGAGCCCCTTCTCGCTGCAAAGCTCGGTTTCTGTAGGAGTGGCTTACTGGTTCTCGCCTTACAGGACGGTTTCCTGTCGATTGGCGATAGTTAGCCTGGCCGGGTCCTTGTAAACTTCGGCAGACCCATCCGATGTGGCCTCTCTTCCCGCACTCATGGCAGAGTGCGTCATGGAATTTGCATTCAGACCTGGCATGGTTGGCTCCACAGCCAGCGCAAAGGTGTAGGGACTTCAGGTGGTGGTCCCGGTCAGACCGCAGTCGGTGGACCTCTTCTTCGTCGCTGTCCTCGTGGTGTGTCATTGAAAGCTGCCCTTCT
The DNA here is from genome assembly GCA_033807585.1 of Hydrophis major. Taxonomy (NCBI): domain Eukaryota; kingdom Metazoa; phylum Chordata; class Lepidosauria; order Squamata; family Elapidae; genus Hydrophis; species Hydrophis major. The sequence continues at coordinate 115,768,562 of CM066331.1, forward strand.
GACTTGGATAAAATTTCGCTTGTCGGTTGGTGTACCGGAGCGTGGTTGCGGCGTAATTGTGCAGCCGACTTCCTGGTTGCTTCTGCTGCAGTAGAATCAGCGATGGCATTGGCAAGGCTGATGTCGCCTTTCGCCATCAGCTTGCTCTGCACGCCTGGTGCATCTAATCCCAGAACTATTCGATCTCTCAGTGCCTCTTCCAAATCGGCGAATCCGCAGAGGCCTCCCAGGTTTCGGAGGTCTGCTATGAAGTCGGCAACGCTTTCTCCTTTTCGCTGGTTTCTCTGATAGAACTCGTGCTGTCTCACGAACGTAGGCACGGTCGGTGCGTAGTGATCTCTTAGTAGAGGTTTGAGGTCGTCCCAATCCATCGCCTTCACTTCTCCAGGTTTTGCTAGTGCTTTAGCCATCTTAAATACGGTTGGACTGCAATGCGTTAGGAACACCGCCCGTTTCTTCCCGGCTGTGGCGTCCTTTAAGTTGTTAGTTTCTAAGAACATTTGGAAGCGATCCATGTAGGACTCCCAGTCTTCCTGCACTGGATCGAACGGAGCGGGTGGTACGACGACGACGGACATGGTTCCGTTGTGTAGCGTCGTCAGCCACGTGCTCAGTGTTTCTTCTTAGTTCCGTCAGTTCAGATATCTCCAAATCCCATCCTCGTCGCCAGTGTTATGTTTGGAGCATGGGCGAGAAAGAATGGAGACAAGCCTCTGGAACGGTGAACTTCAACTCTTTATTTACATGGTGACAGCTCAAACTCAATGGCATTTATAGCCCTCCTTATATAGGCAACCCCAATAACTATTAACCAATAACAATCGAGGAGCACTAGCTCCCTTAACCAATAGGAACTCTCTGTTAATGGCCAATCGGATTCCCCGGAATGGGCCAATCCGATCCTGCCATTAACAGCCAATCAGAAGTGCAGGGCCAGAACCCTGCACTTTACTCCAAGCTCAAGTTCTCTTTATTAAACCTTATGCATTCACAACACCCCTTCCCCCTGGCTTCTGTTTGCAGGGCACAGTTACATAGTCCTTTAGGTAGGACGGTTGCTTTATTAGTCTTTTTGATTTTCGCTGTGTCATTTGGCTGCAATCACGCTGAGGTAGATCGTTGTTTGGCAACGGGGTCGCCTCTAGTTCAGAGTTCATTTCTTCGTCGTTGCCATTATTCTCGGTAATTCCCTGAGGTGCATCTGTTTCCCTCTCTGGTTCCACTTCCTGTGTCTCTATTACGCCGTCGTTCCCTTCGAACGGGTTTTCTTCTAATTGAAATTCGTCTTCTTCCGTATCTCCCCCCCCCCTCAGTTTGGTCATAAGGGAGTTCAGGAATGCCCGACCGGAGCCGCGATCATAATTGATCGATATGGCGTTTCCATAGTCTATCGTCAAGGCATTGTACAAGGTAGGATCTCGGGCCGGTTACACGAACTACTGTCGCCTCCACCCACAGCGGATTGCCCGATAGGTTTTTAGCGTATACCAAATCGCCTACCTGGAAGGCACGACAGCGGCCGCTGGATCCTAGTGGTTTTTCCGGTTCATAAGCTGGGTGTAACTGGTCGAGGTGGGAGCGGAGTTTTCGTCCCATTAGCAGTTTGGCGGGAGTTTTGTTGGTGACGCTATGAGGTGTGATGTGTTGTAGAAAAAGGATTCTTTCTTCCCCACTTGGAACTGAACCCAGATGGATATTTTCTTCCAACAGAACCTTTGGGAATCAGTCCAAACTACTGCACAGCTGTGATATGCATGAATGAGTGTGGCACATTTTGAATAATTTACCACCAAGCAGATAGAGAATCAACACATCATAGGGAAGGAATTTTTTTGTTTTTAATCAGCTCACTGAAAGACCACTTTTCTATCTACAGAAAGGATTTCTCTCCTTTGTAGTAGAGAATTCAGCCTCTAATCTCAACTGAAGTAACATCACCCTGAAAACAATTCATACCGGACCATTGCATGATTCAGGAGCTGTGATATTTTTTCAGATTTACACTCTCAGGGTAACTTTGTCATTTGTTTCAACAGAAAGGGATGTATTTGGCCACACTTTTATCCAGTGAACTGTCTTATTACGGCTGCTGAATATAAAGGATGATATGCCCTATCACTTCTGTTGGAAGAAAATGTCCCTCTGGGTTCAGTCCTAAGTGGGAAGAAAGACACTGAGGCTGCTTGGAAAGAGGGTTTAATGGTGGACAGGACCACATGGCTTGTGTGAAGAAAGAAGGAAGGGCTGAGCTGCTGAAAGTGCCTGGGTTTTATACCCTCTGTTGGGATTTGAATTTGAGCTTATATTCTGATTGGTTGTCAGACTCCCATGGGGCCATGCAGGAGCAACTCTGTAGGCTGTCCGGAGTCCCAGGCTTGGTTGAGCCTTGCTGGATGGTGATGTAATAAAAGGGCTTTGGGCAATTCCTATTATAGCTTTATCTGGAGTAGATCTTTGTTATGTAAAATAGGCTGGCCTAGGCCAGAGTGATGGCCCGTTAGCAAAGGCGGGGGGGGGGCTGAGTTTCTACTTCTGAGTTTCTACTCTTTTTAGAGGAAATATTCTGCCTTGTTAATATTTCCTAGGACATTTCATTTTTCTAGGAGAGGGGTGGATTTTAACTTCCAACACTTCCTACCACACCAGGGCAGCAGGAAAGGTGTAATTAGAAGCCCTGTTCCTTTTAGGAGTCCTCCATCTGCAGCCATCCAGGCGTCTTCCGGCTGAATGAATGCAAGTGAAACTGTGATGTCATGCGCACACTTGCCCTGTGCCTGTACCTAAACTCTAAGAACATCAAGACCTTCCTGCTGGGCTAAAAATAACAGGATGTGGCCATCTGGGCTTGGCTGTTAGTAAACTGGAAAGAGAACCACTCTCTCTACCTGCTGCTCGCCTGCTGGTTCTTTCCCACAGCACGAAGCAGGGTTCGATTTGTGGGATGTGCCAACTCAGAAAGCTCAAACTGCCCAAAGAGCTGCTGATCCAGTTCTACAGAGGAATTACTGAGTCTGTCATCTGCACCTCTATAACTCTCTGGTTTGGTTCTGCAACCCAACAGGAAAGACGCAGACTTCAGAGAATAATTAGGACTGCAGAAAAAAACAATGGCTACCAACCTGCCTTCCATGAAGGACCTGTATAAAATGCACGAGTCAAAAAGAGGGCTGTGAAAATACTTACAGACCTCTCACATCCCGGACATAAACTGTTTCAACTCCTTCTCTCAAAACGATGCTATAAAGCCCTGCACACCAGAACAACTAGAGTCAAGGACAGTTTTTCCCCCCAAAGCCATCACTCTGCTAAACAAATAATTCCCTCAACACTGTTCAACTATTGACAAAGTCTTCATTACTATTACTGTTAACCTTCTCATCACTCCTTATCACCCATCCCCTCCCATTTGTGACTATATGGCTGTAACTTTGTCACTTGTATCCTTACACATTATATTCTATTCTCTGTGGGATGTCTTAAGTCCTTTGATGGAAACCCTCTTCCTCATCTGGAAGGAATGACTTCGAGGAGAGAGTGTCAGAGGTGGTCATTATATGTGATCACAACTTTCTCTGCTGTCCACTGACTTGTCTTGGACCACAAGGTCAGCGTACCTAAAGAGGATCTTCTGTGGATGCAGTTGGCTGGCTTGATGTGACTGCTGATGTGACATCAAGCTGTGGACGGTTGTGCACCAACTAAAGTTTTACTCAGGAATGTTCCATGCCTTGTTCATGCTCTGATCCCTCCACCTTCAGTGCTTTTCCTGGAGAGCCAATGTACACATTTTAAGGTTCATCCTCTGGTGGGAATTGGAGGGGAAAGGAGAGCTATACTATAGAATAGAATAGAATTCTTTATTGGCTAAATGTGATTGGCCACACAAGGAATTTATCTTGGTGCCAATGCTCTCAGTGTACATAAAAGAAAAGATACATTTGTCAAGAGTCATAAGGTACAACGCTTAATGATAGTCATAGGGTACAATAAGCAATTGAATCCTACTAGGAAACAATATAAATCGTTAGGATACAAGCGACAAAGTTACAGTCATACGGTCATAAGAGGGAAGAGATGGGTGATAGGAGTGATGAGATTAATAGTAATAGTAGTGCAGACTTTGTAATAGTTGAACAATGTTGAGGGAATGAGTTGTTTAGCAGAGTGATGGCATTCAGGAAAAAACTGTCCTTGTGTCTAGTTGTTCTGGTGTGCAGTGCTCTATAGCATCGTTTGGAGGAAAGGAGTTTATGTCTGGGATGTGAGGGGTCTGTAAATATTTTCCCAGCCCTCTTTTTGACTACTATTCAACTAATATTAGCACGGTTTCCCAGTTTGAAGATTTGTGAGATGGCAAAGCAGAGAGATGGACCCCAATGCGCAAGTTAAGTTTCAGACAACTTTCTTTTCCATGTGCTCACAAGAGACTGGAAGAGAGCATTGGGCTTCCTCCTGTTTGGCATTTCTCCCATCAGAAACACCAGCAGCTCCAGTTGGGCTCCACCTAAACCTCAAGAGGCCATAAAGGATCTGGTCGTGGCTGCAACCTGCCCGAGATTACGGTACACTTTTTAAATTTCAATTAATCAAAATAGTATCAACTTATCAGAATAAAAATGGCTTTTAAATGCTGATTAAAAATTAAATCAGTCATCTGTTATCCCTAGGGAGCCTTCTTTTTTTTTTTTTTAAAGAGCTATAATTCAGCTGAAAGTCGAACAAGTAATCTTTTTAACACAAGTAATTCTCAGGCTGGAAAGTATCGATTGAAATTGTTTCTAGGCTTCCAAATAGATTTTAAGGGAAAAGACAGTTTCATCCTGAATGCGTCAGTGGGTCACCCGAAAAAAAAACTTAGAAATTTGCAAAGGCTTTCAGAATATTGTGTCCAAGAACCAGTTGTGGCATTTCCTAAATAAAAGCAAGGGCATGTATGTGATTGTTCTGCATTTCTGTGTCTCTGTGCATGTTCATTAGCAAGGGTAAGAAGTAAGGCATGTGATGAGTGTGTTGCAGCCAGAAGAAATCAAAATTTGATCAGAGATTGTCTTGTTGCAAGAATTCCTTGGTTGTTTATCTGCCGTCACAGTCAAGTGCCCACATCTCATGACTGAGTTATTAATGGTGCTTGGAATTTGGCACAGGAATCCTCAGGAAATGTTTGCCGATACCAAGAAGTCAGCTTTAAGCAAGACATGTGACTTCAAAAGTCTTTTTTTTTCCCTGGGAGCCAAAGATCCCATTTCCCCTTCAGACTCCAGAGTTTCCAGGCCTGACGAGCAGCTGTTGGAGGAGGAGATGGCCACTTCTTTGGCTGCAGCTGTGCCGAGAACAGGACGGTTTTGTGGGGTGAGGGACCCTTCAGAAGGAGACACACAACTCTCAGCCATCTTCTCCAGTGGTGGGATTCTTCCAGTTTCCCTACTGATTCGGTGATCGTGCACCTAACGCAGTTTCCAAATACCAGCTGAGACTCTGCCACGCCAATCAGCTGAGAGTATAAAGAAAAAAGAGAAGCGCCAGGAGCAGGTGGAAGGGTCAATCAGCTGATTGTTGGAGATTTTTTTACTCACGGTTCGGCTGAACCGGTAGCAATTTTGGCTGATCTTCTCCTGACCCATAGGCAGAGGTGGGTATCCAGCAGGTTCGGACCAGTTCTGGAGAACCGGTAGTGGAAATTTTGAGTAGTTTGGAGAACCGGCAAATCCCACCTCTGACTGGCCCCGCCCCCATCTATTCTCTGCCTCCCACTGAGTCCCAGCTGATTGGTTGGGTCTTCTTTGGTTGCCCTCTGCAGAAGAACGGAGCTGGAAAGCAGGTCAGTGGGGTGGGGAGGGAATGGAGATTTTGTAGTATATCCTTCCCCTGCTATGCCCACCAAGCCACGCCCACAGAACAGGTAGTAAAAAAAATTGGAATCCCACCGCTGCCCATAGGGCAGATGTGGTCCGTGGGAAGGCAAAGGCAGACTTGGCTGGTGTGGCAGGCCATGATCCTGCCTCAGCTTCTGGTTCCCTCCCAGTCCTTCATTTATTTTTATTTTCTTAATTGGCAGCCTTGGTGTCTTTCCCGAAAGCCCAGAAGGAGGAGATGAGTCCAGGACAGTGGTGGGATTCAAATATTTTTACCATGGGTTTGATGGATGTGTGGCTTGGTGCGTGTGCTTTGCACAAGTGCACACACTTTGCCTGCACGTGTGTGCCAAACGCGCACTCTGCACAGGCGCAGAGGCCTTCCAACTCACCTCCTGCAAGCCTGCACTCTCCGGGGCACCAGCAGCTGCTGTGCGGCACCCTTTTTCGCCACGCAAAGCAACTTCGCTTCAAATTCAGCAGATAAAGGTGAGTATGGGAGCCTCGGCGGGCGGGTGGGCCCAACAGCAGAGTAGCGGAGAGAAGCGGTTCAGTCTCTGCTGCTCCTTGGCGCCACCAGCTTGCCAGAACCGGGCCGAACCGGTCGAATGCCATCACTGGTCCAGGAGGACTATTTAAGCAAGACAAATGGTCCACAACCAGGCATCCTCTAGGACCTGAATCACATTGCAGGAGGATAATTGATCAAAATGGAGTCTCAGATGGGAAGCTCCTGGGCAGAGCTGAGCCCTCGAGGGCCTGACTCCCCGGCACCTTCAGGGCAGGTGTGATTTTAAGGGTCCAGAGGGCCTCTTAGGGATAAAACCTTCCTTTTGAGAGGGGCCCCTGCTGAGAGAATGCTGTTCCTTTGGTCTTAATGTGCCTTGCCTTACCCCAGTGTTCATTTCGTGACCATTCAAAGTTACAGTGGCTCTGAAAAAAAAGGGGACTCACGACTATTTTTCACAATTATGTAGCATCCCCGTGGTCACAGGATCAAAATCCAGATGCTTGGCAACTGGTGTTTATGTTTATGATAGTTGCAGTGTCTTGGGGGTCATGTGACAAGCAAAGTAAATGGGGAATCCAGATTCACTTAACGACCACGTCACTCACTTAACAAATGCAATGATTAACTTAACAACTGTGGCAGGAAAAGTTGTAAAACGGGGCGAACTCACTTAGCAAATGCTTCACTTAGCAACATAAATTTTGGACTCAATTGTGGTCGGAACCCGAGGACTTCCTGTAGTTGGCTTTAGGCCATGGTGGGCATGGCCTACTGGAACTTCTTGTTTCTGGTGGGCCTCCAGAGCTTGGGGGAGGCTGTTTTTGCCCTCCCAAGGGTCCAGAGGCCTCCCCGGGCCTCTGGGAGAGCGAAAACGGCTACCCCTGGGCTCCGGAGGCCCACTGGAAGTCGGAAACAGGCCCATTTTGCAACTTCCAGTTTTCTGGGAGGGCCACTTTTTGCCCTCCCAGGGGACTGAAAGTCTCCCCCGGGTCTCTGGAAGGACGAAAACCACCTCCCTCAGGCTCTGGAAGCCGGAAACATTTTACAACTTTTGTTTTTTCCAGAAGATCCATTTTTCTCCCTCCCAGAGCCTCCATGATGACCCTGCACTTACCTCCATCAAAAATGGGCCACATGGAGACTCTTGCAAGAGGTGGAGTGGGGTGGGCGAGGCCAGCCGCTCAGTTATAATACCGGTTCAGTGAACCAGATGTAACTTTAACATCCGGTCCACTTGAACCAGTCCAAACTGGTAGAATCCCACCCCTGCTTTAGGGGCTGCTTTTATATATTTGGGTGACGCAGTGGCTCAGTGGCTCAAAACAATGGGCTTATTGTCTGGAAAGCCAGCAGCCAAGGTTCAAGACCCGAGGTCTACACGATGGGCTGAGGTCCCATCCTCACCCTAGTTCCTACCAATCTGGCAGTTCAAAAGCATGCAAATGCAACTAGATGAATAGGTACCGTTTCAGTGGGAAGGTAACATGAATGCATTCACACTGTTCAAGTTGTGTGTTTTCCGTAGGTGAACACGAGTTCACACAAGCCATGGTAGAAGGGTCAGGTCTTTCTGCAAATCCAAATACATACATTCTTGTTCTGTCTCACCTGTAGCCACAAGGTGAGAGTCCAAATTTCCAAAGGAAAATACACAAACAGACAGGAACAGGAACGACAGAGTTAACTTCCTTTGGCTGAATCCGTCTTTGGCAGTTTTCCCAGAAGCTGCCTACCAAGTCTGATAATGAGCAGAACCATAAATCAGAGACGAATGCCACACAGAATAATTTATCCAAACTGCTAACTCAAATAAACAAGTTGACCCGAACAGGGATTCAGAGCTAACACACCTCCTTATATTCCCTGAGGGGCGTGTCAGTCTCTTTTCTCAGTCCCTGATTTGACATTTCCTTTTACTTTGTATTTCACGTTTCTGCCTGCATCTTTGCCTTGCATCAGGCCAGCATTTCTCCGCTTGATCTTCAGCCAATGACTCCGGCATGCTCTCCTGATTATCTGCCAACACCTGAGGCACAATCAGGGAGGAAGATTCTGGGGAGGAAGACGACTCCGAAACTTCCAGCAAAGCAGGCTCAAATCTTAGAGCCAAGTCCTCCTCTTCCTCCTGACGCCCGTCTGGTCACTCAACAAAGCAGGCTCAAACCTTAATGCCACATCTTCCTCATCACTCGAGCCTATGTCTTCTGACAGAGCAGGTTCAAACCTCCGAGTCACTCTGTCCCTTGAAGTTGCTTTCTGATTCAAAATAAGAACAACCAATATGGCAATTATGAAAGTTTAGATGCACTTAGGTTGAGAATTCATAACTTCTCATTGGACAGAGATAAGATTTTCCAAGTGTTTTCTGTTGCCAATTCAGAGACTAACCATTCTTGCTTTTCTGGATCCCACCTCACAATAATTCTCTCCCAGGGCTGTGAGTCTCAAGAGAAGGAGAGGACATCAATGGGGACCACCCAAAAAGACTCAAGCCAGTTTCAAGAAGGTCGTTTTATGTGGATTTTCCCTGAGTGGGCATTCACAATTCTCTTTTCCAGAATTACTGGAGCAACCTTACTCCTATTAACACTGCTCTCCAATTACGCTGGATAATAGCCCAACCAGCAGTTTTAGATTGACAAGTTTTAAAGCTTTAAAATATTATGAAAATTGTTGTGTATGCAATATAATTAAAAAAGTGTGAGCTTGGAGCCAGAGCCCTGCACTTCTGATTGGCTGTTAAGTGGCCGGACCGGATTGGCCCGTTCCGGGGAATCCGATTGGCCCTTAACAGAGAGTTCTTATTGGTTATAAAAGCTAGCGTTCCTAGCTTGTTATTGGTTAAACGTTACAAGGGTTGCCTATATAAGGCGGGTTTTACTGATATTAAATGAGCAAGTAAATAAAGAGCTGAAGTTCACCGTTCAGAAACTTGTCTCCATTCGTTCTCGCCCATGCTCAAACTTAACAAAAATGATATACAATCCCCGCTGTGCTTTTCTGCAGGCAGGAGGCACCATTGTGTTTGATTCTCAAAAAGCTCTGTTGCAGACAGAATGAAAAGGTGAAAGAACACAAGGGGGGAAAGATAATCATTGCAAGTTGTGTGCTCCTTTTTTTAAAGTTAAATTATATTTTTGAAACTCGTCAATTTTTTTTTTGTTTAGGATCAAATGTATTTAAGGGAAAAATATGTGCTAAAATTAACAAATAAATGTGGAATGCAGAAAAAAAGAAACTTACACAAATCACAAATACCTAAAAATCATAGGAATTGCAAATTGGCTACTCCATCTATCCCAGGGTGATGCCAATGCCCTGGAGAAGCAACCACAATCCTGGTTTTGCACAACTGCAGAAGCCCTTGTTTTAGCTCATGCGTGACAATGAAAGCCAACATCTCTGATGAATCTTTCCAGACTACACCAGAGCCTGCTGCAATGTGTGTGAGGACTCTGTCAATCTCCAGAGGTCCAGATCTGAGAAGAAAGAATTATGGCGTGCATATGTGCATCTCCTGCTCCACTTCCTTCCTTCCTTCCTTCCTTCCTTCCTTCCTTCCTTCCTTCCTTCCTTCCTTCCTTCCTTCCTTCCTTCCTTCCTTCCTTCCTTCCTTCCCCAGAGATCCAGATGCAAAATGTAACTCACTTTCAAAGATTTGCTCTGAGGAAGTCTGATACAAAGACAGAATCACAATCAACCTTGAGCTTCAGGGATATGCCAGGCTGCAAAATTAAATTTTAAATCCTATCATAGGGAGATGAATATCTATTAACGTAGGATAGAGAAAGCCTTTTCCAGGGCACACGTATAAAATGTTTCTGTCATCTGTCCCAGGAGAATTACTATCATAAGGCAGAATGGAAGTTTATTTTAAGCGGCTACATGTAGAATGTCACAAAGCGGGCTTTTAATTTTGCATTCGTATCCCCCCCCCTTCATTTCTTTATAGGCTTTCAGTCCTCCAGGGAGTGTGACAAACCAACATAATGTATCAGAATACTGAAAATTACATTTGCAACTCCAATATAGCTGAGAGATATGTGTTGAAAAGAAGGGGGGGGGAAACACTCTGCTCCCAGAGAACGCTGTGTTAACTATTCATCGAAGAAATCTTCAGTCTGTGCATGATTCATTGGAAAAGTGGATTTTGGATTAATCTGCAGGGGTTGTCTTCTGAATAGCCACTCACCATCTTCTTCTCCCCTGAAGAAGGGTGAGAGCAGGAGCAAGAGCTTGCTAAAACCATCCTCCCCTGCCACAACTCCCTCTCCAGCCCTGGACTCTGTTGTGACACAGAGTTATGGCCTCCGAGTCCACAAAGGCGCAGCTGCCCCGCTGAGAGCCAAGGCAAGGAGTGGAAGGAAGGCTGCCAGAGGGCTTGGGCCCGTGGAGGGTTTGGGAGTCTCAGTCCACTTTGAGTAGGACATCAACGGTGAGTAGCCACATTTCTGCAGTCATCCAAAGGTTCCCCAGGGATGGCAGCTGCTTCCGTATGTAGGTCTCCGGCTGAGAGCAGCTAAATGCTAGGAATAACTGTCGAAAATCTCAATTCTGAGTTTCAGAGGATCTGACCTTTGAGTGGACTTTGTGACCTCTTCGTATTCCATCAACATTCATCTCAAAACTGGCCAGTGTGCTTTGGGTAGGACTCAACATACACATAAGCATCAGACAGGCCCATCTGTGTGAACTCAGAAACTGAAATTTAACATGGGTGTGTGGCTGCTCCAGGCAATGAATTCCCAGTCATGTGCCTACCATACTCTAAATGCTGGAGCTGAGTTCTACTGCCTGATATTTGTACCATCTTCTTCATGATGTCAGTCTCCTCATTCACGCCTTGATATTAAAACCACCTGTGTCTCAAGCGTGGGAACATTTTCGTCGGTGGAGTAACTTGGTCGCACTCTTCCAATGCTTTGGGGAGAAACTGAGCTTTCTCCCTTCTTGTTTTGAAAGTAATATGTAATAATAGTTTTGGTTTTTTTTTTAATTTTAAAAAACCACTTTGTTGAAGTCGGCCCATTCCATCAAAGGGTTTTCCAGATGTGTCTTCATGATCATTTATACATATCTATGAAAATTAAAGTAGAAGTTTTAAATTTTAACTGACTGTTCCTTCTTTAGCCAAGTCTTAGAAGTTTTCTGGCACAGCCACAGCTACTTCATTTTGCAATTCATTTCTGCCAGAACAAAAGGAGAAAAATGTTTTTTTCCATGTTTTTTTATGTCATTTTATAAGAGTCCCTGAAAATTTAAGGCAAAAATGAAATTGGATATTTTGGGCAGGGGGGAAGGAAGGAAGGTCTTCTAATTAATCTAGGTAGATGCTATAATAAATGTGTTACCGTATATACTCGAGTATAAGCCGAGTTTTTCAGCCCATTTTTTGTGCTGAAAAAAACCCCCTCGGCTTATACTCGAGTCAGATTCCCCTCTGAAAAAAAAATGGTGTGGAGCTCCGGAGCTGGGCAGCCGCTTTCCTGCTTCCGTGTTTCCTTTGCAACTTTTAAGCATGGGGGTAATCGGAAGCAGAAAAGTTCTTGCTTGAGGATATATTGTTTTTTCTTTTTTTAACTGTTTTTAGGGGGGGGAAGACCCACCGTCATGTGAGAATGCTCAGACACGAAATCTATCCGACCGAAAATAAGTGTGTGTGTGTGGGGGATTTTAACAGAGGGAAGATGTAGGGAGAAGGCAAAAGCGACGGAAGATCCTTCAGGGGAAACTGAGGGGGAGACTCACCCTTGGTACAGATGAGCCCCCTTCCCTGCCCCTAAGGAAGCAGAGGCAGCCAGCAAGGGCAGGCAAGCCCCACTTCATGGACTCCGTCCATCCTCGCTCCCACCCAAAGTGACAAAGTCCCCCAATTGCGCAGGCCAGAATTGCCCTCCCCTCAGGGGGCAGCAACGACAACCAGTGTTTCCTGAGACAAGAAGCTCCACCGTGCAATGAAAGTGCCCTGGCTCTAGGCTCACGGGCTCAGAAAATAACGCGAGGCGAGGTCGCTTCGGCTCCGCTCAGCTTCGTTTCCTCAGCTCCAGCTGCTTTCAGTCCACTCGGGAAGAGGGGGAGGAGGTGATGGTGGCTTGCGTTGTTTTCTGAACCTGCGAGCCTAGAGCTCAGTAAACAACGCAAGCCACCGCCACCACCTCCTCCCCCTCCTCCCGAGCGGACTGAAAGCAGCTAGGGCTGAGGAAATAAAGCTGAGCGGAGCCGAAGCGACCTCGCCTCACGTTATTTTCTGAGCCCGCGAGCCTAGAGCCAGGGCGCTTTCATTGCACGGCGGAGCTTCTTGTCTCGGGAAATACCGGGCGTTGTTGCTGCCCTGAGGGGAGGGCGATTCTGGGCTGCGCAATTGGGGGACTTCGTGGCTTTGGGTAGGTGGGAGCGAGGACATTGACTTTAAGTGCTGCCGACCAAGTGTTTCACGAATACCAGTGGGACCTCCGTCCACCACCACCCCTCCCTCTTTTGCCTCCTTCCTTCTGATCAATCAGGTTTTCCCAGTATTTGCTCACAGCTGCGTTTTCTCTTCTGCTCTGCTAGGCATTGAACGCGGGGATTTCTGATTCCCCTTACACATGTGTGGATATGCTGTGGGGCATTTTCTTCCAAATGCCCCACGGGCAGAGAACACTGACTTTCACGATAGTGAGATCATTTCCCAAATTAATTGATTCACTAACCCAAAAGAAGATGTCGATGACAGTGGGAGGCAGGAGTCACTCTCTCCCTTGCAAGAAAAAAGCAAGAGCCGTTCTTATGATCTCTCTCTCTCTCTCTCTCTCTCTCCCCGTAATACAGTCAAGCCCTTTCCAGCACGCGGGATCCGCCCCCGCCGCTTTGCACCTTGCAAATGCAAAAACCCCAGGATTTTGCATTTGCAAGGTGCAAAGTGGCGAAGGCAGATTGCGCATGCTGGAAAGGGCTTGACTGTATTACGGGAAGAGAGAGAGAGAGAGATCATAAGAACGGCTCTTGCTTTTTTCTTGCAAGGGAGAGAGTGACTCCTGCCTCCCACTGTCATCATCATCATCTTTTGGGTTAGTGAATCAATTAAACCTTTCATGATAGTGAGATCGTTTCCCAAATTTCCCTTAAATCAGGGAAGAAATCAGAAACAAACCTTTAGACTGAGAATAAGCCTGTTCCTATGATGCCATTTTGTTCACTGCAGTGTGAAAAGTGTGAAAAAACACACTTCTTTTTCTTCATCTTCTTGTTCCCTATTTACTGGTCTCTTTCAAAGAGGAAATTGTGAACATCAAACTTATTCTCAACTGTCCTAGTGAAAGTTTTTATTGGTATCTATTTTTATTTTTGAAATTTACCAGTAGCTGCTGCATTTCCCACCCTCGGCTTATACTCGAGTCAATAAGTTTTCCCAGTTTTTGTGGTAAAATTAGGTGCCTTGGCTTATATTCGGGTCGACTTATACTCGAGTATATACGGTACTTTTCTAGGTGATGTAAAATTCTACCCTTGAAGAGGATTCAGGAGCTGCAGTTGGTGCAGAATTAAGTTCTGGGGCCCTCAGGGTAGCACTTCTAACACCATTATTACACAAGTTTGCTTCAGGCTCCAATTCAAAATGTTGGTTTGGGCTTATTAAAAATAAACAGGGATATGAATAGTGCTCAGGAAAAGAAGAATAGTAAAGATAGGTAGGTAGGTAGGTAGATGATAGATAGATAGATAGATAGATAGATAGATAGATAGATAGATAGATAGATAGATAGATATTAGATAGATAGATAGATAGATAGATAGATAGATAGATAGATAGATAGAGATAGATAGATAGATAGATAGATAGATAGATAGATAGATAGATAGATAGATATTAGATAGATAGATAGATAGATAGATAGATAGATAGATAGATAGATAGATAGACAGATGATAGATAGATAGATAGATAGATAGATAGATAGATAGATAGATAGATAGATAGATAGATAGATATTAGATAGATAGATAGATAGAGATATATAGATACTCATTCCTATATTCCTGCTAGTTTCAAGCCAGTGGCCTTCTGAAAAGCACCAGTGAAATAGTCTGCAGCAGAGATTAGAGTCTGCAGCCAATCAGCAGCCTCTGACCCACCCCTGTGCCTCAGAGCCAAAGTGGGAAGGTTGGTCTGGCCCAAAGCAAACATCAGCAAGTCAACTGAACAAAGACCCTTCAGTCAGCAAGAGCTGGAAAATGACCCCTTTCCAAGTGGAGAAGGAAACCCTGGGGAGAGTTCACAGTGGCTTGGAGGCAGGAGGGCAGTGGGAGGTGCTTTTAGAGGTCCACCTGTACCCGCCCTCTCAAAGCACCTGGTGGCTGATGCCTCCTTTTGATAACACGGTGGAGGAGAGAGGGAGCTGAAGGGCACTGTCAGCACTGCATTGATTTTAGTAGCCTGACAATGATGCTTCCTGCTCCTGTCTCTTCTTCAAAGGTGGGCCAAGGACAGGGACATCCAGAGGCTGTGGCCTAAAGAGAAAAGATGCTGGCAAAGAAGTGTGGTTTTCATGTGCATCTCACAGACAACACATTTTAAAAACAGCTTTGACTGCAGTTGCCATCCTGACTCCACTGGTGGAATAGGAAACCTTCCCAGAACTGTTTTGACAGGGATGTGAAGGTTGATTCCCTTCCTGACATCTGGCAGAATGTTATTGTTGTATGCAAACAATTGTGTTGTTTCTAAATATACTTTTATTATAGTCGCTCTGACCACACCCGTCAAAGTCTTTGCCTTCACATTTCACAGTCTTTCCAGGCTTCTCTGGCATCACTTCCTTAAACCTTAAAGTAAGAGTTCGAGGTAGACGCAACATTACAGTCAGTGAGAAGCAATGAGAAAGGCTGCACCCAGCAGCCCTGCTGGAAAATGAGTACCAAAGCACCTAAGGAAGAGTTCTGGTCTGCAGATATCAGCACCACCTGGTGGTCAGAGGTGAATAGTCAGGGACTGCAAAGAGACGATTGGTATACAGGTGAAACTAGAAAAATTAGACTATCGTGCAAAAGTTCAGTTATTTCCGTAATGCAACTTAAAAGGCGAACCTAATATATGAGATAGACTCATTATAAGCAAAGCAATATAGTTCAAGCCGTGATTTGTCATAATTGAGATGATTATGGCTTACAGCTCATGAAAACCCCACATCCACAATCTCAGAAAATTAGAATATTACATGCAATCAATGAAACAAGGATTGTACATAGAACAATATTGGATCTCTGAAAAGTAGAAGCATGCATATGTACTCAGTACTTGGTTTGGGCCCTTTTTGCAGCAATGACTGCCTCAATGTGACGTGGCATGGAAACTATCAGCCTGTGCCACTGCTGAGGTGTTATGGAAGACCAGGATGCTTCAATAGCGGCCTTCAGCTCTTCTGCATTGTTCGGTCTCATGTCTCTCATCTTTCTCTTGGCAATGCCCCATAGATTCTGTATGGGGTTCAGGTCAGGCACATAATCCCACAGTCATTGAATCAGGTTTTGGTGCTTTTGGCAGTGTGGACAGGTGCCAAGTCCTGCTGGAAAATGAAGTCAGCATCGCCATAAAGCTTGTCTGCGGAAGGAAGCATGAAGTGCTCCAAAATCTCCTGGTAGACGGCTGCGTTGATCCTGGAATTAATGAAGCACAGTGGACCAACACCAGCGGATGACATGGCTCCCCAAATCAACACAGACTGTGGAAACTTCACACTGGACTTCAAGCATCTTGCAGTGTGTGCCTCTCCATTCTTCCTCCAGACTCTGGGTCCTTGGTTTCCAAGTGAGATGCAAAAGTTGCTCTCATTAGAAAAGAGAACTTTGGACCACTGAGCAACAGACCCAATTCTGTTTTTCTTTAGCCCAAGTAAGACGCTTCTGACGTTGTTCAGGAGCAGCTTGACAAGAGGAATATGACATTTGAAGCCCATGTCCAGGATCTGTCTGTGTGTGGTGTCTCTTGATGCACTGACTCCAGCCTCAGTGAAAGTCCCCAACACTTTTGAATGGCCTTTTGCTGACCATCCTCTCCAGGCTGCGGTCATCCCTGCTGCTTGTGCACCTTTTTCTTCCACACTTTTCCCTTCCACATAACTTTCTCTTCATGTACACTTTGGGAACATCCAACTTCTTTTGCAATTACCTTTTGAGGCTTTCCCTCCTTATGGAGGGTGTCAGTGATGGTTTTCTGCACAACTGTCAGGTCAGAAGTTTTTCCCATGATTGTGATTCCTACTGAACGAGGCTGAGAGACCATTTAAAGGCTCAGGAACCCTTTGCAGGTGTTATGGCTTAATTAGCTGATTAGAGTGGGACACTTTGAGCCTAGAATATTGAACCTTTTCACAATATTCTAATTTTCTAAGATTGTGGATTTGGGGTTTTCATGAGCTGTAAGCCATCATCATCTCAATTAGGACAAATCAAGGCTGGAACTGTCTTGCTTTGCATGTAATGAGTCTATCTCATATATTAGGTTCAGCTTTTAAGATGCATAACTGAAATAAATGAACTTTTGCACGATATTCTAATTTTTTGAGTTTCACCTGTATATCACAAAATGAAGTGAAAAAGTTGTCACTGGTGACAAGTCTCAGAATCATCAAGCTAAAATGACCCTAAGCGCAGTGGTGGGATTTTTAAAAAATTACTACCGGTTCTGTGGACGTGGCTTGGTGGGCGTGTCAGGGGGAGGATACTGTAAAATCTCCAGTCAGAGGTGGGATTTGCCGGTTCTCTGGACTACTCAAACTTTCCGCTACCGGTTCTCCAGAACTGGTCAGAACCCTGCTGAATATACCACCTCTGTCCAAGTGCAAAATCAAAAAGCCATGCATGTTTAATGCAACCATTTGATCTTTACCCATGCAACATAAAGTGTCCACTGGTTTTTAACTTGCTCGGTAACAAAATCTTACTAACAGTTAAGAAGAGGGGCAAGGCAAAAAGAAGCAGAAATCAACAGCATGAGGAAAACATGGAAGCGGGGTTAATTTGGGAGAGAGTGGGAAGACCCACAGCCGGGATCGGTTGGTGAGGTGGATCAAAGGAGGGAAAGGGGATAAGCATGCCACCAATGTCTGAAAAGGAACCCTCCCTAGTTTCTTGGGCTGTATAGGTGGGGGGCGGGAGTTAAGTGTAGATTGTCAAGACTCTGTGAATGCAGCGTTGCAGTAAGAAAGAAGTAGCTCACCCGGGCAAGGTTGTTGTTGACTACCTTGCAAGGCTGACAGGAGCTCTTTGGGAGGGGACAAACTGTGGATCTGTGAAGGGGAGGGTCTTTGCCCGGTTTCAGAAACAGTCCACCTTCTGTTTGCAGAGACTGAGGAGGCTGGTGGAGGGAGGAGAAATGAGCCAAAAAGCAGGGGAATTGAATCCAGAACTGGAAGGGTCCCTGATTCCAGCATTGGTTTAATGCTTCCCTTCCATTCTGGAGGAGAGAAGCAACAAGGGGATTGCTTAGATCCCCGGCGAGCTAAAAAAGGTGGATTGAGAAGGAGAAAACCTCTTTCTACCCAGTGGGGCCAAAATGCCTGGGGGGAGGGGTTTGCAGGGCCCCTAGTTCAGTGGTGGGATTCAAAAAAATTTACTACCAGTTCTGTGGGCATGGCTTGGTGGCCGTGGCAGGGGAAGGATATACTGCAAAATCTCCATTCCTTCCCCACCCCACTAACCTGCTTTCCAACTCTGTTCTCCTGTGCAGGGCAACCAAAGGAGACCCAGCCGATCAGCTGGGACTCCATGGGAGGCAGAGAAGAGATGGGGCTGACGAGGCCAGTCAGAGGTGAGATTGGCTGGTTCTCCCAACACCTCAAAATTTCTGCTCCCGGTTCTCCAGAACTGGTCGGAACCTGCTGAATCCCACTTCTGCCCTACTTTCCCCTGAAGAAGCCCCCAAAGACCCCAGAGCCAGGCAGAGTCTGAAGGGGACCAACCTGTCATCTCCCTCCTGCTGATTGGGGTGCCCCAGAGGAGGCCAACTTTTCACTCTTTCAAGTGGTTTTTCTGCCCAGGCTGGGAAAAGATGCTTGCAGGATTTTTAGCCTCATGTGCCCAAATTCTTGGGATGCCTTTGGGCCTGGCAGGGTGGGGAAGAAAGCCCCCTCTGGCTGAGGATTTCTCTTGGGGAGGGGAATCTGGGGGGGGGGGGTTCCTCTGGGCAGCCTTCTCAGGGAAGTGATCAACCCCAGCATTGCAGGCAAAGCTTCTTGTAATGCTTATTCCATTCTCCTAGGATGCTTTCTTGGCGTGCCTGGTAAATGTGTAAATTAAAAACCCAGAGATAATTTTTGTGCTTTTTCTGGACGTTAAGAAGATTGCAAATTTATCATCTCTTTCATTGTTAAATAACTTTAACCTGAGCACCCATCTTTGAATATGCACACAGTTTGATTTTAACTCGGTATTGTGGCAGGATATGAGTTGGGCTAATTGTGGAAAGGAATAGGGAAGGAATCCGAAGGAAAGAGGAATTCACTTTGAAGTAAACTCGGTTTGAAAGTCGAGGTGATAGGAAACCAGGGCTAAATGTGTGTGTGTGTGTATGCACACACACGCACACACAGAGAGACACATGGGAAGACTCTTCAGAGCAGTATCTACCCAGCTCAGATCGAAGAGTCTGAAGCAGTAATGAAAACCAGCAGGAGGCTTCAAACTTACAACACTGCCAGCAAATTTGGCAAATGCATAATGCATAGCGAAAGAGTTACAAGCTTTCAATGGTTCCTTTGGGAGTCATTTTTATTCTTTGCTTTTAGGAATGTTTAAAACTTTAAGTGCTGCAACACCTGGAAGATTCAAACTGAACATCCTGTTAAAACCCAAAATTTGGAGGCTGGAGGTGGGAGAGAGAAATTGGACTGGACTGTGTTACATCTGAAGGGGGGAGGGAATTAGCTAGTCCTTGGGAAGTGGGTGGGGGCATCATTGCTATTCTCT
Organism: Hydrophis major; assembly: GCA_033807585.1. Lineage (NCBI taxonomy): Eukaryota > Metazoa > Chordata > Lepidosauria > Squamata > Elapidae > Hydrophis > Hydrophis major. The sequence continues at coordinate 115,787,870 of CM066331.1, forward strand.
ACATGCAGGCAAATCTTGTTATTATTCCTTATGCTCATCAGCACTCTTTCCTTTACAAGCAAAGGAACACAGAGGTCTCCATATTAGGAGCATAGAAATAATTAAAGTGGAAGAATAAGTGCAGAAGAAACAGAAGATTTGTGATTAACTTTCTATCCTGTTTTAATCTAACAAGCCAGAGGCCTGGACGGCGGCAGTGCAGGACTTGGGAGGAGAGGGCTAGTCCTTCATTCAGGGCCATCCTTCTGATCGAAAGCAGCTTCCCCATCACTTTTTCCTCTACAAAATAATACGATAGACTTGTGCAATGGGAAGAAAATTATATGGCAAACCATTGATGCAGCCCTCTCTCTGTGAACCCTCTCTCCATCACCAGAGTTAGAATAACTCATTTGTATAGCTCAGTTCAGACATTAAAAAAAACCCCAAACCCCTAGTGATTCTAACAAATGGCCACCAGAGGGCAGGGAATAACGACAGTAGAATTTTCTGTGTCTATTTGCTGCCCTCTACTGGTCTTCTAGGGTTAAAGAGTGTACTAGAAAACAGGAAAACAGGTTTTAACCTGCCTTTGGCATGAAGGTAGCTGGGTGACTTTGGGTCAGTCACTCTTGGCTTTTGGAAGAAGATGAATAGAGCAAACCAAAATGCTGCTAAGAAACCCCTGGGGGCTTGTCCAGGGAGCCACCAGAAGTCAAGACTGATCTAAAGACAGATGCAAAAGAGGTGGAGGGAATAGCAAGAGGGAAAAGATGGATCCCTCCCCCATCATAACCAGTGACCTTGGGTTCATGTTGAATAGGGGGATCGATGGAAGAGAAATATGTCTTTTCCCTTAGAGAAAACTGCGGCAAAATGAAATACTACTTTATTATTGATTCATAGATTATTTATTTGGTTGTTTATGAAATTTAAAGGCCCCCTGTCTGCAGGATGGCTTTAAGCATCTTGCACTTAAAAAGATAGAAAACTACGTAAAAAGAGAAATGATTTATATCTGTACTCAGCACATTCCATATATCATAAATGTAACTGACAGAAGTTCCACAACCCCTTATCCCAAGGCCTAGGAGAATAGCTAAGTTTCTAAAATGGAAGCAAGATGGATCTCTAGAGGCATGGTATTCAAGAGGGAGGCACTGGTGATTGCCGGAACAGGTAATCCCTTCTGCAAAATATCTTGGAAATGCAATAGTCAGATTTGATCACGCTTTCTTGTTTGGTTGCAACGCTGTAAAGCCCAACACTTCTGGAAAATGATTTATTGTAGACTGAATCAAATATTAAAGGTTGAATTTTCTTTCCATCCAGCTGTTTTTCTATTAACTGCTAAATACTGTATTCCCATTAAGCATATCAAGTTGGCTTTGTGTAAAGTAACAGCTGGAAGGAAACTTGGTGCCTTTTATTGGAAAACCTGCATAATCCCCTCTGTAAAAGAAACTAAGGTGTGCGAACATGAATCAGTGTAAGAAATAACCTGTTATTTCTCTCTTAGGAATGGTCAGAGTCATCTCATTAGCTTTCAAATACTGAACAGGACGGAAGGAATTACAAATCAAGAGTGAACATTCAGATTCCTGATTGAAATTGAAAAACTGATAATACAAACTTCAGAAAATCCTTTTGTCTGAAATGCTGCCTTGGTTCTGTGGAAATGCCTTGAAAAATCTACCTTGATTCCTCCTTGGCCTTCTTTCTTCTCTGAGAATAAGTGGGCAATTTTTTTGCTTTTCTCCTCCCCGAGCAGTGAAAGCCAGTGAGAGCGTACCATCGCCTGCCTTTGGGTGCAGAGCAGAGGGGGGATTCAGCAGGTTCTGACCAGTTCTGGAGAACCAGTAGCGGAAATTTTGAGTAGTTCGGAGAACCAGCAAATCCCACCTCTGACTGGCCCTGCCCCCATCTCTTCTCTGCCTCCCATTGAGTCCCAGCTGATCGGCTGGGTTTTCTTTGGTTGCCCTGAACAGGAGAACGGAGCTGGAAAGCAGGTCAGTGGGGTGGGGAGGGAATGGAGATTTTACAGTATCCTTTCCCTGCCACACCCACCAAGCCACGCCCACAGAACCAGGAGTAAAAAAAAATTGAATCCAACCACTGGTGCAGAAGTGCAGATGCCGTTGTGAGAGAGGCATTCATCTGGCACTGCGATAGAACATGTGTTGGGCACCATACCAAAATCCCATTTCTTTGTGCTTGGAAATCCCATTAAGTTAACAATATTTGTTCTCAAATAGCAAAAAAAATAGGATTGTGGCTTTAGTTTCTTAGCCTGTTATAATAAATTAAATGTTTGAGTTATGGAAAGAGACTTTTACAAAGAATAAAATGTTTTAGAGTGGGTTTTTTATAAAGTACACATATTTAAATTGTTTGGGCAATAAAGAGCAGTTTAATTTAGGAACCACAATAGTTATCTTCAAAGGGACATCTTGATGACAAAATTGTGGCAATAATATGTGATTATTGCTTCCTTATTGCTGAGCAATGGGTTAGCATCTGTGAGCAGACAGCCCACTCAACAGGCTATCTGTCTGTGTTTTCTTTGTAGGAAACAGTTCAGCTGAGAAAAATGTTCAGACTGAGGATATATAATGCCAAGATGATCAACACATTTCCCTCAACCATAAAAGAATGATCAACACCCACTCTGTTTTGTAATAACAATTTGCAATGATCAAAAAGAAAAAGAAATGCCAGGCATAGCCTAGGCCAGGGGTCGCCAACTTTTTGGACTTCAGGGACCACTAAAACTCATAATTTTAAATCCCGAGGAGCAGAGACCTTGGGAAAATCCAAAAAAATGTCTGCAGGAAAGTTCCCTACCCCATTTTCCTACCAATCAATCATTCTTTATTTGGGATCACAGGCTACCGTCTCCAGCTCCGTTCTCAGGGGTGGGGGAGACAGAGAGAGAGACTTCTGGCTTCATGCAAGGAAAGCAGCAGAAGCAGCAGAAGCAGCAGAAGTCTTTCTTTCTCTGCCCCAAACTCCACCAGAAATGAGTCTTTGTGAGACTTGATATGCCGGTGCAGCCTCTTGGAGCAGGATGCCTTGCAGGGTCCCAAAGACTCATTTCTGGTGGAGTTTGGGGGAGAGAAAGAAAGACTTTGGCTGCTTTCCTTGCATGCAGCCAAAAGCAGAAGAAGAAAGAAGTGGAAAGAAGCAGCCCAGTGGCCAGGCCAGGCATGTGGGGCAAATGGGGCAAGTTCCCTCCCTCTGCCCTTTGCCCCCCTCCCCTCACTACCTTGTGTTGTTCGCAATGCAAGCGATACAAGCCTTGTGTTCCCATGCAGCCTGGGTTAGTTAGTTAGTTTACTTTATTGTAAGTTTACTTTAGTTTACTTTATTTAATTTACTTTATTGCTCCTCATTGCACCTCATACAATGAAATCAAACACTATCTTCAGTGCACACCATGACCATGAAAATAAACACAAACACACATCCTTCACACTCCACATTAATTGCTTGGTGGGGGGGTTAGGGGTGACATTTCTCTGTGGACCACCAAAAATTTCTCGCGGACCATCAGTGGTCCCCAGTCACTGGCCTAGACATCAGGTCACATCATATTGTCCATCGAAGGAACCAGAAAGGCATTAACGTCTCTGAACAGAGGAAGACCCATCAGCTGCTCAGTGAGGAGATGCTGTTTGTGCCAGAGCTCCTTGCTCTGAGAAAACAGCAAAAGGAAGAGAGCGATCGGCGCCTGGTTGTCCCTGTGCCCAGAGTGGGAAACAAATGCACCAAGAACATCTTACAAAGATAGTACCCGATTTGTCTGAATGCCAGCCAGCCTTCCAGGAATTCTCTGGAGCAGAATTTGGACTTGGCTTGGTACCATTTCATTATTTTCAGAGCTGCAGCTGTCAGGAAAAGCGAAGGGATGGTTTTCCTGGATGCATTTGCACTTTAGAAAGAGGATTTGGAAGTTCAGATGAAGGCAAAAATATATTCTAAGCACTCAGTGCTGATGCTAAGGGTGGTCAGGGAGCCTGAATCAACTTACATAAAATTGCTGATTCCTCCAGGCGTCACAAAAAGAATTTAGCACTTTTTTTTTTGAGAAATGCAGAGGGACTTTACGGTACTTGCAAGAATCATTTCAGCTAATTGAGAGCGCAGGTATCAAAATGTGCAGGTAAAAAGATGAGTGGCATCCTATCTGTTTATCTTGAAACCATCTGGAGTACAAAAAGCACACCAGCCATTTCAAAAGCTCCCATTATTTCCAAGATAATCACAGAAGCTAAATCCCTCCCCTTCCTGTTGGATTCTTGCCTGTCGCCTCTTAGGCCAATTCCTAAAATTATTTTAGTTCTGCAGTTGAAGGTCAAAATCATTACAGGGCTGCAGCCTCGCTCCTTGACCTGGCAAAGGAGACCTGAGTGACTGAAGTCAGATTCAGTTGGGTCAAAATGTGCACCGGGTTGTTCTGTGCCAGAAGCTAATCCAACCAAGTTCCCCTGACCTTTGTTGCAGTTCAGCAGAGTTTGGCAAACATCCCAAATCTTCTCAAATTACAGGATGAAAACAGCCCAGCAACATTTGATAAGGTGCAGCCCTCTATATAACCAATGCTTAACCTGAAAGGTACCATTTCTGAGAGCTGCATTCTGGAGAATTTATCTCAAAAGGCAGTAGAAATATTTTTTTTTTTTTAAAAAAAGGACTGTCTGCTCCAAAGAACCAAAATGCTGGAAAAAGAATCTCCAGAAGTAACCAGGTAAGAGAAAAAGGGACCAGATAGCAGATAACAGATAATCAGAGTTGGAAGGGACCTTGTAGGTCATCTAGTCCAACCCCCCGCCCAAGTGGGAGACCTACACCATTTCTGACATATGGCAGTCCAATCTTTTCTTGAAAGTCTCAAGTGATGAAGCTCCCACAACTCCCGAGGGCAACTTCTGTTCCATTGGCTGATTGATCAAATCTCAAAAGAATCTGGAGGAAAAAATTTCCTTGAAAAATGCACCCAAATGTATTTTAATACAGAGAATTTTGTTTCTGCTTTGGAGGTAATTCTTCTGGTTAACTAAAAGGAATTTGGGATCAATGTGAGCTTGCTCTGTCTCCATGTAGGGAGCCACCGTAAAAATCAGGTTGAGAAGGATATCTACACTGAGCCGTGTCTGGAAACAAGAATAGTATTTACTAGACTAAATACGGTTTGGCTGAATAAAAGACTTTTGGTGCTGGATGCTGCAACTGTGGGCAACTCCAGCTGGTCTGCCTGTGTGGCTCTCTTGGAGGAGAGCAAACTGGCATTTGATATTACTGTTTCCCCATCCAACTTTTCCTTCCATTATCCAATGTGGCCTTTTCCAAGCTTGCCCCTCAGGTGTGTTGGGTTGCAGCTCCAGAGGGCCCCAGGGAGAGAAGGTCCATCTTGAACTGAAACAGCATGGAGAGTCCTGCATGGGCATCTCTCACTACCTGGTGCTCTTGAACTGCAGACGCCATCACATTTGATTGACAGCCCCTGGGGATGGCCTTAGGCGCTGCAAGTAAAGGTCACAGCAGCTGTCCACAAACGCTCTTGGAGTATTTTGCCTTGTTTTGTTGAGCCAAGGCATGCAACTTCACACATCATCTCTTGTTGATAGATGGCGGTATTTATTTATTTTTTAATTTGGGGGGTGGAACTGACAATTAGCTGGATTCAAAGAGAACAAAATAAGAAGATCCTACAGGCAAGGCACCTTTTAAGTTCTTTTTCAACCCAGCTAATTGGCAGTGTAAGATCCTCACAGCCACAGCTTTTGGTGTAAAGCTGTTCCATTATAAATCATGTGCTTTGAACCCAGGAGCCTGTGGAATCTATAAATTAAGCATAAAGGTACAAATTGGCCATTTTCTCTGTAGGTCTAAAAGGATGTTTCCATCCACTTTCTTGTAGCAAAAATATCATCTAAACACATAAGACCAATTTATCAGAAAGAAAGCAAGTGAAATTGCTATAGGCTGTTAAAAATGCTTCCCAAACAGCAGAGGCTGTCACTGTCTCAAATATGCTGTGATTCCACACGTTTTTTTTCCCCACTTTGAATTATGCTAATTATGCTATTTTAAAATGAATCTCAGCTGGGGCAAGACATTGTGTGGTGTTTCATTGACATTTCACCTGGTTAATAATCTCTGCTCTTGTGTCTTCCAACATCTGGATAATGTAATTCTGCACTCTGGGCACTAGATGGCAGTAGATTTTGTTGCTTCTGATTCTATCTCCAATTCAAGAGAGATAATATAGCCTTCCTATTTTAGTGGCCCACCAGATGCTTAGCCTGCAAATCTCTGAATGGTGATTTGCGCGTGTTCATTGCAACACATAAAGTGCTCCATCTATTTTAAGTGCTGCATTAATTAAGTGACTAAACAAAAATGAGAATAAAATCTCAGGTTTACCAGTGTCCCCAGTTCTTCTGAAGTTCCTTTATTGTAGTTGGCATAAAATACATGTAGTGTTTGCCAAGGGAACCCTGTGGTTTATTAGTCCATGATTTGCCCCCTAAATGTGATACATATTGCTGTCGCCTCTTTCTTCTTTTTAATCTCTGCAGTTTATTGCATCTATTTCTGTTTCATATTCATACTTCTGGTTTTTTATTTTGCAGGTCTGGTAGCATTTCAAAGCTTTGGGGCTTATTTCAAATAATTCTGTAAGACAGGCACATGTACTGTTTTTGTTATCACTTCATATAATCCACCACCACCCTTTTAGATTTATTAGAAGTACTTTTATTTAATTTATTACTGCCTCAGCTTTGCTCAAATGTCATCGTTCCCTCCATCAAACTGGCAATGCAGAGAGAACAAAAGAAAAGGATGGTTTCGCAGCATTGACTTCTTCAGTCTGTCCCAGTGCCATACTTGGAAGGTCCAACTGGTAATATCTTTTCCTTTGGATTCCTCAGAAACAATGTCCCCTCCTTGCCCCTCTCGGCCCCTTCCTGGTGGGATTTGTTCATTCATTCATTCATGCATTGCATTGCATTCCTGTACCAGTTGAATCAGAGCGGACAATGGAAGCACAGCATACAACTTACAGTATCCAATCTAACCACAATCAAACCAAGAATAGAAACAACCCAATCCAGTTGTGTCTTCTGCATGACTCCCAGCCTGAGGATCTTCCAGAAGTCTTTCAGATCAAAGCGTTCCTCTCAATGTCGAGGGCAGGAAGGATGCTGGTTGAGAAGCTGCATTGGTTGTGTTTTCTGTTGTAGGGAGACCAGGGCTGGGCTTCAAAAATCCCAGCCACAGGTTACCTGCCCGGTTGCTGGGTGGGGGTGCCCTACCGGAACTTCTGGGAGGCCCATTTTTCCCCTTCCCAAGCCTCCGGAGGCCTCTGGGACAGTGAAAACTGCCTCCCCCAGGCTCCGGAGGCTCCCTGGAAGTCGGAAACAGGCCTCTTTTCAGACTCCCAGTACATCCGGGAGGCCCATTTTTCGCCTTCCCAAGGCTCCAGAGGCTTTTCTCGAGCCTTTGGGATGATGAAAACAGCCTCCCTCAGGCTCCAGAGACCCTCCAGAGGCTGGAAATGTGGCCCGTTTTTCCCCCTCCCCAAACCTCTGCGTGGGCCCTGCCCTTACCTGCATGGAGACTCCTGGGAGGGGTGAAAGGGGGCAGGAGGGGCAGGGCAGCCAGGGTGGGATTTGCTGGTTCACCGAACCAGCCATAATGTTAGCCATCCGTGCCAGACATGGCATTTTCTTTTTCATCACTTTCTATTTTGAGTGCAAGCTTTTGGAGTCAAGCAGCCCCCACATTTCGTAAGATTAATAAAAAATATATCTCTATGTCAGATCACAGGGTCGGCCCAGAGTTCAGTGGCCACGAAACCAGCCATCTTCCTTGGCCCAACGGACTGTGATTCCCTTTGTGGTGAAGATGAAAACTCGGGGGCTAATTTGGGGAAACTTGGGGGCTATTGTCAGCCAGCACAAAACACAACCGGGGCCAAGTTGCTTTCAAAAACCACACCCCAACCTATTAACAAAATGGCTAACTTATTAAATCATGCCTGGCTTGAGGAAAACCTGTGAAGCTATTCCCCTGTTGGCCTTTATCACCCCACCCTTGGCCCATCTTCCCATAGTTCCCCATCACCTACATAGCAGGGCCTCACATGTAGAAAGCAGAGCTGGCTTTGGTTGTTGCGCTGCACAGCAACGCGACACTCACAATGTCAGAATTGCCATAGTAACAACTCATTTCTTGTTGACTAGGTGGATAAAAATTCACCCCCAGAGCTGGGTGCTGTCATTTCTGGCAAATGGCCAGAGGCTGTCCTCTAGGCAAAGCTAGCAAAGCTGGCTGAGGAATTCTGGGAGTTGAAGTCCACAAGTCTTAAAGTTGCCAAGGTTGGACACCCCTGGCCTAGGCCATGGATTTGAACCAGAGGTGGTATATTCAGCAGGTTCTGACCAGTTCTGGAGAACCGGTAGCGGACATTTTGAGTAGTTCAGAGAACCAGCAATTACCACCTCAGACTGGAAATTTTATAGTATCCTTCCCCTGCCATGCCCACCAACTCCTGCTCATAGAATGGGTAGTCAAAAAAAATTGAATTCCACCACTGATTTGAATGCCATCTTTAATCATGTTCCCTGGAAAGTCCTGCGGCTGACCTGGATTCAATGATTTTATGCATCTGATTGCCCTTTCCCCCAGCACCTGTGGTGGGATTCAAATTTTTTTTACTACTGGTTCTGTGGGCATGACTTGGTGGGCGTTGCAGGTGAAGGATACTGTTATGGACTAAGCCAACGCAGTGATACAACCATCAACAGCTTTACTTTACAGCAGGCTTGTAATCCTGCACTTCTCATTGTTTCGTAGATAGCGAGTCGTGATTGGTCATTTTTGGCCACTCTGATTGGCTATTAATGGGACCCCCTGATTGGATGCTTGTGAAAGCGGTAAACTCAGTTCATTGGTTGTTTTGACAGCAGCCAGCTCTATAAAAGAGCTGCTGCTGCCCAAGTATTTTGCTCTGTTCTTTCCTGTTAATAAAGAGTTGAAGTCACCATATGATGTCTCGTCTCTGTTCCTTGTGCCCATGCTCAGGCCTTAACATTGGCGATGAGGGTGGGATGCGGAGACAATAGAGCTCACTAAGAACGCATCGAACAAGACAGAGCACGTGGCGAAAGAGCGCACGCAACAAATGGCAAGATGACCAACGGCGCCATACCACCCGCTCCATTCGACCCAGCAACCGAAGACTGGGACTCGTATATAGATCGCTTCCAGATGTTCCTGGAGACCAACAATTTAAAAGATGCTACGCCTGGCAAGAAACGAGCGGTGTTCCTGACCCATTGCGGCCCTGCCATTTTCAAAATGGCTAAAGCACTGGCAAAACCGGCGGAAGTGAAGACCATGGATTGGGATACCCTCGCCCCAATCCTCCGGGCCCATTACACACCCGCAGCACCTACACTGATACGAAGACACGAATTTTACCAGAGGGACCAACAGAAGGATGAGAGCATTGGAAATTTCGTAGCCGACCTCCGGAACCTAGGAGGCCTTTTTGGTTTTGCAAATTTAGAGGAAGCCCTAAGAGACCGCATAGTTCTGGGATTAAATGCACCACATGTGCAGAGTAAGCTGATGGCGAAAGGCGACATCAGCCTTACAGATGTCATTGCCGACGCTATCGCCGCAGAAGCAACCAGGAAGTCAGCCACTCGAATGCGCTGAGCGAACGCACCGCTTCGCCAACTTGTCAACGAGAGCCCACTCGTCACTGAGAAGCACGCTACCACTACCCACCTAGAAGACCTCGAGTCATCCTCAGACAGTGAGGAAGAGGAGGTCAACTGGCTCCACTCAGAACGAGAGCAAAAGAACCAGAGACGTCCGCGCCAATGTGCAGGTTGCGGGGCAAACCACCCGCGATCGGATTGCAAATTCCTCGACGTACTCTGCCGTACCTGCGGAAAAAGAGGCCACATCGTGAAGGTCTGCAGAAGCAGACAAGAGTCCAGTCCCAACCGAAGGGAGAACAACCTCCGTCGGGAGATAGGCAAACTTCCTGAGAACCGGGACCGTCTGAACCACCAATGGAACAACCACTACTACTACAGAAACCAAGCCCCTGCCTCTTCAACGAAACGAGAAGAGGTCCACCAAACCATTACTATCAGCCACGCTTCATCGTCCGATGCAAAGAAGATCCGCGTAAAGGTTACTATTGAAAATCGACCATGCGTGATGGAAGTTGATTCTGGATCGTCCCTATTGATGGTCTCCTGGAAAACCCTCAAACAGCTGATCCCTGCCATCTGCCGCTAGGACCTCAGCACACAACGAATCATCCTGAAAGACTACCAGGGAAATAAGAATTCCAGTTGTCGGTTCCAGCCACGTCCAAGTATCCTTCAAAGACCACACAGCGACGCTTCTCCTGACTGTTGTCGATCGTGACCGATCCAGCTTGTTAGGGTTACAGTGGTTCGCCCCACTCGGGATTGAACTAGCCGACATTCACCAAACGAGAAGTGATGACTGGGAAGAGGCTCTCATCCAGGAATTTCAGGACGTGTTTACAGGAACATTAGGCAAGTACAAGGGGACCCCTATATCATTTAATCTCAGCCCCGATGTAGCTCCCATTCGGCTTAAGCCTCGTCGGGTACCTTTTGCCTTAAAACCAAAGATCGATGAGCAGCTAGATAAACTGATAGCCCAGGGCATATTGGAACCGATTGACCATGCCCGCTGGGAAACCCCAATAGTAATGCCCATGAAGCCAGATGGATCGTTAAGAATTTGTGGGGATTACCGGGCCACCCTGAATCATGCTCTTCAACAGAGCGCTTACCCAGTACCGGTGGTTCAACACCTTCTTCATTCCCTGGGTGGCGGAAAAATATTTGGGAAATTGGACTTAGCTCAGGCATACCAGCAACTACCTGTAGACGCAACAACTGCAGAAGCACAGACAATAGTTACACATAGAGGCGCCTTCAAGTGCAATAGACTCCAATTCGGAGTAAGCGTGGCACCAGGCATTTTCCAAAGTTTAATGGAGAGACTATTACAAGCCATAAAAGGCGTCGTGCCTTATTTTGATGACGTCCTAATAGCTGCCCCACTAAAGAGTTATTAGTACAATGACTCAAAAAAGTTATTCAGAAATTTAAAGATACTGGTCTGAAGGTAAAAAGGGACAAGTGTCAACTTTTATAGAGAGAGTAGAGTTCCTGGGATACCTTCTCGACAGACAGGGAATCCACCCCACTGGAAAAAAAACTAACCGCAATCAAAAACGCCCCAAGACCTAGGAATAAGACAGATCTCCAAGCCTTCCTGGGACTCATTAACTTTTATAACATCTTCTTGCCCCAGAAGGCAACCGTATCCGAGCCCCTACATAGACTTCTCAATAAAAAGGCTTCCTGGGTCTGGGGACGGCGTGAAGAGAAAGCGTTCAAAGAGATAAAAGACCTTTTAACCTCTGATGCTGTATTAATGCAATACAACGAGACTCTACCTTTGACGGTTACCTGTGATGCCTCACCGTTTGGAGTGGGAGCCATTTTAAGCCATGTCCTACCGAATGGAAACAAGGCACCTATTGCGTTCTTTTCGAGAATTTTGTCTAAAACCGAAAGGAACTATAGTCAACTTGGTAAAGAGGCTCTTGCTATTGTATCCACAATTAAACGTTTCCATGAATATGTATATGGGAGACCCTTTACCGTAGTTACAGATCACAAGCCGCTACTTGGTATTTTGGCGGGAAACAAACCAACTCCCCACATCTTATCACCAAGAATGACACATTGGTCAGAATTTTTAGCCGCCTACAATTACCGATTGCAACACCGCCTGGGGAAAACCATTCCCCACGCTGACACTTTGAGCCGCTCTCCACTACCAGACATCATAGAGGACCCTGCTCCAACCTTAGCCGTATTACAAATTGAAACCCTCAAATCGCCACCGCTGACCGCTCGAGACATCACCTTAGAGACAAAAAAAAGGACCCTATTCTGGCACGAGTCCTCAGCTGGGTAGAATGGGGATGGCCGGTCAGCGAAACCAATGACACGTTCAAGCCATTTAGGTCATCAAACAGAGCTATTTTCCCAGAAAGGCTGCATAGTCTGGGGAGACAGAGTCATAGTCCCTGAGAAATTACAATATAGGGTATTGAAAATGCTGCACGATGGACATCCAGGCATTGTGTGGATGAAGGCACTGGCCAGGAGTTAGGTATGGTGGCCTGGCTTAGATAAACAGATAGAGACCTCGGTAGCAAAATGCAGCAAATGCCAGGAGACTCGCTCCAATCTTCCAAAGACTCCCCCAACACAATGGGAAATGCTTCGAGGTCCTTGGTCCCGTATCCACATCAATTTTGCAGGACCCACAAGTGGGCACACTTTCCTCCTAACAGTGGATGCCTATTCAAACGAGCTCAAAGTCCACAAGATTAAAAGCACCACCACAGACGCAGTCACTAAAAAACTGAATGAACTATTCTCTACCCATGGATTCTCAGATGTCCTAGTCTCCGATAATGGCCCCCAATTCACTGCCCTGCCATTCGAACAGTACCTGGCAGATCAAGGCATCCGCCATGCTTTAACATTGCCAGCTCACCCGGCAGCCAATGGTAGGGCTGAGTGAATGGTTCAATTTGTAAAACAGACCTTGCACAAAATGGACCACAGCAACATTGACGATAAAATAAACCGGATGCTTCTCCTCCAGCACATAACCCCAAACATTATCATGAACAAAACCCCAGCAGAACTCCTGATGGGACGGAAACTTCACTCGCATCTCGATTACCTTCACCCAAACTACATGCCGGAACAACCCCAGCAGCAAGTGTCGAGCATTCCAGGAAGGTGACCTCATGTTTGCAAAAAACTTCTCGGGCGACCCATTGTGGGTCCCCGCGACCATAATGCAACTTACAGGACCCCGATCCTATCGCCTACAAACTACAGACAGTAAAATGTGGAAACGCCACATAGATCAGCTCCGTTCCAGATTAGCACCAGAACCTCTAGCTAGGGGGGGGAGGAAGGAACATTGAGGAGGCCAAAGAAGAAGAAGAAGAAATGGTAATCAAAACCCAACAGCCTACACAACCAACCAGGGGATACTCACCATCTGAAGGAGAACCGAGCCAGGGAGTGGCCTCGCCGCGTAACAGCACTGCGATGGAAGCGGATCCAGGGGACCCAGAAGACAGCACTAGCATAAGCAGGGAAAGCAGCCCAGGGCCACAATCTTCACCATCCAGCCCGGCTAGCAGCCCACCGGAACCAGAACCAGGACAGAAACCGGTGGAACAGCACAGGTCAAGCAGACAGGTAAAGCGACCTGCCTATTTGAGAGAATACGTCACCCCACCCCTCAGACGGAACCTATGGGGGAGGGGTGTTATGGACTAAGCCAACACAGCCATACAACCATCAACAGCTTTACTTTACAGCAGGCTTGTAATCCTGCACTTCTCATTGGCCCGTAGATAGCAAATCGTAATTGATCGTTTTTGGCCACTCTGATTGGCTGTTAATGGGGCCCCCTGATTGGATGCTTGTGAAAGCGGTAAACTCAATTCATTGGTTGTTTTGACAGCAGCCAGCTCTATAAAAGAGCTGCTGCTGCCCAAGTATTTTGCTCTGTTCTTTCCTGTTAATAAAGAGTTGAAGTCACCGTATGATGTCTCGTCTCCGTTCCTTGTGCCCATGCCCAGGACTTAACAGATACTGCAAAATCCCCATTCCCTCCCCACCCCACTAGCCTGCTTTCCAGCTCTGTTCTCCTGTGCAGGGCAACCAAAGAAGACCCAGCTGATCAGCTGGGACTCAATGGGAGGCAGAGAAGAGATGGGATTGGCGGGGCCAGTCAGAGATAGGATTGGCTGGTTCTCTCTCCTACTCAAAATTTCTGCTACCGGTTCTCCAGAACTGGTCAGAACCTGCTGAATACCACCTCTGCCCAGCACCTCACGAGGGTGGGAGATGCTGCCATAGCACCTGTTGCATGTCCACGTTGCCTCTTCCTGCCTTCAGGACCTGGGCCTGGCCTCTTCCAGGGAAACACCATTACCTTTGGAGAGGGACGCATCCCGCCAATCCAAGTATTCTGCACCAGACGTGGCTTCCAGGTGCTTTTAAAGGGTAGCCCCATGCAAAGCGCATTGCAGTAATCCATGCAACCAGGGCATGAGAGGCTAAGAGAAAGGGCATAATTGGTGCACATTGTGAATGACGTTATCACAGCACTCTGGAAGAGCCCAGAGCTATGCATCAATGGGTTGGTTGCTGGGACCCCAACTGCTGAAAATAGAGGAAGTGGAGGGTGGGAGCCACCAAGTTCTGAGGTCACGACAGCTTCTCTCCTCTTCTCCTAAGGTCAGTTGTTCTCCCCCACCCCCCCACTCAAATCAGAGGTAAGTTAGTGGAGGGGAAGCAGCCATGAAGATAGGGGGGAGGGAGCAGAAAGATCAGCAAAGACACTGCCAGATAAACATTTCCCAAGCAAACACAAATCTGGTTTATTAAAAAATTTCTCCTCTCTTTGCATTAAGAATTGTGCTCCCAGTAACCAAAGATATCAACATTCAGAAATAAAGGAGAAGGAACGACCTCATATACTATATCAAAACTGAATTCAGCAATAACAAGACTTGGAACACACCTTTCCCTGCAAATAATAGCCAAGTTATTTTATGCAGGCCAGTTTTTGATAAGCTAATACAATATTTCATTTCAAGGGCTGATTCTGATTCCCAACAGAAACTGTCCTGGCGGTGTTATTGCTTAGAAGACGAAGAAAAGCAAAATTCATGGCAGAGTAAGAGAATCAACCACCAAATCTATTCCTGATGGTAACATCTTGGTTGGCAGAACATGAGTCGCTCCCCCAATCATGTCCTCTAAGAGACAGGCCACGCTCACCTGGATTTTTCTTCCCTCCCTCCCCAGAAAAATCCCCGGATGAGTGGAAGGTGGCCCGTTGCTTTGTGGGAAAGAGGCAGTGTAAACAGGGCAGATGAGGGTGAACTTGACGGTGGTGTAAAATAAAACAGAACCAGGAGGAAAATGGCCTGTAATCACCAGAACAAACTATAGCAATACAAGAGGCTCTGAAATCCTTCTGTGCCGAGCCATGCTATCCTCACCCTATTGTTGCATTCCCTGAATACATTCATGTGTCTGGGATGAACAGGAAGCAGGAAATGGCTCTCTCTGTTTATTTGAACTGCTGTATCTTTGTCAAAGTTGAATTCTCAGGCTAGAAGATCAAGGGGACGTGCATTACGCTCCAGACGTAGACCTGAATTTCAGGTAAAGATTCTGCTATGGCAGGGCTCTGAAGGCAATGATGAAATCCCCAAATGTCACACATTAAAACAAAGAAACAAAAAAAGAGCCAACCAAAAGAAACCACCTTGCTGACTCCCATCAAATATACAATTGGATACCTACGGTGGATACCATGTCAATCAATCCACCCAATCAATCCTGTCTCAAATGTCTCCCCTTTGCTGCTAGGATCGGACCCCTGTCTTGCAGTGGACAAGCAAGGTCAGCCCATTCAAACGTGGCCCCCAGAGGGAAGGGATGGTCCTGGGGCAGAAGAGACCTTCCCTCACAAGCACTCAGTCAAGTCACCTCCATCCAGCAGGCCATTGGATGGGAGGCGGATGGAGCTGGGTTCACAGGGGCAACTGGAAATGGCTCCTTTCTGGCTTTTTGCCCTGCGCTGGAGGGAGGCGTGGAAGTCGAGCGATAGCACCACCAGACGGTACAGCTGCAGCAACACGATCAAAATATTCTTGGCTGCAAAGAACACGAGCATTTGGTTCACCACTTGAAAGTGGCCCATCAGGATCAAGCGCACCACAAGAAAAGGGCCGTCCTGGATAAACAAGCTGATGCCGATGTTCCACAGGTCGGCGCTGTGTCTGCAGAGGAGCAGGTGAAAAACTTTTGCGGACGGAGCTGCCTGATCACAGGTGAGATGTTGCACTGGGAGGAATTTTTTTGAAAAAAGAAAGAAAAATAAAAAGTAACGGAATGCCGTTACAACCTACTTTCAGAAGGTTGAAACCCATGTCATAAATCACCCAAAGACACAGCAGCAGTTTCCAAGCCAGGCTGAGCCTGTAGCATGATTCATTCTTTGAACTGTGGTTTTCTAATGTGATTAAACCACACGCCTTGCTTAGCCAGGTTACTGTTCACATTGTGATGACTTATAAATCATAATTTACAAACTAGAACCTCTACTGAGCATCTCTAGAACTTCATGTGCACATGGTCAACATTTCCTAAGTAAATCAATCATCTGTTTTTTAAAAAAATTAATCTATCTATCTATCTATCCATCCATCCATCCATCCATCCATCCATCCATCCATCCATCCATATCTTTCTATCATCTAATCTATTAATTATTTATTTATAGTTAAACATGGATCTATTTCCTCATAATAGTATGATTTGATTGCTTATTGTACCCTATGACTATTATTAAGTGTTGTACCTTATGATTCTTGACTCTTGACAAATGTATATTTTCTTTTATGGACACTGAGAGTATTTGCACCAAGACAAATTCCCTGTGTGTCCAATCACACTTGGCCAATAAAGAATTCTCCTATTCTATTCTATTCTATTCTATTCTATTCTATTCTATTCTATTCTATTCTATTCTATTCCATTCCATTCCATTCCATTCCATTCCATTCCATTCCATTCCATTCCATTCCATTCCATTCCTATTCTATTCTAAAGACATTTCAACCTCTTGAATCCCCTGCCTTGGCTTTCAGACTGGCCTTTCCATAGTTCCACCCTAGAGGGACCAGCCCCAAAAAAGCCAGTTGAAGCAGCTTCCAAGGAATAGGAAGGGAGCACAATCCTGGGAAAACATTGACAGGACCAACCTGCTAGATCCAGAGGGAATTGCAACATGCTCCAAGTCCACACGGCTAGGATTGCATATACCAGAGCATCTTTGTTCCTGGAAAAAACGGAAAGGCAAGCATTTTAGAAACAAGGCACTGGCATAATTAAGCCTGACACCTTGGTTAGATTACGGAGGTCTCCAACAATGGAAACCTACAATTAATTTCTATTATTCATAAAATGGGAGTGAGGAATATTGTAGGTTGGAAATAATGAAACTGGGTGAAGTAAATAAGGTTAAAATGATTTCACTGTACCAAATCATCAATTTTATAATAGCAAACCAAACTTCAGAAAAGGGAACTGCCCATCTATTGGAGAACAAATTATATCTATTTCTCTCTCTCTAATTCTCTGTATTTTAACTTGTTTTATTGCCTTGAAAATATATATATATACATATATGTATGTATGTATGTATGTATGTATGTATGTATGTATATATGTATATTTGTTTTCTTAAGCTTTTGCAGGTACTTACATGTATTCAGCTTTGTTCGGATATTTTCCCACGTCATTATAGTTGTGCTTTTAAAGCAGAATCTCATCTGCCAGAAGCCTGATGATGGTGTTAAGTCTGGGCAGTGGGTCCCAAGGAGAGATGAGACTCGAACTAGTGACAACAGCTCTTTATTAGCTCTTCCAGCCAAGGCAGCTCCTTTTATAGAGCTGGCTGCGGCTAGGCAGCTATGACATGCATTTGAGCTTGCCACGCTTGGTTTTACCCAATCGCGGCAGCCGAATAAGAACCAATGAGAACGCTTAGTTTTGTCCAATCATGGCCCGGCTTTTCCAGACCAATAGGAATGCAGGCCTACAAGCCTGCTAGTATGGAACACCCCTCCCCTCTTGGTCCCGTCCAAGGGGCGGGGTAACGTAATCACGCAAGTAGGCGGATCGTCGTACCTACTAGACTTGCGCAGTTCACAATGTCTCTGTTTACTCTCGGGTTCAGACGGGCTCTGCATCACTCTCAAGCTGCAAGATGGAACTGCCTGGAAGGGTGAGCCGGTCCTCTGGCTGCGACTCCCGCCTGGTGATTCTGGGTCGGTTGAGTCATTTGCTCTGCTGCTCCCACCTGGGCTCTCTGGGCTGGTGGAGCTTGTCTGGCTGCTGCTTCCAGGCGAAGTGCTTGTCTGCCACGACTCCCTTCTGGCTGGTAAGTATTGTTGGTTTTTGTTTAATGTCTGTGAGGGGTGTTCTACTTGTACAGATGTTTGTTCATTTTCTGAACTAGAGATTTCCCCCCCCCTCTGATTTCTTGGTTAGAGTCTATGAGGGGGGAAGCGGCCAGCCTGGATCTTAGCTGGTCAATATGACGTTTCCATGACCTCCCATCGGTGGTCTCAAGCCGGTAGGAGCGGGGGCCTGTGACTTGGGTGATTTTTGTAGGGATCCAAAGTGGGTCCCCTGTAAAGTTTTTGGCAAATACCATGTCTCCTATCTTGAAGGCGCAGTGCTTGTTGTTGGAACCAAGGGGTTTTTCTGGAGTGTAAGCAGGGTGCAGGCAGTCTAGAGGTGACCTGAATCTTCTGCCCATTAATAGTTCTACTGGGCTCTTGTTGTTGATGAAGAAGCATCCTGGTGATCTTCTCATGGATGTTGCCATGTTCCATCTTGTGCAGAGTTTTTTTTATAAATTGAACCATGCGTTCAACTCTACCATTCGCCGCCGGGTGAGCTGGCGATGTCAATGTGTGTTGGATGCCACGGTCTGCCAAGTATTGTTCAAAAGCCAAGGTGGTAAATTGTGGCCCATTGTCAGAAACGATGACATATGGCAGACCATGCGTTGTGAAAAGTTTATTTAATTTCTTGATGACAGCTTCCGTGGTGGTTGTCTTCATTGTGCTCACCTTGACCAATTTGAATAAGTGTCAACAGTGATTAAGATGTGCCCCTTGGTTGGCCCTGCGAAGTCAATATGGATGCACAACCAAGGGCCGCTGGGTGTTTCCCATTCTAATGGTGGGGCCTTAAGGGGAGCCGAGTGAGTCTCTTGGCATCTGTTTCAAGCGGCGACCCAGGTTTCAATTTGCTTGTCCATGCCTGGCCACCAAGCGTAGCTCCTGGCCAGGGTTTTCATGCGCACAATACCAGGGTGCCCGTCATGCAGCAAGTCTAAAACTTTTTTCTGTTGTGTCTCTGGTATTACTACCCAGTCTCCCCACAACATGCAACCTCTTTGTGAAAAGAATTCAGTTTGTCGGTTTTTAAACGGTTTAAAAAGTTCATTTGGCTCGTTTTCTGGCCATCCCCTCTCCACCCAGCTGAGAACTCGTGCCAAGCGTCTGTCTTTCCTAGTTTCGTGGGCGATGTCTTGCGCGGTTACTGATGGCATGGGGATCGTTTCAATTTGCAAGACTGGTAATGTGGGTGCTGGGTCTTCTTGCATGTCTGGCAAGGGGGAGCGGCTTAAGGCATCGGCGTGCGAGATTGTCTTGCCAGGGCGATGTATCAATTTATAATTATAAGTGGCAAGAAATTCAGACCATCTTGTCATTCTAGGTGACAAGATGTGTGGGGTGGGCTTGTCACCCGCCAATATGCCAAGTAGGGGTTTATGGTCTGTAATAATGGAAAATGTCCTACCATACATGTCTTCGTGGAATCTCTTTACTGCTGAAACGATGACGATGGCTTCTTTGTCCAGCTGGCTATAGTTCCTCTCTGGCTTGGACAATGTTCTGGAAAAGAATGCAATGGGGGCTTTCATTGCATTTGGTAAAACATGGCTCAGGATGGTGCCAACCCCGAAAGGCGATGCGTCGTAAGTAACAGTCAGAGGTAGTGTTTCATTGTATTGCATGAGGACTGCATCTGAAGTCAAAAGTTTTTTATCTGGTGAAAAGCGTGCTCTTCTTGCCGTCCCCATATCCAGGAAGCCTTTTTATCAAGGAGTCTATGCAGAGGTTCTGCAACAGTTGCTTTCTGGGGTAGAAAAATGTTATAGAAATTAATGAGTCCGAGGAAGGCTTGGAAGTCCGTTTGTTCTTTGGGGGCGTTTTTGATGGCTTTCAATTTTTTATCTGTGGGGTGAATTCCTTGTTTGTCAAGGAGGTAGCCAAGAAATTCAACCCTTTCAGTGCATAATTGGCACTTTTCCTTTTTCACCTTGAGGCCAGCGTCTTTGAATTTCTGTAGGACCTCCCTCAGTCATTTTTCCAATTGCTTTTTGGTAGGGGCTGCTACCAGAACATCGTCAAAATAGGGCATGACTCCTTTAATTCCCTGCAGCAATCTCTCCATTAGACTTTGAAAAATGCCCGGTGCAACGCTGACCCCAAACTGGAGCCGGTTACATTTGAACACCCCTCTATGTGTCACTATTGTATGGGCTTCGGCAGTTTCAGCATCGACTGGCAGTTGTTGATAAGCTTGAGCCAGGTCTAGCTTTGCAAAGATCTTGCCACCCCCAAGTGAGTGCAGGAGATGTTGGACTACTGGCACCAGGTAGGCGCTCTGCTGCAATGCGTGGTTGAGGATGGCCTTGTAGTCACCACAAATTCTCAGGGAGCCATCGGGTTTGATGGGGGTGACAATTGGGGTGTCCCAACAGGCATGATCGATGGGTTCTAACATGCCTTGCGCTATTAATTTGTCTAATTGTTCGTCTATTTTAGGCTTGAGTGCAAAAGGCTCTCAGCACAGCTTGAGATGGATGGGAGAGATGTCAGGGCTGAGATTAAAGGAGATAGGGGACTCCTTGTACTTGCCTAGATGTTCACTGAAGACTTCTTGGAAGTCCTGGATGAGCGTTGCTTCCCAGTTTTCATCTTCTGTGTGGTTGATGCCTGCCATCTCTATCCCCAGCGGTGCGAACCACTGCAACCCGAATAGGCTGGGTCTGTCTTTATTGACGATTGGGAGTGGTAGGATGGTGGAGTGGTTTCTAAACAAAACTTGAAAATGTCCAGTGCCAACGACCGGAATGCAATTACCTTGATAGTCTCTTAATATTAGCTTCTGGTCGCTTAGCTCTTGGCGGCGGATGCTGGGAATTAGTCTTTTGATGGTCCTCCAGGAGACCATAGAGAGGGAGGAACTGGAGTCTACCTCCATGGTGCAAGGCTGATTCTTGATGTTGACCTCTACACGTATCTTTCGTGCGTCCATTGATGAAGCGTGGCCAATGGTGACTGTTTGGTGCGTTTCTTCTCTTCTGGGTACCTCAAGGAACTTCCTGGGTCAGCTGTCCCGGTTCCATCCGCTATCATTATGGCAGTCCTGGTTTATGGTGGGGTACCATCTCTTCTTGTTGAGCTGTTTCCCCGTCATCGGGGGCTGGAATTTCATTTGTCACGGCATATGCCCTTGTTTCTCACAAAAACAGCAAACAGCGTCCAGGAACTTGCATTCAGAACGCGGATGATTTCCTCCATAGCCGGCACATTGGTAACTCGACTTACAACCACGCTGGTCTCGTCGCTCGCGTTCCAACTGAAGTCTGTGAATTTCTTCCTCTTCGCTGTCAGAAGGAGATTCGATGTCACCGTGGTGGGTAGATGCTGCGTGTTTGTCTGCTGCGGTTGCTGTCTTGCTGGTGGGTTGGTGGTCGTTTCTGTTTGAACACTGCATTCGCGCCGCTGACTTACGGGTGGCCTCGGCTGCGGTGGCTTCGGCTTCGGCTACGGCATCGGTGAGGGAGATGTCCCCTTTAGCCATCAGTCTGCTTTGGAGGGTTGGGTCTTTCAGGTCAAGGACGACTCGGTCATGCATGGCCTCGTCTAGATTGGCGAATCTGCACAAGCCACCTAGGTCCCTCAGGTCGGCTACGAACTCTCCAATGCTCTTGCCCTCGTGCTGATCCCTCTGGTAAAAATCATGCTGACGGATGAGAATCGGCGGGGCATAGTGGTTCCGGAGGATGGGAGCTAGGGTATCCCAATCCATGGTCTTGATGTCTGTTGGCTTCACGAATGCCTTGGCTATTTTAAAAACAGCAGGTCCGCAGTGTGTTAGAAAAACCGCTCACTTCTTGCTGCCGGTGGCATCCTTCAGGTTGTTTGATTCCAAGAACATTTGGAAACGATCAATGTAGGACTCCCAGTCCTCGCTGGCCAGATTGAATGGTGCGGGTGGTACGGCGCTGCTGGCCATCTTGCAGGTCTATGCACTATCTGCCACGTGCTGGTCAGCTCTGTTGTCTCAGTATCCCACCCTCATCGCCAGTGTTAAGTCTGGGCGGTGGGTCCCAAGGAGAGACGAGACTCGAAGTAGTGACTGTTGTGTATGTACCATAGTTAATAAAGTATGAGCTTGAGGTAAAGTGCAGGGTTCTGGCCCTGCACTTCTGATTGGCTGTTAGGCGGCCAGTTCGGATTGGTTAGTTCTGAGGAATCCCTTAACGGAGATTCTTTATTGTTAAAAGAGCTACGTTCAGAGCTCGTTATTGGACAAATCTTACAAGGGTTGCCTATATAAGGCAGAGTTCACTGTTGTTGTTTAGAAAAGTCACTATGAAAATAAAGAGCTGTGAGTTCACCATTCAGAGGCTGTCTCCATTTACTCCAACCCATGATCAGTACATAACACTGGCGACAAGGATGGGATGTGGAGACGTCTGAACCGAAGAAGCCAGGAAGCGACACCGAGCACGTGACAGACGACGCCAACAACGGAACCATGTCCGGCGGCATCGTACCACCCGCTCCGTTCGATCCAAACCAAGAGGATTGGGAATCCTACATGGATCGCTTCCAAATGTTTCTCAAGACGAATGACTTGAAGGACGCCACACCAGCAAAGAAAAGAGCGTTGTTTCTGACGCATTGCAGCCCAGTCGTATTTAAAATAGCTAAAGCACTCGCCAAACCTCGAGAAGTGAAAGCCATGAGCTGGGACGACCTCGAACCCATCCTGAGAGGCCATTACGTGCCAACCATGCCTACACTCGTGAGACGCCACGAGTTTTATCAGAGGAATCAACAAAAAGGGGAGAGCATGTCCGATTTCGTGGCAGACCTCCGAAACTTAAGGGGTCTCTGTGGGTTCACTGACTTAGAGGAGGCACTAAGGGATCGAATAATTCTGGGATTAGATGCACTAGGCGTGCAAAGCAAGCTGATGGCAAAAGGCAACATCAGCCTTGCTGACGCCATTGCCAAAGCCACAGCTGCAGAGGCGACCAAAAAGTCGGCCGCACAACTACGGCGAAACCGCACCCCGGTGACGCCACCACTGGCCAGCAAAATCTCACCTAGCACAAAAGGGCAGCTTCTAACAATGCATCACGAGGACCTCTCTTCGTCGTCAGACAGCGACAAAGAAGGGGTCCATCGATTGCGGTCTGACCGGGACCCTCATCAGAAGCCCTTCTGCCCTTGCGCTGGCTGTGGAGCCAACCATGCCAGGTCCGAATGCAAATTCCGCGACGCACTCTGCCATGAGTGCGGAAAATGAGGCCATATCGGGCGGGTCTGCCACAGCTTGCCAGGACTCAGCCAGGCCTCAAAAGGGGCTAACTATCGCCAATCGACAGGAAGCCGTCCTGTAAGGCGAATGCCAGTAAACCACTCCTACAGAAATCCAGCCGTGCAGAGAGAAGAGGCTCACCATACTATCACTATTAGTCATGCCTCAACCTTGGACACAAAGAAAATCCGAGTCACGGTAGCCATTGAGAACCAGCTGTGCCACATGGAAGTAGACTTGGGATCATCCCTCTCGATGGTGTCTTGGAAGACACTCAAGCAACTCATCCCCACTATTCAACGCCAAGATCTCCAATTTCAACGCCTCATCCTCAAGGACTACCAGGGGAATCAAATCCCCGTCGTCGGGTCCTGCCGAGTCCGAGTCTCCTTCAAGAAGCACACAGCGTACTTACCTCTAACGGTCATCGATAGAGACAGGCCTAGCCTACTAGGCCTCCAATGGTTCGCGTCACTCGGCATTGAAGTGGCCGGTGTGAACCGAGTCGGTGGTTGTGATTGGGAGGAAGACCTTATCTCTGAGTTCAGTGACGTCTTCGCGGACAGCTTAGGTGAGTATAAGGGGACCCCAATCTCATTTAGTCTAGATCCAAAAGTAGCTCCTATTTGTTTAAAGCCCCATCGAGTTCCGTTCCTCCTAAAATCAAAAATCGATGAACAACTTGACAAACTAATTGCTCAAGGGGTATTGAAGCCTATCGATCACTCTCCATGGGAAACCCCTATTGTAACACCCATTAAGCCAGATGGGTCAATCCAAATTTGTGGGGACTACCGGGCCACTTTAAACCATGCCCTACAGCAGAATGCGTATCCAGTTCCGGTGGTACAGCACCTCCTCCATTCCTTGGGGGGCGGGAAGGTTTTTGCTAAATTGGATTTAGCTCAAACTTATCAACAATTACCCATGGATGAAAAAACGGCTCAGGCCCAAACTATTGTAACGCACAGGGGTGCCTTTAAATGTAACCGACTGCAATTCGGAGTTAGTGTAGCCCCGGGGATCTTCTAGAGCCTTATGGAAAGGTTATTACAAGGAATCAAGGGTGTGGTCCCTTATTTTGATGACGTATTAATTGCAGCCCCCACAAACAGAATCTTACAGGACCGTTTGAAATGTGTTCTAAAAAAATTCCAAGAGGCCGGGCTTAGGGTGAAAAAAGATAAATGTAAATTGTATACTGACAGTGTTGAGTTTCTAGGGTATCGGATTGATAGCCAGGGCATTCATCCTACCGAAAGTAAATTAAAAGCGATAAAAAATGCTCCCAGACCACAAAACAAGGCCGATCTCCAGTCGTTCTTAGGCCTCATTAACTTCTATAATGTATTTTTACCGCACAAGGCAACTGTTGCTGAACCGTTACACCGGTTATTCGATAAAAAAGCATTGTGGGTATGGGGTTACCGGGAAGAACAAGCGTTCCAGAATGTAAAAAAATTGCTCACATCTGATTCTGTACTCATGCAGTATAACGAGACTTTGCCGTTAGTTATAACCTGCGATGCATCGCCTTTCGGCGTGGGCGCCATTTTGAGCCACGTACTGCCTAATGGGAACGAAGCCCCTGTTGCATACTTTTCGAAGACTCTTTCAAAAGCAGAGCGAAACTTTGGACAAATTGATAAAGAACCCCTTGCAATCGTTTCAGCTGTAAAAAAATTTCATGAATATGTGTATGGGAGGGTTTTTACCATTGTGACTGACCACAAACCATTGCTAGGGATAATAGCTGGGGACAAGCCAACCCCCTACATATTATCCCCTAGAATGACCCAATGGTCAGAATTCCTAGCTGCTTATAATTATCGGTTGCAATATCGCCCGGGGAAAGCCATTCCCCACGCCGACGCCTTAAGCCGAGCACCACTTCCAGAGACTCTCGACGATCCGGCACCAACAGCAACCACGCTACAAATCGAAGCACTCAACTCGCTGCCCATGACCGCCCGAGACATCGCGAGAGAAACCAAACGAGATCCCACCCTAGCTCGAGTCCTAGGCTGGATAGAACGTGGATGGCCATTGGACCAAATACCCGATGATGTCGCATCATTCAAATCTCGTCAGACTGAACTGTTCTCCCAAAAGGGCTGTATCATCTGGGGCGATAGAGTCGTTGTCCCAGAACGACTCCGGAAGACACTGCTGCAAATTCTGCACAAGGGCCACCCCGGCATCGTGCGAATAAAGGCGCTTGCATGAAGCTACGCATGGTGGCCGGGCATGGACCGGCAAATCGAGCAGTGGGTCAAAGCGTGTCCCAATTGCCAACAAGTCAGCAACGCCCCACTAAAAGCCATACCTACGGAATGGGAGACACCATGTGGACCCTGGTCCAGAATCCACCTGGACTTCGCGGGGCCAACCAAGGGCCATACCTTCTTGCTTACAGTCGACGCATACTCCAATTGATTAGAAATTCATCGTATGACGACTACGACCTCCAAGGCGGTGATCGAGATCCTAAACAGACTCTTTGCAACCCACGGATTGCCAGACATCCTGGTATCCGATAACGGGCCACAGTTTACGGGGCTAATGTTCGAGCAATACCTCGCTGACCGCGGCATCCGCCATGCGCTCACCTCGCCTCGCACCCTGCGACCAATGGCCGAGCTGAATGCACGGTCCAATTTGTTAAAAAGACTTTGCAAAATATGGACTATGAAAATATAGATGACAAGGTCAACCAAATTCTCTTTTTGCAACACATAACTCCACATAGCATCACCGGCAGAACTCCCGCCGAACTACTGATGGGACGAAGACTCCTCTCCCACCTCGACCAGTTGCACCCTGCTTACGAACCGGAAAAGCCAATAGGATCCACCGGCTGCTGTCGCACCTTCCAGGTAGGAGACCTCGTTTACGCACGAAACTTATCGGGTGACCCGATATGGATAGAGGCGACAGTAGTACGTGTGACCGGCCCCAAATCCTACGTGGTGCAATGCCTTGACAATAAAATGTGGAAACGGCATATCGACCAATTACGGTCACGACTCGCAATGGCCAGTCAGCAACTCCCCCACAACCAAACCGAGGGGGGGGGAGGTACAGAAGAAGATGAAGTTCCAGGGAACCTGTTCGAGGGGAACGACGAACTAAGCGATACTCAGGAAATGGAGCAGGAAGGAGAAATGTGTGCACCGCAAGAAGCGGCAGCTGAACAAGAAGCAAAACCACTGCCAAACAACAATCTACCTCAACAGGATTGCAACCAACCAATCCAACGAAAATCCGAAAGACTTAAAAGACAACCATCCTATCTAAAGGACTATATAACCACACCGTAATTAAGAAGCCAGGGGGAAGGGGTGTTGTGTATGTACCATAATTAATAAAGTATGAGCTTGAGGTAAAGTGCAGGGTTCTGGCCCTGCACTTCTGATTGGCTGTTAGGCGGCCAGTTCGGATTGGTTAGTTCTGAGGAATCCGATTGGCCCTTAACGGAGATTCTTTATTGGTTAAAAGAGCTACGTTCAGAGCTCGTTATTGGACAAATCTTACAAGGGTTGCCTATATAAGGCAGAGTTCACTGTTGTTGTTTAGAAAAGTCACTATGCAAATAAAGAGCTGTGAGTTCACCATTCAGAGGCTGTCTCCATTTACTCCGACCCATGATCAGTACATAACAGTGACAACAGCTCTTTATTTGGAAGTCAGATACTGAGACAAGACTCCCAGCCAAGGCAGCTCCTTTTATAGAGCTGGCTGCGGCTAGGCAGCCTATGACATGCATTTGAACTTGCCGTGCTTGGTTTTACCCAATTGCGGCAGCCGAATAAGAACCAATCAGAATGCTTAGTTTTGTCCAATCACAGCCCGGCTTTTCCGGACCAATAGGAATGCAGGCCTACAAGCCTGCTAGTATGGAACAGATGGCAGATGAGATTCTGCCGAAAAGTTGCTACAACTTTAAAAGCACAACTATAATGATGTGGGAAAATACCCAAACAAAGCTGAATATCATGCATATAAATACCCGCGAAAACTTAAGAAGACAAATACACACACACACACACACACACATTTAAATGAGTTAAAGCCAGCTTTATGGCACCACTTTTTTGAAAAAGGTGAGGCATCACCCACTTCGACTAGAGCTAACAAGGACTAAATGCCCGCAATGTCAGAAATTTTCATTTGAGAGTAATGGACAACTACCATTGCCTTTTCATAAGAACAAAGATTTCATCTTCCCTTATTCAGTCTGTTAGTTCTCATGTTCAAAGTTTTACAAGCCTTGGAAACAGTTCAATTCGCCCTCCCGTCATTCTGGTTTATTCACAAGTACTGCACCTTATAAGGAAAACATGACGTTGGGGCAACGGGCGACAATTGGATAGAGAGACAGACAGGTGGGCAAACAGGCAGACAGAAGGGCAGATGGTTGGAAGGACAGGCTGCCTTCTCTGTTGGGGCTACAGCTGCAGAGCTGAGAGCCCATCTGAGCCCTACCGGACGTTCTCTATTTCCAGGGTTTCACTGGTGAACTCGAGGATGTCTGCGGCGGTGCCCACGAAGAGCAGCAGCAGCTGAGACAGCTGGTCCCTGGTGATCTCCCCTCCGATGGGGAGCAGCCAGCGGCCGAGGATGAGGAGCAGGAGGAAGGTCTGATGGAGGCTCAGCGTCCAGATGGGGTCACACACTTTGGAGAGTGTGTGGACGAACTCCTGGGCTTGTTGCAGCTGCAGCGAAGGCAAACGTCAGAAAGCAGAAAAGTGAAGCCAGAGGTGGCAGGGAAGAGGGGCTTCTTTGGAGAAAGCGCTTCGAGTTCAGGATCTGGGGAGGGGAGGGTGAAGGACTGAGCAGGCCCTTTGCAAGGAATCCAAAGGATTCCCTTAGCATCTCCCCCCATTGCAAGAGCTATTAGATCCTACACAACTGGCTCTCCTGGACTTGGTTTTACTTTTATTGAAAAGCATAGGTATCACTTCCGTGCTCCTTGTGCCCATACTGTGGTCGTGATTTTAATCCTATCTTGTATCTCTGGGACCTCACTGGTGTGACTCTATTTCCTTGCTGTGCCCCCAAGGCTGCTGTTGTGGAAATATATTTTAATTTCCCCCCCCCAAAAAAAATCCAAATTGTGATTATGAGATATCAACCACCCCCTCGAACGCTCACCTTTTCCATTATGTTGTTTACGGTGGTCTCATTTCTGTAACCGGGTCTGACTTGTTCACTGTGGTTCTTCTCAAGCTGCTCGTATTCACTGGGGCAAAGCTGCAATAAAAGCCCAGCTTCAGCTCTGGTCCTGCACAGACCTGAAATGGAAGGACCCCAAAGGTTCCCCCATTGTCAGTTCACTGGCTCCCCAAAGCCTTGGGGTTGAGCCCTGGCTGTGGACAATCCATATGGGGTTAAAGCAGCAAGGGAGTTTGGGGGAGAGAAAGAAAGACTTCTGCTGCTTTCCTTGCATGCAGCCAAAAGCAGAAGAAGAAAGAAGCGGAAAGAAGCAGCCCAGTGGCCAGGCGAGGCGTGTGGAGCGAGTGGGACAAGTTCCCCCCCTCCGCCCTTTCCCCCCTCCCCTCACTACCTCGTGTTGTTCACAATGCAAGCGATACAAGCCTTGTGCTCCCGCAGGCCATGTAGGCAGCGCAGCCTTGTGTTCCTGCACAGCCTCGATGAGTTAGTTTGTTTTCTTTATTCTCATTGCACCTCATACAGTGAAATCAAACACCATCTTCAGTGTACATCATGACCATGAAAATAAACTCAAACACACGTCCTTCACACTCCACATTAATTGCTTGAGGGGGGTGCTTTGGGGGTGACATATCTCTGCAGACCACCAAAATTTTATCGTGGACCACCAGTGATCCGCAGCCCACTGGTTGGTGATCACTGCTTTAGAGTAATGGGGAGTGGGCAGGGGAATTTGCTTTCAAATGATCAGCCTTGACTCCAATCCATGCCATTTTGTCTCTGGAACGTCTCTGGAGTTTTTTTCTTCTCTTTTGCTGGTACTTTGCTTGTGTGGAGGGACCAATCAAAGTTACAATGGCACTGAAAAAAGTGACTCATGACCATTTTTCACATTTACGACTGTTGCAGCATCCCCACAGTCATGAGAGGCCAGGCGAGGAGATGCGTGCCTCGATATGATTGATGTTGAGTTGGCCACACCCAGCCAATAACATGACCACCAAGCCATGCCCACCACCTAAGACCACCAGAACCGGTTGTTAAAAGTTTGAATCCCACCCCTGGAGGCATCACTCCAAGCAACCTTATGTAAATAAATGAATCCTGAGGCACAAAACTTGATCTGATGTTAATTCTATGCTCTTCCCTCCTGCTTGGCCTAAACTATGCCTCTGCTTGGGACTGAACACTGCTGAACTGAGAGTATTTTGCTGCTCTGTGCACAGGACTTGCGTGGCGAGGCTGCCCGTGGCTCACTTATGCAAGGAAGATGTAGCATAGGGAAAACTGCGGGGCAATCTCTGGATTGGGCCATAATTCTCCTTGTTGTGTGATTTCAGTGAATCGGTCAGAATATTACGTGAATGTTACACAATTTTACGCGTCCTACTTCGATGCAACTGCTGTACTGAATGTGAAATGCCAATGAGCCGTGACCCGGGGACATTCGTGCAATTGGTGCTGGTCGTGTGTAACAAAACGGCAGAAGGAGAAATGCAAATGAAACACAAAACGGCCCCTTAGTGGTAACCTAACAAGGGCCAGTGCACGAGCATCTCCCTCATTGAAATCTCACGCAAGATGGAGAGATGGAGGACCTGCTACAAGGAAGGCCAAAGTTTTCCTAGTTTGCTACACTTTTTAATTTATTCTGCGTGAGAAAAGAAGGGGTCTGCTTTTACAGCGGCAGATGCAAATATGTTTCTTTCATGGGAGAAAAACCAAGACACATACATTTATGCAGCTTTTAGGCTGTATGTCTAATAAACCAACTAAAAAAAGAACCATCCAGTCTCACAAAAGCTGGATTGTGCAACTAGAACCATCACACAAATTGATTGTATCTGCACCATCTCCCTTTCTTGGTGGCATCTGTTCAGCCAGGGGCCTATTGGGAAGAGTGTACAACTCACGTCCTTCAAGATGCATCAAGAAAAGTCAGTGTTGTGTCGTTGCCTAAGCCAAAATGCTTTCGTACCTCAGGCAGAAAAGCCAGAAGAAGCGGCTTCTTGAGTTCGGGATACAAAAACACAGTAACCGGTGCCCAAATTGGCTTCCAGGCAGCTCGGTTTTCTATGCCCAAGCAATCAGTTTCC
This sequence comes from Hydrophis major, assembly GCA_033807585.1. Classification (NCBI taxonomy): domain Eukaryota; kingdom Metazoa; phylum Chordata; class Lepidosauria; order Squamata; family Elapidae; genus Hydrophis; species Hydrophis major. Next base: position 115,818,504 of record CM066331.1, read on the forward strand.
CTCCTTCTCTGCCATGAAACCATGTTTTTTAAAAAAAATAAAAATAAAAAAAATAAAAGCAACACCTGATTTTTAGGCTGAAGTTCCAGAATCCACAACGAGGGCACAATGCTGATGAGGTAGACAAAGATCGGCGGTGAAAACCTGAGAGAGGACAAAAAGGGTTGGCTTTAGCACCCTGAGAAACCATTGCAAAACTGTCAAAACATTGAAGGAATAAGCGGGATCGCCGATGCCCTGGGATGGGTGTGGACATTCATATGCCCACAGCCAGTGCCCACTAGATTCCCTGTCACCCAGCTGAATTTTTAAAAAGCTTATCTTGGAAACAGGCAGGCAACAAAGCAGCAGGAGCAGAGACCTCCAGTAAAATCTTGGGACCCTCTGGAGCAGGGGTCTCCAACCTTGGCAACTTTAAGACTGGTAGACTTCAACTCCCAGCTGGCTGAGGAACTCTGGGAGTTGAAGTCCACCAGTCTTAAAGTTGCCAAGGTTGGAGACCCCTGCTCCAGAGGACCCACCAGCTTCCTTAGGAAACAAAGGGTGCTTCCATGTTTTCTCGGAAGAAAAGGCTAAAGTGCCCTTGCGTGAAAGAGAGGAAGCTGCAATGGGGCCGGTTGTGGGCTTTCCCAATGGAGCTGTGAGGCTCCCTTTTGTCAGCCAGAAATGGAGGGTGGGTGGTTGACCTCCACTTCTTCCACAACCTGCAACTGAAACCTCAAACAGGTTGGCCACCCAAATCCCTTTGGAGACCCTTTGCGTAAGGAATGGAAGGCAAAGAAATTCCACTTCCAGGCAAATGCCTCCTCACTTGCCTTCCAAAGCAGCAGGCCTGCCCCAGTGGTGGCTTTCCAAATATTTTCCTACCGGTCTGGAAGGCACTCATGTCATTTTACAGGTAATCTTCAACTTACTGCTCCTACCAGTTGCTCAGTGAATGTTTTGAAGTTACGATGGAAACGTCCCCCCCCCCCAAAAAAAAGGCTATTTATGACCCGGTTTTAAAGTTACAGCTGCTACAAAGCCCTCACAGTCATTTGCCCTTAAGAATGACTGCAGGGACACTGCAGCACCCCCATAACGACCGCATCAGGGAAAGCAGGTGTGGTGGTCATTAAGCTAGGCAATCCTGTGTGATCACTGTCATGATTTGCACAATGGATGATTTCTACTCCCTTAAAACCACAAATTATACAATGACTGTGCTTGTCAAGTGGTGCTCCATTCAAAATTCAAGAAAGAAATACTTAGACTCTTTAGATTAGAGGAAAGATATCTTTTACTGAAAATGAAGTGGTAATCTGAGAAATTAGGCGCGCAGATCACATATACAAAGGGATGGAATTGTTCCCACCCCCCAAAGTTCAAAAGATTCTTCCAATTAAAAGTTCTGGATATGATCATGTGGGCATCTTCAGCTGGTGATGAGGCCTCTGTCCGTTGACCTTGGCATATTTTGATAAAGATTTGCAGCTGCGCAGAGAAAAGGAAGCTAAGCGAGAAATAGAAACCTAAGCAGGAATTTATACTCCCCCATCTCCTCATTTACACAACACAAGAATGTAACACCTCCAGCTCTCTTCCCAGACCATATTCCCCCCTCCTCCCCCCGTTACTAATGGCAGCCAAAAGATGCAAGGCAGTAGTACAAGATCTTGAAGGCTGACAGTGCTGTTTTTTAGCTCAGCTGAGGCGTGGAAATCCACTCTGCCACACAAATCAGCTGAGCTAAAAAAAACAAGGGAATATAGGAGAGGTAAGGGCAGGAGCAAATGGGTGGGCCCAGGTGGTATTCTCCAAACCAGGCAAATTTTCCGCGACTGGTATGCCAGAACCGGTCCAAACCGGCTGAATACCGCCTCTGGCCTGCCCATTCGCAGAAACCGAGTGAGACCGGATCCTTCCTGGGCCTTCAGAAGACAGAAGCAGAGGTACCAAAAGAAAGCTGGCTCCCCAGTGCATTTCAGGAAGGGGTTGATCCAAGAGTGGAGGGAGAGTGCTGCTGAGGAGTGAGGGGCAACATATGGACTCCCAGATCAAAAGTTGGGGATCCCAGAGCTTTTCTAGGAAAAGCAAGGAGGAGGAGAACATGCCACCCTCTACGCAGAGAGATTTCCCATCCGGCCTTTTGGTGAGGAAACTGTGACCCAGACATGCTTCCATTGGACTGCTGGAACCTAAGGCAGGTGTGGAATCGTGAAAGATGGTGGAGGTACACAAGGGAGGCTGCCCTGGATGCTGAGTCCCACCAGGATTAATGCCTCCTGAAGTCGTTCCAGCTGGCTGTGAGCGAAGCTGATCTAAACAGGCATCTTTCACCAACGGGCTTCTCTTCTCTCGCTGCATCTTCAGGAGGAGGAGGAGGAGGAGGCCCCTTGTGAAAACATTCTTGGCCGAGCTCTGCATTCCTCCTTCCAGGATCCCCATTAAAAGTGGCTGTAGCACCACCTTCCAGCCTTTTTATTTTAAGGAGGGGACCAGAAATAATATCATGGTTCATTTTATATTTATGTGAAGTGCTGAGTGAGGAAGAGGAGGCACGTAGACATAGAGTAGCCTGCTTGGGACTTGAAGAGGCCCTTTCCAGCATCTTCTGGCCTTGGTCACCTCAGAAAGCCAAGCAAGACGATTTGGGGGGGAGGGGAATTCCAATGGGGATCTAAAGAAATACTCTGGAAGAAATACTGATCCCAGCAAAACAACAGGGTGAGCTCCATGTGATCAGCAGGAATAACAGAATTGGAAGGGACCTTGAGCTCTTCTAGTCCAACCCCCTGCTTAGGAATCAGGGCCTCCAAAGGAGCCCCAATGATAAGATATCCCTAATTGCACAACGATGTCAAGAATGCCACATGCTTCCCATTTCACAGATACCCCAGTTTCACGGATACCCAGAGCTGGTATCAACTAGGACTCCAGGATAAGGCAAGCCCAATAATTACCAAGTTCAATAATTATCAGCTGCTGCCATGAATTCCCCTTTCGGTCACATTTGAAAATATAATTTAGCAGCAAAGTTAGAGGGTGCAGAGAAGGAAGGAAGGACCACAAGGAAGAGGGTGGCCCGTGATAAAGTGACCCCTGTCAATGACGGAAAGATGACATCCGGGCTGCATCCGAAAAGGCAGGAATTGCTTTTAGGAAAAGAAAGAAGGACATGGATGTTTTGCTAGGCATTTGGGTACACCCCACTTCCAAGATGGCCGAGACAGGTATGGAAAGAACTTCTTTCATTGGGTGATGACTGTTGACCAGTGGTCCATATCCAGATCTCTGTGCCTCAGGTGACCTTTCAGCCATGACTGTAAGTTATACAAGATGGTATTTTGTAGAGAAGATTCAATTCAAAGGCCCCCCGGTTGATGTTCGGTCATTGAGTCATTTCAGCCTTGGGACTTTGTCAAAACTATCTAGCAGCACCTTGTGTGCTTGGGATCCCCTGCACCTCGGTCACCTTGTTCTTCCCAGCCTCTTTCTTGACTGCCTCTGAATCCACCAACCATCCTCGTCATTGATTCTCCCCTTTGCATTGTGGTGAGCCTCAACCGTCACCATGCAACACCCAACCAACAGGGGATCTGTCTGAATGGTCCATGCTGAGAGGACCATTTTTATCCTCCCTCTGGCCAGGATCAGTATTTTTGTTGTGTTACTTATGACTGCAACATTTTTCAATTTTTATCAGTTTTATATTGGCTATTGGGTGGCATCCAGTTCTCCCCTTTGGGGAGAAATGAGGCACTATGTAAATTTGTTTAATAAATGAATACATTGAATGAATAAATACAATTCTCTGTCCAAACTATCTCAACTGTAACTTCCACTGAACAGCTTGGCTTTGCACCATCTGGTACTGAATGTTGATTCTTATGGTTGTCCAAGATAACCACAATGATTTCCCAAGCATAGTTCAAAGCCATCAGTTTAATAGTTGAATAAAAGGCATACTTGGTAGATGATACTTAAGTACCTTGTTCCCCCCAAGATAAGACCTATCCCAAAAATAAGCACTGGCATGCTTTTTTCCTGTGTGTGCCTAATATAAGCCCTACCGCCCAAATAAGCCCTACTTAAGAGCCTGCACTGCTGCCCACCTGCCCATTCCATCTGGTTGCTTGCAGTGCCACGGTCACGAGGTGGGGTGGTGGAACTGCCCTATGTACCCTAAACCAGCTTACCTCAGGGCTCCTGCAACCAGGCCATCCACACCCTGACACCTGTCTTGTGGTGGCAGCACCAGCAGCCATGTGTAGCAGGAGCCAGGTAGGCGCCAGCCCACTTCTTCTTGCTCGTGGCTGCAATGGAGCAGGAGGTTGAGTGGTGTGTTGGGGCCACAGCCACGAGGCGAGGCAGGTGTGAGGGCATGGATGACCTGGCTGTGGGTCACTGAGGTAAGCCAGTGCAGGGTATGTAGGGCAATTCCACCACTCTGCCTCGCTTTGTGGCCATGGCACAGGTGCGTCACTCAGCCTCCTGCCCCACTGCAGCCATGAACAAGCAGAAGAAGTGGCCCTGGGGCCACACGATGTCCTGCCTGATGGGGTTGTCAGAGCTGCTGCCACAAGGTGAAGCAGGGGTCGGGGCATGGGTGGCCTGACTGCAGGGGCCCTGAGGTCAGCCGGTGTGGGGTACGGGGGCAGCTCTACTGCCTCACACTGGTGACACTGCTCAGCCTCCTGCCCTGCTGCAAGCAAGCAGAAAAAAAATGGGTCTTCCATACATGGGGTGAGGGAATAAAACACCCCCCAAATAAGCCCTAGTACTTGTTTTGGGACCCAAAAGAAAATAAGACCCGGTCTTATTTTCTTTTGGGGATGTTTGATTCCTCACCCCCATGTATGGAAGACCCATTTTATAAACAGTTAAGTACCTGTGTTTTCCTGAAAATAAGACCCGGTCTTATTTTCAGGAAGGGTAGTTAAATGTTTATTGGGACAGTTTGAATTTAAATTTCAAAGACATTGATCCAGATACAAATCTAAGAACTCTGAACCTTTTCTCAAAGAAAAGAGTAGAATATAATATATTGTCAAACAGAGGGAATAGAAGATAGCAATAGCAATAGCACTTAGACTTATAGACCGCTTTATAAAGCTTTACAGCCCTCTCTAAGCGGTTTACAGAGTCAGCCTCTTGCCCACAACAATCTGGGTCCTCATTTTATCCACCTTGGAAGGATGGAAGGCCATGTCAATCTTGAGCCTGATGAGATTCGAACTGCCAAATTGCAGGCAGCTGGCTGCAGCAGAAGTAGCTTACAGTACTGTACCCTAACCACTGTGCCACAGAGGCTCCTATAGATACCAGTGCAATTGGTTGGAATTCAAAGGTTTCTTGGTGGACAGATCATTTGATGCTAGATTGAAGTTTTGTAATGAACCTGCTGTCAACTCATAAAATATTTCTATGGTCTTTTTAGCATTGCCAACAGAATGGGAGCGGGGAGCAGTGCAGCACCTTGCAAACCGGAACTGCATTCCATAAATAGTTTTTCAAAGATAGTAACTAGGTGACTGAAGTTTCTGCCCTGCAAAATTCTACCTGGAGAGCATGATTGATGACTCTTGGCTGTGGAGGTGTCCCATTGGAGAATATGAATTATGATACACCCGGGGGGGGTGGAGGGAAAACCAGGGTCAAGGGTGACCATGAATGATGTGTTTCAGAGTCGGCTACACCCAGGCAGTGCCGGACATGTTAACTCCCAATAAATCCTTTTTTAAGTTTTGGAAGTTTGGTTTGAGACTCATGATTTAAATGGGGGGAACTGCCGGAATCCTGACACCTGCATCACCAGTGAGAGAAGTAGAGAAAAAAGGGGGTCCATTTTTCATCAGAAGCATGCCTGTTCCCGACCTGGGTGACTGAGCTGCTGCTCAAAGGGGTTGAGGGCATCTCTGAAGGCTCCCCCGCCTGCTCACACATAGGCCTCTCTCCATAAAGCAGAGGCACTCAATCTGAGAGTGGGAGAGAAGAAATGGGAATTGGATAGTTAGTTAGCAATCGTGAGCTGTCCCCTTAAGGGAATGCATCATGGTAAATGTAGTTAACGTATCCTGGGAAAAGTAGTCCATGTCACCTGACCACATCTGTAATCCTGATTGGTCACTAAATTGACCCTCAAGGGGTTGGGGGGAGTTTTCCTCACTTTTGCCTGAATTCTCTAACTCATGGCAGCCGCTTTCTATCGCTACGAGATGGGTTAGGAGATAACCATCTTTTACTACAAGGCAGATCTACAAAGGATTGGTCATTAAAGAAGAACTTCATCACAAATGTGAGTTATGAGGATACCTGATGAACCAATAATAAAGACTTTGTATGAATTTTTTGTTGAGTTTATCTTTCTGCATCTGTACAGAAGACAAAACCTGTAGATAACAAGGGACACCTGCTGGGGATGACTTTTGTGTGATGGAGGCACAACCCACAGGCAAAGGCATGGATGCCCTTGACATGACTACCCAATAGGGTGGTCTAGATAGAACAGAGGTCTCCAACCTGGGCAACTTTATGACTTGTGAACTTCAACTCCCAGGAATTCTGGGAGTTGAAGTCCACAACAGAGGTGGTATCCAGCAGGTTCTGACCAGTTCTGGAGAACCAGTAGCAGAAATTTTGAGTAGTGTGGAGAACTGGCAAATCCCACCTCTGACTGGCCCCACCAACCCCATCTCTTCTCTGCCTCCCATTGAGTCGTAGCTGATTGTCTGGGTCTTCTTTGGTTGCCCTGCACAGGAGAACGGAGCTGGAAAGCAGGTTAGTGGGGTGGGGAGGGAAGGGGGATTTTTCAGTATCCTTCCCCTGCCACGTCCACAAAGCCACACCCAAGCCAAGCCAAGCCATGCCCACCAAGCCATGTCCAGTGGTGGGATTCAATTTTTTTTACTACCAGTTCTGTGGCTGTGGGCTTGGCTTGGCTTGGCTTGGTGGGCATGGCAGAGGAAGGATAGTGCAAAATCCCATTCCCTCCCCACTCCATTAACCTGCTTTCCAGTTCCGTTCTCCTGTGCAGGGCAACAAAAGAAGACCCAGCTGATCAGCTGGGACTCAATGGGAGGCAGAGAAGAGATAAGGGCGAGGCCAGTAAGAGGTGGGATTTGCCGGTTCTCTGAAGTACTCAAAATTTCCACTACCAGTTCTCCAGAACGGGTCAAAACTTGCTGAAGACCACTTCTGTTCTGATCCCATTAGACCCCCACACAAATCATTCATTTTATCTGGCTCAGGGAGGAGTGGGTTCATTTATCATTTTAGAGCAGTGGTTCCCAAAGTGGATGGTACTGCCCCCTGGGGGACGGTGGGATACCTTAGGGGGGCACTGAGAGGCAAGGAGGCCGGCAGGGGGGCGCTAAGAGGCGGCAGGGGGGCACTGGAGGTGAGCGGCAGGGATGAGAAAAAAATCCCACCACTGCCGCGTTCGAGGCAAGGCCCCGCAGGATTTGCACGCTCTGGTGCAAGGAGCAACAGTGGTGGCATGTTTGAAAAGTAGAGCAACGTCAGAGGTCGATAATTTCTTCTGCAAAGAATCACAAAAGCTTCTGGGCTGTGCACAAGAAGGGACACACATGTCAGTGCATTCAGCAACATAAAATAAAGAAATACAAATAAAACAAATCAATAAGAATCGGCAAAGCATCTCTGATTAGATTTTATTCACTACTAGAATCTAATCAGAGATGCCAATTCTAGTCCAATGACCTGTTCCAGCAAGGTTGGAAGGGAGTGTGTGTGTTTGTATGTATGTGTGTGCATGGCTGTCAAAACTCCAAAAACAGGACAAGTAGCTCTGGGGAGGCCAGTCATAAATTAGAACACTTGGTAAGCAACAGGCCATTAAGTGAGGACCACTTGTACTTGGTTTGCTAGTCACCAAACCATGCTCACCCAGTCACGTGACCAGCAAGCCATGCCACCAATCACATGACCAGCAAACCACATTCTCAAATTAGGCCACGCCCACAGATATTTGAATCCTGCCCCTGGGTGGGAGGCATTGAGGATGAATTTGTAGCACCAAGGGGGCGGTGGAGTGAAAAAGTTTGGGAACCACTGGTTTAGAGGCCTACAATTTTGTAAATTTTGAGAACTGTGGTCTACAGAAATAGCAATTCCTTGTATAAGGATGGCCTTTCAGTACGAAGAGGTGGATAAGTTTGAAAACAGGAAGCCGTGTAGACCATCCGCCTCCCATCCTGAAAGGCCACCTTTGTTCTTCTCCTTGCAGAGACGATGTGATCCTTTTCCCTACTGAAAAGTGGAAGCAGAGTTTCAGAAAGAGGACAAATCCATCTTGATGCTGGTGAGGTCAGGGGGGAACAGGATACTTTTCAACTCCTCTTTTTTCCTCCTCCTGTCCTGTTTTTAGCAGCGCAGTTTTTGCCACGTTCAGGGAATCATCAGAAGCAACAATGTCTCCGGAGTTGGCTTTGCAGCTGTGAATTAAAACTAGGTGGCTTTCCATCTTATGGACCTTGTCAAGCTATATTCCTTTCAGAGGGGTTGAAACTGCCAGCATTAGTTAGCCCTGATCTCTTCAAGCTGATGTCCTCTCAGTGCAAAATGCTGACCAGCAGAAGGTTGCAATCTGGCCATCTCCCGGACAGTGGTGGGATTCAAAAAATGTCTTACTGGTTCTGTGGGTGTGGCTTGGCTTGGTGGGCATAGCAGGAGGAGGATCCTATAAAATCCCCCTTCCCTCCCCACCCCACTAACCTGCTTTCCAGCTCCGTTCTCCTGCACAGGGCAACACAAGAAGAGCCAGCCCATCAGCTGGGACTCAATGGGAGGCAGAGAAGAGACCGGGTTGGCGAGGCCAGTCAGAGGTGGGATGTGCTGGTTCTCCGAACTATTCAATCTTTCCGCTACCGGTTCTCCAGAACCAGTCAGAACCTGCTGAATATACCACCTCTGCTGCCGGGCACATATTTAATAAATGTGTTATCATTTCTCTTTCAACGGGATCTTGGGCTACATGTAGTTTGAACGGAGAAATTGACTGAGGTTATTTGCCACTGTTCTGCTAGGGGTCTCCAGCAAGGCTCCCATGATCATCTGAAATAAGGGTCCTTCATGGGACTCATCCATCCATCCTTCCATCGTTCCATCCGTTCTTTGAAAGGCAAGCCAAAATAGGGGACTTCTGAAGCCCCCTCGCTTCTAGTTGGGCACAGCCCGGTTCTGCTGAAAGGGAAGTTCTCTTTTCAGGCCCTGCTGCTGCTTCTCACTGTCCCAGGATGGGAGAAGTCCGGGCACAGAGCAAGCTTTTTCCGGGCAAGAGAGAGGAGTGTGGGGAGCAGGAGGGGCTTGGCTCCCAAAGTTTGCCAAGTCATTTTACTCTTAAGAGCAAAAGTGGGATCCGGCATAAGGGGAGCCCTGGCCAGGCTGTTAGTCACAAACACAACTGTTGGTCACCTGTTGGTCACCTCCGGAGAGGGTCTCCTCCAAGTTCAGTATACCCACAGCTGCAGGGGGGCGGGGGGGGGCTGTCCGGATGCTCTCTAGAGCAGCGGGTCTCCAACCTTGGCCCTTTGAAGCCTGGTGGACTTCAACTCCCAGAATTCCCCAGCCAGCAAAGTTGAGTTGAAGTCCTCCAGGCTTCAAACGGCCAAGGTTGGAGACCTCCTCCCTGCTCCAGAGCCCCAAAGCGCCAGCATCCACGGGCAGAGAGAAGTCGAGGGTCTCTCGCGGAATCCCCGGAGGGAGGGAGGGAAGCGGGAAGAGAAGAGAAGAGCAGGAAGGAGGGAGGGAGGAAGCGAAGAGAAAGAAGGGGAGTCCCGGCGGGCCCTCAGCCCCGCTCGCTCACCATTTGTAGCCCCTTCCCCGCTTGAGCTTGAGCGTGAGCGCCGTCTCCAGGCACAGCAGCAGGTTGAGCAGCGCCAGCAGCCAGTACTTGCGCTCCTTCTTCACCTCCGCCACCCGCCAGACGCCCAGCAGCGCATGCAGGGCGAAGAGCAGCCGGGTGCCCAGCGCGTTCAGCAGCACCATCGCCTCCATCTCCTCTCGCGCTCTCTCTCTCTTTCTCTCTCTTGCTCTCTTTCTTTCTCGCTCTCGCTCTCTTTCTCTCTCTTTCTCTCTCTCTTTCTCTCTTTCTTTCTCGCTCTCTCTCTCTTTCTCTCTCTCTCTTTCTTTCTCTCTCTCTTGCTCTCTCTCTCTCTCTCTCTTTCCCTCTCTCTCGCTCTCTCTCTTTCGCTCTCTCTGTCTCTCTCTCGCGCTCCGCGCAGAGGGTCCGGCCTCCTCGTCCCTCCCTCCCTCCCTCTCCCGGACTTCCTGAAAGGGGACGGGGGGTGGGGGGACAGACAGGGGCGGGGAGGACAAGCTGAGCCAGACTGCCGGAGGCGGTGCGGGTGGGGTGGGGGGCTTCCCGCGGCCCCTCCGAAGGCTGCAAGGAGCGGCGAGGTTCCCACCCCTGTCTGGCGGACTGTGGCAAGGAGTCGCGGGGGCCTCCCGTCCAATGCAACATCCTGGCCGGCCAGGACTTGCAAGGGCTTCGCATCTCCCCGAAAAGGGCAGCCGGACAGGCAAATCACTGATCCAGGAGAGATTCAACCTGGAAATAAGGAGAAACTTTCTGACAGGGAAGAACAATCAACCGATGGAACAGAAATTGCCCTCGGAAGTTGTGGGAGCTTCATCACTTGAGACTTTCAAGAAGAGATTGGGCTGCCATTTGTCAGAAATGGTGTAGGGTCCCCTGCTTGAGGGGAGTTGGACTAGATGACCTTTAAAGTCCCTTCCAATCTGTATCTGTACCTCTTTCTCTCTCTTTTCTTTCTCTCTCGCTCTCTCTCTTGTTGAGAGATCCAGCTCTGTATATAGATACAGACAATAATCAACCCATGGAACAGAAGTTGCCCTCGGAAGTTGTGGGAGCTTCATCCCTGGAGGCTTTCAAGAAGAGATTGGACTCCCATCTGTCAGAAATGGTGTAGGGTCTCCTCCTTGGGTAGGGGGTTGGACTAGATGACCACCAAGGTCCCTTCCAACTCTGTTAAATCTATCTGTCTATAAATTGGTCAAACACTCTTTTTACAGGCAGGAGGGTCAGGGAACTCTTCAGGAATCACACAAACACACATAACTTTGGCTTGTGCTGAAATCCGAAGTGAATATGGGTGCAAGCCCCCCCCCCATGTCTACAGGCAACCTTGATGGCCTCCACATATTTCTTTAAATTATGGTGCGGGAGGGGATCGCAATTGCATCGGAAGTTTGGGGAAATGCTACTGAGCACCAATTGCCAGTATGGGGTTGCAACTCCCACCTTGAAAATTTTCTGAGGATTAAAATTTAATATCCCCACACATTTTCCCCCCAAGTCTTCCTTTTTCTCTACAATCAGTTGCTGAGTTAATAACACATGTTCCTGGAGGATTACAGTCAATGATCAAGAAAATTAGATGTTGTTTGAATTTAATTTAGTTATATAAAGCTGCTACAGTAACTTACAGCTTTGATATTTAATATTTAATAAGCTGGTTCTTCAAAGAATCCTCTCAGTAATTGTCTTCAAATACTATCCCCAAAAGCCATTTATATTTTCTAGCTGAAAAACCTTTTTCGTCAACTCGTTTGGCTTGATATGAACTGTCTGATGAAGATGACAAGTTCGTTTCCTTCTTCTATCCAAAATCATGAGATGCTTGGCAAGGAAGAGAACTTGGCAAAGCTCTCTGACAAGGAGGCACCCTGGTCTGTGTGATTTCCTTTTCAGAGGCTTCTAATTCTTCATTGCCCAATGAACATGATTTCATCAGAATTGTCTAACAACTTCTTTGCATTCTTGAAAGGTTTTGCTTGGGTCCTTCGTGATGATATCTGATCTTCTGTCGGCTTCTTTTCCAAGGATCCTCTATTCCAGAGGTCTCCAAACTTGACAGCTTTAAGAGTTGTGGACTTCAACTCCCAGAATTCCTCCTCCAGTCATGTTAGCTCAGGGATTCTGGGAGTCTTAAAGTTGTCAAGTTTGAAGACCCTTGCTCTATTCCTTTAAGCAATAGCAAAACCAATACCACTTAGGCTTATATACAGCTTCAAAGTTATTTACAGAGTTATTTAAGAGTCAGCATATTAGCCCCAAGTAGAATAAAATAGAATTTTTTATTGATCAAATGTGATTGGACACACAAGGAATTTGTCTTGGTGCAGAAGCTCTCAGTGTACATAAAAGAAAAGATAAATTTGTCAAGAGTCAAGAATCATCAGGTACAACACTTAATGATAGTCATAGGGTACAATAAGCAACCAAATCATACTAGGAAACAGTCAATATAGATCTTAAGGATACAAGTGACAAAGTTACAGTCCTACAGTCACAAGCGAGAGGGGATGGGTGATAGGAGTGATAAAAAGATTAATAGTAACTACAAAGTGCAGACTTTGTAAATAGTTTGACAGTGTTGAGGGAATTATTTGTTTAGCAGAGTGATGGTGTTCAGGAAAAACTGTCCTTGTGTCTAGTTGTTCTGGTGTGCAGGGCTCTATAGCCTCATTTTGAGGGAAGAAGTTGAAACAGTTTATATCCAGGATGTGAGGGGTTTGTAGATATTTTCACAGCCCTCTTTTTGACTAGTGCAGTATACAGGTCCTTGATTGAAAGCAAGTTGGTAGCAATTGTTTTTTCTGCAGTCCTAATTGTCATCTGAAGTCTGTGTCTGTCCTATTGGGTTGCAGAACCAAACCAGACAGCTATAGAGGTGCAGAGGACAGACTCAATCATTCCTCTGTAGAACTGGATCAACAGCTCCTTGGCCTGAGTTGGCGCAGAAAGAACAATCATGGGCCTCATTTTACTCTCCTCTCTCCCTCTCTTTCTCTTTTCTTTTCTCTCTCTTCTTCTTCTCCCTCCCTCCTTCTCTCCTCTTCTCCTCTCTCCCTCTCTTTCTCTTTCCTCCTCTCTCTTCTTCTCCTCCCTCCCTCCTTCTCTCCTCTCTCCCTCTCTTTCTCTCTCCTCCTCTCTCTCCTTCTCCTCCCTCCCTCCTTCTCTCCTCTCTCTCTCTCTTTCTCTCTCCTCCTCTCTCTCCTTCTCCTCCCTCCCTCCTTCTCTCCTCTTCTCCTCCCTCTCCTCTTCTCCTCTCTCCCTCTCTTTCTCTCTCCTTCTCCTCCCTCCCTCCTTCTCTCCTCCTCTCTTCCTCTCTTTCTCTTTCCTCCTCTCTCTTCTTCTCCTCCCTCCCTCCTTCTCTCCTCTCTCCCTCTCTTTCTCTCTCCTCCTCTCTCTCCTTCTCCTCCCTCCCTCCTTCTCTCCTCTCTCTCTTTCTCTCTCCTCCTCTCTCTCCTTCTCCTCCCTCCCTCCTTCTCTCCTCTTCTCCTCTCTCCCTCTCTTTCTCTCTCCTCCTCTCTCTTCTTCTCCTCCCTCCCTCCTTCTCTCCTCTTCTCCTCTCTCCCTCTCTTTCTCTCTCCTCCTCTCTCTCCTTCTCCTCCCTCCCTCCTTCTCTCCTCTTCTCCTCTCTCCCTCTCTTTCTCTCTCCTTCTCCTCCCTCCCTCCTTCTCTCCTCTTCTCCTCTCTCCCTCTCTTTCTCTCCTCCTCTCTCCTTCTCCTCCCTCCCTCCTTCTCTCCTCTTCTCCTCTCTCCCTCTTTCTCTCTCCTCCTCTCTCTCCTTCTCCTCCCTCCCTCCTTCTCTCCTCTTCTCCTCTCTCCCTCTTTCTCTCTCCTCCTCTCTCTCCTTCTCCTCCCTCCCTCCTTCTCTCCTCTTCTCCTCTCTCCCTCTCTTTCTCTCTGTTCCTCTCTCTCCCACCCCTCTCCTATTCTAAATGGCTTCTAACAGCAATCAGAGTGGGTGGGGGGCTGTCTTCTTTTTTATTTCCCTTTTTTGGCACAGAACATTATATTCTAATAATAACTGGCAAATTATTTTAATAAAATTTATTATTATAAGAAAAAACTCAGAGCCGTGCGTGACTGAATGCCCGTCTGCTTGCACTGAATTTCCTTCCCCATTGAAGGCAGCAATAGCGGGGAAGGATCTTTGGCCTGGAGAATGTGGCCATCTGGATGTCTCTCCCTGCCTCTCCCCCTGCAAGCCCCAGGAAGCAGCACGAAGCCACCACAGCCCCAGGTTAGACGGCAATGCTGAGCAACGGGCAAATGTGACGTTGACTGTAATACTTACCCCCAGAAAAAAAATAATCCAATATAAGAAAGGATTTTTCCAAAATGACCATCAGAGCATTAATATTTCCTATATTATTTATTAACACACTCTGATGCTAAGGAGTTCTACTCCCCCTCCCCACCTGGAAAGAAATCTCTTCCAAATGCAAAACACAAGCAGAGGAGAGGAGTTTCAGTTTCAGAGCAACAAAGCATCTTTCGTACAGAACAGTTGAGCTAAGCCACACCCAGGCTCCTTGCTGTCTCCTTCTTGCTCACACAGCAAATACTCTTTCAGTTTCCAAACAGCCCTCAATTCTAGCCATATGAATACCAATGGATGCTGGCAGGCAGAGGCAGAATTTTTCCCCTTTTTTTCCTCCCCAAAAACTAAGCCCGACCACATAGTTTCGTAACGAAGCATGGATATCGGGCTATTTGTCTTATAAATCTTTCCTTCTGGGGTATTATTTTCTTGGTAACAGCACAGATGTGGCTTCATGGTTGCCTCCCACTCTCCTGTAGATAGGCCCAATCTCCATCCACACCACAGAGCCATGCAGGGCAGGCTGCCAGACAGAAGGACATCAACTACATGTCAGCTTCATGTCCTCCGAAACACACCCCTGGTAGCTTTTTTCCTACGACTAGGCAGCTTGGAGCGGGGAGAGTCCTGGATCCCTCCTTCTCCTAGGACCCTCCGGAGGTGGCAGAGATCAAAGCGGGATTGCCTGGGTTTGCCGCCATCCGTTCTGATGCACAACGAGAAGGTTAGTCTTCCCAGCTCACCTGGCCCCTTTGCTGGAGTTGTCAGATAACCCAACGGAAACTCCTTAAAGGACTCCTGGTCGTGAAGAGCTTCTGCCTCAGTTTCCAAGAATCAGAAGCCCTGGACATCTCCAAAACTAATTCTGGGGAATCTGAGGAACTCTGGTGGCTGCCCTGTCCCTGCTCTCATGCTCCCCGAGGCACCTTTGGGTACTGAATCCCCAGTGCTGCACAGCCGTTATAGTAGAGCAGGGGTCCCCAAACCTGACAACTTTAAGACTACATCAAACTCGGTTTGACAGGCCCATCAACCCAGAGGGTGGTTTTCTCTCTATGGGCCTTTAAGGCAAAGAATGAGAGACCAAGTAGCCCACCTGGAATCAGAATCAGTGGATGCTGTAACCAGGGGAGGAGAGAGGACAGCAAAGGGTCCCTTCAGCTGGTGGTGAATCAGCCTCTTAACTGGGGGACTCCAAAATGTATCTTGGGATCAGGTTCCCCAACTTCTTAAGGGCCCAAGGGGCTCTGATGGATCTCCCCATGGAAGAGTTTCTTTCTTTTTCTTTTTTTGAAAACAATTTTATTGATTTTCTACAAACAAACAAAACAAACAAGACATAAAAATATCAACTCTCTTATATACATACAGCATGTCGGTTGTGTTAAGTCTGGAGCATGGGTGCGAATGATGGAGACGAGCCGGTAGAAACAGTGAACTTCAAACTCTTTATTTACATGGTGTGACAGCTCCAACTGGAGGGCTGCTATAGCCTTCCTTATATAGGCAACTGATTAACTATTCAACCAAATAGCAATACTGGAGCACTAGCTCCATTAACCAATGAAAATGGCCTGTTAATGGCCAATCAGATGCTCCTGAACGGACCAATCCGATCCTGCCATTAACAGCCAATCAGAAGTGCAGGGCCAGAACCCTGCACTTGACTTCAAGCTCAAGATAACTTTATTTGACATTATTCATTCACAACACCCCTTTCCCCCGGCTTCTGCCCACAGGGCACGGTTACATAGTCCTTAAGGTAGGACGGTTGTTTTATTAGTCTTTTCGATTTTCGCAAAGTGCCTGGCGGTTGGCTGCACTTCTGCTGAGGTAGATCGTTTTTTAATGGTAGGGGTGCCTCTGGTTCCGAGTTCGCATTCCCGTCGTCACCAATATCACTGGCCACTCCCTGAGGTGAACCCACTCTGGTCCCCGGTTCCTGTTCCTGCATTTCAGTTCCGTTATCAGTCTCTTCAAAAAGATTTTCCTCTAATTGCAATTCGTTTTCCTCTGTATCTCCCCCCCCCATTTTGGTCATAGGGGAGTTCGGAAGTGCGAGACGGTAGCCGCGATCGTAGTTGATCTATGTGGTGCTTCCAAAGTCTGTCGTCAGGGCATTGAACGAGGTATGATCTTGGGCCAGTTACACGGATTACGGTCGCCTCTACCCACAGCGGATCGCCCAATAAGTTTTTAGCAAATACTAAATCGCCTACCTGGAAGGTACGGCATCGGCCACTGGATCCGAGTGGCTTTTCCAGTTCGTAGGCTGGGTGTAACCGATTGAGGTGGGAGCGGAGCTTTCATCCCATTAGCAGCTCGGGGGGAGTTTTGTTGGTGACACTGTGAGGTGTGATGTGCTATAGAAAAAGGATTTGGTTGATTTTCTCGTCGATGTTGTCGTAGTCTATCTTTTGTCCTTTTGAAGAATTGTACCATGCGCTCAGCCCTACCGTTGGCTGCAGGGTGCACAGGCAAAGTGAGCGCATGTCAGATACCGTGGTCAGCCAGGTACTGTTCAAAAGACAGCGCGGTAAATTGGGGCCCGTTGTCGGATACCAGAACGTCTGGTAATCCATGGGTTGCAGTCTTTCCAGTCTTTTGATGACCGCTTCGGTGGTCGTGTTGCTCATTCGGTGGATCTCGAGCCAATTCGAGTAGGCGTTGACGGTTAGTAAAAACGTGTGGCCTTTGGTCAGCCCAGCAAAGTCCAGATGGATGCGGGACCAGGGTCCCCGCGGCGTCTCCCATTCGGTTGGGGTTGCCTTTGGTGGAGCGTTGCTTACTTCTTGGCATCTCTGGCAAGTTTTAACCCACGATTCGATTTGTCTGTCGATGCCTGGCCACCACGCGTAGCTTCGTGCGAGGCCCTTCATGCGCACGATGCCAGGGTGGCCATCGTGCAAGGTTCTTAGCGGTGCCTGTTGGAGTCGTTCTGGGATAACGACTCTATCGCCCCAGATGACACAGCCCTTCTGTGAGAACAACTCTGTTTGTTTGATGACTTTTGAATGGGAAAAGTCGTCTGGTACTTGGTCCAATGGCCATCCGCGTTCCACCCATGTGAGGACTCGTGCAAAGATGGGGTCGCGTTTTGTTTCTCTCGCGATGTCACGGGCAGTTAATGACGGTGTATGGAGTGTCTCGATCAGCAACGCTGTCATCGTTGGTGCAGGATCGTTGATAGTTTCAGGGAGCGGTGCATGGCTCAACGCGTCGGCGTGGGGAATGGCTTTACCAGGACGTTTTTGAAAAGTAAGCAACAGGGGCTTCGCTACCGTTAGGTAATACATGGCTCAAAATGGCGCCCACTCCAAAAGGCGATGCATCACATGTAATGTTTAACGGCAAAGTCTCATTGTACTGCATTAGTACAGCGTCAGAAGTCAGTAGTTTTTTTACATTACAGAACGCCTGCTCTTCTTTGTGACCCCATATCCAAATTGCTTTTTTATCTAATAGGCGATGTAAAGGTTCAGCAACAGTCGCCTTGTGCGGCAAGAATACATGGGTGCAAATGATGGAGACGAGCCAGTAGAAACAGTGAACTTCAAACTCTTTATTTACATAGTGTGACAGCTCAAACTGGAGGGCTGCTGTAGCCTTCCTTATATAGGCAACTTATAGGCACTAGCTCCATTAACCAATGAGAATGGCCTGTTAATGGCCAATCAGATGCTCCTGAACGGACCAATCCGATCCTGCCATTAACAGCCAATCAGAAGTGCAGGGCCAGAACCCTGCACTTGACTTCAAGCTCAAGATAACTTTATTGGCATTATTCATTCACAACAGGTTGGTTCATCAGTTTTGTGCATTCATTTCGTAGTCTCAATTGCAGTTATATTACATAACAACTCATATTATCAATCCAAACTTATATATCCTAATATCACTATTAAAAAATCATTTGACTATACCTTTAATCATTCATGCTTTATGAGATAACAGTACTTTAAGCTGTTTATTCTATAACAAATCATATAATCATACCAGATCTATCCTACAAACACTTTATAAATATATTCTATTATTGTATTTTGTCAACTAACCATTGATAGAAAAGATCCCAAATTTCATAAAATTGTTTATCCTCTTGCTCTCTAATTTCAAATGTCAGTCTACTCATCTCAGCACATTCCAATATTTTCTTAATAATTTCTTCCTGTGATGGTATTTTCTCATTCTTCCAATTTTTAGCAAATATAATCCTAGCCGCTGTTAATACATTTACAAACAGATATTTCAAGTCTTTATTGTATGTATCTGGTAAGATTCCCAATAAAAAGAACTCCGGTTTCAAATCTATACGTTTCTTTATCATTTTTTCCAACCACATGCGAATTTTAGTCCAATATTTTCTAGCATCCTCACAAGTCCACCACATATGGTTATATGAGCCAGGTATCTGATGATATTTCCAGCATTTTTCAGATTTGTTCTTGAACATTCTTGCTATTCTCGTCGGGGGAAAGTGCCACCTGTAAAACATCTTATACAAGTTTTCTTTATATGCTGTTGACATTGTCATTTTATAATTTTGAGACCACAATTTCTGCCATTTCTCTAAATCAATCCCATATCCAAAGTTCTTCCCCCAAACAATCATAGTTTCTTTAACTTGTTCTTCCTCTAATTTAATTCCCAGTAAATAACCATATAATTTTTTAATCACCTTCTCATCAGTACCCATCAAGATCTTATCTAGATCAGTCTGTTTATCATAAAATCCCTCTGTTTTAGAATCTTCATCATACCTTGAATGTATTTGCGCATATGAAAACCAATTCATCTTTATACCTTGTTCCTCTAACTTTTGTATCGATTTAAGTTCACCCTTTTCATCCAATAGTTCCCCATATCTAACTGTTTGTTCCTTCTTATAAATTATAGGATAGGAAAATGCTTCAATAGTTGATAACCAAACTGGAATTTTCAAATAACATTGTCTTTTTATCTTCTCCCAGTTTAACCACAAAGACTCCAGTATATAATGTCTTCTAAAATAACCCTGTGTTTTAGTTCCCTTATACCATAAAAAAGTGTGCCAACCCAACAGCAAATCATGACCTTCTAGTGTCAACAATCTAGTCTTTCTTAATGTTATCCATTCCTTTACCCACATCAAATTTGCAGCTTGGTAGTACAATTTCCAATTGGGCAGGCCAAAACCTCCTCTAATTCTAGCATCTTGCAAAAGCTTTAGCTTTATTCTCGCTTTCTTACCTTGCCATATATACTTCAGCATAATTTTATTTAAATCTTCAAAATAGTCTTTTCCGAGCCTAATTGGTATTGTTTGAAACAGAAATAGAATTCTGGGTAAAATATTCATCTTGATTGTTGAAATTCTCCCTATTAATGATAATTGCAAGTTTTCCCATTTCTTCAAATCTAAAGCTATCTGTTGTTTAAGTTTAATATAATTATTCTCTTTTAATGTGCTACATCTTGCTGTCAAGTGTATCCCCAGATACTTGACCTTTGTAACTTGGATTTTCAACAGGTCTGCCAGTTCTTCTCCCTGTCTCAGTAGCATGTTCTTTGTCAAAATCTTCATTTTGTCTTTATTTATTTTCAAATCAGCCACCTCACCATATATCTCTATCTTTTCCAATAACTTTGGAGCTGTTTCTAACGGATCTTCCAAAATAAAGGCTAAGTCATCAGCAAAGGCTTGCAGTTTAAATTCTTCCTTTTTAATTTTCATTCCTTTTATGCTTTTATCATCTCTAATATTTCTATTCAACACTCCCATGGAAGAGTTTCTAAGGGCGGGTAGCAACCACTGCAAATCATTTTTTCTGCTCAGCTGCCCAGCCTGGGTCTCAGAAATCCCAGAAGGGAAAGAGGGAGGGAGAGAGAGAGAGAGATCCTGGGAAACTTTTTACAGCAGGAAAATTTTGCTGGCTGAGGAATTCTGGGAGTTGAAGTTCACAAGTCTTAAAGTTACCACGTTTGGAGATCTCTATAGTAGAGACTTCCTGTCCCTGTTTCATACAAGAGTACTGAGGTCCTTCTGAGCCCCTGAGTAAATGGTGTGAAGACACAGCACCTTTGCAGGATGACTGGGAAGCCCACAGGGTGAGGAAATAAACTGAATTTTCTGCCAGTGAAAGATCCGCTTAAACGTGAGAGGGAGAAAAGGCGAAAAGAGAAAAAAGATAAGAAAATAATTAAAGATCAAAGTAGATTTCAGATTCCTAGCCAGGAGAAGAGAGATCTCCCCCTTCGTTCGAAGTCTGACCCACAGAACTGAATTACATGCAATTTGAGAAACCATCCAATAACAATATCGGAAGAATACTTGAATTAGATGAAAGGACATAATGAAATTACTTGCTTGGGAGGCTTTTTATGTTTAATGTTAGTATTGTCCTTCTGTTACCAATGAGATAAATTGGCTACAGGTGAAGAAAGAATGAGGGGAAGGTGGATCCATTTTGCTTTATAATGTTCCATTGAGCATTCCACATTCAGTTGGAACACTGCTGTAAAGAGGAGAAGTCCAACAGGTGGCAACAGGTAGAGCAATTAATCTCTGCCCTTGGGTAGAGGGTTAGAGCAGTGGTCACCAACCAGTGGGCCAGGGACCACTTGTGGTCCATGAGAAAATGATTATGGTCCACAGAGAAATGTCACCCCTAAGGCAATTAATCCAGGCTGCACGGGAACACAAGGCTTGTGTCACTTGCATTGCAAACAACACGAAGTAGTAAGAGGAGGGGGGAAAGGGCAGGGGGAGAACTTGCCCACTCACCTCACGCGCTTCGCCTGGCCACCAGGCTGCTTCTTTCCGCTTCTTTCTTCTTTTGCTTTTGGCTGCATGCAAGGAAAGCAGCAAAAGTCTTTCTTTCTCTCCCCCAAACTCTACCAGAAATGAGTCTTTGGGACCCTGCAAAGCCTCCTGCTCCAAGAGGCTGCGCCGGCAAAGACTCATTTCTGGCGGAGTTTGAGGGAGAGAAAGAAAGACTTCTGCTGCTTCTGCTGCTTTCCTTGCATGAAGCCAAAAGTCTCTCTCTCTCTCTCTCTCTCTCTCTCCCCTGAGAACGGAAGTAGAGACAGTATCCTGTGATTCCAAATAAAGAATGATCAATCGGTAGGAAAACGGGGTGGGGAATTTTCGTGCAGACTTTTTTTTGGATTTTCCCGGGGTCTCTGCTGCTTTCTGCAGAGACTCTGGGAAAACATCAGCAAGCCACTGTCAATCAAAAATCATATTAGTGGTCCACGGGATTTAAAATTATGAGTTTGGTGGTCCCTGAGGTCCAAAGGTTGGAGACCCCTGAGTTAAGGGATCCCAATAAGGAAAGGCCCACTTCCTGAAAGCTTTTGCTTGCTTCAGATTAGCAATAAATAATTCTAATCACTCCCAATATATTTACAGACCCCTCACTTCCTGGACATAAACTGTTTCAACTCCTACCCTCAAAACAATGCTATAGGGCACTGCACACCAGAACAACTAGACACAGGACAGTTTTTCCCAAATGCCATCACTCTGCTAAACAAATAATTCCCTCAACACTGTTCAACTATTACAAAGTCTGCACTACTATTACTATTAATCTTCTCATCACTCCTTTCACCCATCCCCTCCCACTTGTGACTGTATGACTGTAACTTTGTCGCTTGTATCCTTACGATTTATATTGACTATTTCCTAGTATGAGTTGATTGCTTATTGTATCCTATGACTATCATTAAGTGTTGTACCTGATGATTCTTGACGAATGTATCTTTTCTTTTATGTATACTGAGAGCATTTGCACCAAGACAAATTCCTTGTGTGTCCAATCACACTGGGCCAATAAAGAATTCTACTCTATTCTATTCTACTCTACTCTATTCTATTCTACTCTACTCTATTCTATCTACTCTACTCTATTCAATACATGAGGCAGATGCTGCATGTGCAAACGGGTGAGACATGCATTATTACAGATATTTAGGAGGCTCCTTTTCAATCCTTACTTTGTACAAGTGTCAAAGTGCTCAGTGGTGGGATTCAATTTTTTTTTTACTACTGGTTCTGTGGGCATAGCTTGGTGGGTGTGGTAGGGGAAAGTTACTGCAAAATCTCCATTCCCTCCCCACCCCACTAACCTGCTTTCCAACTCCATTCTCTTGCACAGGGCAACCAAAGAAGACCCAGCCGATCAGCTGGGACTCAATGGGAGGCAGAGAAGAGATGGGATTGGCGGGGTCAGTCAGAGGTGGTATTGGCCGGTTCAACGAACTACTCAAAATTTCCACTACTGGTTCTCCAGAACTGGTCAGAACCTACTGAAAATCACCTCTGATGGTGCTTCATCGTCCTGAGCAACTGTGCCCTGTGGGATTTTCTGAGGAGATCAAAGTGCTCTTCCTGGGGATCCTTGGTCTCCAAAGCCTTTCTCCACACTGACATGTCCCCCTCTAAGAGTTTGGAAGGAGGGGAACTTTTGAAAGAGGGAGAATAGTGGACCAAGAAATGACAGGGGTGGGAGGGGGATGAAGCCTCCCTGGCAGCTGGTAGAAGCCCTTCTGCTGCTCAGGATCAGTGGATCTCCTGGAAGCATTGGGGGGGAGGCTCTGGAATAGGGGAACAGCAGCTCCTTGGCCTAGTTCTTCCATCTTTAGCCAGACTGCCGAAGCAAGTGGCTTTTAGGAGACAAGTCCAAGTATTGTGACTAATGTTTGCAAATTACCATAAATTACAAGCAGAAGAATGGTTTCTAGGAGTTTGCAATTAGCAGAGAGGCTCCTGATTAGTGAACTTGTGAAACTTCGACTAATGAATTGTTCCTCACCCGGAAATAGCCAGCACCAAAATGGAATGCTGTGAATCTGGGAGGTGTGAGAATTATTAAGAGTGACAGGCTGCTGACTCGCTCCATTATTGCCATGACTTCTTGAAAATAAGTATCTATTAAAAGTTTTATGAATGCAAAAAGTATACTAATGCAAGGATTGTCAGTGAGTATTGGATCCTTATTCAGCTGTAACTAACTGTTCTTCAGACCTCAGTTGCACTGTACAAAAACATAATTGTGTAGGATGTGTATTTTAAAATATATTTTTTTTAAAAAAAACATGCAGCTTATCCAGAGTCTTTTTATGGGTTGCATACACTTAATGAGAATTTAAACATTTGTACTTCCTCTCTGAAGCAAGACAAAACTGTGTCTGTGGGCTTGTTTGTGGCAGATTATAGCTGAGCCTCGGTTCCGAGAGCAAATTTATACTAGAACAAAAAGCTAGGTAAAATCCCTGATCTGCTGTACACAACTGAAGAGGCCACTGGATGAATCAAAAGGTTCCCTTTTCCTTCCCAGCACAAGTTTGAGTGTATTTTGAAAGCTA